>OV277866.1:71450327-72700327 GCA_922989275.2 Gari tellinella
GATATAGATATACTGTAGATTCGTATTCTTAAAAAAACAAAACAAACATCTACTGTGTCAGATTTAGGATCTATTATCAATAAGGTTTGACCTGACGGTCATCACTTTCCGTCAGCTTTCGTTGGTACAATCGGTGGTACAATCGGGAGTTTCCGGATACTTTATTGATATATACCTTAGCCGATACCAAATGTCACTGTGTTGCAATAGCTGAATGGATAGCGTTAATGACTCGTTGTGGAAGGGTCATGGGTTCGATTCTCGGTACTGTTTTGTAAACTTCGGCTGTAAATATTTTTTAAATAGTAAAAAATTAAAAGTTTAGTATGCCTTAAACGATACTAAAATAAATCAGTCAGCAATGTTTTTGAAAAACGGCCTGCTGCCTGATGCCTTTTGATGCTTGACGAAATACAAAAGTAACGCATAGTGCTTTCTGGGAGTGTTTTGCATAACGTGGTGTTCTTTGGACCAGTTTTCTAGCCAAGTTTTTCCTAGGCAAGTAGCACTGTACTCTATTTCATATACATGTACTTGCAATTGCATGAATGTCATGGTTTGCATGCGTCTGTCCGCATTTTTGAAAAAAATACATGTACATATTCAATAAATAATACAAAACTCTACCGGGGATCGAACCCAATACCCTTACCTTGGTAGCGCGGCGACCTTACCACTGAGCCATCACCGACTGTATTTATCTATAACCGATAACACTATTCCAGTTCGAGTCACCGTTGAATTGTCTATTCTCAATGCACTGTAGTTGTTTTCGGAAGCTAACGAATAACTTACGGAAAAAGACGGAATATGCATGAACCGTCAGGTCAAACCTTATCGACAATACTGTGAGATCTATATGACAGTATTATCAATAAGGTTTGACCTGACGGTCATCACTTTCCGTCAGATTTCGTTGGTACAATCGGTGGTACAATCGGGAGTTTCCGGATACTTTATTTATAGATATACCTTAGCCGATAACCAAAAGTCACTGCGTTGCAATAGCTGAATCACTGTGTATACCCGTACACAGGATATTGGTACCAGCGAGTCGAGAAAGTTATGGATTTGTTAGCAGATCGCTCTGCAGTGCAGGTATGTTTTCGTGATTTCCTGAATTATATGTCTAAGATCAATATGGAAAATAATACTGTATCAAAGTGTGATGATTCTGGAACATGCTGATGTCATAACATTTCAGTTTTACCAAGAGAAACTCTCGTAAGACGTATAAACATGCTGCCTGGTACCGGTAAATAACAACGGTTGCTGACAAAATATCATTGTAATATTTTTTTTATAACTGCATAAGAGAATTATTCATGTTATACGAGTAATTTGTACTATCTTGATCAATATTTATGAAGCTTTAACTATTGTATTTGCCGTATGTGCTTTAAAAACCCGAAATGAAATTTGGCTAGGTGTACGGCAAATTGATACGCTAGTGAACGGCATATTGCAAAAGCCTTTCAATCCAGTGTACGGCATCTTGCTTAAATCTACATTGAAATCGACGGCAGTTTGGTTTGTACAAGTATACATTCTGTTCATTGTCATTTGTTTTTTACAGATTATGGACCTGTACAAATGTACCTACTGTAAGAAACAACTACCAACGTTCCGGGAGGTTATATCACACTTGATAGAGAGGCATGGATGTCAGGAGTTAAAATACCTTCGCCAGCGTGGTTGTTCAGCAAAAGTGTGCAACTTTAAAATTATATACCTGATCAATGTAGAGAGAAGGGGAGAGTTATAACTATAATAGACGAAACTGAAAAAAATCCATCTATCTAAGTTTAGATTTCGAAATCTGTGTTTAGGTTTCGAAAAATGCCCTTATCTTCTATGTCCCTTGATATATTGCTTTTATACTGGGTATGCATGTGTATATGGACAAACCCTGTCCATGGACACACATCATTTTCCCCAGTGACCTTGACCTTGAGGTAAGGACCCGAGTTTAGGTTTCGAAATCTGTGTTTAGTTTCCCAATGGCCAATAACTCCTATGTCCATTGAGATATTCCTTTCACATTCAGAGTGCATGTGTATATCAACATGGCATTTCCTGGCATGCAAAAAATTTGATCTCTGTGACCTTGACCGTGAACTTAAATGCTTGGGAATTATTTCAGACTCAATTCAAAAGCTTTATAACCTTGAAGCCAGGCATAACAAACTATCAAATAACTCATTTTCATGTAAGTATATAGGCATTAAGTTTCTCAAAATGCCTTTAAACTCCTACGCCCATTGAGATATTCCGTGTGCATGTGTATATAGACAAGACCTTTCTTGCATGCAAAAAGTTTGACCCCAGTGACCTTGGCTTTCAACTAAGGATCCAGCTTAAGGTTTCGAAATCTGCGTTTAGGTTTCTCCAAATGCCTATAACTCATATATCCATTGAGATATTCCTTTAATATTTGGAATGCATGTGTATTGACACTACATTTCAATGCATGCAAAACAACAGCCCAGTGACATTGACCTTTAACTACTTAGGTCCCGGGTTTAGGTTTCGAAATCTACGTTTAGGTTTCAAAAAAGGCTTATACATGTAATTCCTATGTCCCTTGAGGTGTTACTTTCATATTTGGTTTGTATGTGTACATGTGTACATGGTTAAAAACCTTTCCATGCATGAAAAGTGGTTGACCTCGGTGACCTTGAGTGTGTCAATGGCGAGCTTTGTTGTCTCTCTGACAACTCTTGTTCATTCCGTGTGTTGAAAATTATTTCATTTTATACAGTAATTAAGATGTAACATACGACATGTTTCCTTTATCCTAGCAGATGGTCGCTGGAAGCAGACTGAAAGTAACTCAAAATGCATCTTACCATGGCGCATTCGGCTTTACTTTAAACCTGCCTGAAAGACATTTCCTCCGTCAATTGATGGACCCCCCCCCCCCCCCGTTTTTCTCACAAGGTGTGAACATACAGGTAACGCAGTAGTAAAGTGTAAAAAGCCAATGCATCCAATCTCAAGCTGTCTAGAGAGGCCCTCACATACTCACACTCAAGGGTTTTTTCAATGGGTTTTACTAACCAAACTTTCAAATTTAAGGTAAGGGCCTCACATAAAACGCTTAGATGAGTATCCATTGACAAGATAGCAGTAAGGACAAACTTTTACCTGGTGTTACAACCGAATGAAAGAAATGTATTTAAGTACTCATCCGTCTGCAAAACTAAAACATGCTAAAAAGGTTTAAAGATATATCCTCAGTTCATTGATGAAGTCCCCCATTGTTCTCGTAAGGCGAGAAAAAGCATGCAGCATAAGCTGCCAGCGGGTATACCAATCTCAGTTTACCTCGGGAGGCCCAGATAAACTCATGCTCAAGAAGGCTTTTCAATGGTTATTTCTAACCAAATTATCAAATATAAAGGTCCGGTCTCACATGAGACGCTTCAATGGTTCTTTGCTACCGGCATGTTCACAAGACCCATGTTTTTTGCAAGGAAATTATCTCGCAAGGCGTTATGACCGGAGATGTCTTTATAGGATATACCAACCCCGCAGAGCTATCCAAAAACTGTCCTCTAACGTCTATTCACGCCGCTTAACGTGACTTCTGATCTATATTCAAACTGTTTAGCACTCTTATTGAAAAAAAGGACTTAGTGGTTCTTCGTCCACGGTATTATTGAATCAGACGACAATTCAGCAAGATAAGGAATAACAAGCAAGTGTAACACGACCGCGGCAGTTTTCTAAAGAAAAGAACTCTGGGTTGAATTGAATGCCGCACACTTTAAAGTGGGCAACTTATTCTGATTGCACTGTGGTAAATGATACCGCATAACCCAGTAATCTTACTGCACGATATGTCCGTGCAAAATTGAAAAAACACAAATGGAAATTATAGTTGTATACGTGTATTTCAATATTGTAGAAGTGGGTGGATTAGTTTGATATCATAAATTTACCGCAATCATTATTGACTCTGTGTTACATTTTAATAGAAATCTTCGAATTAGGTAAAGTCCGTAACAGTTAATTGTCCCATTACGTGAATAGCTATTAGAATATGTTCAAAGTGTATTCATCGTTTCAATTTAAGCTTCTTAGGTATACTCGCTATAGATCTAGTTTATCTATTCTAAGTAAATTAACAATGAAAAGTATATAATTTATAAATAGGAAGACTGTTCTCGGTATTCAGCTACCTTTGGCTGAAAGTGACACCCTGAGAATGAGCTGTAACAGAGCAAAACGTTTTTAGGGCCAAATACCTGGTACCAAACCCCCGTACAGTGACACATCAATATGCCGTGCAGTGAAATTTCATTCACAACCAAGATGCCGTACACTTGACACAAATTTATTTTAATTCTATTCTTAAAAGTATGACCCAACAGTGTGGTATTAGTGAGTCACAGGAATTATTATGAAAAGGATCGAATGTTTTATGAAAAGATTGCAGGCGGGATCGTTTTAAACAGTTGATATATCATAAATTTTTGTCAGCAATCGTCGTTATTTACCGGTACCAGGCAGCATATATATATGTTTTACGAGAGTTTCTTTAAATAAAACAGAAATGTTTTGACACCAGTGTATCCCAGAAACATCACGCTTTAAAACGGTATCATACACATGTTGATCATATACATTTTATGCTATAAATCATGAAAAAACATACCTGAACTGCAGAGCGACCGGCTAACTCTCTCGACTCGCTGGTACCAATATCCTGTGTACGGGTATACACAGTGTGAATGGACAGCGTTAATGACTCGTTGTGAAAGGGTCGTGGGTTCGATTCTCGGTACTTATTGGTATTCTCGGCTATATAAGCCGTAAAAGTATGTTGTATTTTAAACGATACTAAAATAAATCAGTCAGCAATTTTTTTGAAAAAAAACGGCCTGCTGCCTGATGCCTTTTGATGCTTGACGAAATACAAAAGTAACGCATAGTGCTTTCTGGGAGTGTTTTGCATAACGTGGTGTTCTTTGGACCAGTTTTCTAGCCAAATTTTTCCTACGCAAGTATAGGTAAATTTTGCGAGCTGAACCGTGACTGAGCTTTTCTATTTATAGAAGTTGCAACCATGTCATGTTATGGGTAAGTTAGGGTTCAAACTTTAACTTGATATCTAAAATAAGATTTTGATACTTATATTTGTCATCGTGGTCGAGAGAGTAGAGTACTTGCTGCACGTGGATAGCGTTTTACTGAGTAAGGTCATGGGTTCGATACTACATATGACGATAACCACAAGGACATAAAGTAATTGATCAGTATTTACATAATACACATGTATATATTATTCAATCTTTTATTACATTTTTAAAGATGGTACGACAGACAAAATCACCGCGTCAATAGTCTAAAATTCCATGGCAATGAAGCTTGTAGAAAACTTCTACGTGCCTGTAAGAAGGAGAAGCAGAAATGATTTAGAATCCAATAAAACTGAAACGGGAAGTATACTCGTCATTTAGAAAGAGTGTACTTCACTTGTCTCCTGAAAACAGTGAATACCAGATCAGAGGGCTCCTTAAAGAGCACTCTGATCAGGGTAACACTGTCTGTCATTTTCAATTGTCATACATTAACTTGACCTAATTGGAAACAGAAATTGCCCGTTAAAATTTCAGTGATAAATGAAAACAAATTACATACATTTAAAACTTTCAATACTTCAAAAAGTTAAACGTTTTAGGTCGTCCATGACATATTTAGCATATATGTTAAACAATTCAAATAAGCTATTGTTTGAAAAATAATGCAATAAAACATAAAAATTTAAATTTAAAATAAATAATTTCTATTGGGAATCGAACCCACAGCCTTTTTATCCTATTGCAAGTACCCTTACACTCTACCTATTACTCTAACTCGATTATTGATTTAATTTCACTACACAAGGCACACTATCCTTAGTAAACCAAGTAAGGTAGGTAACTCCTGAACGAATTTATGCTTTTTGATGCGTTTTACCTCTTTGGGTGGACTCGTCCTAAAGGTCACGGCTCACGGGTCGAAATCGGACTATAGCACTGTACTCTATTTCATATACATGTACATGCAATTGCATGAATGTCATGGTTTGCATGCGTCTATCCGCATTTTTAAAAAAAATACATGTACATATTCAATAAATAATACAAAACTCTACCGGGGATCGAACCCAATACCCTTACCTTGGTAGCGCGGCGACCTTACCACTGAGCCATCACCGACTGTATTTATCTATAACCGATAACACAATTCCAGTTCGAATCACCGTTGAATTGTCTATTCTCAATACACTGTAGTTGTTTTCGGAAGCTAACGAATAACTTACGGAAAAAGACGGAATATGCATGAACCGTCAGGTCAAACCTTATCGACATTAGACATATATAGATCTATATATATAATGTTTTTGGTAACACTATATCTATAGATCTATATGAAAGTCTATATGATAGTAGCCTTTAGGGTTAGAAATAGATTCTATATATAAAAAACAACAACACATTGTTGTTCTAGTGCCAGTGCATGACACATAGGTGGCTGTTAAACGAAACCTAAAGAAAAAAAACCAGCAAAATTCAAGATAGAAAACGGCAGCGTTTGGTGAATATAAGGAATGATTATTGTAGAATAAAAGTATCTAACGTGTGTGTGCTAAAACAATAGTGTTCATAAACAACATTTTGGAGCTGATAAAACGCAGGGATATCTGGCGTCTGATCAAATTACATATTGCTTCACACTCAGATTAACATACAACCTTAAGTCGATCATTCGAACTTGTGTTAGTTCGAACATACCTAAATTGCAAAGTTAAAACGTGATTCTAATAGGTTTGACTTTAAATTTTGGGAATGTTCGACTTATGAAATACGGGTACTATCGATTTAAGCGAGTTTAAATTATCGAATTTCGATTGTACATTGTGAACAGTTTCTAAATAAAGGCGTCTGTGCTAAACGTTAATGAAGCTTGCAAACAGTAAAGACAAAACCTGAAATACCACCGTCAGATCAGGCTCAACACTGTTTGCCACTCTGTCTTACATACAATGTAAAAATATTAGAAAATATTTTCTACATTTCATTGACTTTTGTCTTTGTTCCGTTTGCGCTTAAAAAAAGTTAAATAATAACGTTTTTACATAGTATGAATTTGTGTTTATTTTAACCGCACCGCGACAACCGGATGTCAGAACCTTTCACAATATGGAGACCAATCCACGTATTTGATATACGGCAAAACTACAGAGCGATGTAATATGTAGAAATGAAGAAAGAACTCGATGCTGGAAATAAATATCGGAAAAAGACGTAATTAAAAATCAGCGAATAGAGAAAGAAACTTATACAGTGCGAAATAAATATTTGCTAAATACTACAAATGTTTCCCGAGCGCTTTCGACAGTTACGTCTTCATCAGGGGATATGCAATGCAGTATTTAGCAAATATTTATTTCGCACTGTATGAATAAGTTTCTTTCTCTACTATATACAAATACTTACTCTTATTATTTGCATCAAATAATTTTGATCCAGTGCTCTAGAAGGACGTTAGTGGATGTCACATTTTTCTACTATATATGTTATTGCAATATTGCATATCCCCTGATGAAGACGTAACTGTCAAAAGCGCTCGGGAATATATATATATTTAGTTAGAATATTGCAGCACTGTAATAGTAACTTATATCTCAAGCATATATATATATATATAATAAATAATGTCGGTCGCGCATTGTTTGAAGAAATAAAATTGTGTTTTTAAAGCCTATAATACATCTTTTTTTTTTTTTAATTCATATATATATATATATGGTTGAGATATAAGTTACTCTTACAGTGCTGCAATATTCTAACTATAGATATATTCCCGAGCGCTTTCGACAGTTACGTCTTCATCAGGGGATATGCAATATTGCAATAACATATATAGTAGAAAAATGTGACATCCACTAACGTCCTTCTAGAGCACTGGATCAAAATTATTTGATGCAAATAATAAGAGTAAGTATTTGTATATAGTAGAGAAAGAAACTTATTCATACAGTGCGAAATAAATATTTGCTAAATACTGCATTGCATATCCCCTGATGAAGACGTAACTGTCGAAAGCGCTCGGGAAACATTTGTAGTATTTAGCAAATATTTATTTCGCACTGTATAAGTTTCTTTCTCATGCCAGCTTATGAAGTCCACGTCTGTTTTCAAAAGCAACTCAGGTGCAATTTCGTCAATCAAAGGCGAACAAAACTGTAAGACTTCAAACGCCATATATTTGATGACATGCAACATTTGTGAGAAACAGTATGTGGGTGAAACAAAAATGTCCATTAGCCGGCGAATAAATCTACACAGATCAGATTGGAAGCTACGTAGATTCAACAGATCTCCAATTGCAGAACATTTCAGCAAAGACCAACACTCTTTCAGTGACATCGAACTTTGTGTCCTTGAATCAGACCAACGTTGGTGTGATAAAGATCGAAAGAGCCGAGAAACTTACTGGATAAGACGTCTGAACACACTACAGCCCTACGGTATCAACAAAGGAGACTAAGTAATTCAACTGGCTATTATTGGTTGATGAAGGTGAATGGATAATCCATTCATCATTCATACCACAAAGGAGATCAATATCTCCATTCACCTTCATCAAACAATAATGACTTCATTCGATACCTGTGAGTTAACTTGTTTCAAAGCATTCAGCCATCACAGAGAGTCATTGATCAGATGGGATGATGATGAGTTCGGCTATCGAATGGCCTGTAATCATGGTTGAGGGATATTGGGGTGGGATGGTGATGATTTCGGGTATTGGGTGACCTGGGGTCGTCGTCGTCTCATCTCATCATCCCTCATTTATCATCGGCGCTATATGACCTATTGTGTTGCAGTGCCGTATAGCCGAACTCATCCATCCATCATTCAATACCTGAAAGTAATTTTTTTTAAAGGACTTGTTTGTTTTCAAGCGTTCACCAATCACAGAGATTCATAGATGATGATTTCGGCTATTAAATGACATGAAATCATGAATGAGGGTTGATGGGGTGGGATGGTGCTGATTTCAGGTATTGGATGACCTGAAGTCGTCATCGTCTCATCTCATCGTCCATCATTTATCATCGGCGCTATATTACCTATTGTGTCGCAGTGCTGTAAAACCAAACTCATTCATCCTTCATTCACTACCTGAAAGTATTTTTTTTAAAAGAGCAAACTTGTTCTTAAGCGTTCAGCACAGAGAGTCATTGTGTACAACGACATTTTATAAAAAGGTCTGACTTGTTTTAATATCAAAACGAGTTCATTGCATATCCCCTGAAGAAGACGTAACTGTCGAAAGCGCTCGGGAATATATCTATAGTTAGAATATTGCAGCACTGTAAGAGTAACTTATATCTCAACCATATCTTAAAACCATTCTTATTCTGCGAATCAAAAATATTTTTTGATCCAGTGCTACGTAAGGTCGTTTGTAGATGTCTGTTTATATATTTCTCTACTTTATATATATATATATATATATATATATATATATATATATATATATATAGACGGAAAATGTAAAATATTCCGGCAAATGCCGGACCGGCAAAAGTATATATAATTGTAAAGGTAAAAATGACTAAACACGCCTTCTATTTTTTCTTTTGTATTACCATACGCGTTTCGCCTCTCGGCTCATCAGTGATTGTAATATATTTGTTGCTATGACGTGGCGTCAATGGTAACGCTACGTCATAAATGTGACGTCATAAACGTGACGTCATAACGTCATTTTAGTGGAACGTCATTGAAGCTCTTTTCATCATTTCTATGCATTTAATTTAGGTTTGAAACAGTTTATAAAATATTTTTCTTTTGCTAACCTGACCGAAATAGTTTCTGAATTCATTTTAAAGAACGGGAACATTTGAAACTTGGGAATTTCTTTACAACATATGTCTAAATGTGCACTTAAAGGTATCTGCCGGGTGGATGGGTCCCTTATTTGCTGGGCATGTATTGTTCTTCTTGTTCTTAATTTGTCGCCTGTCTGGCCTATATAATATTCGTTACATCCATTGCATGTTATGACATATAAGACGTTTCTTACATCACAGGACATATTGGCATTTACTTTAAATATCTTACCATTAAAATTGTATGAATCGTTTTCGATGATGTGTTGGCACAAGCTGCAGTTTGGCCTACGACATCGTGTTACTTTGTATGAAAATTGTTTTGTGTCTGTGAATTTTGCCCTTGTTAGAATTCTTTTTAAATTTGGTAGTTGTCTTTTGCTTTTAATAATGTTTGTGTTGGAAATTATATTATTCATGGTTTTGTCTGATTGTAGTATATGGAAATTATTTTTCAAAATCGGGAATATTTCAGTATTAGTTGGATTGTGTGTCGAGACGAAAGGAATGCTTTCTTTCTCAGTTTTGTTATTTACCTTTAAAAGTGTATCTCTTGAAAGTCTTGTAGCTTTTTTTATTCCATCTTTAATTCATTGTTTAATTAGGAGTACTTTAGGCGAGTCTTAAATTAAATTTAAAATTCTACAATACCATCCATCTGTTTATCTATATCACACAAACACTGGGAAAAGGAAGAAATAAAAAACTGATGTTCAAATAATATTCAGAGCTTTCTAGTAATTAACTTCAATGACGACATATTTTATTTATGTTTCTATGGTAACATATACAGTATTTCAACTTAATTCCAGGGGAAGAGATATAACACTCCACGCGTAAGCAATGACTTCTTCAGGTTTAGATATATTTTTATACCTCAGTTAATGTTAACTATTTTCCTTGTAAAACGGAATAATGTGATACGTGTATAAAGTTAAGAGTTTGATCAGACGCTAGGTATTGCATTGTTCGTTTGCGAATTTAAATGTTCTGCAGTTAAAATTCAAGTTCACAAAACATGCATTGATATCAAATTAATGAAATAGAAATTTGCAGATTTCAATTAAGCAGCAGAGCAAATAATGAAAGTAAAAGTGTTAGAATCATAGCTAGAAATAAAAATTGAATTGTCGGAGAATATATGGTGCGAATGGTATAAAAATGTAATTGTATTTGTAAGATAAAAAAGAATTTCGGCATGTGTAATGTGATATCATTTCAAAATAACAGTTTACTGTCGAGTTCGCACTTTTAGAATTTTGCCTTTAAATATAAGTTTAAGGGACGGCACGTGCTTACAAGAAGGTGAACAGGTATAATGAAATTTAAGGTAATAACTAAAATGATGTGTTCTACTGTCAATATTATATCTCATGTAGGGCACAATTAATAGTATTGCCACAACGAGGTAAGCATATAACCGTTTTACCTTATACAGAAGCGAACTCTTACTTCTTGACTAATTATTCAACGAATGACGTTTTTATGTTAATTTCATCACATCTGTATGAACAAGTCATGTATTTTGAAGGAACACTTTAGGGTGTATCAATGTCATAAGCCAATTTTTCAAAGTATCAAACTTTTTTTCTAACATTGTTTTTTTTGGAAGAGCTGTTTATGATGAATGAAAAAATGAAAAAAAAATATATGGTGGTGTCCTTTTTTTTAGCTACAGCGATTTGAAAATGGTATGTCAAATTTGGACTTTTTTTCCAAATGTTACCCATTCAGAGTACAAGCTTCAGTAAAATTTATTTCAAAACAAAACAAACATGATAATTTGGGTTTTCATTATTAATTTCATGTCTATGGTGGTATTTTCACATATAGAAACCAAATTTAGACAAAGCAGGCACCAGGTTTGAACGATATGGATCCTTGGATATCAAAAATATGCTTTGTATAGGTCATGATTTTATTAGATTTTTTATTTTATGAAAAAAATTAAAAAAGTTTGAAAATGAAATAATTCTAGTATTAAACTTTCTTTTATATTCTACCAGATGAAAGCCCATGCTAAGGCAGTTCAAAATAAGAAAAGAAATTGAAAGGTCAGTGTTGAAAATTTTGAGTTATTAAAGTAAAAAGAGTTATCTCCCCTTACAAAAATTTACAAAAAATACTATATCGATGATATTTAGAGCTTTATAAATTTCACATTTGGTGCCTTTATTTTCTTAAATTAGTTTTTGTATGAAGAAATACTACCATAGATTGGAAATAAATAACACAAAAGCAAATTATCATATTTGTTTTCATTTAAAATGGATTTTATTGAAGCGGGCTGTTTTGAAAAGGACAAAATAAGAGGAAGTGGGTGGGGTAAATTTTACATGGCCGTAGAGCCAACTGTTGTTCACCAAAATGTACACTTGTTCTATTTTTTCATTCATCTTAAATAGTTCTTTAATACAAAACCATCATAGAGTGTTTTCGTACTTTGAACATTTCCCAAAGTCATGACATTGATACACCCTTAAGGTAATAAGGCAACCAGCTGTCAAATATAAACAAGTTATTAAGGGAATATTGTGGCAAAGTGACCGCGAATTCGTTATTTGTTCCCATTAAAGGTGTATGCGCCGAAACAACAATTTCAATTGCAAACACATTTGGTGAATATAATTGTCAATAATGTACATCATTTTCTATATTTCATTGTAGTTCGTTTAAAGTAAGTTTTATGACAGGGAATAAGACCAACGTATTATTCATTTTCTACAGTATTGGATATGGTAGGGATAACCTTTACTATCGAATGCGTCTTAGGATAAATCTTTATGGGAAGTTCTCATAGTGTTGAGTCATATCAGTCACAGGGCAAATCACTTCATTACCATGCAATGCATATGTACATTGTTTAAATTAACGCAATTGTATTGGTGGAACAAATAGTTTCATGCAAATGCTTACTATATACTTCTTCAAACACTGCATGTGTACATATAGTCCTCGATGAAAATTAGAGTGGTCTCAATCACCAACTTGTCAATCATGTTTGTTTATTGATTTAGTATGCATGCTACTTACGAATTGGTGATGATTTTGCATACATTAAGAATCCAGATAAGACACCAAGTAACTGGGCGTCTCAACTGGATCTGATTTGTTTGAAACGCTCATGGGTATATTGTGAGGTATATCCTAGATAATTTATTGTAAGTCGGCGATGAACTGTCGACCAGAATATCGTAAGAATATAAGTCCTAAATGTTTTGCTCTTGAAAGTACAACAATGTAAACTAATTGTCTATATGCTAAAGTTTTTAAGTTAACCTTTACCCTTTATTACCATATCCATGTATTAATTGATATTTAATTAGAACTTGTTTCAATAACATTACAGTTAAAATTACTCAAGGCGACCACTGAATTGGACATCTACAGAAAGTATATAATTCAAAATGTTACTTGTTCCTTGATAACAATAATGCTAATATATTACTGTATCAATGTTTCCGGTACCAGCGTTTCAAAGTGATTGAAGGTACTCAAAATCTCACCAGGTTTACACTGAATGAACCTAGGTATAACACACTCACTTATAGCATGACTTGTACAAAGTTAACTCATGTAAGATCCTCTATATATTTAAATGGCAGTACATTCGTTATCCCTTTCCCCCATAGACTTTAAGCAGTTTTGAAGACTGGTGACAAATTAAAGCAGGGTAACATAATGTCTGCTTTTAGATGAACTTTAATCAGCTAGGGTGTAATTTAAGTTTTAGTAGATCGTCAATATTTTCAATTAACAATATAACTATATTTTGTTTCGTCTTTCTCAATATCAACGGGAAATGATAACGCTTTCCTTACTATAGGATGGCAAAAATCAACTGAAATGTTAGGTTCTTTGACTCGAGAACAATCGTTATGATTGTCAAATAGTTTGGATCCTAATCAGACGTCGCATTACGTGGTATTTGAACCAAAATATTCCCATTGGTAGTTGCAAAAATGAACAAGAGTGTTAGCATTAGATGGCATTTGATTATGAACCAAAATGTTTCCATTGGTAGTTGCAATAATGACCAAGAGTGAAACTATTTGTTATTAATGTGTTATTATGCCAATGCACTAATGGTTCACTCCAAATGTGATTCTGCTATGATTGCATGGTGTGCTACGTGATTGCGTTTGACTATAAAACCGCGACAACAAATTATTAAGTATCATTAAATTCCACAGGTTGTTAGATATAATGTCCTACTTACATGTTTATGTCAGTATTACATAACTAAAAACAAACATTCACTGGCGACGTAACATTTTCTCTTAGTGTTATATTGATTGTATACATATTTGTTTAATAAATATAAAACTGGTTGAATGGCAATGTGATCTTATATCAAAATGATTGTCAAACAGTTAAGGTCATAACGTACCATGTGATTCTAATCTAGCATAAAGTCGAACTTTGCTATCTATCTCGGACGCGCTTAAGTAAAAAATATCGTTTTTTATATTTATAAATTAGCTACGCCACGTTTTAACTGTGAAATACAAACAGGGCTGACAATATTTATAAAATTATTTCAAGTAATACACCTATTACTAACATTATTCTGCTGCAGAATGGTCTTCTTATCCTTTACAGTTTGGTGTCAAAGACCGCATTCGAATTTTTAACAGAATAATTATTATGACGAGTGACAATCAGCTTGAATATAAATCAAACGCCGCAGATAAAGGCCAACTTACCTCCTTCGATAAACTTTCTCCTTACAACACAAACAACCCTCTTCTCAAACCGGGTGTTGTTGTAGAGAGAGAGGGATCACTGTACAATTAAACACAAGTAATGCACACAGAAAACATTCATGTCCAATAAAAACTTCCTTAGACGAATCCTATTTGATTTAAAATAAAACTGAGTTTGAACCTTGACTTTGGAAGGTCAGCAAACACTAACACATTAAGTCAAAGTCAAATCAAAGTGCGATAAAAATCAACTTTTCGATATGATTGAACTACAACTCGTCAATACTGAATCCGTAGGGAAATACTTTTTTACAAATTATCTGATTTCTGGTGTTAATATTTCAGGTACGAGTATCACTAAATCGTATATCTTGCTTTAAAACCATTAACATGACAATTCAATAAAACAGCTAAGTACAAAACAGGTCAAAGTAGTTCTTCAATATATCGATTAGTATTATATAAGTCAATCCTAACATATGCAATAACAAAAAATAACCGACATCAACGCCGACGCCATGAACATTACGAACGGAACCCTGTTCCTAGAAATTCTTATTAACTTATATACAGTTCTGAATCCTTTCACCCTCAATGGCGTCATAAAGAGCATTTGCAAATATTTTTTGTATCCTGATCAAAGGTGGATGCGCCGTCTGATCAGGATCGAAACTGTATCAGGTATGTATTGTTTGTCAGTTTGTTATGATTTTTTGCAAACACTTATAGATATACTCGCTGTGGAGGCGAGGCTTATCGATCTCTTCCCTGCGAATAATATTGTTGCTTTCAATAAGTAATTGCAGTAATGACTGTTCCTTTCAGGGTACACATTATTCATCTTACAATGATACAACCTTTAATATGGATTATAATTACATGCATACTTATAAAATGTTCATTCAATATTAAAAGTTAAAGCAAATATAATGTAAATATAAAAAATGAACTAAATATTTTCTACGTTTAAACGAAATAAAACGACAGAAAAGGATCGGACAATTTACCATGAATCGCTAGTTCGGAATTTACTATTGGAATTTTCGGTCGTTTTTTTTGTCAGTTCATTTTTTAATTGCAAACTAGAATTGAGGAGCTGTCTGTTTTCCTGTAATAAGCAGTCACCTTTTGCAAACATTTGATAATTAACAATATATAGTGGCCGTAATATGAGGTTGAGCTGTATGTATTTTGCACATTTTATTTCGAGAGTAAATGTGCTTACGCTAAGTTACATGCTATTAAAAAATCATAAAAAAGAAAGACGGTGTTTGCTGACGATGCTTTTCAACATTCACAAGTATCATCTATTGGTGCACTACCGTGGCATGGTTCACATTGATTAAGCCGTAAAGATTCGACTTATGTGCACTATTGTTGAGATATGTTATCGGAATTTAGTAAAATGAGATACGGGGGGAAATTGAATGCTGCCAATCTTATATTCAATACCACTGGCATTAGCAACATTGTGCATGGATCTGTTTGCGGAAATATTTCTTGCCGAGCATATTCAAGAAACAAGTGAGATAAACTTGTACAGGGAAATAGCATGGTGTAAGAAACGGAATGGAAAAAAACGATATTTTACCTAGCAGATGTTCTTTGATCTCGGGTAAATAGTGTTCAATACATTTCCAAACAGTATGGTTCCAAATCCGACACCGCGTAACGTGGCATCGGGTCAACCTAAAGGGTTTGCTTAAATCATTTTTGCCTAGCTTATTATGAAACGGGCATACGCAAACAGACAATACCCAGACCAAACGTTGCATCATGCGGCGTCAGATCAGAATCTACGCCGTTTGCTAATAAGACTTTCAATATAAAACAAAACGAAAGAAAATGTAGACCAGGTGCGCTTGATATCGAAAAATGGACTAATCTTATATACATGTAGACTCAGCATCACTAGAAAGTTACCATCCATATGTATGACAATAGTTCCTTTTTCTACAAGGTTCATTATATAGTGTATAGGTCGTTTGCAGTACAAAACACGCTATGAATCGGATATAGTTTTAGAATTAGTGTAACGTATTTAAATGAAATTGTGCATACACTTATGATATGCCTATACCATCTCTGACTGACTAAAGTATTTTCTTCTTTGTTTTATATAAATTTTGTGTCGCTAAAAAGTCATTTACGTAGAGTGTTATTGGCTTTATCTTAATCACGATTGCAATATAAGGGGGGCGTCACACCATGACGTTCTGGTCAACATTCTCTGGCGTTTGAGGAAACGTTGGTAGTCGCCCATTATGGCTGAGATAGCGCAAAAAGAGCGTTGTATGAACGCAGGAGAACGCTAGTTAACGTCGGTGATCGGCGGTAATCGGCCGAGAACGCTGGTCCGGAAAACAAGTTTTGAACATGCAAAAAAGTATTCACTGAGACCAGCGTTCCTCAATGTTTAATTAAACTGCTGCAGAACGTTGAAGAACGTTAATGGAACATTTTACTAACATTCGCCTAGCGTTGCACACGTTTGGCTAACAGTAGCCAGTCGTTACTCTAGCGTTACTTGGTTGTTACAAATCGTTCGCTTTGCAAATGAACGACTCACTGGCGACATACCAAAGACCGCTGAACGACTACCCAGCGCAGGCGGCGTGTGACTTACGTGAAACGAACGCCCACACGCCAGCAACACGCACGTCTAGCGTTGATAAATAGTTTGTCGCAAGCCAGTTGCACGTTATCACACGCTAATGATTTCTAATGGTATCTTACTTGATCGCTATTACACGCTTCCCGTGCGCTAGACAAACGCTAGTCGTGCGTTAGGCACACGTTCATCACAAACCAGAAGTGTCATCCTCATTCTAGAACGTTAAAAAATTGAACGATTGAAACGTTCAGAGAACGTTGACCAGAACGTCATGGTGTGATGGTCCCTTTACATGGGAGAACATCACTAGGTAACATCTCCTGATTGTTTCTTCTGTCTCAGAGGTGATTCCCGTGCTGATATATGAATTTGTAGTTGGGCAAAATTAATTGTGCGGCCCGATTAAATAGTTATTCTGCTAAATTCATGACCACTTCGCCCGGAAATTAAAAGAAGATCATTGTCATGTCAAACTGAAGCTCTACCATTCTTACATAATCAGTGTTCGAGTTGAATTGTATTCCGCTTACGTTACGTGTCGTTTCCTTTCAGCTACCACATAATGATTTTCGAACTGCACTAGAAACAATCTGTTGAAAACGCGACAATTGTAAGTTAGTGTAGAGAACGTATGTATCTTAAAACCTTCACGTATATCGTCTGGTACGAACACGTCTTCTGGTATACACACTGACGATGCTTATAACCATGTTGAATAAAATAAAACATTATAGGAAGCAAAACTTAATATTGACACATTTAATGACTAACTTGCATTTGTTTTAATCAATTGTAAACAAGGCGAACATACATGCTTATTCGAGTAAATATAATAATAACAATACAATTTAGTTTAGTCAACGAAACCATGAACAATGATATTAAACGAGAACAAATGTGATAGTTTATCAATAACATATAAATTCAGAGCCAACATAGTTCAATGAAAAAGTAATTTTGAATTTCTTTCTTGATATACATTAATTGTGTTCGTACAAATAAGACATTGTTCATGGTAAAGTCATCACAAACTGATGATGTTATTAGATTGCCCACAAAAATGCAGCTCATGACTTAGTTTGGGCCCAATGTTTGACAACACATTCGATAAAATGCATATCAGATATACATATGAACCGTCTTAAGGGTGTATCAATGTCATGAGCCATTTTTTCAAAGTATTAAACTTTTTTTCTATCATTGTTTTTTTGGAAGAGCTATTTATGATGAATGAAAATATGAGAAAAAATATATATGGTGGTGTCCTTTTTTTTTAGCTACAGCGATTTGAAAAAGGTATGTCAAATTTGGATTTTTTTCTTCAAATTTTACCCATTCAGAGTACAAGCTTCAGTAAAATCTATTTCAAAACAAAACAAAAATGTTAATTTGGGTTTTCTTTATTTATTTCATGTCTATGGTGGTATGTTCACATATATAAACCAAATTTAGACAAAGCAGGCACCAGGTTTGAACAATATGGATCCTTGAATATCAAAAATATGCTTTATATAGGGCATGATTTTATTAGATTTTTTATTTTATGAAAAAAAGTAAAAAAGTTTGAAAATGAAATAGTTCTAGTATTTAACTTTTTCTTATATTCTACCAGATGAAAGCCCATACTAAGGCAGTTCAAAATATGAAAAGAAATTGAAAGGTCAGTGTTGAAAATTTTGAGTTATTAAAGTAAAAAGAGTTATCGCCCCTTACAAAATTTACAAAAAAGTACCATACCGATGATATTTAGAGCTTTACAAATTTCACATTTGGTGCCTTTTTTTTCTTAAATTAGTTTTTGTATGAAGAAATACTACCATAGATAGGAAATAAAAAACACAGAACCAAATTATCATATTTGTTTTCATTTAAAATGGGTTTTATTGAAGGGGGCTGTTTGAAAAGGACAAAATAAGAGGAAGTGGGTGGGGTAAATTTTACATGGCCATAGAGCCAACTGTTGTTCACCAAAATGTACACTTTTTCTATTTTTTCATTCATCTTAAATAGCTCTTCAATACAAAACCATCATAGAGTGTGCTCATGTACTTTGAAAAGTTCCCAAATTCATGACATTGATACACCCTTAACCAGAACATTTCGCGTACTCAGGGAATGAAATAATATTCATTTGAAACCCCTTTAGGGTGCTCCTCAGTGTTGAGTTGAAATCAAAGAAGCCATTTTCTAAGCAGAAACTTATGTTTATAGCGACATTCTGTAAAAATTGGGAGCAATTTTGTGCAACCAGTCAAAATTGCATTGTCTGCGCATGTCTGAAACTGAGTTGCATACAGTTTTGCATTACTTTTGATTAGGAATAATTCTCATACCGGAACTTATCATTTCAGTTAGGAATAAGTTAATACCCTAGCCTATCACTTCACAGTAGCAGATATTAAGTGCTTTTCTGGCGGTCGTGAAAAGTCGCTTATCAATAACCACCAACATAACTCTAATTGACTGATTAGACGCCGGATTATCCTGCGTCTGATCATATTACAAATTGTTTGACACTCAGATTTAGATACACGTTTGATTTTGCAATGTGGGTATGTTTGACTTTAGCGAGATCGGTTTATCGAAATTCAATTAATGCAATACGGGAATTATCGATAAACGAATTCGAATTATCGAGTATTACCTGATATATAGAGATGTTTCATTGTACATAAAATACCTTCTCAAGTACCTTCTCAAATACCTTTCACATATTCTTATTTACCCTTACCCAGCATATATTTGTGTTCTGTCAACATATCACTTAATTAAAAGTGCAGGGCTTCCCTGACTTCGTTCTTTTTTATAAAAATGCACACTGGTATATTGTGTTTAACTTGCGTTTTACTTGAGGTAAATTTATGTGTTAATGATAAGGGTCCGTATGTAATATTGATATACGCCTCGAGCATTTAGAATTTATATATCGTTTTTTTTTCGTGTCCTATTTACAACGTTAATTGCGACGTATTTTTGCGATGTTTCTATGGTAACATATCAAGTTTTCTTTTCCGATATTTGATCATGTTTTTTGTTGTTCAGGCCATAGAAACATGTCTTCGCAATATCATCTTAGTGTCATGTTGAACGTTCGTGAGAGCAATAGTGTGGGAGACGCTATTGTGTCCCCTACAAACGAAACTGATTTGATTGGGTTGGGTTTTACGGCACCACGACACATTGGCGGCTTTTGAACGAAACCTAAAGCAAAAAAACAGCCAAATTCAAGACAGAAAACGACAGCGTTTGGAGAATATAAACAATGATTATTTAAGTATAAAAGTATCATGAACAACCTTTTGGAGCTGATTAAACGCCTGGATATATTGCGTCTGATCAAACTATATATTGTTTGACACTCAGATTAACATACAGCCAAAAGTCGATAATTCGAACTCGTGTTAGTTCGAACATACCTAAATTGCAAAGTTAAAACGTGATTTTAATACGTTTGACTCTAAATGTTGGGAATGTTCGATTTATGAAATACGGGTACTATCGATTTAGTCTTACATACATTGTTAAAATATTAGAAAAAAATATTTTCTACATCTACAAACAAACAGAAAACCACTCTGTTTTTAATCATGCCATTGTTCTTTTAATTATTTGACTCATTTTAAAAATGATTTTACAAACTTACTATAACAATTTTATAATCTTGGTAATAATATTGAAAGAATTTCCATGTTTCCATGCATCTCAATATTGTATCATTTTTACTGTGAATGTATTTATTTGTCTTTCTTGCTTTGTAGGTTCATTTATATAATTACATGTGAAGCGCTTTTGAACGCACAACTCCTGTGTGAAAAGAACGCTATATAAATCGGGTATAATAATAATAATAATAATTTCATAGACTTTCGTCTGTGTTCCGTTTGCGTTTAAAAGGGAAATAATAACACTTAGTATGAATTTGTATTCATTTCAACCGCATCGCGACAACCGGATCTCAAAACATTTCACAATATGGAGACTAATCCTCGTATTTGATATATGGCAAAAACTACAGAGCAAGGTGAAATATGTATAATGCAATAGTAAGGAAGCTTGATTTGACACCAAATAAATACGAAAGACTCAAGCAGGAAACGTAACACAAACAATACACCCACCTCTCAAGCAGAACACACACACACAGTCATACCACAACAAACACACACACACACATACACACAATACCATTCCTTCATCTACACACTAAATAGAAAACAACACGCAAGACAAACATAAAGCAAAGTGAACATAGGAGCCCGCCTTGGTACGGCCAGTAGCAATCAATAACCAACTATAAATTAATTAATTATTAACAACCACTGGGGGGTTAAACCTGGGTTTAGGGGCGCCCAACCTCACACTTATCTCCTATATTTACCTATAAAGACAAACAGTGTACATAAAATGTAAACCCTGTTCCACAACCTCACAATCAAAAAGACCGCCAGCACAGTAAGTAAATACATGTAAAACATTTAGCAAAAATTCTATGACAAGATCATTAGTAACATGGGAAAGAATTAAACATTCAAGCCCGTGTTAAAAATAACCCACTATGGCAACGGTCAAATTGTACTCAAGCGACTAGTCTGTAGTTACGAGTAACTGTAAGACATTGAAGGGTCTAGGGTACGACAGAGAGGGAGAGAAAAAACAAAGCACGAAAATCCGACATAACTCTCCCGGTTAAGGACGGCTTTAAAGATACATCATCATGTAGTGCTAAGCCCTGTCTGTCGTCGCACAACCAAAGAGGAAAGCATAGTTATCAATTGTAAATTGATCGATAACCAAACGTGAAGTGCGCAGCAATATAGTTGGATCATAATCTTTTTTGAGGAAAAATCTAATACGTTTCACAAATAGGTTTTGAAAATGTAATCCAAGAATCTTACGAAGTCTGTAAATCACATCACCATAAAACTCCGGATGTGAAATACCTTGCCGCAGAAAATACTTTAAGTTACATTTATACTTGTTAATGAGAGGAAGATTTCTATAAAAGAATTTAGAAAATGTTTTACGAAGTTTATGAAATCTGTACCCCTGTTTAAGAAGCTTTTCAGTAATAGTTGCCGTAGAAATGATAAGGCAATTCGAAGATAAATGTGCCGACTTGCCAAAATCACCTTCACGGCAAATGGGTGTGTCAATTCAGGCGTCCATACAATAGGTTGCATTGGTGCTAATATAATGTTACCAATGTTAGGAGTACTTTAGACGAGTCTTAATTTAGATTTAAATTTCTACAATACCATCATTCTGTAAATCTAAATCACACAAACACTGGGAAAAATGAAGAAATAAAATACTGATGCTCCAATGATATTCAGAGCCTTCTAGTAATTAACTCCAATTACGACCTAGTTTATTTAAGTTTCTATGGTAACATATACGATATTTCAACTTAATTCCAGTAAGAGATACAACAATCCACGCGTAAGCAATGACTTATTCAGTTTTAGATCTCTTTTTATACTTAAGTTAATGTTAACTTTTTTCCTTGTAAAACGGAATAATATGATAAGTGTATAGATTTAAGAGTTGGATCATTGACATCAAATTAATGAAATAGAAATTGGCAGATCGCAAATAAAAAGCAGAGCAAATAATGAAAGTATAAGTACTAGAATCATATCCAGAAATAAAAATAGAATTGTCGGAGAGTATATGGTGCGAATGGTATAAAAATATAATTGTATTTGTAAGATATAAAAGGATTTCTGCATGTGTAATGTGATATTATTTCAAAATAAGAGTTTACTATCGAGTTCGTACTTTTAGAACATTGCCTTTAGACATAAGTTTAAGGGACGGCACATGCTTTGAAGAAAGGCAACAATTATAGGGCAGTTACTTAATATGATATTTCCATTATCAATATTATATATCTCATGTAGGCAACACTTGATCGTATTCTCACAACAAGGTATGCATCTAACTGTTTTACCTTATACAGAAGCGAACTGTTTCTTCTTGACCAATTATTCAAGGAATGACGTGTTCATGTTATTTACAGCACATTTGTAATGAACATGTCATGTAATCACACTGCCGATGCTTAAGGAACAATTAAGGTAAATTAGGCAACAAACTGTCAATTATAAACAATTTATTAATTTATTTATTATGGAAATGCTGTTCGTATTTCCTTTTTAATGCGTATGCACTTATACACTTATTTGAATTGCGAAAAGGTTGTCGTTTGATCTGATGCCGAGCTGTTTGTCACTAAGAGTTGAATAAATCGTCAACATTTTCAGTTACCGAAATTCCGTTACAGTGATACTTGATTATTTAGTTCCATATCAACGAGAACTGATCACGCCTTTCCCTACTACATAATTACCAATTTATGTTATCCCTTAACGGTGTTCAAGTTGAGACATATGGAGATTTATCACAAATCTTGGGGCATGGGAGTGGCATAAAGTCACTATAATTATAGATATCGTAATCTACTAGTAAAAATAACGTTTCTGTGGTTCAGGCTCTACTTGTTCGTCCACAAGCGCTTCATATAGCAGGAAACCTAATGGGATACATAGAATCTCACATTCGTGATCATTTCGTATCATGTTTAATATATTTGTTGACCAAAATTAATGTGACGCTCGCCAAGACTCGCGTCACATTATTTTAATCAACTCATTTATTAAAAATACCCAATGTAAGCTCCTCTTTATATTTAAATGTTTATAAATTCGCTATCCCTTTCCTCTATAGCCTTTTACTAGTTTTGAAGACTGGTGAGAAATTAAAGCAGGTTAACAGAAAGCCTCTCTTTCCGTCAACTTGCTTCAAGCAACACTCGGCTAGGGTGTCATTTAAGTTTTAGTAGATCGTCAATGTTTCAAATTAAGGAAATAACTATATTTTGTTACGTCTAGTTCAATATTAACGGGAAATGATAACGCCTTCTCTATATAGGATGACAAACATCAACTGTTGATTCCTATGTGTATGCGTTGGCATGTGAATTGCTGTCTATTGTGGAAAAAAGTACACAGTCAATAAAGCGGAACATTACAGAAACCCACACCCAGACAAGGACTTCTATATTAATCCCTTCACTGACTCGACGTCATCAATTTTATACAATTGCCGTTAGCTTATATTTTTTCAGATTGCAATGTTAGGTATTTTGACTTGAGAACTATCGTTATGATTGTCACATAGTTTGGATCCTAATCAAACGTTGCATTACGTGGCATTTGGTTATGAACCAAAATATGTCCATTGGTAGTTGCAAAAGTGAACAAGAGTGATAGACAGTTTTTATTAACGTGTTATTATGCCAATGCACTAATGGTTCACTCCGAAATTGATTCCGCTATGATTGCATGGTGTGCTACGTGATTGCGTTTGACTATAAAACCACCACAACAAATTATTCAGTATCATTATTTTCGATGTAATGCCCTACTTACATGTATTTGCCAGTATTACAATTCGAAAAGCCGAATTAAACTTTTCATGTTCTTATGAAAAAGCGTTTAAAATGCAAATTAAGGAAGGAACTCATATTATATAACATAACTGAAAACAAACATTCATTGACGACGTAACATTTGCTCTTAGCGTCATATTGATGGTATTCACATTTGTTTAAAAGCTGTTTGGTTTGAATGGCAACGTAAACTTAGATAAAAATGATTTTCAAACAGTGTACGCCATTACGCTGCATGTGATCTAAAGCTAGACTACAATCAAACTTCAATATCTATCTCGGAATCGTTTTGAGACATTAACCCAGTATATTCAATGATTCTCCTTCCATTTGGTGTGACAGTAACTGTGAAGCATGAGAAAAGTTTGCAAAAATTGAAACAGTCATCTCAAGCTGTCTAGAGAGGCTCTGACATATTCACACTAAATGTTTTTCTCAATGGGTTTTACTAACCGAACTATCAAGCATAAGGTACGATTCTCACATGAAACGCTTAGCTGATTCGTTGCCTAGACATTTGTACAGTAAAAGCATGATTTCCATGATGAAAAACTATTTTCCTTTTGGACTAGGTGTTACCACCCCATCTACGTCATGTATTGTCTTATAGTGGAACATATCGTAGTTTACATTTAAACAAACATGGCCACGCCGCGTTTTAATTGTGAAATACAAACATGTTTGACCATAGTAATTAAATCATTTTAAGTAATGCAATTTACCTGTTATTTACACTACAGTGCCCCCTTCCTACAAATGCCCTCTGAACAACGGTTTCTTCCTTACAACAACAATTGCCATAGTTTGCCAACGAGACACTTATAACTAACATTTGCACTGCTTAACAATAGTATGCTTGTTGTTTACCGTTTAGTTCAAAGTTAAGTATTCGAACTTTTGGCAGAAGGAATATAATGAAGAGTGACAAATAGCTTGAACCGAGATCAGACGCGGCATATGTATGCCAATTTCCCACCCTATAGAAACTCTCTCCTTACATCACACCCAATCCTTGTCTCTAATCGGATGTTGTTGTAAAGAGAAGGAGCACTGTACAATTAAAAACAAATAATACAAACAGACAGCATCCATGTCCAATATAAACTTCCTAAGACAAATTATATTTGTTGGAAAAATAAATCTAAGATTGAACCTTAACTTTGGAATGTCAGTAAACAGTAAAATATTTAGTCAAAGCCAAATCAAAGAACGATAAAAATCAAATTATCAATATGATTGAACTACAATTCATCAACACTGAATCCATAGGGAAATATGTTTATTTAGTGAAAGTAGTTCAGGTACGAGTATCACTAAATCTTGTATCTTGCGTCTACACCATTAGCTTGACAATTCAATAAAACAGCTTGGTACAAAACAGGTCAAAATAGTTCTTCAATATTTCATTTGGCATTTTAGGTCAATCCTAACGTATGCAATATAACATTAACCAATATCAACGCCGACGCCATGGTAATACAAACGGAACCCTATTCTTAGAAATGGTGACATACTTATATACAAATGTTAACACGTTCACTCTCAATGACGTGATAACGCGCATTTGCAAACATGTTTGATCCTGGTCATAGTCCGCGTAACGCGGCGTCTGATCCTGATAAAATCTGTTGTGTCACTTGTCTTTAAATATCGTTAGTTTTACTGCCTAAATCTAACTTTGAAACGATATAACAGACAACAATATTGAAGCAGACGACAAAATAGAATTGGAGGGGTAAAACTTCACGATACAGTTAATCATGAATTGATTAAAGCTCAACTTTTCAATAAGACTGTTTGAAGATATCGCGAGTATAATCAATGTTTATTACCGTATGTGTTTAATAGTATTCTAGACCATTACTATCTTAGCAAAGTTTAATACAGACCTTAACCATTTTTTAAGTAGACAAATACCCCTTGTTACTAACGTAACTAAATAGAGATTATACTGCAATGGTCTGCCTAATGTTAGTGCTATTTTTCCTAGTTATGTTACATTAGATGGCCTGCATTGGGCGCTCTGCTATTATTTCTATTGGTCGGCAATCTTTAGCCGGTTGGTTCATTGCTGATTGATGGGGGTAGTGTGATCGCCGTTTTGGGGGCTGTCTTTTGTATGTTTATTCTTGTTTATTTTAGATCTAATTATAGTTATTTGTGTTTTGTTGATGGCCTGCATTGGGCGCTCTACCATTATTTATATCAGTCGGCAATACTTAGCCGGTCGGTTCATTGCTGATTGATGGGGGTAATGTGATCGCCGTTTTGGGGGACTGTCTTTTATATGTTTATTCATGTTTTATTTCAGATCTAATTGTAGTTATTTTGTCTTTTCTCGATTTATAGGTACATATGTGTTATTTCATGTAAAGCGCTTTTGAACGCACAATCCCTGTGTGAAAAGAGCGCTATATAAATCTGGTATAATAATAATAATAATGTCAAGTTAGTTAGTTGATTAAGAATTTACTGCTTAATTGCGACAAAATAATGATCGTATAGCGCCGAGTCATAGTTATAGAGATACATATCAGACAAGTATTGTAATCGGAAATTACTAAAACAGCCTGTCCTTTAGCCCTGTTTTATACTTGATTTCCCGGTCAAAAAAAGGTCTTTACATGGTAAAATAGGTTTCGCAGTAACTGAAACTCGCATCCATAGCCTTTGGCTTGCTATGCAAACGATTCTACCGATTGGACTATCTGGTAATAGAACGAAGGATAACTATCTTCTGTTATATATACATTGTGTAGCTTGGTACATGAAATATGAAAACAATGGTCGGAATGGATATAACTTCAGATATACAAATTGATTTTAAGTATTCCGCAACCTGTGTCGCTTAGATAGGTCTGACCATTTTTCGGCCTTGAGAATTTCAAAATTGGACTTTGCCGTTCGTGTCTGACACGTTTTAAGAAATATAAAGGGTACCAGTAGTATTATTCAAATGACACATTTTGCCTAGTTACATAATACAGTTTAAATTTATTACAACCTCTTAATAAAGGGTATACTATCCGTTTATAAAACAACTTGTATTTTTAAGCAAGTGGACGGTAAAACAAAGCGTTTCAGTTCATGTACCGTCAGTATAATTGAAGTAAACGCACGTTTTGAACCGCTTAATACGGTGTCGTTTGAGTGGTCTGATAGAGAATGGATCTTTATTTTTTAAATTGTTTTCATATTTTATCTTTTTATTTTATTTTTTAAAGACGCTTTACATGTTAATGTTACACATGTCATGATTCCCATGCTCTTAGTCTCCATGTACTTCCTGCAGGCTGTTAAATATACAATCTCTCTGTAAGGTTTGTTTTCTTCGCAGACTCCTCTCTGGGGTCTCGTTTTCTTCAACTACCATGAAATCAGGAACATTATACGATTACAGATGGTAGCTAGGGGAAGTCTGCCGTATATCTAGACACTGGGTCTCGATTAATGTTTTCAACTTGCCTCAGTAAACTGTTTTAGAACAATCGTATAACAAACAGTTGGTCATAATAAATAAATGGCTTATGTCCTATTCCCTTAGATTTGTTTTACCCTTTTATGCATTAAAATCATTCCACCATTGCGGAAAATAGCTCCGCTTTTTAAATAGTCACGGATATGCAACACTAAAAAATTCCAATATGTTAGTAGCGTTTAGCTTAAGGAAGGTTGAAAGTAAATCAGAAGTCGTCTTAAGGCGCACTCTGTTTTACTTTCAACCTTCTTTAAGTCTGCCTATCGTAAAAACAAGCCATTGAAGAATTGGTTAATGTAACTAAAACTATCATATAAAGTAACCCTTCTTTACCACGACACCTATCTGGAGACAATATTGCAGCAGCAAACGTGTTAGTCCTATCAAACATAATTGTTCTGTTCGAGCGTACGGCGGCAAGGCAAGTTATGAGGAGGGAGTCGTTGTTGGGAAGGCTGTCCTTTCGAATGAACGCTGTACATGATATAACGAGCTTTAATTAGCAGATGTATATTCATGTGATTAGCAACTGTATAGTAAGTGTTGTTGGTTTCCTATGCTATTCTTAACCACGGGTTTTCATATTACAAGTGGAAAGTATAGTAATTACTATATTTATACCTTGAGTTTTAACGCATTGTGTGCTTGGGATAAATAATTAACACGATTTACTTAAGAAGCATAATAATGACTGTCAAACGGTTCGGATCAGACGCGGCGGTACGAGTTATCCACACTGTTTCTAAATGATATTGATGTCGGTATTTTCAGTCAAAGGCTTATCTGAAAAACAACTAGCTTGGAACAACCAGCTTGGAACCTGGTCAAATAAGGACCCTCAGTGCAATAGAAAGAGTGAAACGAAACACTACAGTTACTGTATATATTCTGAATTATGTACAACCAAACTGTGTGACAGTCATTGAAAGTCTTGTAAAAGAAACATGCATTAACGTCTATACTCTAGAAGCAAAAAAGAGGATGATAGTTGTGAACAGACGGATTTTGACGTCAGAATAACAGTAGAAGAGTTAATATATCTCAGATTGTTTGCCGTAGTGACCACAGATGGGACTATAGTAGTCCAATAAGTACCATTCGTTCAATTTCAGTACTCCATTTTCATATAGTGAACATGTGCAGGATATTTACCCAAAGCCAATAAAGTAAATTGTTAATTTGCTATTCGAAAATCATTGTGAAACAAAGATCTTACAAAATCGCTTAGATTTAACGGCAACCTGAGAGACACAATTATACATCTTAAATTTCGTATGCTTTGAAATTGTCGTATACATGTACAAGGAATATTTAATTACGATTTAACATTCTTTAATAAAAACAAGTTAAACTCAAGTTCCAAAAGTTCGGATCCAGATAAGACGCCGCGAGCGCGACGTCTTATTTGGATTCAAACTATTTGCAAATACCAATCAAATCGGGTTCGGCAAGATAGAGGCTAACCTTAATGTGAAAATTTCTGTACATAGGATATTATTTAAAATGAAGCACAAAACACACAGACAAATCAATTACTTCTTGTCAGGCCATATTTGCTTCAGAATATTTGATCGCGACAATCAAATAATGTTGATTTCAATAAATCTTTTCATCAGTGGAATTGGTTCATTAATCAGCATCTCAAGTCTAACATCTACCTACTGAATTGTTGTATGTTTGCACTGAAATCGTTAACCCCTTCATTGCCGTGACGTCATCTGCTTCAAATAAAGAATTGTCGTCTGCTTATATGTCTTAATGTTTTACTTTATCTGCATAAACAACGTTACGCGTTTCAACAAAATCTGCGTTAGGTGCAGTCTAATCAGGATCTAATCCGTTTGCAAGTGTGTATGTATTCTAGGTAGGACAGTAAACGGACAAACTTTGAACCTACCCATCCAACTCCAATGTAACGAAGTTAAGTCATGCTTCAAAACGTTTTGTTTTGACGGCGTATGCCGAAGAACCATATAAAGGACATATCCCAAATAAATTAACAAATATTACAACACCTAGAAGCACTTCCAATAGAAGAAAATAATGACGCATTTCAGACAGAGCCTACTAGATATGCATTATAATCCAAACCCAGTTTAGCTTTGTTCCTGCTTTATAACACAAAAAGGTATGTTAACTCATATTTTGATAAGTTGTGTACGCTTACATCCTATGAAAGAATACTAATGCTTATTCACAGAAATCATATAATTATTTTTTAAGAGCATGCGAATAACAGTGTATCCAGATGGTCTATTAATTTAAGGGTAGGACTCTGAAACATGAAGTCAGAGGTTGATACCACGTCGAATGCAAAACTGTTACGGTATGTTCTTTGTATCATTTTGTTGTTGTTGTGTTATCATGTTTAGCTCAGCGCTTCGAGAACTTGTCATTACCTGTAGTCTTTTGTTGTTTTTCAGGCTACTGTTTAGTAGGAAAACATTTCGCAATAATCATATTTGATAACCTATTGAAGATTATAACATTTGTTTTGTATTCTAAGAAATTTACATCAGACAATTCTCTATTGTTGACCTGGAATTTAATGACGTTTTCAGATACCATATTCATCTCAGAGCATGTCTAATGACCATTTATATGACACCTGGCTCTAGATATATGTCTAGTATAAAACACTAAACTAAACGACTACGACAACAGACAGGCAACGACCAACTCAAGGCGATCACAGTAGCTGACCTTGGCTAAACCTCAGCGTCAGCCGGCCTTTGATTTTAGAATGTAATGGTTGTCAACTGTTTGTTTTCTACGTATGCATAAAGGTATTACTGTACTTAGCATGTGGCAGTCGGTTATATCTGGTAATTAAAGCACTATTCATACATTAATTATTGTACTGCCGTTCTTACACTATAACCCGTCTAACGTATTAACTGCAATAGCATATTCTGCTAATAAACTTGTTGTCAGCTTTCATTTCTAAAGTTTAGAATTTTAGGCAGTTTGACTTTAAAAACACTATGAGTATCATTTCAGTGTATATCAGGATCGAACGCGGCGTTCCAAACTGTTTGCTTGTCTATCTGTTATAGAACTAGACAGCAAATGCGTTTACTCTTAGCGAGTTATGTAATTGCCATTTGACAATTGTGTCGTTTTAAATCTAAAACATTGACATGTGTGCATAACTTTTCAAGAATGCTAGCCAATAGTCAAAACGATTTTCGAACATATCGATAAAAACTATTTGCAACCATTACCGTACTACCAATAGCTTAAGTCAGTTATTTTATACATTTGAGATACTGATTTACCCACTTCAATGTCTTGCGCAGAGTACAATGCTTGTTTGGAAACAGTTTGGATTCTGATCAGATGCCGCTGTTTGATACCCATTTCAATATGTTGTAAGTCAAAATACCAAGAATGTGGAATATAAACTTAATGAATACAGGCAGGCGACAGATGTTTAATATTGATGATGTCATGGCAGTGAAGGGGTGAAAATGTAGTTATGAGAGGCAATATTTCTTTACATTGACAACACTATTTCTGCTAGACGTTCAGTGTGTTGCTCGCACCTGCCGGTCGGCGACAAAAAGAAAAAGATGTGTGTGTAAGAAACTGTTTTAGGTGTTCCGTTCATTCTAGGCGGTGTCTTATTAGCACCGTGAACTAAAAGGTAAATGTTTTTTTCTGGAAGTAACTCCTAGTCAATCCCTGAAACATTGCTGGTCAAAATCATCACTATGTTATATTCACAATACATTTATACCACTTAACCCCGCACGCGTTGATATCGGTGAAATGTGAACTACCTTGACATCTGATCAGCATTTAATTCGTTGCTCTGATGAGCGCTTTCATTCGCACAGTTACGATGTGTTTATTTTAGGAATATTGAGTTTCAAACGATTTGGTACTTTAACGGTCGCCACTTACAATGGCGTCATATCTTGATCTAAACATTTGCAAAATCGACTTTAGTCTCCTAAGACAGTGAACGAGGTATGATTCAAAATTCTGTGTATGCACGAACCTAGGATGGAGTGTCAGTAAATTAGTATCCTTATTAGACATAGTATACCTCGGAATTGTTTTTCATTTAACCCTTTCACTGCCAAATGTTCCGAATGTTTGTTACCCCCTAACCGATTATTTGTCAGTTGCTTCAATTTTGTTATGTTCAAAACCGTTTCAAAGTAAGATTCAATGTAGTATGCCGTTAAACATATCGATACGAGTTTCAAACCGACCGGTGTCTTCACTGCAGCCTAAGACAAGTTGACATAGTACACATCTTTCACAGTTTGTAAATGACGACGATTCAGCCAAGGAATTTTTATTCCTGCTCAATGCTGCATGAGCTCAATGGTTTAGTAGAATTTGGGTTGTTTCATATTTAATAATTTAACCAATCAACTGCTAATCCTGACCATTTCAAAACATGTTTCACCCTTGTCAGACGCCTCAGAAGCAAGCGTCGAACCGAACCCTAAAAGTTGAACAATAACACCAATGAATTTTAAATAAAAGCAAATATAAGTGCAAACTCAATGAATAACAGTAAATGAAACTTATAATACCGAAAACGAATAAAGTTACAGTATCAGAATTTGACGCAAATTTACAACTAGTCCACGCCTGTCAGGTTTATTCTTATATAAGCGCTTAGCACGGTATTCTGAGTGTTTATGGTGTGTATACAACTGCCAAAGGTGTCACATTATGTCAGTGTATCGTAACTCTGCTAGAGGAGTCCAACAAATATACTAGTTTAGGAAGATGTGTACCTTGAAATCACATGCTGCGACAGGGGTTAATACACTGTTATTTTAAACGATTTATAACCAAATTTACCGATGCACATTTGAATCTTTAAAACTTTAAAACAAATTGATGGTACTTTGCACCTTTTACATTATGTATTTACTCCATTTTTAGTTCTCTGAAGCGTTGAAAATGTTCAATGTAGTTGTTTAAAATATTTTATTTGTTCTTCGTTCTGTGTATTTGTAGGTTTACACTTGACTTTACCATGGCATAGACACACACTTCGAATTTCTGTCAGATGCTGAATCCTTGAAGCTTGATCAGGATTCAAACTTAATGCAAACGTCACGATATGCTTTCCATACTCCTATGGTCAGCTACAATATGTAGATTTTCGGTTAGTGTAGAACCTCTATACACGCTTATCATATATTCATATTTAACCCTTTACCCAATAGAAGCGCCTTTTAGCGTGTTTTATTTATTCATCCGCTGAAGAAAATAGTTCCAATTTAATCAGTTATGAAGATATATGATAGAGAATATTTTCTATATTCTAGCACATGATAGCTTAAAGCAGGCTGAAAGTAAAGCAGAATGTGCCTTAAGGCACATTCTGCTTTACTTTCAACCTGCTTTAAGAAGTCACCTATCTTCAATACTAGAAATAGACTATCAGGTAAAGGGTTAATGTAGAAAGGATCATAACGAATAACGCATTTATCTTAATCGGTTTTGAGAATAGATGTTACGTTCGTAAGAACGGGACGAAACATATTACACTATATACTAATTGTTCAAAAGGTGCCTTGTTCCCGATGTAAAACAGCCAACTGTCAACTAAAATGAGATAAACTAAAGCGTATATTACATTTTGTGTATTAAGGACATAAGCAAATGTTCTACATTGGACATTGTTTCTACATGTTTGAGTTGAAAGTCATCGCATTGCAATATCATGTAGACACTGATATGTTTTTCAAAATATTACAGTGCGGTTGGTGTAACTGGCAAAGAGTTTACAATATGTATGCTTTGTTTTGTTCACATACAGCTATTCAGAAAGAACGACGTCTTCCTACGATACCTATAGTAAACTCATTTTTCCGTGTGGTTCTGCTGAGGCAACCCGGCAATCATTTAATACTATAATAATATCATTCACATTCTAAAAACTTGTGTCTGGATGTGAGACAGACTTTCCCCTAACGCGTACTTGCAATTATACAATATTCCTGATTTCATTGTGTACGACGAAAAGGAGACCCATGAGATATGTCTGCAAAGACAAACTATTGATACGCTGATTATGTAATAGTCCATGTGGAAATATGCAGATACATGATCTATTTTAGTACAACTATAGCTAGAATGTCACTATTCATGAATTCTGTAAAGACAAGGTTCAGCAATTATGCCAAGGGCATTTGTAAATGTTATCAGTGAACAGTAGATACAGAGGCAACTTCAAAAACTATAAAACACACACGCGTGTGCAGATAGGCAAAACAAGACTTTTAAACGAGTGTGATGTTTTAGTTATTTCATCGAACTGAACCTAATAACACTTTTCGTTTTCTAATATATTATCATTAAAGGCATCACCTCTAGGTATAACCCTATATTGACCAATATTACAAAGTAATATGAACTGTTTCCATACGTTTCTTTAATATTCATTGAATAGACACGGCCAATATAAATAGTTGAAGCAAACGACAGCCTTGTGTTTGTTGGAATACTTTCTACAAATAAAACAACGTCAGTGCACTGATAGACTTTAGAACTTCTGCATCAAAACTGTTTGACATCCAACTCAAATGTTGTGAGCCAAATCATGCCTGCATATTATTTTGAGAAACAACGTAAACAACTTTTTAGAACAGATGATGTCAAGCAACCATTATTTTGTACCATTAAGCTAAAGATATAATATACATGTAATTATGATTTTACTTACAAAAGTCTGTGTTCAGACTTTTACCACTTTTCCAATGTACTTCGAATATACCAGACGCCTAATAAGGATCCATGTGTACAGTGGTAAACACGCTATTCCTACCCACTTTACACGTTTTTACGCGTTTCTGACGCGTTTCTTACGAGTTTTTTATCCGTTTCGTTAAACGCGTTTCCTAGCCATTTCTGTACGCGTATCTTTACGCGTTTAAAAGAGCCCGGATGAAAGGGTCATCACTTAGCCGACGGACCCCTTAGCCGCGATTGCATTGGCGTGTGTCTCTTTGTTTGCCTGGTGCCCTGCTGAGTGTACATGACACTGGTTTAACCATGTCAGCTAAACGCTTGGTGTCACAACCGATATACATGTCCTTCCTAGCAAGCATTTTGGTGATTCTGATCAGTGTTTTGACAGGTGCCACACACAAGTTAGTTCCCTACTCAGACCCTCAGTAGCTTGGTTACCATGGAACTATAAGTCTGGTTAATTTCTTTTAAGGAAAAATATAGATCATTGAATGTTACTGTCACCATGCAGCGTGGGTTAGTATTAGTTAACCCTATTTCCCATATCCTGTTTCTAGTTTTGAAGACAAGTGACCACTTAAAGCGAGTTGAAAAGTAAATCAAAATGCGCTTTAAGTTAAGGCATATTCCGCGTGAAACGGAAAACTGACGCACCAATCGCGACATATCTGGTATAATCGTTTATTAACGCGTTTTTAAGACGCGTTAAAATCGTTAGGCATTAACCGTTCCCTAACCGTTCGTTAACCGTTCACTATGCGTTTCTTACGCATATCTTAACGCGTAAATGGGTGAGAATAGCGTATTTACCACTGTATTCTCTCGTGAAAAGTTCTTCTATAGTCGATATGTATTGTCAAATTTTTCTGACTTGTCAGAGGTATTTTTAGAACAGAATAGTTAATAATGGTAAATAGGTAAGCAAAGTGACATCGAAAATATAATCGTTCACTTTCCTACTTGAGATAAGTATGATCCTCGTGCAGCACGAGACCGCTGCGCCAATTTTACTGATAATTTATTATTTCCTAATAAACGCATTTATATACTAAAACTATTATTTCCATTGCAAACAGGTTGGAGCCAGATCAGACGCCGGTTAACCGGCGTCTGATCAGGCTCCAACCTGTATTCTATTCAGATTAAAAATATAGTTTAAATTTCTAAAAGTAAAGGACAAGGTTCACGAAGCCTCTGATTTGGCCTTGTAAAACATATTTTTTTCGAAAAAAGATTTTTATCTTAATTTTCTGTGTATTTGTCAATATCAGATACTAACTCCATAATATATACACAAACGACCCTAAGTCAAGTTTTGACAATTTTATAGTTTCTTGTAAATGAACCGAAAGGCCAAAAAAGACAAAAGCAGATGTTTGGTACAATTATCTGTATAAATCCTAAAAATAAACTGTGAAGGCACGCATGCGACACTTCAAATTTGGATATGTTTACTTCAACTTAAATATTTATTTTGTACTTAAAATATCCTTGTGTCGCATTAGTGCCTTCATTGTTTATTTTTATGATTTATACCCTGAATTGTACCAAACATCTGCCTTTTTGGCCTTTTTTGGCCTCGTGGTCGATTTACAAGAAACTATAAAGTTGTCAAAACTTGAATGTGGGTTGAGCTTTATGTAAAATATGAAGTATTAATATCTGAAATTGACAAATTAAGAGAAAATATAGCTAAATCATAAATTGGAAAAAACATTTTACAGGGTCAAAACGGAGGCTTCGTGAACATCGTCCCATCTACAGTTAAATGCATTGCGTTTGCGTTTCAACAGGAAATAATAATATATCCTCTACTGTACATTACGCACAAAAATTACAGCTATCCGTGTCTCTAACTGGCTGTAGAGAAAACTCATCCCTTTTAATTTTTTAGAATGTTCCAATCTAAAAATAACTTGGACAGGTCAGAAGAAAACACTAATACATTGATGATGCCCTTAGTGGATTACAATCTTCAATGAGCACTACATGGCGTTTATACTTATTTGCAGCAGCATGATTCAATTCGGACATTCAAGTAGAGAATACACAACTCCAACAATTCAATTGATTGTCGACCAAGCATTTGAATACAATAATCAGCTATCGTGAAGTGTCTGTGTCTAATGTATTCATCAGTTGTATTATATGCATATTGCTATTTTGCATGCATGAAACTAAGCTGGACTAGTAAACGATAGTTCAATGGGTTTGAAAAAAACTTAATCAAATTTATCGAATAGACTTGTGTGACTTAATCGTTTTTACTGTGTGACAGAACCTCGGTAAAATACCTGTTTTTTGTTCAAACAGTTCCAATAATCTATCTGTTGAAGTATATTTATACACATATTCACTGCAATGACGTCATCAATTTTAAACCATTTATTTAAGATTTAAAGTGTAGGTATTCAGGCTTCCGAAATATTAAAATGAATGTGTTACAGTTTTCATTCTGAGCAGATGCCTCGGAACACGGTGTCTGGTTAGGATCAACACTGTTTTGATTTAAATAAAATACTGCAATTACACTAAAATATAGTTTTCCCTCTCCAAAGTAACACCCAATTGAAAACAAACATTACGATATGTGTTGTTCGGACGGAATTGTTATACGACGTAAAGAGGAAACATTCATAACCTCACAATTTTGAGCATTACTCGACTTACATTTGGAAACAGTTTGTAACGCGGGATCTGATCTGAGTTCAAAGTGTTTGCCACTCGTCTCTATGTTGTTTTCTGTCAAATTGTTTCATACATTTCTTTTAGAAAAAACTGCAGAAGTCAGTTTTAAGCAGACGATATTGCAGCTGTAAAGGGATTAGACATACTTGTCTTGTTTTAGAAACAGAGGCAAGCATTGCTGTAAGGGTGGACTCGTTATTTGAAGGAAGTTTGTTGGGCTGGAGCAATGTACAATCGAACTTCAATATCTCGTACTCGCTTAACTCGACTATCCGATATGTCGACACATGAACTTCATTCTTTCATGCTCAGTTATGTCTAACATACCCATATTTCAAAGTTAAAACTTGGCTAAAACACTCTTTAACTTTGAAATACGGGTATGTCGACTTAACCGAGTTCGAGATATCGAAGTTCGAATGCATTTGAAATGAACGTTTATTCTTGGAATGAAGCGCTTTCGTAAAAGAGTAGCGTTTACTCCTTCAACGTGTATTGTCTGTCTAATCAATAATAGACCACAAACGCTAATTCTCGTAGCTGTTAGACATTTGTCTGATGACTGGAAGAATTAATAACTATCAAATGTAGGATGATTCTCAATGTAGTATCCTTTTATTAGACAATACGTTAGCTTATTTCCCCGGGATATGCTATTATTATATATTTGTCCGAGCCAGAAACTAATAAGTCATGGCGAATCAATATGACATTAATCTTGAAAATGTAGAGAAAATACATATCCTCTGGTAAATGTGTACCTAAAAAGCGAGCGCTTTAGAGTGACAGACTACTGTATTGCACAACTGTTCACCGTAAAGCTTGCATAATGTCAATAGATGTTATATATACAGTTTTTAGAAACACAATAATTCATTTGTATGTGTCTACATTGCTGTCACTATATGTTTGTTGTACATCACGGGTCCCGGCTAGATAAGCAAGAGCAGCAAAATAATGGCATTTACAAGTATGTTGTTATGATTCTATAGACAATATTTCGTTCATTCTATATTGCCTTTATATTTATATTAGACTATAACAAACAATTTTAGGATATTCATAGACTGGAGTTTGCCCTTTTCCGTGTTATCTCGGCATTTTCCGTGTTTAACGGAATATACCGAACACTCCCATATAAAACCTGGGCGATAATGTTAGAAAGTATCCGAACGTAGTCCGAAATGTTGCAAATCTCGTCTTGTAAATTTGCATGGCCTTCCCCGCACGGGTTCGAATCCCGACCGAGCTCAATATATTTTTCTTTGAAATATATATCTTTTTTTAAACAAAACCTTTTCCTAAATCAATGATTAGATGTTTATAAATGCGCCTGACATTAACTTGCAAAAATATTTAATTATAAGCCAAATGTATTGCTCAGTCTTTATAAAGTATTCAAGGTCTCCAACACTTTTTCGAAGAAAAAATTTAAAATTTCCAGTCAGGTGCGGCCAAATGTCTTCATTTTTTTGGAATTAGATTGCGTAAGTATTGTATAAAAAATAGCAAGGGGTTTGCTTTGCCCAAGTTTTCATTTTTGTACAAACATACAACCTTATAAGTCATATAATGTAAAATCGTATGGAAAATATTGCATATTTTTAAGAGCACGGTTCAGATTTATTTTTCACATCATATGATGCAAATATTGGGACACTAACTTTAATTTTGTGATGTTCACGTCTTCTCGCATAGGCTGACATAAAAAATATCAGTATTTTAGGTAAGAATAGGTAAAAATCACCTTTCAGTAATATTTGTCTTTTAATTGTGTCGCATATTTTCTTACCTGTAAGGCTATATACAATATTTCAAATATTTTCGAGAACAGATGGCGAAAAGCTTTCATATTTCACACAAGACACGTGAATTACATGTAGTATCCATTCATAATATCATTTTCACATTACAATTACCCTATCTTCAGTGTTGGAATACCTTAACTAACCAAACTGCCTTTTGCACCCCATTAAGTACGGTACTTAATCGTTAAAAAACAAGAATAAGCGAGGTTTGTTTACGGGAATTTTTGGAATTTTCTTTCCCCGGTCAATCAAAATTTGGTTTATATTTTATATTTGTTAGAACATATTAAATTAAATCTCAATGGCTAAGAAGGGGTTCGCTGGCTAATGCTCGCTCCATCCCTTTTTAACAATCAATATTCCATTTGATATATTCTTACGTTAGTTAAAACATATAGCAATAACTTAAATATAAAGTTTATGAAATATTTAATGTTGAAACGGTGTTTGAACTGTGATTACTGTTACTGACTTAGTCAGAATGATAAAAGTCAATAACCGGAAGTTGTGATTGTCGAAACTACTCGTATTTCAAAGTTAACGGCACAATACTACCGAAATTGGTTTTTAAAACGCGCAATTTCTTATATGCGTGCATTTTCTATGTATTAAAACTAAGTGAAAGCGCGTGTAAGAAGCCTGACATATGCCCCACTTCGTAAAGAATCCTACCTAAATGTGTCGAATTCTTACCGTGTTAGTTTACATTATACACGGGTTTGTTTACAAATAAGACTAACGGGCTGGTTCCGAGAATTTTCGTAGGATTGTGTATATATTTCGTGATTGATACGAAGCGCGGCGATAATTCATATACACTGTGTGACGTCATCAGTTTGTGAAGCCGGAACATTTTCGTTATAATTTGTCTTCGATCGAATGTCAACGAAACAAATTTAAAAGTCGACTTGTTTCCACCAATTTCACGGGTGTGTAAGCAATGGTGTCTCCATAATCATCGGGGGTTACTTCTTTTTCTAGGTTTAGATTACGAATGCTTTTACATTTTCAGGTTTTAAAATTGCGCGATGTTGGCAATTTGACAGTAATGTTGGGACTTTAGGCGTGGCCACGCAACATTTTAACTTTACAATACAAGTAAGTTCGATAAATCAAACGCACACATTCATGGCAACTAGTAAGTGCTTACTCAGTACTCTATAAATACATCCTTTTACGCTTCTAATATATTCTTCCTCCATAGAAAATATTTCAAATTAATGGTATACATTCATAATAAATATTCCCTCTATCCCATCAGCTTAAAGCTTACATCAGTATTGAAATATATAAAAATGCACCTTAGTAATGCACATTTTGCTTTACTTTAAATATGTTAACGTTATCACATGTCGTCTAAGCTAGATATATGCCAGGGGATAACGGGTTAACCACGTACATTTACTAATATTAAAAAAACAGCCATGCAGTACAACAAACCCCGTCACTGCCTTAGTATACTTTACATTTGTCTACGTATTAACAAATGTCTTACCACATAACTAAAGTTAAAACCAATATGAAATATCGATGTAATTAAGAAATAAAAAATTCATACCAGTGTTCTATCGTACAATCGAACACTGGCAGGAGTTGAGATGCGTAGTAATTAAATCACGAGGCCTTTAGGCCGAGTGATTTAATTACAAGCATCTCAACGACTACCAGTGTTCGATTGTTAGATAGAACACTGGTATGAATTTTTTATTTCGATTCTAACACATAATCTAACCGAAATTTGCACCAAAGCAACGGCGCTACATTTCTTAGCGTGCGCATTTTCGAAGTCATATGACGTCACGTTAGAACGTTTAGCGCGTGAGTGTTCTACTGAAAATTCGTACACTTAGACGGTCCTTCTTCGCTTATATAGGGGTGTGGGCGAGGTGTGTTAGAATGATAGATTGTAATAGACCGTATAGTCGTAATTATAATATCCGGTCACAACCAATCAAACTATAAGACGACCGAATTAATCCACAAATCCTCTACGATTCCCTAAGAAATGAACGCCAAAGACGTCATTATTATACTGTAAAGTAATTTCCTTACATTTGATTGGCTACTGCGCCGTAGACGTAAGCCAATTACCATGGGAGCAGACAGGGTACATATCATTTCCATTAGGTGGCCCCTTATGTTTCATTGCGTCACAAACAAGATGGCCGACTACTCGATTCGACCAAATATTAACGATTTTTACTACGAATAAACGTTTGTGATGTAAAAATGTGTTCTCGGAAACTAATAAAAAAGTGTTAAACTTTCGTTAAACACAGGCAAACGTTTTGAAAATGAGTTATTTGCAATATCCGTCCCGTCTATATTTGCGTGAACTGCGATGAAAAAATACCGTCACAAAAGCATACAAGGTTGGTCTGTTTACGTCCGTTTCTGCCAGCTACGAGCTAATTGGACACCAAAGACAGACGGGGCGGATACCAAAATGCCCTGCTTCATGCCCTATCCTTATTTTGACATAGTTATCTGTTTGATTTGGATGCAAAGTGTAACGCACTGATACATCAGACCTCGGTATATAAAACTCGAAACAAGGAAATGAGTATCTGAAAGGCTAGACTCACGGCAATTCATAACTTCTTGCCAAACACACATCAGTATTATAAATCTACACAGATGTAAGTGTATAATGCTATGGCTCAACGTTACACAGGCAGTGTTTCAGTTTAACCGAAACAGCATTATCCTCAGAGTTCCTTGAAACGCGTTATCTTAATGCTTCGATCGCATATATTTTAAAGAAAGCAGTAAAACAATAAAAAAGAGTTCACTTACAATGAACATTGAATAATTTCTTTCCTTTTCATTCCATTTCAAACTTCACATTATCATCCAGAAAAGTGTTTTATGTCCCAAACAAAATTTGCATCTGTATCGATCAGCTGTTTATAAATATGACTGATCTACACATGACGAGATCAAATAAATTCTGACGTAGCATAATGTGACGTCAGTAAGATTGTGGCTTTTGGAGTGCCAGACGGGGAATTAAGGCTGCGTCAACAAATATGACGAAATGGATGGAAATAATGATTGTAAAGCGTTTACATTGCAAACACTTTGACAGTATAATGAATTATTTCTACAGTTTCTTCCCAGGGTACGTGAGGATTCATTTCCGGCTAGTAAAATCATATAACCCTCGCTAACGGCGCAGATCACATGATTTTCCTTAGCCAGGAATAAATCCTCACGTTTTGTATAACTAATAATGTAATTTGGTTATTGCAATATTGACGGACCCAAGGAAGACGAACGTCAAGCATCATTGTTTGAATTGATGGGGAGGAAAACCTAAGTTACAAGTCGCACGTAGGGCGTAAGGTGGACCCTAGTAGCTATCGCTTGTGTTGTATGACGGAGACATCTATGAACTGAATCAATAGAACAGAAACAGCACTGTACACATGCAATAAACAAGCATCCACAGCCCGTGTGCCTTATTAAGACATGTCGGGTGTCAAATACAAAGGTTATAACTATAATCGATGCATTAGAAACATAACCACCTCTTTACGAACTTACATACATGGACACACTGATTTTGTTGAGTATAGTCGTGCAGCTTAAACGTTGATCTATTTTAATATAACAGCACATACAAACGTCTCTTCATAGAACTAACCATATTCATTATATGTGACTTAAGGTACTGTCTGGCTTGACTGTTATTGAAAGCAACAATGTTAACCATTTATATGTTACAAAGTATTATGGAAACATGTAGAAGCTCTAAGTGTCATACCATTTTGAATCTGATCGAACGCGATTCAATCAGCATTTAATCAGGATCCCAACTAGTTAAAATCAATCAGTGTTCTTGTTTTAGTACCAGTATAGAGACTTACCATTGGACAATAATTTAAATTACATTTGATATAATCTTAAATGTACAGTGATAAATGCGTTAATCCCTCCCATACAAAGGAGACAAAGCTCCAACGTATGTATTGGTCGATTCCAAACAGTATACAGTTATTTCATGTGTGTTTGGGGAACAGTCAAAACTATTGGCCCGAGGTATCAGGGAAGACTTTCGAACTGTTGCCCGAGGCCGATAGGCCGAGGGCAACAGTTCGAAATGTCTTCCCTGATAACGAGGGGCAATAGTTTTGACTGTTCCCCTAACACACATGAAAAAACTGTTTTATTACTTAATACTTTATATAGGGCTAACTAGATTTTCAAAAAGAATTAATCTGAGCCAAATAAAAATAAAATAAAATTTATTATTTCCAGTCATCATACATTCTTGGACTCTAATCGTTACAGTGTTTCATAAAACATAAATGTCCGTTCGAAATATTCTGGTAGCCTACTAATGGCTACTATACATGCAATGGACATGTATAATGTCTACAGTCCAATGTGATGACGTAATCATGTTAGATACAGTCGAACTTAGGGCCTATCTTGAATTCATTTCAGTCGAACAGTGGCTATGCCACCTTTTAAGCTTGAAATACGGATATTTTCGACAGAAGCGGTTTATAAAGAAGCGGGTTTATAGCATTTAGGCCTATCTGTAGAAATGCAGGTACATTCTATTTATGCGAGTTCCAGACATCGAAGTTTAACTGTATAATTTGTGTACTCCAGCGCGAGAGTTTTCAGTGACATGATGTCAATTTCAAGTGCTTTGTTTAGGGTCAAATGAGTATTTCTGAGCGCTTTTACACCCTGCTGAAATACCAGGTATCTAATAATATACATTTTGAGTGTTTAACAGACGTCTGATGACTGATCAGCGTCTTCTTGTAAGCGCTTGCATGTTTACATCCGCACATTATTGTAATGTTCGGGTCCGTGATATTTTCTGTATAAAGGATAGCGGCGAAACTTGATGTGTATTATGAACTCGTCTTATTGATTATAGTACTGCTATAAATAATAATAAAGCATGAAATAAAGTATTAAACCTCCACCAGACACCAATCAATGATAATTATTCAATACTGTTTCATTACAGTACGGCAATTCCGCGTACGGGGAAACTTCTCAATGACACTGATTTTTAGAACTTCTACGCATCTTTTTCGCGCATGGAAACAGTTCGTCCTAGCGGCAATAGTCAAAACTATTTCCCCCGGATTAGGCAATGTCAGAACAACACAGCAAAACGGTAAAAAATAACGAATTACAAGTTATATAGAGCATTAGGTAATAATTTACAATGGCACTAACTGTTTCAACACAACTACGTTGTTAGAAAGAATAACGCTTTCCCCATCGTAATTAACTATGGCCCTTACACTAAACATTGTGTAAACTCTTACCAAGACCTTCACTTGACAATACATTTTGGGATTTAGGCAATGTTTAGCAAAGTTTCTGAGGTGCCGACCAAATGCTAGTTAACCCTTTTCATCAACATAATATAGTTTGATCGAAATGTTACGTTATGTCATTTATCTAATAGTTTAGACTTTGGACTCTGAAACAAAAACCGTCGTCATGATAGACAAATAATCACTTATAGTCTAAGTTGGACTCAAGCAATTTGCAAATGCCAGTGAAACGCAGGGAGCCTAGCTGTGATATGTGATATATAATCATCATATTCTATTGTCATAGTAGTTTGTCTGGCCTTAACAAACATAACTTATCGAATGGTACATCTAAGACGTTTTGCGATACAGGCTCGATTTTAGCAATCACATATCGGTCTGAGCTAGACTTTGGGCACGCTCTGTTAAATGTTCCTACCCGAGATACTGTCGTTGTGAAAAAAGAACAACTATTCAAATGTTCTAAAAAAGATACACGTATATCCAGTCAGTGTTCTGTGTTAATTTGCAAAGATTTTTTTAGGAGTTTCTATGCAACTCTGTTAAAATAACTATTCTGCCGCAAAGTGGTTGGTTAACGCAGGCTTTAACGATAAGAAAATATCACAGTTTAGCTTTATACTTTACTTCCGCTGTCTTAAAATGTGCCATTTGTGTCTACAACAACACTCAATGGGATACAAAGTTAGTGTTTGTTGCTCGGAAGGAGTCGTTATAGAGAGAGAAAATCAAAAGTTATATTTGTACACAGTTTTAACCAATATCAGACGCCGCGTAACTTCTGTCAGAGTGTCCAAGTCGGTACTTTGAGCAAAAACAAAACCAAACGACTGTTTTTCAACAAACGACATTGCAACAGTGAACGAGTTATTTGTGCTTGAATTGTTTCGGGAACAGCGGTAAACACTGTTGTAAGGATGAAATCGTTGTTCGAGGGCCGTTGTAGGGAGGGAACGCTGTATATCAAATACCAACTAACTGTATATCAATGGTAATAGAGCAGAACAGAAAGGAACACATGGTATTTCTGGCTTGCACATCGTCATATGAAACATACTATACTTAGTTACAAAGATACGCTACAATAATCATGTATTCTTATGTATCAAAGGAACTCAGTATATGTATAAGTTTTACGTATACAATACATTGTCCTCAAATGATACCACAGACCCGCAACCGTCTGGTAATAAACAAACACACATTTTAATGACGGTAATGTTTGGGCTTGAAAATGTATTTCGCTGATTGATGGGGTTAATGTACGGATTTTTAACCATTAAATAATTTACAATTGTAAAACATGATATCGATAAAATAACAAGTGATCGTGGCAGAAATACGCTAACTTTGGCTTCATTTGACTTAAAACGTATCGGAATCGATGTTAAAAGACAATGAGTCTCCAAAGGTTGATACAGTAAAAAATCCGTTTTTATAGTATGTAAAACAAATGGATTCGTAGTATCGGACAACACTATGCCACACATATTTCAAGAGGTTTCACTTAACGACTGATCTTGCGACAACCTGATCCTAAAATTAATTTTATTTTAGCAAGACTGCAGTGCCCTGAACTATTTAAGTAATTATATTGTAAAAGACGTAGACCTTGTCAAGCCACCGCGACAGGTCATATCGATACGATTATAAACTAAACAGTATTTACAGTATATTGATACGTTTGTTTAAGATGCTGAGACAGGTAATGTTGGATATGCTTGGTCTTGAATTAAGTATGGTTTTCACATAGCACTGCTCATATGTATGTATCGTAGAGTACAATATTCACCTGGAAGAGACGAGTCGGTTATGTCTTGCACCACTTGTCAAAAGCGTGAACTGCGATTGACCTTCTATCAGTGTTTGTGTTGCCTACTGTCGTGCGGAAGATTTACCGTGACGTACACAAGCAATACCAGACCAAACCAGGAAGATATTGGATTCAGAATACATTCTGTCATATTTTCCACCAAAGCAGAGCTAACTCGGTCTTGATATTGATCTAAAACGTCGCACGAACAGTTGTTCGCTGTCCATTCATATCTTTAAACTTTATGTTGCATTACCTTTTGTACACCTTGACATTACAATTCCAGCCTGTTTTACTTTATTATACTTTAGGGAAGTGCACGTAACTATTTAGTGTTACTCTTTGCAAACAGTTTGGACACTTTTCAGTGACTCCTTAAGGAGTCCATTGATTTTGAGTTGCACTGCTTTGCCAGCGCTTCCTCTCTACAATGACATCCAATGGGAGAAAACAAATGTGTGCGTTGTTCGGAGGGAGTCGTTATAGAGAGGGAAATATAATTACATTTGCAAACAGCTTGAAACCAGATCAGACGCCGCGTAACGCTGCGTCTGATCTGGATTCAAGCTGTTTGTCACTCGTCACTAAGGTTTGTTATGTCAAAATACCCAATATGTAATTTTGAGAAATACTGCAGACGACAACTTTTAGCAGAATATATTGCAGACGTAAAAAGGTTGGACATAATTTCTTGTTTTGGGATCAACAGCAAGCGTCGTTGTGAAGAGGGCCGTTATAGAGAGGGAGCGCTGTATAATGTTTATGTCTACTTGTCTACCTATGTTATTTTATTAGAGTGTCTACTTTTCATCTAATACCGTTTAGTTTTATTTTATGATAACGGGAAGGCATAACGTTTTGTTTTGTTTTCTGTATATTGAATTGGATTAACCCTTTCACTGCCAGAATCGTCTTAAGTCGAATTTGCAAACAGTTTTGATCCTGATCAGACGCCGCGTAACGCGGCGTCTGATCAGGATCAAAACTGTTTGACACCCGTTTCGATATTTCTTATGTCATACTCTCTTAATTCTAACTTTGAAATGATATTGCTGACAATAATATTGAAGCAGACGACACAATAACGGTGTAGGGGTAAGAAACTCATAAATAATTTGGCTGTGAAAGGGTTAATTGTACGTATATTTTTCATTGCAAACAATTTGGAGTCTGATCAAACTTTGGGTAGACCGGAATCTGGCTACATTCTAAAAGTTATGCCATGGGGGTTACACTTAGTCTCAATATGTTCTTACAGTGGAGAATGTGTTATTCTTTCCAAATAAACGCGTTTACGCTAAAACTATAATGTCCACTGCACACAGTTTGGAGCCAGATCAGACGCCGGGTAACCCGGCGTCTGATCAGGCTCCAAAATGTTTGCCACTCAGATAAAATTGAAAAGTCAGAATTGTCAAAAAATTGTACTTTTCTACGTTTTAGTATTTTGCTTTTGCGTTTCGTTTGCGTTTAAACGGGAAAGAAAAACAGATTATCCACTGTATATATGTCGTTTTCTACATTGTTTTGCCTTGTGTCTACGTTGAATTTTGTAAAACCAGAAAGTATAACGTCTTGCTCTCTGTACATAACATAAATATTAGACAATTGATTTGCTATTTCATATACATATATACGTATTTAAGCTCAGTGCGATGTGGTTTATTTTCTAACACAGTCTGTGTTCAACCGACAGGCTGGACAAAGCAGTGTCAAATATTGAACTTCGTTTGATACTTGTACAAGCAAGTCTCAATAATCATATCTTGATCTTGAATTATTAAAGACGATACTATTAATATTGAATATAATATAGCAGTGAAAGGGTTAAAGCCAAATGTAAAGCTCTGCTAACAACAAAGTAGTACGTTTGTCGCACTGAGACAAATCGATACAGCGCTGAACAGACAAGACAAACGGGGGTAAGACGAGATTGTGCTTACTCTTAACTACGGAATTCAAAGGAAATTGTGTGACAAATTAAGAAAATGTGGATTTAAACATGTCATCATGTGTGTAATTAACCGGTCTTTACACCTATCTATATTTAAGTGCTGTGTGAATTATAATATCCACAAACAAATAGCGATTGCTTGCAGTTATAGTTACATTACCACTAGTAAGAATTGTTTATAGTTAAGCTCATTATAAAACATTATTTTACGTAGTAAGATTGGGTACAGAGACGAGACAAAGACATTAATGTGGTGTGTAGTAATATATTGTGCACATTTCAGATAACAAAGGGAAATAACCTGTAATTGTCTAGAAAGGACTGAATAGCGTGTGTCGTAAGTATTTGTTTCTCCTTCTTAATAAACGTCTTTATAAAATGTACAGTGTCGGCTGCAACATAATGTTGCCGGCAATAGTTCTTAGATTAACAGTTTATGCTTTTTTTTCAGAAACCATCGTAGGAGAGTAAACAGTTTTGAATCAGATTAGACGCTGAGTAACGTGGCGTGTTAATTAAGTTCAAAACGTTTGCAACAGCTCTACTGGTAGCATTCAGGATAGTAATTATAAACACATGGGATGCATTTGTCTAAAACTCTGCTTAACCCTTAGCCTGCAACTCACGACTATAGCTCCATATGTAAACAGCTTGGATTCGGATGAGACGCCGAGTAGCTCGGCGTCTCATCCGGATCCAAGCTGTTTGACACTCGGACAACATTTTCAGCAATTTTGACTAACTTTGAAGCACTTTGAAACTTGAAGCAGACGAGAAATATAGCAGACGACAATTTATTTGGCGGGCTAAGGGTTAAGATAATTGTCATTGTTGAATTATTAGTTGGCTATCGTCAGAGAAGTCATGAAAGTGTGTGACACTGATTTTGCTCTTAATTTGTATAGCTTGTAAACTTAGAACCACAGAAGAGGGTCCCTACAAAGCTATCTGATCATGTTAAATAAAACACATCCATAAAACGGTCAAAAAGAGTATCTAATGTACCGGGGTCAATTAGATGACGTGTTCTTCTGCACGTGATTTACAGTAAAGTTAGTCGTTGATGAACATCGTACAAACTCTTAGTTTACGTTCAAGAACTTGCCCATCAGCGTATAAAGAGCTACATCGATAGGGAATCCCCGTTGTATTAACTGCTCAAAAATGAAATTAAGTCTATTTACAGTTTGAAGTTAACCGGCTTCTTCAAACAGATTGACAGTAAAGTACAGGCTATCATCTACTAGGTACTAATCTTTATTTTCCTATTCATGACTGTTTAATTAAACTTTTTTCTTCTGTAGAGAAATAAATAAAATGTGTAAATTACGTAGGTATGGAGTATTTGTCAATACGTACCGTTAGCACGTTCAAGCCTTGAGACGAGTATAGTCCTCATTTACAAACAGTGTACCTGTGATGATTACACTTGTCCCATGCAAACAGTGTAGACTCTAATCAGAGGGCTCCTTAATGAGCCCTCTGATCAGGGTCTTCACTGTTTGTCATTTTGATATATGTTGCTAAATCAACCATAAATAGTCAAAAATGGACTAGGCTTATTTTGAAATTGGAATTGTCCATTGAAAGTTTCTGTGGTGAATGGATTAACGCCCGATAGATCTACAATTTTACGTAATCAGACACTTGGTCTATACGCTAGTAGCTTATTGCGTTTGTTCCATGATGCTTTCAGCGACAAACTATCAAAACCATGCTTAATTATAGAAGTCAATTTAACTGCTGCTCTAACAATATGTAAACAAAAAAAACCACAAAACATCAAAACTATTATAAGTCAATACGATGAAATGTATTTGTGCCTTAAGATATTTAAGCTTGAGTTACAATGGTGAAACTGTTATTATCTCTCTTTGAATTGGTATTAAAATATATGATGTAGAAATGAGAATATTTTGAAATACAATTGTTTTAGCTATCCAGTACTCCCTCTCTATAACGACATCCAATGGGAGACACAGAGTGTGTGTGTTATTTGGAGGGAGTTGTTATAGACGGGGACAATGAAGAATTTGCTTACATTTGTAAACAGCTTGAATCCAGATCAAACGCCGCGTAACGCGGCGTCTGATCAGGATTCCAGCTGTTTGTCACTGGTAAATATATGTGTTCTATTTAGAATCTCCACTTATATGTTACTGTGAGAGAAAACAGCAGACGACAATCTTAAGCAGACGATATTGAAGCAGTAAAATAGGTAGACTTAATTATCCCGTTAAAGGAATTACGGCGAGTGTCGTTGTAAGGAGGGGGTCGTTGTACGGGGGCCGTTGTAGAGAAGGAGCGCTGTATGACACATATACTATTATTTTTTTTCTTCGTTTACAGACGTTTCGGATTAAAAAAAAATACTACATGGAAGGCGTTATTCTGACTATTTATCACTTTTACTATCAACAGCGCGAAAGGCGAGTTTGCAATCAGTTTTGATCCTGATTATATGCTGCGTAAAGTGGCGTCTTATCAGGATCAAAAACTATTTGGCTACCGTACCGACATTTCTTCAGTCAAAATAACCCTGACTTCACTTTTTTGTACAGAAGACACTACCAACGCAGACGATATATTGGTGGTATAAGGGTTAACCTTTTACCCAATAGCCCGACTATAACATTAAATACAGGTGATAACTTAAAGATGGTTGAAAGTAAAGCAAAATGTGCTGAAGGCACATTCTGTTTACTTTCAGTCTGATTTAAACTACAATCTGTTAGGCTGTATAAAATATTTCTTATGGTAATTGTCCATGAGGGAATAAACAATTTTCAGCGGAGGAATATATTAAATACGCTTAAAGTAGCTTGTACGGGAGGGAAGGGTTAAGACAGACGGTAAGTGTAAAATAAAAGAAGAGATTTGCATAAAGGCCCTTTTTGGAAAAATTAACACCTTCTCAACTATGGCGTATACCGTTACTTTAATACATCCGTTAATATGCATTTGTCATATTTAAATAGGAGCCATGATGATGGTTGGATTCTGATCAGACACTTAGTTACATGGCGTCTTGTTTCGCAGATAGTTACACTCGTCAGAATACTAAATAGAACATTATATTTATTCCAAAACAACTCTGTTGCGGGAAGATAATGACAATGAAACTTCACTATTACGACCACTAAATTCTATTGATGATTAGATGTTTTCGACAGGTCACTGTTTAAACCAAACTTAAGGCAAAACAGTAATTCCTGTCGGAGCTTTCTGCTTAACGTTTTGCTTTACTATAAGCTTTCACCTGTCCTTTATGCTGTCATTAGCCTTCTTTTATGAGATCGTAATGGAGAGGCGTTACTGTTTCTCAATTGCAATCAGATGTCAAATTACCTGGTGTCCAGTCAGACTCTACACTGATTGCCTCTGATGTAAAAAGTAATATGTCTACACTTTAAAAACATTCATAGAGACATTATTGCATGTTTTGTGTTTCATTTCGTTTAAACGGGGAAAACGCCGTCTAAAAAGTAAAGGGAGTTTAGAGAAGTTGTGCTTTAAAAGCATCTAAATTGGGAGGCAATGGCATAACACATGTAATAATAATAATAATATTATTTGTTTTTTTACTTGAACGGCATTGGATTATTTCCATATCTTGGTTTGATGTTCAAAATATTGGTATATAAATATTTTAAAAGAAACGAACATATACAGTGGATAATGTGTTATTCTTTCCCAATAAACGCGTTTACGCTAAAACTATTATTTCTATTGCAAACAGTTTGGAGCCAGATCAGACGCCGTTAACCCGGCGTCTGATCAGGCTCTAAACTGTTTGCCACCATGATAAACATGAAGTATCAGAAATGTCCAAAAGTTGCACTTTTCTGCGTTTTAGTGTTTTGCGTTTGCGTTTGCGTTTCGTTTCGTTTAAGCGGGAAAGAATAACGTTTTCTCCACTGTACTGCAAATACATGTACATTGTACTTTATACACACTGGCTGTAGAAATATAGTCCATTGTTCCGAGAGGCTCTATTCTGTAGACATAATTTGACCAGATTATTGGTCCCGTAAATACCAATGCTTGTTTGTCAAAGATTTCCCATCAATGTTGCTCCTTTTGCCGTGCTAAAACCAATTTGGAAGCTGGGATTTCAATTTCGTCTTGGGAAATAGCTGTTGAATAATGAATCGCTGTAATACATTTATATACATCTTTGTATAAAGCTCTGCAAGAGAAATTGCTGACCACTGAGGCAAATAAACGACACAAACATAAGATAGGTTTCATCATTCTGTTCTTCAATGACGTACAATGTAGTATGTTTCTCAAAATTGCTCGTTTCTTGCAGACAGACGCCTAGATATCGTAGTCTATTCACCAACTGAAGAACATTCAATGGAAAACATTAAACCAAGAATATATTGTGAGATGATTCTTCCAGCTGTTTTTCAGACTGATCCTGCACATATGGTTGGTCAAAATCAAGGCACTAATTCAAAGCCTGCCTTGAATTAAAACAAGGATTTAAATTATGCAAATAATTAAATGCTGAGAGTTAACATTTCAAAAATAATACCGTTACGACTACCTCCATTACGCGGTTTCATATTTGGATACATGCTGATAACATATTTTAGTGTAACTGTTGTCGACTTAAACTCTTTCAATCCTTACCCCTTTCCCCAATACAAGCGCCTTTTAGCGGATATGCTTTATTCTTCCGCTGAACAAAATAGTTCCAATTTAATCAGTCATGAATAAATAGCATCGGGAATATTTTCTATATTCTAGCACATGGAAGTTTAAAGCAGGCTGAACGTAAATCAGAATGCGCCTTAAGACGTATTCTGCTTTTCTTTCAACCTGCTTTAAGTAATCACCTATCTTCAATACTAGAATCAGGCTATCAGGTAAAGGATTAAACTTGTAATGGACAATCCAAGTGTCCAGCTGAACATATTTCATTTATAACCATTTAGTGTTCTTGTCTGTATAATATTGTAAAATGACAAAAGAGCAGACCCTGTCCATATTGCTTCTGAATAAGTCCTCTGATATGCATGGGACAGTGTACTCTTTACAGGTACAAAAAAAGTGTTCATGACGGTTGTACTCGTAGCTAGAGTTGAACATGCGTTTTGACGCCAGATCAGAATTCATGTAGAGTGTCGTCAAAAGAGGCTCAAAACTGTTTACCATTTTGAAAAGTTAGTTCTAAACGTATTCCAATCATTATTATCATTACGTTTTCTTTCATTGTCATTGCCGTCCTATTTAACCCCTTCACTGCCTTACCCCGAGTGCTCTTGTTATTTGAAAACATTTTGGATCGCAACGTGGCGTTGGACACTCATTTCAATATTTCTTAATTTCTTAAGTCAAAATACCTAAGAATTAAATTTGAGACATAAAAGAAGACGACAAATGTTTAAAATTGATGACGTCATGGCAGTGAATGGGTTAAACGACACATAACCGAGTAGTTGTCACTGTAATGGTTTGGAATTTAGAGAGAATGCGAAATGTCCTTGTTGTTGCATTCCAATGTATAATAGGGCTAGATCATGCATGATAAGGGTGTAATTTGGTAATTATCATAATATAATGAACTATTGTTGTCGATTGTTTTATCGCCGTAATATAGTCAGCGTTTAAACTAGGGTGTCGAGTTTTTTAAGCTTCAGTTAAGGCAATGTGTTTAAGTAAATACTTGCAAAAGCAGTTTCAGACGTTGTCCAATAAGAATATAACATGCTTTAAAAGTCAATTGAAGTCAATTATAGGGTTGAAAAAGCTTAACTCGCTCTATGGCACTGGGGTTTGCATTAGAAACAACTGTCTGCAGTAGTTGAGGCCGTCATTATATTCACTTTAAAAATAATCAAGTAAAAGAGTAAAACACAGACTGAGCTTTTATTAAGAGTAAAAGACTTCCTATAGAAACAATTTCGATTTGATTCGATTCACAATTTGCAGACCGATGGGACCTTGACATTCGATTGCAATTACATATATGTAATAACTTTTTTGAGGATTGTTTTTCTCCCACATGTACACACGTTTAGTGTATTATTACATCTTGGGATGGCGGGTTGTTGCATACTACGTCCATACATACATACTGTGCCATTGACCTTGACCGTTTACCTTATTATTAGAAACGTTGTTTTAGCATATAAGCTATAGTAACTATTTAAATGTGTGCGTAAGTACACCTTTGATTATTGGACTTTGTCGCTACCTTAAGGTTGACCTTTGACCTTAGTCATGGAATAAATATGTTCGGGACACACTTTCCTAGACTAGACTATAAGTAAGTGATACCACATTTAATGTGTACACGTACATAATATATATTTGACCGCGTATGTCTTGTCTATCATGTTAAGCTCATTTTCAACTTTGATCTTCAGTTTGATCTTATTCATAGACAAGAATTGTCTGGAAAATATTTCCTAACCTTCTCCAGTTACTGCCATGTCAAACGTTGGTTTGAAAGTGTATCAAAGGATGGTAGAATGTCATAAACAAATGTTCAGGTACACAGATACTTTGACCGTGACTTTGTGTCATTCATTGTGAAGGGTGGTATACAGGCGTATTAAAACACCCTTTTACCCTTACCAAATAGCCTATTTCTATTTTGAAAATAGCTGACTACTTAAAGCAGGTTGAAAGTAAAGCAGAATGCGCCTTAAGGCGCATTCTGCTTTTCTTTCAACCTGTTTAAAGCTACCACCAGCTAGAATAAAGCGGATATTCCGTATAATACAGTTACTCGTATGAGTGTATAAATAAGAACTGTTTTCTTCTGCGTAGGAATAAACTGAATGCGTTAAAAGGCACGTCTATGGGGATAAGGGTTAGGTGGATGCAACGTTCTGTTGCTGTCTCTTACATGGATGTATCGGCTCCCTCGTCGTGTTTGACTATCATGGATACGATTGTATCCAATATATATATGTAGCCATTAATAACATATTTAAAGACATTTAGAATTTATATACTTCAGGTACAGACATTATTTTTTTGAATATACATGTAGTTATTTTTTTACGACATAAGCTAGGAACACAAAAAAGGAGTAAGTGTGTGAGTCCATCTAAGGATGATACAGTGTCGCATATTAGTTTGAGGTCATTGTGGGCGTGACATAAACATTTCAATATTGCAATACCTTGTCACATACTTGTCCGGATCATAACTATGTATTTATGCTGTGTTAGCGTATTGTAGCGTTTCTTCATGAACAGGTCATTGTTCATTGAATTTGACAGTTTATTCCAATTATGGAAGAATAAAGGCCAGAGCATATATCCTGTAATACATAACAAGCATACACTAAAGTTATGCCGCTTATGATGTTAATATCAGTGTTACTTTGACCATACTGTTTGACCGCCATTATAGATTTGCTTGTCCCATGCACATGTTGAACACTTTTAAGCCATAGATACAGATGTTGGTGTGCGAGTAAATATTCAGAGTGAAGCATGCCATGTTTAAATGTTGTGAACAATAATATGTACTGGTTTGTATACAAAATCAAATTGTATTTCAATGTCATATTACGTTGTTTGGGCATCTGTAACTTACAGTAACAGAGTTCGTTTTTTAGCTTAATCCGTCTAAGAACCCGTTTATCCAAGATATAATCACAAGTTCACACCACACAGTGCGGTGCACTGAATCTTGGCTAGATTTAGAGTTCGCTTCCAAATGCAATGGGATGCCTAAGGAAATGAGTGAATTGCGTAATTATAATAGTTGAAACAAATTGTGTTAACTTTACAATATAATACATTATGTATGCAGGGTACCTCAGGCTTGTAATTCAGGAAACTTCAGTTGGGAATCACTTGTCACGAGTAAATCCCACATGCACTGTCTCTTATTCTTCTGAAATCAGAGCATGTGGAAATCACATATTCCCATAGTGCGTGATTTGGTTCCAATTTCAGATAGGACACCTGACGTGCGACAAATAACGATCTAATGCAAAGTAATTATTGTTAATTAATTATTTTTCTTTCACCGTTTGTGTATACAGTACATAAGTGTCTTAATCGTGTCTTTATGTTTTAGTATACACCGTTTTTTTATCTTGTGAAACTCTTAACTTGAGTATGCCCGGATTATTATACAGTGCCCTTTGCCATTATTAAAACGGCGCCTAGCACAGTGTAAAATGCAGAATAATGTTTGACATTTCATATTTTAGAGCCCTTAACTTTTTGAAACATTTGTTTAAGTGAAAGTTCCAAGTATGAAAGAAATATTAAACGGATGTACCAGTTTTTGTGAATTCTTCGTGAAGTAAAATGCAATTGGTGTGGCAAAGAAAACATATTACGTATTATATATGATTTGGAGGAAAAGAAGACTAAAACACAATGGTCGTGCTGTTTAAAACACGACAGTAGCCATTGTTTGCAAACAGGAAAAGTGTGTTTACATGCAGTTAGGATATACTGTGCAAACATTATAAATAGTATCCATTAAAATGTCATATCAAGTAATGATTGATGCATAACTCGTTCAATGTCCTAACCGTCAGCACAGTAACAATCCATAGATCAAAACCATCGAAATGATCTGCTTTTGACAAAGCATCGTTGCTAGGTATACATGTTGCAATGTAAAAACGGGCTTTATTTTATTTGCTTTGTTTTCTGTGCTTTCAAAGGATCTCCCCTTATTTAGATTTTAGAATTAACACATGTAATGTAATTTAAATGTGTTTGAAACTGATGTTATACCATATACAGAGAACGTAGCTGTGACATCTTCGTAACATACTTGGCCGTTATATGATATACAAGGTAGTAATAAAAATGGTTGATTTGAGAAATATAGAAATAAATGATGTATTTCAGGTGTCACAGAACTCATAGACCACAAGTTGTATGCATATCAGAAAGAAAATTGCATGTATAATTTATGTTAACAACCATACTTAGTATATTTACATTATAAGATAGCAGTCGAGTTTTGCCTTCGAATATATATTTTTTTTATTTAACCCTTTCACTTTCAATAACGCCATAACAGTACCGGCGTCTGATCAGGATCCAAACAGTTTGACACTAGTTTTTAAATTTCCTCAGTTATACTGCTTTACTTTTAAACTTTGAAACGATATTGCAGACAACAAAATTGAAGCATACGACAATTAAACGGTACACGAGTAAAATGTCACCAAAAACTAGGCAGTGAAAGGGTTAAACACATGATCTCGCGTGTTTGATAACCAATTGCAATTCCGAGTTCTTCAAGGGATTGTTCACGTCATTACCCACACTGGTGACGAACTTATCTTTTAACCCCGTTTAGTGTTGGGACCAAGTTTATACCTAACGTTCAAAGAGTATCAACTCATTTCTGACGGGTTCTTGAGAAACACTCATACTTTATTTTACACCACGTTTACGCATTAACCCTTTCACCGCCAGAATCGCCTAAAGTCGAATTTGCAAACAGTTCTGATCAGGATCAAATTTGTTTGACACCCGTTTCGATATTTAGCGGCGTCTGATCAGGATCAAATCTGTTTGACACCCGTTTCGATATTTTTTATGTCATACTCTTTTAATTCTAACTTTGAAATGATATTGCAGACAATAATATTGAAGCAGACGACGCAATAACGGTGTAGGGGTAAAACACTCAAAAATAATTTGGCGGTGAAAGGGTTAAGCATCTTTCTTTGGGATACACAGACCGTTATTCAATGTATAGCGGTGATTTATCAGCCACAAAGAAAGGCCAGTTAAAACATCAGCATTGTGAGAGTTAAACGTTGGGAAAGAAATCATCATCAAGGCCACAGCGCGCTAATGTGAAGTAAAATTCAATTATCCAAGCATTTCCTTTGGTATCGTAATTGCGTTATCCTGTTTACGTCAAAGGCAAACGGTATTAACACCTTCACTGCCTTACCCCGGATGCACTTGTTTTTGTAAAAAGCTGGGATCTTAACCCATTTACGCCGAGTGGATTATTCCATGTTTAGATCAGTCTATTTTTATTATTGAGGTGCCTGGTCAAAATTTAATTTTGCATTTGATTTTATATTGAAATTCCTATCAGCAACAGTGTAGACTCTGATCAGACGCCGCATCATGCGGCGTCTGGTCAGAGGCTATACTGTTTGCCTATGTCCCCTATATGGGATAGTGGGCACAAATTGGTTGAATAAGTGGCGTCTGATGAGGATCAACACTGTTTGACACTCATGTTGACCTATGTTGTAAAAAGTCTATCATTGTCAATTAAAGCAATTCTTGATCAGACGATACCAGTGCAGTGAGTCAGTTATACGTACTCATGATTTGATCACTTGGAAAACGATTTAAAGTATAAATATATAAAATCAAAGTGTTGGCTAACCCATTTGCGACCAATGGATTCGTCCATGCTTATATATTTGCTAAGTTCATTTTTTATCTAAGATTTGCCTGTTCGATATTTTCATTTTCTTTATGTTTTATATTGAAATTTCTATCAGCAAACACTGTAGATGCCGCGTAATACGGCGTGTGATCAGAATTACACTGTTTGCCTATGTCCCTTTTATAGGGCTATAAGCACAAATGGATAATGATTGTAATGTTATATCCGTTATCTGTTGATTCAGAACACTAAGGACAACGATTCTTATTCTCGTTTCGACAAAAAAGAAATTTAAAGATAACATATAAAAAAGTAATACAATTAATAGGTAAATGCTCCTGCTTTGTTTTGACGATTTATCTAAATATACAGTGGCACAATAGTCTGAGACTTTTCAAACGTGAAGGATTTTGCTAATCGTCCAAGTACAAGCGTGTGAAAGTGGGTAATGTGTCGGACGAACAAAAACAACTGTTCCCATTTACACTTTTAGCGCTGCCAGTGACGGATAGGATAAAGAAAAGTTGAATTTTGAATAAAAGTTTATGGTTACTCCCTAATTTCGGGTATATGATATAGAAGACCACTCTTTTTTTTTATTGACATGTTTGAAACCCGCGAACGGTTGGCAAAACTACTGTTTGAAGTCTATGATTAAGCCCGTCCGTTACTCAAAATTAATGCATGCTTAAAGCCGACAATCAAGTTTAGTTTGGTTTGGTTGATGTTTCGTGTTTTGTTTGTTTGTTGTTGCTTTGGGTTCTTTAAAAGAATCAGAATCAGAAAACATTTTATTTCGGATTTAAACATACAGTTTATCATCCCTATACATTGTACAAAAACAAGATATAATCAAAGTCACGCAAACCACTTGAGTACATAACAAATCAGAAACAACATATGCCATATGACATATTTCATTACGCGGAAGGTAAATTTTGATTAATTACTAAATACTTTAAGCAGAAAGAAGATTACTGCGTATTTTATGTGCGCATGTAACGTACGTTACTAGCTTTGAAATTACAACTTCATTGTTCTAACTTAAAAGCTGAGTCAGTTTTAACACATTTGGTCTGGTTCGAAAATAATTCGGAATATATCTTTGTCTAATAACTTTGTACTTCTCACCTATAAATATAAAGTGAAACTCGTCTTCAATGTCTCTAGTGTCACATACATCACAGTATCTTAGATGCCTTTCTATACGATGTCTACCATACCGACCAGTTTCAATTTTCAATTTATGGCAAGAAGTACGTAGCCGTGTCACACATTTAAGTTTACTGTATGGTATATTCATGTTTAGTTAGTTTTCATACCCAAACGAAGTTTTCAAATGTTTGTATATGATAAGACTATTATTGTTTTGCAATGAATTGTCCCATTCCTGTGGGACGCAATTAACTATTCTTTGTTTAAATATACATATAACTACATTTGGAATAACAGAAAGTGGGTCTTCCCATACATGTCCAAAACCATACCTAAATAACAGTTCTTTGATACCTGATGCCCAGTTAGTATGATTGTTCCTTGCATCTGTCAATACACATGCATATGATTGTCTGATAATATAATTTTCAGATGTCAATACTTTAAACCAGTATTTTAAGAAACGAACATAACGGTTTATATATAGAGGAAATCTCCCAAGTTCACCGTACACTGCTGCATTGCTTGCACTGAGTTTAAGTCTTAAGATACGTTTGCAAAAACATAAATATATGCGCTCTAGCTCTTTACTTTGGGGAAACCCCCATACTTCGGTGGCATAATTTAAAATAGACTCCACAAAAGAGTCAAACAATTGACACTTCGTTTTTGGTGTAAATGTTCACTCCTTCATGTTGCAAAGTAGAACGTCCATTGCTTTTAAGGCTTTACCGGCTAATAATTGAATATGGCTACCAAAGTGTCCATTACTATCACAAACAACCCAATTTTTCCATAATTTCTATGTCTTCTCCTTCATAAGTCCATTTCTCTTTCTGCTGTACACGACTTCGACGCCTGAATACCATTACTTTTGTCTTGTCCACATTGACTTTTAAACCCCATCTGTCACAATAAGTCTTAATTTGGTCTAAACTACACTGCATATCTTCCACAGAATCCGCAAAAACAACCATATCATCAGCATACAACATGAGTATCAATGTTAGATCCCCTATCGAAAGACCATTTATAGTATTTGACTGTAAATAGGGATCAAGGTCCTCGATAAAAAGAGACCAAAACATCGGTGAACATATATCCCCTTGCTTCAATCCAACAGCAATGTTGATAAAATCTGAATACTGGTTACAATGTTTGATACGACACCGAACATACTCATACATTGACCTTACAATACGTAAGAGTTTACCATTAATACCTGTTTTAGACAACTTAAACCATAAGGCATTCCTGTACACACTGTCGAAACATTTTTTCATGTCAATGAAGGTACAATATAACCTTTTTCCATTACTAAGCATATGATTTATAAGCGAGTTCAGACAAAGTATTGCATCTATTGTTGAGAACCCCTTCCTGAAACCAAACTGTGCATCAGAAATTACAGTATTATTATCACACCAAGTAGTAATACGCTTATTTATAATTGTAGTAAATATCTTAGCAAGGCAGCTAACAAGAGTTATTCCCCTGTAGTTGTTTGGGTCATTTTTATTACCCTTTTTGTATAAAGGAATAATAATACCTTCCATCCAAGAGGTAGGAAAATGACCCATTTCAAAAATTAGATTAAAATGATCTGCAATATGTGCAGATAAAATATCGACTGTTTCAATGAAATACTCGTTTATTAACTCATCAGATGACCCTGCTTTATTTTTCTGTAAACCATTGATAGCTGAAACAACTTCTTGCACAGTGATTTCATTTTCCAGTTCAGCGTATTCGGTTTCATTTAATATAGTTTGCGAACATAATCGTTCCGACTCTTCGTCAATTTCCTCCGTTAAGTTCTGAAAATAGTCTCTGAATTGCCCTACATCTATGGTATCACCTTTTGTAGATTTCTGTCCAATAAAATATTTCCAAAATTATTTCGGTTTTTTACTTTTTAATGACTCACTTTCCCTCATTTTTTAGTATTTATGTCTATTCTTTTTACTTCTGATTAGAAGCTTGTATTTCCGTTTACTTTCAATAAAATTGTGTCTTTTGTTTTCACACTTGCTCTGATTAAATATATTTAGATATCTAATATAGTCTTGCCTAGCTCTTGTGCACTCCTCGTCGAACCAGTCTTTTTTCTTTGTCAAGGCCGCTTAACGGTCACCTTTGCCAGAATTGTTTTCGCTGTAAGTGTTATTTGTTGTCACCATAAACTGTACTAGAGCATGGTCTGAAAATGAATTGAAGTCATGTATCAACTTTACCATATTTGCCGTCTGTATACACTTTGCCATCGACAATCAGTCTGTTGTAACTTAAGTACGCGTCTTTGATATCCTTTCTTGCCGCTATCATGATTGGACTCAACTTTTTCCTCTGACTTATAATTTCTGGTGGATATTGATCATGAATGAAGTGACCTGTAGCCCTTGTACCGATTTTTTCTGAAACTTTTCACCACATCTTTCTCCTTTACATCTTTGAATACTACAAGAACGCTCCTTTTCTTATCCCGTTTGCGTTCACCAAATCTCCTTACTCGCTCAAATTGGAGAGTGTCAACTCGTGCCTCTGGGAACTTTATATCGTTTTACAAAAAGTCACGCACTGTCGTTTCTCTTTCTGCTTCAGTTTCTTGTTCATTTGTACTTTTCTCTGCTATACCCCCTATTAAAAGGTGTGCGTTTTATACATAATGTATCCACCTAATTGAAAGTATGTAGCAATAGTTCCAAACGAAAACACTGTCATTACATTAATTGTTCCGCCTCAGGCTAAATATGTTCACATAAAATATTCAACTACCAAGCCTTTAAGTATTTCATTATCGATACTTGAAACGCGCTAACGCAATGGCGATCATAGGCGATAACAGTTTACTTAGCAAACAGTTTGGATCAATTACAAACGCGAAGTAAACTTTTGGCATCCATATCAATATATGCGCGACTAAATTTCAAGCAACTGGTAACAGTTGATGATGGAAAGGTTAATTGATATACTAGTGTGCGTACAATCATAATGTGAAGGGACCAAATAGTTTCCCCCTGACACCGAACAGATTGATATCAAATCAGGCATAAATCATATTGACTTTGATAAATACAAACGTGATGGTACAGTTGCAGACGTTTCATTGATAATTATTCTCTAAAAAGTACTTTGCTGAAGAACTGTCCTCCTAAATTATATTATGGTTGAAATAATAGTTTAGACTGACATACAGCTACTATTTTGCCACTATTCACAAGGACACGACCCTATACAAGCTTTTAATTAGCCGTGTCAGGATCAAAGAGAATATCACTCTATGATCTTTATTGCATTTAATATTAATGTATGAATAAAAAATGATAGTGATTACATGTAACAGCCATTCGAATTTTACACTTTGTTTTCAAGTAAGGTGGATTTAGTATGACATCGGTACCGACAAAATGAATTCGTGGGCCTTGTAATAACCCATAACTGGGATATATGCAAACCCTGTAGACTCTGATCAGACACCACATTGTGCGGCGTCTAATCAGAATATAAGTTTCAATATAAAACAAAGCGAGCGTGAAAGTTTAGATCATCGCTAACAAAAGTCATCAACTAATATATAAACATTGACAAGTCCAATTGGCATACACGGGTTAACAATCAGGATTTAAAATGATCAAACTAAGCAGCATCGACTGCGAGTGTTGCGTGAAGAAAGTAAAAGCAGGTTTGAAACCTGATATAATTAATTTTGATCCTGTGTGTGTTCTTAGTATGTAAATTGTAATTTTAGAGTGTCAAAATATGCGTGTGAACCCAGACGAGACCCCGCAATCTTGGTCCAAATGGTTTAAGCCAGCTACAGTGGAGAAAACGTTATTCTTTTCCAATAAACGTGTTTACACTAAAACTATTAAATCTATTGCAAACAGTTTGGAGCCAGACTATTATTTGCAGTACAAACAGTTTGGAGCCAGATCAGACGCCGGGTAACCCGGTGTCTGATCAGACTCATAACTGTTTGCCACCAATATAAACATGAATTATCAGAATTGTCCAAAAGTTGCATTTTTCTACGTTTTAGTGATTTGCGTTTGTGTACGTTTGCGTTTAAACGGGAAAGAATAACGTTTTCTCCACTGTACCAACAAATGCGAATGTTGCGTGTTAAAGGTTAAAGCGGGTTTGGATCCTAATCAAATTGTTTTGTGTTCTAGTTAGGCACAGATTGATTACCATGTGATCAGGATCGATTTATGTGAACACTGGTACCACCGTTTCGTCGGATTTAATTATTTAATTCTAAATTTATTAATATTAACATTCAATGCAATTAGCATCTGCCATTTCTTTAAAATGTTTGCACTTTAAATATTGTTTACTGGACCCTGCCTAAGTTCATACCGTGTTACTAATTCATCACTGTAGTTCCATTTTCAATTAGTTTGGATCATATTCAGTGTCCGGTTAACTTGCACCTTATTAGAATCCACAATGTGTGCTAGCTTTTCTTATAGATTGGGACAACTTTTAAGCCAGTTCCCAGTTAGTGTATATTTACGTACTGTTAAGTGTTTCTAGAGCACTGGCTATGAATACTATGTTAACTTGACTTGTTAAGTCACCCTGTATGACGACCTTTACCCTTGCATTATAAGATTTATCGTGAGTTTTGTTTTCTCTTTAACCGCCATATTATCGTCTGCTTCAATAATGTTATTTGCAATTTATTTTCTATGTTAAATTTAAAGCAGTATGAATGTATCCGTTTCAAAACGACTGTCGAACTGTTTGAATCCTGATCATACGTCGCGTTTCGCGGCGTCTGATCAGGATCAAAACTGTTTGCAAGCGGGTTTTTGGCGTCATTGATAGTGAATGGTTAAATAACTAGTAGTTTAACTCCTTACCTTCTTTACCTTATAATCAGCTTGAAAGCAAGGTTAATCCTGACCAGACGTTGAATATATTGGTATTAGATCAGAATCCAGACTGTTATATCTCATTGTGATTTTGTCCCCGCTCATTAATGCTAAAAGGTGCAGTTTTGACTGATATAGCAGATGAAACTTTTGAATCAGGCATAATCCTGGTAGTGAATGGCTAAATGGCAACTAAAACAAATCAATAACACACTGGGAACACAAATAAAAGAGGAAGAGAGTGGCTTAACCAGTTGGAGGTTTCTTGCAAAACATACACATATACACGGAGAAGACGTTTATCGTTCCCGTTATACGCAAACGAAACGATAACGCATAGTAAAACAACGTAGACAATGACAATTAGAAAATTCTGTATATTTATGTTAATATAAGTGACAAACAGGTTGAAGCCTGAACAGACACCGGGTTATGGAATGGAATAATAGTTTAGGCGAAAAATTGTGAAACAATAGCGTATTCTGTATTGTGTACCATAGCGCTGTTTGTAAAATATTGGATTGAAAAAAAAACGTGTCACGTGTTGATCATACAAGTTACATAAACAAATTGGAATCTATTGGATAATTTACTTTTTAAAAACAACATATCCCCAAGAAGCATCGTGTGTGTCAATACAATGTGATACAAGGGAATGCTACACAAAAAAACAGGAAATTCCGATAGTCTTTAACGTTTACAGATTTAACAAATAGTAAGTATTTATATCACCATATATGCAACTCAGTCTTTTATATAATAAATAGGCTTTCGTTTTAGCGGTCGTAATAGAGAGGTTTTACTGTACATGTAAAGAACTCTTCTTTAGCGTTCGATAGATTAAACGAAACACGTGCAGACACTGGCTCATTCCCGTCTTCCCCACTTGGTTAAACTATTGATTTGGAATGAGGTGTCTAATTGTTTTTATTACATTTTTATTTTCATTGAAAATTAATTTTGTCGTGCTTAATGCAATTGTTTGGGAAAATGAAAACTGTGGGTGTCTCTTTAAATGGAGCTGCCACGGAGTAATTGGTATAAATCGTGAGATAAAACATCGCAGCATTCTTCGCTATTGAATGAAGCTGTTACGCTCACGCGAAACTGTATCACACTGATTTAGATATATGCACCACTTTTCTTAGAATGAAGTTGTATATCCATAATAGCAAATTGAGCAAGATGCAGCGAGAACACTCCATACTTTTTCAATTGAACAAAATCTAATACACAGTGCTAGTCTTTCAAATTTAAACGCTAGAGAAAAGTAAATGCTTAGGACTTAAAATGTAGGAAATGACACATTTTGAAACTTCTGTTTATTTTAATCTGAGTGGCAATCAGTGTGGAGCCTATTCAGACGCCGGATTTCAAACTGTTTGCATAGGAATTAATAATGGTAGCGTAAATCCGTTAATTGGTGAAGAATAATGTCTTTTCCACTGAAAACCCATCGAAATACAGTGGAGAATGTGTTATTCTTTCCCAATGAACGCGTTTACGCTGAAACGTATATTTCCACTGCAAACAGTTTGGAGCTAGATCAGACGCCGGGTAACCCGGCGTCTGATCAGGCTCCAAACTGTTTGCTCCTCATATCAAAATGAATTGTTAGAGATATTTAAAAATTGACATTTTCCACGTTTTAGTGCTATGCGTTTGCGTTTCGTTTGCGTTTTAACGGGAAAGAATAACGTTTTCTCCACCGTATATGTATAATGCCATATATCTTGCGTAACCGTTGTTTGAATACATGTGCCTGTTCTTTTAACTATAATATTGTTATAATGCTCCTTCTTTTCAACAACAACCACATAGAGAACAATATTGTGTGCGATGTTCGGAGGGTGTTTTTACAGTTTGGGAATGTAATACTTGTCTTACATTTGCAAACAGCTTGAACTCAGGTCAGACGCCGCGTTTCACAGCGTGTAATCCGGATTCAAGTCGTTTGTCACTCGTCACTTATTTCTGTCAAAATGTTCACTACTATTTTACTTAGAGAAAATAGAGCAGACTACAATATACGAGTGTCAATACTTTCGATTGGTTTAAGGCGCAACATTTCCGTGCGAAGGTTTATCTAATTCAACCCTAGCGACGAGTATACTGGTCGGTTACAAACATTGTACGTATGAAAGGTTTACTTCAAGAAATGAAAACAGTGGAAACCCATATCATTAATACATGTAGGGATCCTCCAGGACCCATCCTAATAAAGATTTGTACTCTTTGTCGTTTTGAAATAACATCAACCATAAATAGTCAACAATGGACTAGACTTAATTGGAAACTAATCTGTTCCGTTAACAGTTACAAAGATTAAATAAATAAGCTTTAATCATTTTACTCCCAAATGGCGTCATACAAAGCATTTGCAAAAAGTTTTGATCACGATTAGACGCCGCATTCAGGACCAAAACTGTTTGCCACTTGTTTTGAAATAACGTCACTTATAAAACCGTAAATCTAACTTTGAAACGATATTGCAGACAACAATATTGAAGCAGTCAATACTATGGTAGTGAAGGGGTGAACACCGCACGATAATTTGATCATGAATGGGTTAATAATCACGTCAATCAAGTGTGTTGTATAGCCACTGACGTCATCGTTGTGAAATTAAACTGCAAGCCTTTGACGCGTCACACGACACATGTTAACCTTTCCCTCTCAATTACGCTTAAAAGCGCGTTTGTAAACAGTTTGGATTCTGATCAGACGCCGCGTTACGCGGCGTCTGATTAGGATCCAAACTGTTTGACACTTGTTTTGAAATTTACTGAGTCATACTGCCGTATGTTTTAACTTTGAACCAACATTGCAGACAACAAATTTAAACGGACGACAATGAAACGGTGACAGGGTAAACATCTCACGTAAATTGTGGAAGTGAAAGAGTGGTACAGTGGTAAATACGCTATTCCTACCCATTTACGCGTTAATCTATGCGTAAGAAACGCATAGTCCTTCGGTTAACGAACGCTTAACGAACTGTTAACGCCTAACGATCTTAACCCGTTTAAACGCGTTAATAAACGATTATACCAGAGATGGTGCGATTGGTGCTTTATGTATCCGTTTCACGCGGGTATTTCGGATCTTATCGACAGACACTGACCACTGCCTGTAACCAATATATTTATGTAACCCGCCTATACCTAATATGCCACTCAGATATCGGGAGATTAACAGTGTATTGCAAATTAAAGATAGCAATGTTATCGGCGATACCACCTAGTGTTCTGTAATACACATGTCATAAAGTGGGTGTGTAAACCGCTGAAGCTAAGGGGTCCGTCGGCTAAGTGATGACCCTTTCACCCGGGCTCGTTTAAACGCGTAAAAAAACGCGTAAAGAAACGGCTAGGAAAGCCGTTTAACGAAACGGATAATAAACGCATAGTAAACGTTTAACGAAAGCGTAAGAAACGCGTAGAGTGGGTAGGAATAGCGTATTTACCACTGTATAAAGCTGGTATGTCATTGAGAGAGAAAGGGTTAACTAGAACCGATACATACTTTAAGTTGAATTGTATTATTTGGATATAACCTTATTTCAAAGCCAGCACATGGCTTACCCACATTTTAACCATACAATACGGAGACTTAAACGGGTTCAAAATATCAAATAAGATTGTATTATGTTAAGCGTACAAATGGATATTGGGAAAGTCTGTACTTCTACTCGTAATGTGTCGATTTCGTAATTCACCCTTTCATTATCACATTATCGTCTACTTAACTATTTCATTGATAGAAAAATAAAACCAAGATGTCGCCAGGGCAACGTCTGCTTTAACTGTCAGGATGTTATAAACAACTAGCTATTCGATTGTTGAAATAATTTCCAATTGCCTTTAGCAATAATGTTTGAAACTTGAAACAGTATAAAAAGAGAAGCTAAGGGTTTCACGCTTTGATTTGGATTTGAACTGGTTAACAAATTTATCAAGGTTGCATCTTGATCAAAACTGATTATAACATTATATATAGTTTAGTGGAGGCATTTTGAAATTCAATCCAAGAGAGATCATTGTGTTTGTGTTAATGTTTGACCTGCCTGCATTTCTGGAAAGTGTGTATATAACTAAAGTCTTAAGTACACTCTATGTTTTATAATGGGTGGAATTTTTAAAAATCTTTTTAATAAGGCAAATATATTTATGTGTTTAACATTTCTGTTCTTTTGGTATTTACTGACTTTTCAGGCTTTGACCTTTTTTAAACATTGAAATATCTATAAAATATTTCATGCAATTTTTTTGTTTTGACACTATCTTAACTTAATTGTCTGTACACTTTACTTAAATGTATGAAATTATTTAGTTATATAATTTCATAATAAAGTTATTTCTTTTTATTGAAATTTAACTTTTATCAAAAAGGTACTGTCAAGAAAAACGGCGCTTTACTGTTTTTTGTTGGTTTGACATTTCTCACTCTCCATATGGTATGTTTCAATTGAACTCTGGTATCATTTGAGGTTTGACAGGAAAGAGCCAGACCTATGAACCACCTTAACGTGTCACTACTTACTTAGGTACGATAAACGTAAGTAATTTTGGCGAATATGTTGGTTTCATAGTACAAAATGTGTAGGTTATCCCGCACCTTGCTGAATAGACAATGAATCGTTATTTATCACAATGTGCTTTTAACACGTTAGATTGATTTATAACAGTCTGTTGGTATAAGCTCAAATCTTGCTAAGTATATACTCCCTTCTACCGCTTGTCTATGTCTTATTTTTGCAACAGGCTTGAGATTCTAATCGTAGCGTACAGCAAGTCAAATGCCGTATTTTGTGCATAAATGTACATGTATATGTAAATACTAGGAAAAGGAACACGTCTGCTTAATTAACCAATTCATGCTAGAAGATGCATTATATACTGTAGTTATACAACCGTGATCTAAATACATAGGTTGTGTCCATGCGACCGATAATTTAATAGTAACCCTTTCACTCTCATTGACGCCTTAAAGCGTGTTTGCAAACAGTTTTGGTTCTGATCGGACGTCACGTAACGTAACGCGACGTTTTATTACGACCAAAACTATTTTGCACTCTTATCGATATTTAATCGGTCAGATAACCTTTAATCTTACTTTGAAACGTGTATTGCAGACAACAATACAGAATCAGACGAAAAAAAACGGTGAATTGGGTGCATATGCGTCCGAACAATTTGATCATTAAAGGGTTAAATATGGGACCATTCATAGGGGTCAACAGTGTTTGCTAATGTATACTAAGAGACGGTGGTGGGTAAACTAGTGTTTTCCACACAGGGGTGTGTGTTTATTTCTCATATGTGTGGGTGAGCGGGGTGTTCGTAGGTGATTTCTGTTTTACAAAGGACGTTGACCATACTATGTTGATATTAACCCAGCACAGCCTTTCTCCGAATACAGTGGCTACTTGAAAACAGTTTAAATCCTGATACATGTAAGTTGCAGCGTAACGCGCCGTGTGCTTAAAATCGGAAAATTGTGAATCATTTATTCCATCATTTTCAAACAACTCACCTAAAATTAAAATTTAAGAATTGTAAGCCGAAGACAACTGTTTGACGAACCGGCATGTTAGCAGTGAATAGGGGTTACAACCAGCACTAGTATGTTTCGTTTAACTAGTTTGGAGTATGATTATGACCATACGCCGTGAAACCGATATCTGACCAGGCTGTTAACTGTCGGCTGATCTAATGTTGGCATAACGTACACACTATTGACCTGTTGAAAATATACTCATTACATTTGCAGACAGTGCCGACCAAGATCAAAGGGCTCCTATAGGAACCCCATGATCTTGATCTACATTGTTTGTTAAATTATACCAATATTTGTTAAACTACCAATATTTCCAAGTAGACTGGTTCATGTTTTTGTTGAGCGTACGCTTATTTATGAAAGTAATACTCAAGTATAAGCAAACTTGTGGAATTATCGTGCATATTGTATTCACGCATTTGTTCCTATGGTTACATATACAGACAATGTAAACTCTACACTGATGCTGATAGGAAATTCAATATTTAATGACAGGACAAAAATGAAAATTTAGACCAGGCACCTTTATATACAGACGTACTGATCCAATATATAAGCATGGACGAATTCACTGGGTTTACCACATAGTGGATTTGCTGTGTTCGCATACAGAATGTCCATCTATTCAAATACTTCGAATCATTCGTGAATATTTCAGAACGGATACTATATAATTCAGTTCAGGTCAATATTTATTGCACTAAGGCCACCGGCCCATACACAAGATGATATAAACAAATGAACGTATATAAACATGTGTAGTAGTGAAAGCATCCTGGTAATCTGCCTTAAGATCTATTAAAAGCATACTTGAAACGTAACGCGAGAAACGACTTGGACGTCTACGTCGTCTGATTGTTTATTGCATTGCAAAAAAAAAAGAATAACGTTAAGACAAGTAAATTGAAGACTGAAAGTCTTTTCATCAGTGTCCAGATGGCAAATTTCTTCCTCCGAATTTGGACGCCACGTGTTGGTGTCGTCTGAAGTGAAGATTTATCTGGGTCCAAAAAACATGATCAATTTCGTTAAGCGCTTAAAAAATTGTAAAGAGTGGACAAAAGGAAGCAACTCATACATAAAATTTCAAAAGCTCATAAGGAGTTAGCTGCTCTTATAGATTTTCCTACGTTATTCAGATAGCGAAAAGAGTATCAAATAGTGACAGTCTGTTGTTTGGATAGATTTAAAAGACAGGCCAAGTGTTTTATTTTGGTCTATGGGAAATTAACCTAACATAACTCAAAACGAGGTGTAGCAATACTAAAAACAAAATTAATATCGACTAGAAAGCTCACACATAAAAATCTTGTTATGCATAAAAAAATATGTTGTGCTATGTGTAATTACCAGGACACAATATAAGAGGATGTAAACTGAAAAATTCCAACATGTGTTCCTTCATATCAGCACAAAACACAATTGTGCCATACCCATTATAATCGTCTAGAAGCCTGGGGCTTTGAGTTACTCGTATTTAACCTATAAGCAGTGTGACAACTGAACTATATACTCTCAAATATTATAAACTCTTGTGAGATGTCACGTAGTGTCTCATCAGGACCAGCTAATTGTCTTTGCTTCTTTATATGAAATGTTCTTTCGTAGGGAAAAACGATTATGTTTATAAATCACCTATGCATTTGTAAAGTGAAATCTAAAGGCCAACATTTACATGCAGAACAAGTAAATTTCAATATGCAGGCATAACGGGGTTAACCTTTACGAATGCGGTTTGGTTTTAGTACAGGATAAAGCGGTACAAGTTACCAAACTCGGAAATTAATATATTAACAAAGGGTCAACGCGAATGAGTATTACATTAAATTTTGTTTCAATCCGACACGTACAAATAACGTTGTAAAATTAGAGTTCGTTTACGTCGATGTAACGCGTAATTCAAACTGCGATAACGGATAACTCTATGGGTATCTCTTTAATAGTAACAGTAAAGAAGTTAAAACGATGCGTTTGATTTCATTGATTCGATTTAAGTAATGAACTGAGGCCGATCCCTTTTCTAGATTAAAGCGATCAATGGTTTTGAACAGCATGACTGTGTTTGGGGTTATCGACATTAAGTGATAATTCTAGCACCTTCCCTTAGTGATCTTCCATTAGTGGAATTTCCGACACGTTCATCTTGTTATATATGTAATCAACAACCATTCCCTTTCCATGTATGGAGTCATTTATTGCCCGGAGTTTAACAATTCACCGCCATATAGTCGTCAGATTCGATAATTTTGTCTGCAATATCATATTTCAAATATAAATTTAAGGGCAGTATAACAGACGTACAAAACAAGTGGGGGGAACAAATGTGTAACGCGGCGTCTTATCAGGACCAAAACTGTTTGCAAACGCGCTTTAAAGCCTTATTCAGAGTGAAAGGGTTAAACGAAACGCAAATGTAATGCAATGGTGTATAGACAATGGAAAACTTGTAAAACCTCTCTAAGTTGATCTCATGAAGTGTTTTTACGTATAAGGGGTTTTAACACAGGTGACGTAAAGCAAGGTCAGAGTTATTAAAATATTGTTTAAACTAAGGTCAAAGTAAAACACAAAGCTCCTTTAGAAGCTATCTGTTTTACTGCCACATTCCTTTCGGCTGCCACCTGTTTCTTATACAAACAATAAAACTTTGTTTAAGTTGTCGTACTACATGTTTATAGGTTTTATTATATTTTGAAAATTCTGAAATGTGTTTATCTCAGTGACAAACAGTTTGCTAACCCAGTGTCTGACAAGGCCCCTGAATGTTTTACGTAACATAATTGTTTGGCATTCATAAACGCGTTTATTGGAGAAAGAAATAACGTGCTTCTACTATGACGGTTTTGATACTCAGCACCGAATTCTGTCACTTTTTGTCGTTTTATATAATTGGTATCAAATGAGGGATGTCCGCAACTGTATTACGGAATGTATTGCTGACATGCTAACTAACCCTGCCTTATATTTGGCGCGCTGAAGTAAATCGATATAGCGCTGAACAAACAGGTATAATAGAAGGAGAAGAAAGATTTCAATGTTCACATGTCTCCGCGACGCACTGAGACTACCATATAGTAGGCAAACAGATAATGTGTCATGCTTTTCATTCAGTACCAAACAGTGAGTCCAATACTCAAGTTTTGACTTACAGAGCTCGAACTGTGTTAAGATTGATTGGTAATGCATGCTCTATGAGCTTTAAACTAAATTAGTAGTAAATGCAACGTGATGTGAAAGTAGTGATTATCTTGCAGGAGAACGGAAGTAATAACAGAATCACATTGACCAGTTCCATTAAGAAAGAAGAACACCTTTTCACAGCTGGATATTTAGTGATAAATACGACTTCGCAAAATATAAAGAGTATGGGCTCGAGCGAACAAGTCTAATTGTTGCTCTGAATTATTTGTAAGTATTCGTGGATAATCTCTTTACAATTTGTTTGTAGTATATATGTTTTAAATCATTTAAACAAAAACTATATGCGAATCGGACTAAAACAAATTTCTAAAAGCGTCAAATAATTTGGATGCTTATAAGGTGCCAAACGTTTTGCAATGGAACTTAATATACTAAACTTACTATGAGTTAATTTTTTAAGCTCGTGTAACTTTCGTAATTATATCAAACTGTTTAATATCTAATTGGGAAAAGTATTTTCAAGAGACAAACCGTTTTACTTATCAGTTAACATGACATTAAAGTTTGTTCGATTAAGCCCAACATAGTTATCCATTTACTCTTTCATTCTCAACTCAGAAAGCGCATTTGCAAACGGTTGTGATCCTGCTAAATCGTTTTCACTTGTTTTTAAAGTATGTCAGCTATACTGCCTTAAATGTAACTTTAAAACGATATTGCAGACAACAATATTGAAGCAGTCGACAAGTTGGCGGTGAAGGGTTTAAAGCCTCACGATACATTAGGCCTTGAAATAATTAAACAGGGTTGAAATAGATCATATGGCGCTTACTCAGACCATTTGTCAAAACATGTAATTTTAATTGTTGTTGCATTGTATTGTCGTTAGTTTGAAAATATCAATATGTTTCTGGCTGTTTTGCTTTTTTAAAGATCAATGGAAGCAATAAAGAAAGGTTGTCGATATTTTAGTTACAATAACAATCCTCTTGGAGCCTTAGCAGATGGCGACCATTACTAAAATAGGCGTATGTAGGTTCGTGTGTACTAAAACGTTGATCGTTTTAAAGTATAAACAGCGAATGAACGAATTTTGCATTATTTTACCCCGCTTTAATACTCTGTCGTCTACCGTTTACAAAATGATTTTTTCGATTAAAGTATTGTATTGATTTATACGTGTGCAACTTTACTTTAACACCAGTGTTTAAGCAGAAGCGCAATTATAAGGGACTTATAACGTTTGGCCCTTTGTTTTGGTTTTGTTGATTATTGTATCAGTGATTTACCCCTTAGTTTAAACTTAATTTAATTCATTGTTTACATACAAACACCATCAACTCTTTCGCTGCCATGACGTCATTAATGTTATACAGTTTATGTCTGCTTTTATTTCTCAAATTTAATTTTAGGTAGTTTGGATCATAATCAGCCGCCGCGCGTATCGCGGCATCTGATAAGTTAAAAACTGTTTGCAAATAATCATTAAACTCGGGGCAAGGCAATGAATTAAATAAATCTGTATCTGCCAATACCGCAGACCCAGTCAGAGTACATATGTTTAACAACACATTAGAATAATGCATAACTATGCAAGAATACGTTTTTCTAATTATTGCGAACATATGCCGCTTAGAATAGTTTATCGACGATACTATAACAATGAATGGATTAAAAGCATTGTCTGACTGTCAACAAACGAGATGTAGCAATTAGTTGCGATCGCGTGTACCAGATTACATGTAAATGTGCGACAACCCTGACGTGATACAGTGTAGAGGGGAATATGTGATAATTTCCCAACAAACACGCCGGCTCCAAGGTTATAAAGCTTTTGTGTTGAGTCAAAAGTCGTTCGCAAGTATTTGATTGGTCAGATTTGAGCCTAGGCTCAAATCTGACCAATCAAATGCTTGAGAACACACTCAGACTCAGCTCAAATGCTTTATAACATTTGACCTTGGGTTCAATAACTAATGTCTAATGCAAAGGTTTAGAGACAGATCCTTGGCATCTAATCAGGCTCAACACTGCTACACATTAAAATAAAAATACATTATCAACCTTTACTAAATAACGTGATTTAATTGTTGGGTTTTCTGCAATTGGTTTGCCATTTCAGTGCTTTCTTCCTACAGTGACCGTCTCTTTACAACAACGATTGCCGCTATTCCAAAAACAAGACATGCATGCCTAACTCTTTAACTGCTACTTATCGTCTGCTTTTTTGATTGAAAATGTCGTCTGCTGTTTTTCTCAAAAAATATATTTGCTATTTTGAAGAAATATAAAAACGAGTGTCGAACAGTTTAAATCCAGACCAGACGCCACGTGACGTGGTGTCTGATCTGGATATAAACTATTTGCATTGTAATGGTATTAATTTGACTTTCCTACAACAATTCCCTCCCAACAACGCATTTACGACTTTTGTATCACATAGGATGTTATTGTAGAGCAGAACCTGTAGTACAGTACTGAACCTTATTAAATTAAATTGATAATCGCAAGCGAATTGCCATCGAATTGCCATCAAACCGGGCGCTTCAAAAAATAAATCCTACGTTTGAATATTTTTACGCAAATTTTCCGAAGCGGTTGTGACCAAAATGGAATCGAAAACAATAACGAAGGCATATTTGCGATCATTTGTGAGATACACCATTCAAGAAAACTTACCCGAGGGTAAAGTTACTATTTTGAATCGCAAGCGAATTACAATCGAATTGCAAGCGAATTGCCATCGAATTGCAAGCGAATCGCAAACATTTAATAAGGTTCAGTACTGTATCATTAAGACGGAATGAGTAACATATCCGCCACTGTATATTCGCTTACTGTACAATATCCACTTCCAAATAAGTATTGATCGTAGAAGAAACACTGATTGTTCTTTCACAAAATTCTCTTCATTGCTACTACATATTCCCAAAAGTAACTTAATTGTGGAGAAAAAAAAAGAAGTTGATCTTCTCCATGAGCATAGCAAGTGGCATTATTGAATTTCAAGCTCATAACATGGCCTTGTTGAACTAAATACAGTCTCTTTATTCTTAATACTCCATGGTTTTGTAAATATTAACACGTTAATAGTATTTGTTATAAGGAACTCTAGCAGCAATATGTTAAATGTACACATGTACTGATAACTATATCCGGGTGTTCAGAGAAACCACGCATATCAGGGAAATAATAGCATCAGCTTAATCTTCAATTCCATGATATTAAATGTGCAAAAGTATGGTAAACAGTCAATCGTTTTAATAAATTACAGTCTGCATTTAACAATCACTGACTAGAGCATGGATGTCCTGATAAAAATTAAAATGACAATTAATGCGGGTAAATTGGAATGCAGGAAACGCGAACGTTGGTTCGTATGTAGCCCACGTTCTTCTTTGAAGCAGAAACCTAACTGTGTAACTGCTTTAAACTTTTTTTTCAGAAAGCTTCCTTAGAAGTGTGTTGTATACAGTGGAGAATCTGTTATTCTTTCCCGTTTAAACGCAAACGTACGCAAACGCAAAGCACTAAAACGTAGAAAAGAACAACTGTTGGACAATTCTGATAATTCTTGTTTATCGTTGTGGCAAACAGTTTGAAGCCTGATCAGACGCCGGGTTACCCGGCGTCTGATCTGGCTCCGAACTGTTTGCACTGCAAATAATAGTTTTAGCGTAAACGCGTTTATTGGGAAAGAATAACAGATTCTCCACTGTATTTAAAATCTATAGATGTTGAAAAACTAAAACAGTACAGTGCTTTCTCTCTGCAACGACACTCAATAAGAACAACGAGTGTGTGTGCTGTAGGGAGGAATTGTTTTAGGGCGGGACATTGACTAACATTTGTAAACAAATTAATCTACATTCAAGCTATTTATCACTTATTATTATGTTTGTCCCATTCTGTAAATAAATAGTAGACAACAATTTAATGCAGACTATATGGTAACAGTAAAAGCGTTAGCACTACTTGCATCAGGAACAGCGGAACGTTGTTCGGAGGGCCGTTGGAAGGAGGAAGCGTTATATAGTAAAAGTATTAACATACAAACATGTACTATAGACTAACGTTGTTCTAAGCTGTAAATGATTTCTAATAAATTTCAATACCGAGGCGATATTTATTTCTTGACAGCGTTACAATTTTAAATACCTTTTTAGCCCTGACAATATTCTGTCTTGAATTAATGCATGTTTTATTTTGAAAGCATAACGTGTACAAGTTTTACTAAAGCGCCGAAACACTATTGCACTAGAAAATATGGCCAGAACGTTGTTTACTCTTGTACTTTATGATCGTAAAGACCAGTTTATAGTGGCAAAACCTTGTTCTTTGACGTAACGCAACACAAGGAAAATGTTATGCAATTAAATGACGTAAAATACATTAATATTAAAAACCATATTTTATTTTTACCATTTCACTATCAATGACACCAAATGGCAGGTTTGCAAACAGTTTGGATCCTGACCAGACGCTGCGTTACACGGCGTCTGATCAGGATCCAAACTGTTAAACACTCGTTTTGAAGTTTAATCGTCAATACTGTCGTGAATTTAACTTTGCAACGATATTGCAGACTCCAACATTGAAGCAGACGGCAGTATGGCGTTAAAGGGGTAAACATCGCAGTATAAATTTGATCATGAACGGGTTAACCCGTGCATCCAGTCTTTCAGAGACCGAGTCAAATGTTTGTCGTGGAAATATTTTCTTTACGTAGAAACACAAACATACATTATATCCCTCTTTTAATAAATATCACTAATGACGTTTACCAGCGTGCTGTATTCAGCTACAGTTGTCATCTGCAAGACCGCACTGATATAACTTGTCAAGAAAATATCTGCGAGAACAACATTGCGCATCTCGAAATACATGTATGCAGAGAAGCTGGAAACCTACGTTTATTTGTTTAATTTAAAGTAGTACGTAGTTGACAATAGAATAATTAACAATGACCCATTTGTCTGCAAAATGTATCTTACACATTTCACACAATTTAGTTATTCCCCCTGTGACAGAAATAGTTTCGCGTTAAACAGTTATGTATTTGTTCCATAAGTAATATTACCCCGATAAAGCAGTTAGGGAGATAGGCACATTCTGCTTTTCTTTCACCCTGCTTTCAGTGATAATATGTTATCAATGCTTGAAACAAGTTATGATATATAAAATGTTTCAACTACCTTATCGAGATAGGTAAAACGGACTTAATATTAAGCACTCTAATTTTTGGTCATCCACCAAATTTCTAAAAGGCTTATGACTCCGCATTTTCGTCTCACATTAGCTTAAAATTGTCTAAACGTTAAGAACATGGGGCCCGTTTTACTAAACTACTTACGCAAACTTTTTGCGTAAGTCAAAATTTTAAATTTAAATTTATATTTTATATTATCACTTGTCACAAACAGCAAATAGCCAGATCAGGGGACGCGCTTTTAGCACGTCCTCTGATCTGACTATTTGCTGTTTGCAAACGTTTATGATCGAAAAATAAGAGTAAAACGATTTTGACTTACGCACAAATTTTGCGTAAGTAGTTTAGTAAAACGGTCCCATGATGAGAGCAGTGCAGACGTCTGATCTGGATCGCATACTTGTATAATATACGAGTATCATAATATTGCGTGTAGCGTGCATACATTTACACCCCCGCTTTTAAATGTGAGAGTCTTAATCCATGCGTACATGGTTTCCCTTCAATAGGACATAGGCTAACAGTGCAGACACAGTTCATATGCCGCAAAATGCGACGAATGGTTTGGGCCTACATTGTATGCTAACAGGATTTTTTATTGTAATTATAAAATAAAAGACCATGGCAGGCATGCTATTGATGTAAAATGACAATTCAAATGTGTAAGCACGGAATAAACCACCAGACACAAAATGCGATTGTTACTTTCATTGATAAAACATACTTCAAATTGTTGTGAAACAGGAGTTGAAGCTAACAATCTAGTAACACAACATTATCCTGTTAAATCCCGTAATCTCGTTCATATCATTCATATACAATTCGGCTATCGAGAAATTACTAGTTGATAACCCTTTAACCCATAAATGTCTCTTGTGGATACATGTATAAATAGTCCTTTTAGAGTCTTATTTTCAAGTATTCTGAACCAGTCTACTGTTGCATTTTTGAGATGACAACCAAAACCAATGACACTACCAAACAATGCATACCCGGAGAAGAGGGTTCATACAGAACCCCTCTGATCAGGATCAACACTGTTTGCATTTGTAACCAGTTATCTCTATAAAGGGTTGTAGGGTTGAAATGGTTATGCATGGTCAATGTGAACTAACAAGAGTTATTGTTAGATAAAGTAAGCCTAATATATAATCAACAGATATATATATATATATATATATCACCGATTAATCATATTAATATAATATTTGCGTCTGTAACATTTTCGTCATATTTCACAAAAGCGATATTGAACATTTTGTTTGCCGCACGCAATAATCATATATGCCTTAACTTATGTGAATACGTTGGTCATTAATGTAAGACATTCAAATTATAATGTTATTTAGTATTTTCTTAGCGCTTTAGGAATAGCATTATAACCTGTTTAATCACGCATAAGAGCCAACTGTACCATAGTTACGGTATTTCTAGGAAATTAACTTTCGGACTTTGGGTACGCGTTGCAAAATCCCTTCAAAACTGTTTCGCATAGATATCTTAAAATAGATGGCGTCTTTCTGTCCATCGACCAGTGGAAACTTAGCATAAGGTGTCCGATATAGTATGTTGTAAGACATATAAGCTGTTTACAGCGGCACATGGGCAAGTAAGTTCTCGAAAATTAATAGACGCTGCGATTATGTAGACCTAAACAGAAAAACCAGACAATTAATTGGAGGTCCGTAATGAGTACACTAGTAAGAAACGGTAGTATGTTGGTAAGATAATTGATTAATGGACGCAATCTTTAATATGTGACTGAAACTTTTCCTCAAAGATCGTTAATATTTGGTTAATTCGTTTAAATGTGCACTCGGAATCGATCAGGGCGTCATTCGTACATTGTAGAGTTAAACATATTTTTGTACATATTATATTCATACTTTTGAATACAGTTATTTTCAACTGCTCTATATCTGCGTCATGTGTTTTGTTAACCTTTTCATCGCCAAATAACCCATGAGGTGTTTTCCCCACGCACCGTCATGTTATTTTCCGCTTCAGTATTGTTAAAAGGTCGTAACATTTAGATTTCAGGTACATGTAGTATGACGTAAAACAAAGCGGTACAAGTGACAGCATTTTGGATTCCGTTTAGACGCCAAGTCTGGATTCAAACTGTTATCAGAGCGATATCGGCGGTTGAAATGTTGATATAGATACATTTAAATAGAACGTAGTCCCTATGTCCCTATGTCCACACGTAAGAACGTTATTGCCCACGATATTGTATGTTTGCATCATTATCTAGGGAAGAAATTTGATTTATTTCTTATGTAAAATATGTATTACCTTTTAACTGTATTGATTCACTAGGCGTCTGAATTCGTAACCCCACCCAATACGTTGTAAAGGTTATCAACTACATTATGTGTACTAATTTACACAAGACCTTCTCCAAGCCCTGAAGTTATAAAACTTAAAATGAACTCTGTGGCCAAAACTCAGATTTTTTCTCAGCTCATATCTCTTCAGCGAACATTTTGTAAATAACAAGTAATTCTATTGTAAAAATATATCCAAATCAGGTTACTTAATCAGCTTAAGCATGTTTGGTACAAAACTAGAGCATGTAACCAAAACTGATTTTTGAGCACAGAGTTCGTTGTAAGTTTTATAACCTCGGGCCCATAATTACAGGGTTCCAGATAAGAGAGAGTAAAACTAGATATATTCGGCAATGTCACCTTTATAGTCCAACCAAACATATGGCGTGACAGCTCCTAAGAGACATCTTTTCGATTCGATTCAAATGCGTAGTCATACTATCGTGATAAGCAAGTATTAAGATTTTCGTTTTCAAAATAAACCCCTTACATGTAGACCTGAATAACGCTGAGGATATTGCTATGGTTATTGCGATGAAATAAAGTAAATAACAATTACACTGTACAGTGTTCCCTCTCTACAACGCCCCCCTCTTTACAACGGCCCTTATCACAGTTCCCTAAACAGGACAGTTTTGTATATCACTTTAACCGCTGCAATATCGTCTGCTTAAAACTTTCTTCAGCTGTTTTCCTCAAAGTTACATATTTGTATATGACATTTTGACAAAAACAACTTAATGACTAGTGACAAACAGCTTGAATCAAGATCAGACGCCGCGTAACGTGTGCAACTGTAAGCCAATTTCCCTCTCTATAACAATTCCCGCCGTACAAACTTTGTATCTCCCAGTGGGTGTCGATGAAGAGAGGGGGCGCTGTAGTAAAATATTGGTGGATAATAAATTCATTTTTTCCAGATTACTGGGAATTGATAGCGCTTTCTCCGGTATTTGATACATGTATGTGTTACTATGCCTTCTGCAAAAATCGGATCGTGTGTGTGTTATAAGAAAGCTTGAGGCATCACTGGAAAAGCTATGCTAAATAGATTGTGCAATGAATCTTGTTTGGCAATTATGTAGACATCTGATACAGCCGATCTCCCATTGCGAATAATAAATCGTAACGCGTCTACCGAATTCGTTTTACATGAAATAGGCAAACATGTTGTGTTTTTATCGGTAACCAGATATGGAAGGAAAACCGAATGTGATACATAAGTGTGTAGACCAGTACTGTTTAAAAACACATCAAGCTTTTAGTGTCACCATATCTGGAGCCATACCAGGCATTCAGTTTTTTGTTTGCAACAAACACCCGTTCCAGGCAAACATTTACGTTTTCTTAACAGGAAATGCGTTCACTCTATGTCATATACAGTAAAACCCTTCAAAAATGCCTACCAAAAGGATGGTTTATTAATGTCAGAAAGAAAGCTGACATTTTAAATCAAGCAGAACGTAAAATAGAAAGCCCCTAAAGGACCTTTCTGTTTTACTTTCACGTTGCTTTAAGAATAAGCATGCCTGAAAGATATCAGAATTAACACAAGACCTGGTCGTAATAAAGAGGGTATACAGAACATGAATACGTTGTAAAATGGTTTGTATGCAGTTATTTTTGTGAAAACTCACAGGACGGGGATTCTTTAAGTATAGATATCAGTTATGTCAAACATTTCTAAAACAGAAATCTTCCCTATGAATCTAGTGTTGAGCATTAGCGCTTATTCGTGTAGTACAGATGGCTGAATGTGACTCGTGTATGTGTATCGTTTTCTCTCGCTTATCATCAGTACACTATTGTTTATAAACAGTTAAGATCCTGGTAATAAAGTGGTGTTTGATCATGATCCTAACTGCTTGACACTCATTTAATATGTTTTAATCAAACTACCTAAATCTAAATTTGGGAAATAACAACAGTTTATTTTACAATTGGTGAAATCGTAGCAACAAATGTGTTTCCAAACTGCCGACTTAATCTCTGTTTTTTAAAAGCTGAATTTCTAATGATATTGGCAAATTAAGGTTAAATCACTTTACTAAATTATTCATTTTCCGTATCTTAGACAATGCTGTTCTTTGAAGCAGGAAGAACGTGAAACGGAGAGTATTTTTATGTTCGCAACACTTGTAGTCAGCCTTGAGTTTCCAAAACTATTATTCAGTCGCCATCCGCTCTAAAAAGCAACAATCAATAATATCTTAGGATATATCAGTTCTTTAAAAACGAAACATTGTGAAAGGAAAAAAACATATACAGGGAAACAATTTAAAAAAAACAATACTGATAGTGAATAAACATTACTCTCAGAAGTAGTATAATGATCATACAATTGGGGGGATTAACTTTTATTTTCTTATATGTACGAATAATATCGGGACCAGGAACGAGACGTGTTGCTTTGGAATGCGGCGGTATCGAGGGTGTCGCCGCGGTCAATTCCGTTGATGTTGAAAGAGCTTCTTTGAGAGTGTGTAATAATACATGTATAGATGCGTTTCAGATATACTTGAAAATATACCCACGTGAGTCATGAAATAATTTACAAAATACGATTTAGGCACCATTGTCGTGATTATTGGGCTTAATTTTCGTAGTGGAGGTTTATGTTTATTTGACCGAGATTGTCGCCTCTGTCAAAATGTCAAATGAAGGCAGGTCGGTGGTTTCGATCCCATGCGCTGCTTGCTTGTCAATGGATGAGATTTTCATGAATCATCTTCATGGAATCAGCATCATCTTATTGTATCATCCATCATCATTTAACGGCGCTAAATGGCATGGTTTGTGTAACAGTGCCGTAAACATCAACTCATACATCCGTCCTTATCCGGTTTTTAGACCCGTTACACTATTATTTCAATATTTCAAGTTCGCTTTATATATAATATACATGCCGAAAACTTATTTTAAAAAGCTTCAAACCCAACTACCAAATACACTTGAAAAGAAAACAATGTTCTCTCAGAATGATTACTCTGAGTAAACTCATTGATTTCTTTTCACTCCGTAACCCTGCATTTCATTTTGAAACCATCAATCAGTGCTCTCCATGACATGCGCAGTCCTGGTTGAATTGAAATAACAATTTGATTGGATTACTCGTCGTCTGACCACTAAGATGAATGCAAACCACATAGTGATGCATGTATCCATTATCGCCCTGTCGTCAATATATTCTTACATCATCATTTAGGTCCCGTTCATTAACCATGTCAAGATGCACATATTGTACCCAATTTCGACTATACGGGTTTGATCTAGACCAAAGGACGGCGAAAAATTGATAACCACTTAACCAGGAACTAACACGTTTGATAAGTGTATCGATTATTCTAAAGTCAAATAGCAACACCATATAAAACAGATCAAATTACAGACACCTACTTCTATGCATAGCATAATTTATTATAACAGTGGTAGATAAAGCAATACTAAAAGCAATTTGATATATATAAGTAGTTGTTGATTGATTGATAGATTGATTTCATTTTGGCAATAGTGGCATAACATGACAATTCAAACGCATACACATATAATGAAAACTATAACAAATAATGCATATACATGAAAATACACATGGTATGCTCACTAATACCAAGGATTTCACAAAAAAGGGAAAATGTGTGTTCCCTTATTTCCATTGTTATAATACATTGAGACCTAGTGATGATTATACTCGTCTATTACATACAGTGTGGCTGTAAATAGTACCGTTGTCGTAGGCACAATGTGTAGATCTGGGGCTCGTTTCATAAAACTTCGTACGACAAAAACGGTCGTAAGTCATAACTTTAAAATAGTTTTAATTTCTGATTTCTCTATCTAATCCTGTATTGTGATATCTCTTTGGAATCGTCTTTTCAGGACGATTCCACAGAGATGTCACAAGACAGGATTAGATAGAGAAATAAATAATAATTGAAACTTTTATAATCTGACTTACGACAACATTTTTCCTACGAAGTTTTATGAAACGGGCACCTGGCCCATATCAGTGTTGTCATGTTTTGACTATTTGCAATAAATTGTTTAACCAACCCATAATAATCGGACAATGATTATTGGAAACTGGAGTTTTTCATTTCATGTTTCAGGTGTGAATGAGTCAATAACGAGTTTTTACGTGAGAACAAATATAATTAATACAAAACAATCATACATTGCATGTGCTGTTTAGTAGAGTCTAATCATTGTAAAGTAACCCTACATGTAAACATATAATACCTGTAGACCAATATAGATTTCAGAATTATCAAATCTGAATTTTCAGTCCACACTTTCAAAGTAGACGTTACTTCCACAGGCTTAGGGTAAAATCGTTTCTCTTACTACTAGGGACAAGTTTTGTTACAAAACTACTTGGCCGATATATTTTCTAGGAAACTACTACTCATTTTACAATATATCGTGTTAGTTAAACGAAGTGTGACCCTATGCCCATCTCTGCCAGGCTCCCGGCAATTAGAGAAGTGATTCGGGAGTTACATGTACTGCGCGCGCGAAATATAGGTTTCACATCCGGAGTTTATGGTGATGTGATTTACAGACTTCGTAAGATTCTTGGACAAATACATTTTCAAAACCTATTTGTGAAACGTATTAGATTTTTCCTCAAAACAGATTATGATCCAACTATATTGCTGCGCACTTCACGTTTGGTTATCGATCAATCTACAATTGATAACTATGCTTTCCTCTTTGGTTGTGCGACGACAGACAGGGCTTAGCACTACATGATGATGTATCTCTAAAGCCGTCCTTAACCGGGAGAGTTATGTCGGATTTTCGTGCTTTGTTTTTTCTCTCCCTCTCTGTCGTACCCTGGACCCTTCCATGTCTTACAGTTACTCGTAACTACAGACTAGTCGCTTGAGTACAATTTGACCGTTGCCATAGTAGGTTATTTTTAACACGGGCTTGAATGTTTAATTCTTTCCCATGTTACTAATGATCTTGTCATAGAATTTTTGTTAAATGTTTTACATGTATTTACTTAATGTGCTGGCGGTCTTTTGGATTGTGAGGTAGTGGAACAGGGTTTATATTTTATGTACACTGTTCGTCTTTATAGGTGAATATAGGAGATAAGTGTGAGTTTGGGCGCCCCTAAACCCAGGTTTAACCCCCCAGTGGTAGTTAATGATTAATTTATAATTAATTATTGATTGCTGCTGCTGACCGTACCAAGGCGGGCTCCTATGTTCACTTTGCTTTATGTTTGTCTTCCGTGTTGTTTTCTATTTAGTGTGTAGATGAGGGAAAGGGATTGTGCGTGTGTGTGTGTGTGTGTTTGTTATGGTATGAATATGTGTGTGTTCTGCTTGAGAGGTGGGTGTATTGTTTGTGTTGCGTTTCCTGCTTGAGTCTTTCGTATTTATTTCTCGTAAGTCAAGACTGACTGACCCTTTCAATAGGGGTAATACTTTAATAAAACAAACCTTTAGCTTGGCAATGACACATGCGTTTTAATTCATGTTCAATCTTAACAACATACACTAACCAATCATGTAACAGCTTCTTCCAATAACTACCTGCATCGAGTCTTAGTGGGTTTTTTTAACTGAAAAAAGCAAAGATGCATGTCAAAATGCATGCTATACTTTATTATATCATACAGTGGATGTGTCTTCTTCTTCTTCTTCTTGGATAGCCGTCGAATCGACGATGCTTCAGTGTCGCCTCATATGGCTTCGGAGTCCAAATTCGGACGCGTAAAGTTGTCCACATTGCGGGCAAGCTATGTTGCAGGCCATATTTTGCTGTCTCTCTTTCCTTGCAAGGCGTTTTGTTTTCAGGCTACTAAGACGCTTTAACTCAAAAGTGGTCGCTCCCTTGTTGACTGCGAGTCTCCATGCATCTCGGTTTTTGGCCAAGGCCCCCCAACTATCAACCCTGCTTTCGCAGGCTTTGAGGGAAGTATTGACGGCGTCCTTGTAGCGCTTCAGGGGTGCCCCGACTTTTCGTGTGCCTACTGAAAGTTCTGAGAGGAACAACTGTTTTGGGATACGGTCATCACTCATTCTCATCACATGTCCTGTCCATCTGAGCTGAGCTTTGATAAGCTCCATGGGCTTCAATGCCAGGTAGATTTGCCTGTTCTTCTGCGTTGGAGATCCTATCTTGCCACTTAATGCTCATTATATTGCGCAGGCAGCGTTGGTGAAACTGATCAAGTTTCCTGATATGGCACCTGTATGGTGTCCAGGTTTCGCAACCACAGAGTAGCGAGGTTAGCACAACAGCTCTGTAGACGGCTACCCTTGTTGACAGTTTGATGCCGCAAATATGGTCCAAATGAAAACCCCATATAATTTAAATGCTGTCTATATTGTATAACTTTACAATTGATTTTATTTACTTAATAAATATAATCAAATAGATTTACAACAGAGAACATAACTCAAACATCGTATTATTTTTCATAGGAAACGGAACACCAAATACAATAGAAATGCTACATGGTACAGTAATTTTACCGAAACATAGTGCCAACTTTTATTGCCTCAAAATGATATTTTGTTATTAGACAATCACTGTTTTATGTGTTTTATGTGATACATGGGTGTCATCGAATAGATACATATGTACTGATTTTTTGTACGCCTTGAGGGGATGTGTTTAGACATTATATGGGCTGAAGTGGCATGTCCCTTTTTGAGCCGGTGCCTCTTTTAAAAAGGTAGCAGAACACCAGTCATGTATTTGAAGTCATGGTCGTTTTTCTTACGTAACACATGATCCCTTGTTTTTTCTTAATTTTCCAGTTGGCCATGAATGTTTATTTGGGGAAAATATAGAATTGCACCTTGCTATTCTGTATAAAGTGACAACATTTGACCTCGAAGATGACACATTTTATATGAATTATACGGGAGAGCCTAATTGGTATTCCATAACCTAAGATTTCTTCTTTAACAGATTACTGTAGTTGTTATATTATTTATTTACAATACATATTTACCACTGTAGGCAACTAATCACCTGCAGTAAATCTAAATTATATCTAAATGTTAAAATATACGTTCTTGAAAGCGTATTATTCACTTACCAAGAATTTAAATTTGCGGAGTATTATTTAAACATGTATGTTTGCGATAGTATGAATACCACTACCAATTAAACCATTTCACTGCGATTGCAAATGACATTAACATTTGCAAACGTAGTGCAGCGCTGCGTCTGATCATGAACCATACTGTTTCACCGTCGTTTCTTCGATTTAAGAAAAAGAAAACGCGCAAAGTCCGAAAATGTACAAGTCAAAACAAGACTAATATAAGCAGACGGTAGCATGGCAACGACCGTGTTACATGTATATGGGCTAATGCGTCTTTATGGCTCCAAAGGATTTGATGACAGTCTTGTTGAGTTGAATCTCAATTGATACGGATATTGAACGTTTTTATCCTGACCAGATGCCAGGTAACATTAAGCAACAATTAGTGTTATTTGGCTTGGCAGTGTAAGTATACTTATGCAAGTTTCGTCAACCTAATCTTGCTAAGCGCGATTTGACATTTTGATTTTCTATAAATTTGGGTCAAAATCAGACGGCGCGTAACGCGTTATTTGGCCTCAGATCGGACGGCAAACCGTTTCGGATTCACATTCAACCACTGTACAGATTACCAAACATAATTCTGACATTTTACAGATCAACAATGTGACGCAGACGACAATTCACAAATTATAATCGTTACAAAACAAAAGACGATTTCGTTGATACCAAGTCTGCAAACACCGTTACTTAAACACGCTCTTGTCTATTTAAATCTAATGCGTTTTTCAAATACATACATTCCCATCAAGTTCGCCCGTAATTTCGTTTCAACAACAAGATTTATATAGACTTTCACAGCTAGAATCGATAGAGAAGATACGAGAACAATCCACTTTACTTAGGAAATCTAAGAATCTAAACATTCAGTAAGCCTGAACGCGATGTCGTCCATAGCTAATATACAAACGGAGATGATTTACAGCAGTCAGTAATGTGACAGTTCCCAAAGCTTTTCTGTTTTCTGGGAGGAAAATTGTCAGTATTGATAAATATCAACGCAGTTGTCGTTCTCTATAGACTTGAATATTACATGTAAAATATGGAACACGAAAACACAGGAAATCAAAGAACACAAAGCAAAAATGCTTCTGTTTTCATTTCTGAAATAACAAACTAATTGTTTTAGCTACATGTACTGTTATCTAATGGGAGTGTTCTAACTTGTGTTATATCCCCTGTCAATATTTAACATTTAGTATCGTAAGAAATATTTGTACAATTGCGGAACTGTTCTGATCTAATTTGCAGTACAGAGTTTCAACTCTACAACAATAACCAATGGGAGAGAAAGATGTTTTGCATTGTTCGGAGGGTGTTATTATATTGAGAGAAAATTAAAACTTGGCTTACATTTGCAAAAAGCTTGAATCCGAATCAAAGGCAGCGTCACGCGGCATCTTATCCCGATTTAAACTGTTTCTTACCGGTCGTTATATTTCTTCTGTCAAAGTGTCCACTGAAGTACACCTTTGAGACAAACATTAGACAGACGATATTGAAACAGTTACAGTGTTTAACATACATGTCATGGTTTAAGAGCAACGGCAAACGTTGTTGTAAGGAGAAAGTCATTGCTGGGAGGTATGTTGTCGGGAGAAATCACTGTACGAGTAATTTTAAACCTTGATTAGTCTGTCAATCTGTTTGAAATTCTCCGAGCTGACTTCAAATGTTAACAAGATGTGGTTGTTTTAAAGCTGGTTATACGTACATGTATAAGTTAAACGGAAAGCCCCTATAACGGTGGGTTGCTTCACATGGAGTATTCTTTAAACAACATCCTGTCGTCAGGGTGCGGGGTAATGTTTTATAGTTATTAACCGATTTGTGCCCACGATCCCATATACGGGACATAGGCAAACAGTGTAGACTCTGATCAGACGCCGCATTATGCGGCGTCTGATTCGAGTCTACACTATTTGCTAATAGGAATTTCAATATAAAAAAAATGAAAATGAAAGTTTTGACCAGTCATCACTTTGATTAAAATGGACTAATTCAATTTATTAGCATGAAAGAATCCACTGGGTATAAATGGGCTAAACACAGCATAGTTACTACATATAACGGGAACGAAATAAGTAAATGCGTTATGAGACGTTTCAACGTCGGGGAGGTGTTTACTATTTCACTGCTAATGGCACCATAATGCGACTCTGTAAACATTTTAGATCCTGATCAGACGCTGAGTATCTCGGCGTTAGATCAGGATCCAAACTGTTTGACCCTCGCATGGATATATCTTCTGCCAAAAGTGCTCTACATTTAACTTTACAAAATATTGCGGACGACACAATGACTGCAGACGATACTATGACGGTGTGATTGTTAAAGTAGGCGGTAAAACTTCGCAGTGAAGAAGTTAATGATTTGTCGGGTGAAGAAACAGTTTTGATTGTAATGAAATGCCGGGCCAGTTCTCGTCCTATCAGGATGCAAACTTTTTTTTATCAGATATTGCAAATTCACCCATAACATGCAAAACCGTATTGTGATTTGTAAATATGTTATTTCCATACACCGTTCAGAGTCTTAAACAAGATAAAGAAAAAAAGGCACCATTGCATGGACACGTTTAATTATTTCGACTAAAGGGCTTGCAGTTCTTATATCCGTAACAATCCAACATTATGGGATGTATGAGTGCAGTTAATAGAAATATTGAAAGCAATGTACCGCGCAATAAAACAAGACTGAAATGGGATATGTTTGAACATGGCGCTGTATCTTTTAAAATCTAAGTGCCTTACAGTTTGGAGTCTGGTCAGATGCCGGGTTACTCGACATCTGATATTGCTGCATTCCATTTGTTTAAGCACTAATCGTTAAACACGTTCGTTCAGGTGAATAGTGATGTCTTCAACCCACACTATACAGCTGGTCACACGGTATTGAACCGTTTGAGTGAATCAGAGGTCGTTTGTAACCCATTCCCCGTATATACGCCTTTTTACGCCTTAAGTTTATTCCTCCTCTGAGGAAAATAGTTCCAATTTAAACAGTTATAAATATGCATGGTACGATCTTTTTTCTATATTCTAACATAGATTTGCTTAAATCAGGCTGAAAGTAAAGCAGAATGCGCCTTAAGTCGCAATTTGCTTTACTTTCAACCTGCTTTAAGTGGTCACCTATCTTCACAACTAGCAACATGCTATGAGGTAATGGGTTAATTTATTGATTGGTCAGATTTCAGCACTTATCTCAAACGCTAGATAAATTTGGGTCCAGCACGATTTTGTCTCAGTCGGGTGAAAGTGTTAAACATCAATGACATGTAAAAAATGCATTCCTTGACAAATGTTGACGATACGTTTGTTTGTTTGTGATCAGACTCTAGGCTTCTCGACGTCGGGTACAGACCAAGGAATAATTATATATAATGGGGCTCGGTCAGAACCCCCTCAATATCATGACGCCATCGGCTTTAAATGATTGCCGTCTGCTGTTATTATTCACATTTAGATTTTAGATTTTTGACTAAAGAAATATTTCGATTAGTGTCAAATCAACTGGATCCTGGTCGGACGCCGCGTTACGCAGCGGCTGATCAAGGTCCAGACTGTTTGCAGTAGCTATTGTACTCGAGGTTAGTCAGAGAAAGGCTAAGTACGGAAACGTGTCTCAATAACGGAAATAAGTAAGTTGGATACACATGCAACATAAAGCAATGTTGTATACTACGATATATACAACTTTATCTGTGCTCAGTATTTCAGCAAACGGCAACATTTAAGTGTATTTTATGTACAAAACATAGGCCTACATAACCAAAGTCTCTTCAACGAAGTGTAAAGTATGGTATTTCGATCCCCATGAGATCAGTTCATTGTCGGTCAGTGCATGCTATTTAAATATAGGGATCGGTCATCCCGTTAAGTAATGGCTCATGCCGAAAATGCTCGAGAGTACTACCGTTAGCATGCTTCGGTCTGGTCTGGTGTCATTTATCTACGTAGTAAAATGACCCGAGTCACTGTTCTACGTAGTGACATGACCTATGGATCATTTTAGCAGGGGTGGGTCATTCTACTGCGTTACCGGCAGTTCTCTTCCTTATTGCTTCTGGACCCTATTCCAGTGGACAAGACGTTTTTTTTTCTCCAATAAACGCGTTGACGCTCACACTATTATTTGCAAACGGAAACAGTTTTGAACTGGAACAGACACGGGTAACCCGGCGTCTGATCAGACAACCCATTTTGCCACTCTGATTAAAAGAAATATCCACAATTGTCAACGAACTGTTTTACTTTATTGTGTTTGCGTTTCATTTGCGTTTAAACTGGAAAGAATAACACAATCTCCACTGTACATGTACATGATGCTTCACACAATACAGTGAAGAGGATGTTATACTTTGCTACTGAACGTTAACTGCGTTTGCAATTAAACAATTGTTCACACTGCTGATAAGTTGCCGCCAGATTCAGACACACGGTAACTCGGCGTAGGATCAAGCTACACATATCTAGTTACTCCAGTTTTTTTCTATATTTAATTACATGGAAGTACGTTTAGTATTACGCGATAGTTTTACACGGTACACATTCTTACTATTAGAACATCCTGTGTAATTTCCTCAAATGTCATTAAGTTGGAAGAAATTGCTTTTACTCCACACTATTCGTCCAAATAGTGTCAACTAAATGACAAACAGTGTGTACCTTTATCAGGTTGTTCACTCATTGGTAGTCTATTCAGGATATTTACTGTTTGCTCAGGTCTGTGTTTTAACCCTTTCCCTCATAGAAGCGCCTTTTAGCGCATTTAATGTATTCCTACACTGAAGAAAATAGTTCCAATTTATTCAGTCATGAAAATGTACTGAAGAAATATTTTCTATATTGTAGTAAATGGTAGCTTAAAGCAAGCTGAAAGTAAAGCTGAATGTGCCTTAAGGCACATTCTGCTTTACTTTCAACCTGCTTTAAGTAGTCATATGTCTTCAAAACTAGAAACAGGCTATGTGGGAAAGGGTTAAACATTTACAGTCATAAGGGTACCTTTAAGGTGAACTTTATTCCCAACATCCATAGACCACTAGATTCTTTGAGCAGTCAATGGTTTCTCGATCAACATTAGAAACAAAAACCGGTATCTGATACGATACGATGTCTCCCCTCTAAGCTAAAACATGTGCCGGACTGATACCGAAGATTGACCAATAGTTATACTATAAAGGGCGAGAAAACAAATTAACTTACTAATCATTTCTGTTAATATGAATTCAGCCGGGTTTATCTTGGTAAACTGTTATACCAGGTTCACGAGATACCATATTGATCCGATCAATGGCCCCAATTCATGGCAGGTTTATAATTAATCATGTGTCATTATGTCACAGTCGTTTAGCATCGTGCTAACATTTACAGTGATAGCAAATATGTTAGAAGCACATGACAAGCCATTTAAGTTTCCGATCAGATATAAATATCGCAAATACGATAGAGGTCACATTTACTCATTCACTCCAGATACATTAATGGACAATTCTGCTCATCGATAAAGAATCGGGTTGTTTTTTGCAATGTATGGAAAAAATTGCAAGCAGTGCAAACCCTTATCAGAAAGCTCAGAATAGGATCTACTCTGTGTGTATAGTAAACGTGCAATCCTTTCTACAATAGAAGCGCCTCTTAAAGGGCTTAATTTATTACTCTAGTGATAAAGATAAGATAAGATAAGATAAAATTTATTTTAAGTCGGCAAGATATAATATGTATTTAGTCTTTGCCTATGGACGGAAAAAAGCAAAATTATACTAATGAAAACGGAATAGATCTATCACCAGTGTGTATCAGTTCGTTGTGTATTCCAGATTACACTCGAGGCTACGCCTCTCGTGGCTGAGATCTGGATTACACAACCGACTCGAACTTTTATTTTATACCTAAATTGTTTGGGACAAGATCTATATGTTGTTAAACCAAATAATCAAATAGATCTATAAGCACCCGTGTATACAATGTTAAAAGTTAAAACTCCTCCGTACGCCAATATAATGCAATCTGAAACTATTTTTGGAAGTCATATGACCACCAATAATGACGTCATTATTTATATTGATGGCGCATTGGTAATCCGTTATTTTTATCGGTTCGATTGAGAAGTAGATTTTTGTAAATAACGTTCATTTCAAGTGAGTGTTGGGGGTTATTCATACTTAAAATGGTTTAAAAATAGCACCGAAATCGGGAATTCCTAAACGTCACGCACAACTCTTCGTAAAAGCCATGACGTCATCATCCAAGATGTCAGCCCCCATGTTTTGTAGTTGCCTAGTTTTGAGGAAATTATTCACGCGCAAATCAAACACTTTTCAACGTCTGTCAGTGATTGAATAAAATTGGAATACCTTTGATTTTATCATGCATTACTTAAGAACGGAAAAAAGGCAAGCCTTTTTTCCGTAATATAGACAACATAAGCCATAACGGCTTTTGAACCGACTATACAACATATGCATAATTATAACAAAGATAAAGCAGCTAAAAATAGAACATTCGATGCAAACAATGGATGGATTGTACATATCACAGATAGAACGAATCTGCTGGTACAGTATCATATCATTTGGGTTGTATAAATAATTTCATTATCTCAGAATTACATGTATATTCATGGCGAGCATTGCTTGCTAGATGGCAATAGTTTTAATATATACGATCATTAACATGTACCATAACACATGCTTTCTCCATTTTAGCTGTTATTAGCTTAAAGCAGGCTGACAGTAAAGCGGAATACTACTCAATGCGCATTCTGCATTACGTTGAACTTTCTTTATGTCGTCACCTGTATTTACAACTAGAAACAGGCAACAGGGAAGTATTGGGTAACTGGTACAGTGTTGGTAAATGACGAGTATACTTGTCGTTATAGGTAATTGAGTCAAGATGCATGTACGTTATGTTTTGTAAAGACAGGTGACGGTAAAGCCTCGTTTGTTTAATTACTTACTCACTTACGATTCTTTGTGTCTTATGTACAGTAAAACATCCCTATAAAGACCACAAGTCTGTGTTAGTTAATAGTAGTTACATGTACGACAGGTGACAGCTTATGGCAAGGTAAACAGTTAAACAGGAAGCTAATATAGAGGTTTTACCATATTTGAGTACACTTCCAAACTCAAACTAAGGTGTAGATAAAACATGTTAAATTTATATATATAGACCGATGTCTATTAATTAAATAGCCTAGGACCTCGGTTTAAATGTATAACCACACTTCAATTCTGCCTTTCAGACATACTCGATCCAGCTACATAAAAGCAAAACAGATTATTTAAATAGCAATATGCAAACAGCCTATGTTTTGTTGATAAGAAATGACAATAAAAGTTGTCTTCAATTTAGTTCAGTTTATATATATTATTACAATGCAATACTGTGCAAGAACAAAATGCCCTGAATTGCTCTGGCTTTTTCAAAGCCTTTGTCTTATTAATTGCCTAATAACATATCTCTATAACGACCATTAAAGTTACCATGAGATTAAGGCAGATAACTGCTTAAAGCAATGTTTATGTAAAACAAAACGCTACTTGCTTTAAGCTGCCACATGTCTGTTATACACTTAGTGGTCGCAAAAGAGAAGTTTTAATGTAAATATTTTTTTTTATCGTGATACGCATCAGTCGACAGGCCTATGGAAACGAAACAGTTTAGATTCTTACTTGTCACCAACTATCAGTTTGACATTCAAACTAAGTTGTCTGTAAGTATGAAACACATACCGGTATAACGGGCTCTTGATTTCAATAGAAATTGATTGAGTGCATAAGAATTTTGAATTGTGTACACACATGCTAACAAATCCATAGCTTGTGACACATTTTCAAAACCGTTCCAGTATTAAACCTCTAAACGTCTTATCGAAAGTATACGTACAACCACGTTTAACTTATTTTCACCATACATTTCACATGAGTAGGAATCTGCAATGTTCGCATAGGAATCGTTTTGTCGCATGTTCAACTTATACGCTATTCTTAAAAGACACACAATTACTGTATAACCTCTGTTTATTATCTTTTAATCTGCTTTCGTTCTTTATCAGCACTCTCTTAAGAGTGATCATGTCAGTACTTACTGATTACATAAAGCATACTGCTACTGATAATGATATACATTGTATCAGATAGAACTATATATTCCCGCAAAGCTTATATCCATTAATTACTGTACAATTTTCGTTCCCTGCGATTCGATGACAAACGTGAAGCTATATTTAAGCGAAAATACGTGCTGATTATTTATTACACGCAACTGTCTACTTGTACTTATACAATGATACGAGGAATGTGTGCTCGCAGTATCTTACTAAGTATTTATTCAGTGGTACAGATTTTGATCTGGCCCGATTAACCCTTTCACTCACAATGACGTCATAAAGCGCATTTACGTCTGATCAGGGTCAAAACTGTTTGCCACTAGTTGTGAAATTATGTCAGTTATACTGACTTAAATCTAAATTTGTAACGATATTGCAGACAACCTTTTTTAAGCAGACGTCAATTTGGCGATAAAGGGGTACAATGGAGAATCTGTTATTATTTCCCAATAAACGCGTTTACGCTAAAACTATTATTTGCAGTGCAAACAGTTTAGAGCCAGATCAGACGCCGGGTTACCCGGCGTCTGATCTGGCTCCAAACTGTTAGCCACCAAGATAAACATGAATTATCAGAATTGTCCAAAAGTTGTACTTTTCTACGTTTTAGCGTTTTGCGTTTGCGTACGTTTGCGTTTAAACGGGAAAGAATAACAGATTATCCACTGTATAAATGTCACGATAAATTTGATCATGAAAGGGTTAAACGATACGACACGCACACGCACTGTACTAAAATGTTGCAATCTTTTTAAAAAATAAAATTGATTATATTTCATTTGAGTGGTAAACATTTTCCCGACTGCTAAAAAGGATAAATACTAAATAGAGTATCAATTGTAAAATAAAGCATTCAATTACAAACATTTGCGGTGGTTAATCGTTTTACCAGTTATACTTTTCAAATAGTGTTTATCAAGTTCACATATTTATGTTACCGTTAACATAGGTGCGTGCTTAAACAGAACAAAAATTATGTCTCCCAGTATATATTCAAGCTTTATAGTGTGGGCTAAATAGTGTGGCTTTTATTCACATGTCACCTTTCTTAACATACCACACTGTAACTTATTTTGGTGTCGCTCTGATAAATCGTTGCTGTTTTTTATATCAAAATACTAGTTACTGATTCATTTACATGTACGTTCAACATCTATTTTATTTATGTTTTTTATTACGGAAGCCGTTTGCAAGATTTATTGTAAAACGATTGTATTGTATTACATGTTTACACACAAGTCTTTGTCAAACAAAGTTTAAAACGTTCGGTTATACAGTCACAACCAATGAACATCATTTATTCAGTACATATTGATATTGTTAATACATGGATACCCTTTCTGATATATGTTTAAAATGTACGAACGTTTATAAACTTAAAATATTGCTAGACAAACACGAAAAAGAAACGCAATTAAATTGTATCTAAAACAGTTTTTAACGATACGACAGGGTTTTAAATAAATTGTGCATATATGAACATTTAAGTTAATCCAACGTGTGCTCTTCAACACTCATGCGAGTATGGTAATATGTTCATAAACAGTGCATAAGGTGTTATCCTATTCCAATATACGCGTTATACGAGACTACTTTATTCCACTGCAAATAGATTTGAGCAAATTGAGAGGCCGAGTATCCGGTACAGTGGATAATCTGTTATTCTTTCCCAATAAACGCGTTTACGCTAAAACTATTATTTGCAGTGCAAACAGTTTGGAGCCAGATCAGACGCCGGGTAACCCGGCGTCTGATCAGGCTCCAAACTGTTTGCCACCAAGATAAATATGAATTATCAGAATTATCCAAAAGTTGTACTTTTCTACGTTTTAGTGCTTTGCGTTTGCGTACGTTTGCGTTTAAACGGGAAAGAATAACAGATTCTCCACTGTATCTGATCATGTTACACATTGTTTGCCATCCAGATTAAAATGAATGGTGAGACTAGTCAAACGTATGTCATTTTATATTCTTTTGCAATGCGTTTTTGTTTCATTTGCGTTAAAAGTGAAATGAATAACGTTTTCTACACTGTATATTTCTCCAGGCAATACGTTATGAAGCAGACAATTTTACCGTTGGACTTGCAACTTAAACGTCGGCTTGTTAAGATTAAACTTATCAACATATGACCTGTATTAAACCGGTTTCAGTTACATGTTGAAGTTTCCATTCCTATCCAAATCAATCGTAAGATTATAGCAAAGATCATATATTAGAAACCCGCAATAAAAATGGAAATGAGGTATTAAGGGATTGGTTTTGATGGCCTCGAAATGTCCTGTAATGAATCTATAAATAAGACAGTGTCAATCAGTGGTGGTTTGCTGTCTCTTGTTTTAACATGTGTATGCTTTGGTGGCTGTACACATTAAGAAATGCACTTTGAATCAATTGACGTTTGTATGTATTCTTAAAAACGATTACATACAACATTATTTTTTATAAATATAACAAGAGTGGATCCTGATGAAAGTCAAATAAACTCGGCGCTGTAACTTTGTCAAACAGATTGCAAGATTGCAAACGTGGTCATGGCGTTGTCGAAAGGGAGTGTTTAAAGTCATTCACCCGTGGCACGTGTAATAGAAAATACAAGTTTAAATAAATTGCTTAAGTTGCAATAAGTGTAGATCCTGACCGTATGAACCCTTAATAAGATGTAGAGAATCAAGGCAAAAGATCAACATCCACATTTTCTGACATGCATAAGAATTATACTTTCACTTAATGCCATAGCCATGAAGCCCGACATTTAAAAGCGTCTATTTCTAAACGAAAGTACCTAGCATCAATGAGATTGCGTCTCATTCGCATAAAAAAAATCACCCTTGGAAAGACAATGCCCATATCTACTCTGAGTTTGTTGTAGACCAGGGACCTGTTTCGTACGACAGATGTTATTGTAAGTCAGGTTATAAAACTCTCAATTATCATTTATTTCTCCATCTAATCCTGTCTTGTGACTTCCATTTGGAATCGACCTGAAAAGACTATTCCAAAATGATGTCAAAAGACAGGATTAGATAGAGAAATAAAAAATTAAAAGTATTTTAAAGTTTTTACTTACGACCGTTTTTGTCGTACGAAGTTTTATGAAATTTTGTAGACTACTTGTATCGCCGGTTGCGACTTGACGTGTATGTTTGCGATTAGTTTGGGTTAAAATCAAATGTCTCGTATCGTGGCGTCTGATTTGACTATTTACTATTTGACATTCGTTTTTTAAACTTTCTTTCATTACAATATGCATAAATCTAATTTTTACAGTCGCATTTTCAAGGCAGATGATATTACGACATGATATGGATAATGCGGGCTACTGGAGGTTAAATAGCACGCGATTGACATTGGTTAACACATACGGTAACATGGTCTTGATTGTCCATGACAGTAGGTGGCTGATAAATCAAGACATAGCCCACGCGCCTAATCATAAATTGTTACAGTTCAGGGACAGTCTCAAATTCCCCTTTCACAAATAAAGTTAACAACTGATTGTGTAGCTACACTGAACAGAAATCTGAGAAATGTGATAAACCAATTAACTGTCTTGGCAGGATCGATACCAAGAACAAATAAAGTCGGTGGTAAAATAACTTTGGGGACTTCATAGTGGATTGATTTCTTTGTAGCAAGCCATAGAATTGTAAAGAACATCGGCATCTCTTTTGTGTGGCCGGCTCAATGATGATAGGATAACCTGCATAAGAGTCTTTACATTTCATCGAAAAATAAGATTAGATGGTACACAGTATCAGTCTCGCCAACGCATTCTGTGAAATTTAACACTATTATTGGAATTTTAACCAATCCTTTAGATTTACATTGTAACTTTTTTTTTAACGTAATAACGAAACGAATAGATAGTGGCAAGCAGTTTAGCTCCTTGTCAGGTTCCGCGTAACGTTACAGTGGTCAGGATCAAAATTGTTCGTAAATAATCATTGCCACCTTCGTAATGCAGTGAAAGGGTTAGTATGTAGATTTTTAGCATTGTATGCCCTATTACTTATATGTACTTTAAGTACACTGTGCTATCCACCATATTTGTTACCAATACAAGCAAGACTATAATTTCTGATAAGTTTGATGTTTGTTAACCATAAGTACAGAGACAGTTATATTACTGGGGTTAATCGTTTGATTGGCATGTTTTCGAGAACCCTATACCACTTTATTGCTGCTCTCGATAACATGGGTAACGTCTATAAATTCAATGTTCTAGCTATGGTATATGGTATGCTCCCTCCATACAACGACCCTCCCAACAACGATTCCCTCCTTACAACAGTTTAAAGAACAAAACAGATAGTTTCAACATTTTCACGTCTGCTATGTTGTCCGCTAAAAATGTAGTCTGCTGTTTATTTCAAAATTACATAGACATTTGGACAGAAAAAAAATGACGAGTGACAACAGCTTGAATCTGGATAAAGTTTCCGAAATAATTGTTAGATATTGAGTATTAAACAGTTTGCATATTGATTGATATGAATGAACAACTGCTGTTGATTTAATTAAATAAAATTCATTTCACACATTGCCTGAATCCTTTTAAAGTTTACTGACCAATTTGTTTTCAAGTGGCTTGTCAATTTCAGTCATTTCACATAATGACTGAAAATTTTAGTCATTTCGTGAAATGACTGATTACACAGATTGACTGTAACATATATATGACCACAAAAAAGCCGCTCTTAAGTTTTATTTTTTTTAAATGTATGACAAAAGTAGAAACCCTAATCAGAGGATTATTTAACCGGAATTCTGACCACAATTTCATTGTTTGCAAAGGCTTTATACAGTGGAGAATCTGTTATCCTTTCCCGATAAACGCGTTTACGCTAAAACTATTTTTTCTTTTACAAACAGTTTGGAGCCAGATCAGACGCCGGGTAACCCGGCGTCTGATCAGGCTCCAAACTGTTTGCCACCAAGATAAACAAGAATTATCAGAATTGTCCAAAAGTTGTACTTTTCTACGTTTTAGTGCTTTGCGTTTGCGTACGTTTGCGTTTAAACGGGAAAGAATAACAGATTCTCCACTGTATACACAATCCCTGCACTTCATGGCTTATATTATTTCCGAACTATTGTCTACGTTTACTTAAATGAAGAATCAATTTGTTATCGGTCAAATTATTCACAATTACAAAAGAAACACCCTGCTATTACTGGCAAATTTGATTTTCGGAACCCAGTATTACGGTGACAGTTATTTTGCTGGGCGTAAGCATTTGATTGGCGTATTTTCGTGAACGTTATTTCTCTTTATAGCCCTTGATTGCATGGTATACGAGTATACAGTCAGTTTACTGTCTACATATGTATCCTTGCTATTGATTTTTTGAGGTGTGCTTGGTAAATTAAGCTACTGGTTAATGACAGTTTGGAGTCTGGCTTTGACACTCGCCTAGAGAATAGGTCTTATCTTTCCAGACTGGAAAAAAACAACGAGCAAGATTAACACATATGTTTTCGGACAGAGTGTATGTCTGTTTCAGCACATAGAGAGTTGCAGCGGGAATTTCCGTACGTTCTGGTTAGCATGGTATTTAACGTTCTGGTATGCAATACAACGCAAATCTTAATAATTCGTTCATCACTAAGTAACTATTGATGGTTATTTGGTTCATTGTGAATCTTTTTAATTACCAAAACATGAACCAGTGTACTTGGAAACATAAGCAGTTTAATAAATACTGCTCTTATTTGGCGTACAGTGTAGATTCAGATTAGTGGGTTCCTATAGGAGCGCTCTGATTTTGGTCTTTTATGTGTGCACCTGTAATAAGTATATTTAAAGTCGGTTCATCGTGTTGAGAATAGTTAATGTAGTTGTAAAGGTTTGTCCAAATACCTAATACAGTGTTCCCTCCCTATTACAGCCCTCTCAACAACGACTCCCTCTTTACGACGACCATTGCCGCTATTCCCCTCAAAAGACATTATGTCCTACCTTTTCAGGGTTGCAATGCCTTTTGATTAAAATTGTCGTCTGCTGTTTTATCTAAAAATTACATAAAATGGACATTTGGACAGAAAAATCATTAATGTCGAGTGACTAACAGCTTGAATCCAGATAAGACACCACGTTACGCGGCGTCTGATCGCGATTCAAGCTGTTTGCAAATGTTAGTCAATTTCCCTTGCTATAACGACTCCATCCGAACAAAGCACACAGTTGTTGTCTCCTATTGGGTGTCTTTGAAGAGAGGGAACGCTGTATGTGTTTCCCTTTAATCGGTAAATATCGCCACAGTTGCTTTACAAACAGTTTAGAGTCATATTAGACATAAGTTTACATGGTGTCTGTTCAGGCACTCGTTTCAGTACTATTTAGTCAATACTTACAATACATGTTCAAACTTTTAAGGCAAAAACTTTTACAAGATGATGTTTTTTCTCAGAAAGGAGCTAACCACACTGTTACTGTAAACTTTCGAGGTGAAATGGTTAATACGGGAATCAACAAGAAACCTAAGCAGGCACAAAGCTACTTAAAGTCTATATTTTCTGTACTCTGCAGACATCATATATACGTTATTTTGGTACACACAGCTGTGTTTCTTGGGTACTCCCCTATTATTTCCAACCAAAAGTGTTTGTAACTCACTTGTTGTTTTCTTTTAACGTCATTATGTTGCAAGTAACATGTGTGAATATGACATGTGTTTGTTCCCGCATTCGTTAGCAGTTTGTTACGCCATGCTGGTGCAAATGTCATGTCAATTACTATTTTCGGTGGAAGCGTTTCGTCGCAATTTGCACCTACTATTGCTCTGTAAACATCATAACGCAGGTCATACACTCACAAAGATCCGCGTGAGTTGACATCAATTTATAATATCTAAAACTGCCATATACTTTAGCAGTATAGAGCAAACCCAAATATTGTACCCGGTGCTAATCTAACATTAAAGTTTCAAATCAAAAGAAGATAATTGAGGGTTAGAACACGGGCCATTTGCACCTTTCTCGCGGTACTCGGAATATTTGTAACAATTTCATATTAAACCATTCACTGCCTTACCCCGAGCACAACAGTTTTTTGCAAACAGTTTTGATCCTGATCAGACGCCGCGTAACGCGGCGTCTGATTAGGATTCAAACTGTTTGCCACTCAATTCAATACTTCTTCAGTCAAAAAAGCAAAAATTAAAATCTAAGAAATAAAAGCAGACGACAATTGTTTAAAATTGATGACGTCACGGCAGTGAAGGGGTTAACTTTCATGTTCACCTGCTACCGCAATAAATGATGTTTTGTCCTGTAAAATAACTGACTGCCTAAAAGACAAAATAGTGTTCATTTTCTGAAGAGTACAAGAAAGCCAATAGTGACATGTTCATCCAGCTCTTATGGCCTTCAGTACTGCCTTCAGGTCTTAATGGGTGAGTGCATACAGCAGGGTGAAAGCAAAACTCTACGCAAGATGGTCGTTGGTGTCCCTTTATACTTTCTGAACCATTTATCCCCTGACCTGTTTTAGTTTTCAAGACAGGTGTCCACATAAAGTATTCTGATTTACTTTCAATGTTACCGTTAAGTACCATCTGCTAAAATTAGATTTTGTTAAATCATTTTCAAAATACAAATCAATAAACTTTACATAGGTGTTATTTTCTTAAGTGGAGAAATACACCTTAAGGCGTATCTATGGAGTAATTTGTCAACATTGGTGTTCCTTAATGAAATAATAAATGCGTAGAACTATTAGTATATGTGGAGCAATTTGTTAAAGTACTACGTAATGTAATCATAGACTATTCTATACGTCTTCAGAAGTATTTGCAGCGCTTTTTTCCTGAAGGAATTGCAATGTGTTAATCTTTTAATTAGTTAGTCAGTACTGACAAATATTGCTCCCTCTCCACAGTGATCCTCTGAACAACGATTGGCTCCTTACAACTATGCTTACCGCTGTTCCCAAAAACTAGACAATTATGTCAAACCCTTCCACGGCAGCAAATACCGTCTACATCAAGTTGTCGTCTGTTGTTTTTCTCAGAATCACGTACTGGACATTTTGACAGACAAAAACCATAATGACTAGTGGCAAACAACTTACACCCAGATCAGAGGCCAAGTAACGCGGGGTTTGATATGGATTCACTCCCTATAACAATCCCCATAAAGCACACGCAACTTTGTCTCAAATTGGGTGTTGTTGTAGAGAAGGAGCAAACAGTTATTTGGAACAGCAATTGGTTGATATTATCAAAAGGCAGTTTGATGTTACTATTGAGATGTTAAAAGGTAAATTTACAGTTACCTCTTTTACAATGACAAAGTCGAGGATTTCATAGCTCGATTACGATGCCAGGGATTGTGAAATCGATCCCTCGCCGGACCAAGTCCTTCGGATGCGACTTTATAAACATAGGTCCGTGTCTATAATCACGCCCGGTTTCTCTGTATCCGCTCCCCTCACTCTTGGGCGTCCTATTAGCCCGGAGCTGGCAGAAACGGACGTAACCAAACAAATAGAAACACAATGGAAAAAGGCATTTCACAACTGGAAGCTGCAGTTAAGAATTCATCGACAGCTAGTTGACTTCAACGCCAAAGTTGTGCATAACCTAGATGACATAATTATTATTATGTTATGTTCGCATCAATTAGCACGTCATTTGTTTAAGCTGTTTATCTTTTACGCAACCACGCTTGTACATATTGTAATAGCGAGGGCCTTGGAAAGGCTTATATTACTATAGTTATATAATGCAAGGACTTATGTTATAATCTATTGATCTAACCTGAGTCCCTGTCAGATTTCAATATAAGCATAGAGCTTAAATGTATTAGTTTGTTTCTTTTGGAACCATAACTATTCGCCAATAATGTGCGTGTTGCATTATCCACACTAATTGAGCTATTGATTGTGAAGTGGCACTGGTTCACTCATCCACCCCTGGACGAAAGTCTGTATTGTTACTACTGATGTGACTCATATGTTGGAAAGGGACAAGTCGTTAAATGAAGACTTCAGTCATTTAACTTCAGTTCCTTAGAGCTGTGCAGATATTGAGACAGACATTAAGATAACATCACTGTATCCACACCCATTTGCCTAAATATGCTTAATAGTATATTTTCCCTTGAAACTATGTTTTTTCAAATAGATTCTTATTTTAGAAAAAGTAATGTTTTGCAGAAAACTCTTACACGTATGTCTCTGATGTACGCTCTCTCTTCATACTAGTTGATATAGGGCATTGTAATATTGCTTTGTTATCGTTTGAATGGTAAGATCAAGAGAATAGTACGACGTTGTTACCTTCAACATGATTGTGCTAATTTGATATCAATTTTCGAAAGTGATGATAAAGTAGTACGAGCATTAGCCGCAATTTGATACGGTGGGGGAGGTATTTCGTATTCACATTTGTTGTTAATATTTAATAATGTTCAATCCTACAATTGTTATTGGAAGGGGAAAAATGTTGTAAGAACTAGCGACCCAACGCTTTGTCATTTTTTCTATGGAAATAAAATATATTGAAAATATAAACCCAATACTGTCAAAGTTGACTTGTAGTGCAGTGTACCGTACTTATCCTAAGTAGTGACACATGCAGTTCGTTGCAAACAATATCGACCCTGATCAGACTGCGTTTGCGGCAGGAGTCTAATCAGGGTCTACACTGTGTGTCATTCAGTTTGCACAATTTGGAATAAAAAGCTACTTTGCTGTAAATGCAATTTGTTTTAGTTTTATAACCATTAAAAGCAAAGTGTATCTTTCACGGTTCTTCACATGCATGCGCTATTCATATGTGTCCTGTTTGTATTTCCATTCGAGCGTGTTGTCATCGTTATTATGTTAAACATAGATACAAAATGTTTCTCCGTATTTCGTGGCACAAAAAGAGGCACACCGTTTAACATTCGCTATTCTAATTATATTCGTTTGACAGTTGATCTGGACACAATTGGACCCTTGAGATATTAACTAGTGATTATGCGATCAATATTCAACGATGAAATATATCACGTCTGTGCCGCTCGGTCCGTTACAAATGAAGAGCAGAGTAAAGTCACGCTATTTGAAACACTTGTTATGATTGCTTATTGGTCGGAATAAGATTAATGGCTGCTAAATACAGGCGATAGCTTAACCCTTTCATCGCCAAAACAATCATCAGTTTTACCACATTTACGCCGTGTAGTTGTCTGCTTAAATATTGTAGTCTGCTTTATCATTTCAAATGTATATTTTAAGCAGTTTGACTGTCGATATTTCGGAACGTCTTTCAAACAGTTTGCATTATGATCATACATGTACGCCGCGTCACTCAGCGTCAATCAGCGTCTGATCAGTATCTTAATTATTTTCAAAGACGGCTTTTGGCGCTATTGCCAGAGAAAAGGTACGGAAATACCATACAATTTTTGTTTTTGATTTTTTAGGTTTACATAGCCCATCCTGATCGGTCACCATGCTGTGGGGCGTCTCATTAAGATCCAACATGTTAGGCACTCTAACCAATACATCTGTAGTTCAAACTTAAAAGACACTTTGGTAGACTCCGTTTTGTGTGTGAAAGAATTCAAAGGCTGAATTGATTAATAAACTGTACGTGACTGAACTACGTTTGCAAATATTATTCGATAAATACGTATTATATCTAACAGTTGTATAATTATGATACGCAATATATTCTGTGTAAGATACATTTTTATTGACTAGCAATAACTACGTTTGAGAACAGTATATTCTTTTCTAATCAACTACCGGTACTACACAGCCACAATGTTCCCTCTCTACAACGGCCCTCCCGACAACGACTCCCTCCTTACAACGGTCAGTGTCGCTGTTCCCCAAACAAGACAATACAATACCATGTCAAATACTTTCCTTTCCGGTCATCTGCTGTTTTTCCCGAAGTCATTTTGACAGAAAAAACATAAAGACGTGTGACAAACAGTGAGAATCCATATCAGACTCCGCGTGACGCGGCCTCTGATCTGGATTCAAACTGTTTGTAAATGTAAGCCATTTCCCTCCCTATAACGACATCCTTTGAACAACGCGTATTATTTTTATATCTCCCATTGGATGTCGTTGTAGAGAGGGAGCGGTGTATAAACAGTTGTCACCTGTTTATGCTACATGTACTCAAATTTTAATTTTGGGTAAATATACAAAAATATACATTGCAACTAGTGTTTAACAGTGTGGATCAGCGTTTTGCGGAGTGTTACATGTACCAGGATCTAAACTGTTTGAAAATAAATAGTTTTCTTGTTGACTATTATTTTAAATAAAGCTACAAACAATTGAGAGCTTTTGTGTAGTATATTAAAGAGTTTATTCTGAAACGGTAGCGTGTTCCGCAAAGTAGCTCATTGCCTGGTAAGGGCAGCTAGATATGTCAGGTTATCTAACATAATGTCATATAATATATCCAAAGATTATGCTTAGCCTGGAACCATGCTATTGAATGCAAACAAATCATTCGAGAACTTATATATATATATCAAGCTGAACGTCACTCGATAAGGTAAAATGTAAAGCTACGTACAGGCTTATACAAATTACCATGCATTACTTCTGTTCGTCCGGATTTTTTTAACCTCATAAATGTGAAAGGCACACGCTAGCTTAGATCAGTAGGAACCTAGTAGTATTTTGTTTTACATACCTAATAATTTATAAAAGGAAAAGAGTCCTTTCATTGTTTACTTTGAATCTTTATCTGAGTAGTTATATAAAAACAGCCTTCTTCCGTTGTTATTCCTCGTCTGTGAAATTTCCGTATCCAAAATTGTCAGCACAATTTTACATTTTTTATATTTACCAACTAAGCGAACACCTGAATCCCGAAGAGCTCTGCGTCTTATTTTGGATATAATTGTTTTGAAAAAGGCAGTATATTTTTAAATGGGTCAATTTACTGTTCTACATAATATGAACTTAACCCTCCAACAGCTAGTGCCAACTATATGAATCATTACCTGCCGTGTACATTTTGATATTACATTAGTCCTTTGCAAAGTTTATACCTTGATAAAAATAACTCCTACATGAGCCTTTTGATAATGATCTGCACTGTGTGTCGCCTCGCGACATATTTAAAAAAAAGCTAACATAAAATGGTCAAACATGGGCTATATTTACATAAAACAGTAATCTAAACCATAACCATGTCGCTTTCAATGACGCTTAAAAGCGCTTAACGCGGTGTCTGATCAAGATCAAAACTGTTTGACATTCTTTTTGAAATGTCTTCATTTTAATTTTACATTCGAAACGACATTGCAGACAACAAAATTAAAGCAGACGACAATGAAACGTTGAAAGGAGTAAAAATCGCACGTAAATGTTGGTTGTGAAACAGTTAAAGAACGTTAAAAGGCTTCATCTAAATTGATTTTAAATACTTCCTTTTTAACGTTTATATTCGAAGGGAAAATACAAAGCCGTAAAAATGCAGATCATGTTTAAATTAAGGTTTTGTGCCCACTTAAATCATTTTGTGCCTAATAAAAGCACCTGTTCCTGACAATTCTTAATGGCGTCTCCTTCGTTATGGTTTTAAATCCGTAAACAAATCAATAATGCGGGGAGCTGATTTAATGTTTCAAAGCTATTAAGCAACTTCTATCTGATTTGAAGATTTCAGAATATTGGCTTGAGGCAAATTGGTTATACGGCAGCGTCATGTTTTTACGACCACTCAACTGAAGAATTTGATGTGTCAGAGACAGGTTATAGCCGAACGCAACAAAGAAGAAAAACATAATATCCCTGCAAACGTGTCATGTGTTCCCCCGTTTTAGTTAACATTTGCTCAATGAAGCTCACTTTGGAACATTTCTGTTAGTTATCATAGTGATGGCTTATGCTTTGACCACATCATGTTGTATTCTTCCCCACATGAGATTATTACAGCAGGATAGTAGACAAAAAGCTCTTACAGGGGCTTCCTGCTTTCAGCATCCATCTTTATGTAGTAAAGATAATGCATATATGCTTTTTATACCGATGTACTATGTACCTGTTGAAATAATACATCTATGTATCTATCTACCTATCTAAAACATTGAAACCCATCTATGGGTACACAATTAAACAGGCTGTCAACTTATATGCCTGCATAGTTCATGTGAATATGCGCTAGCTGTTGCAGAACGTTTGCATCTAGATACATATAGAGTAGAGAAAACGTTAATATTTCCCACAAAAAAACACGTTTACGCTAAACCTATTTTTTCCATTGCAAACAGTTTGGAGCCATTTTCTGAGTGCAATTGGATCTTTTATTAAGATGATAAACGTTACCAGTAGCACGGCGTGCATATGGACTTCGTTAGAGTCGCTTAGACTTAACTTGACTATAACATTTAAACTGAACATATACATATTTTATAAGCAGATGCGCAAGATGTAACCAATGGACAAATATCAAATACAGAAGTTTGATAATGTATTTAAATAAAAATATATACAATCATCCATTGTTTGGTCCATTTCGATATTATAAAATAATTATATGGAATACAAGAACTGGTACGATTGAGAATAAACAATACGCTATAGTATACTTTCAGTCCGAATGACCGCTAATCCGACCGTACTTTCACTCCCCTGATAATTTAGCAATCTTTCCAACAACAGTGAGCACTGCTAACATATGGCGGGTAGGCAACCGTAGTACCTTCTCAGACCCTTCACATGTAACCATTTAACTCCCGGGCGTAGATGAGTAAATCGCGGTACATATCTTGCTCAAGAACATTCCTGTATATCATTAGGGATTCAAAAAAAGCCCCTAGTCGTGCCGCTGGTCAGGCGGGGTCGAACGCAAGGCCCCTGTTACCGAAGTCAAACGCGTTACAACTGGTACCGCCGGTACGTTATTCTTTCCCAATGTACGCGTTTAGGCTAAACCTATTATTTACAATACAGACAGTTTTGAGCCAGATCAGACGCCGGATAACCCTGCCTCCAATCAGGTTCCAAACTGTTTGTAACTCCGATTACAATGGAGAAAACGTTATTCTTTCCAAATAAATGCGTTTACGCTAAAACTGTTATTTCCATTGCAAACATTTTGGAGCCTGATCAGACGCCGGGTTACCCGGCATCTGATCAGGCTCATAACTGTTTGCCACCAAGATACACATGAATTGTCAGAATTGTCCAAATGTTTTAATTAGTGCTTTGCATTTGCGTTTCGTGTGCGTGTAAACGGGACAGTATAACGTTTTCTCCACTGTAACAAGAATAGTCAGTATTGTCAGAATGCTGTCATTGTCTGCGTTTTACTGCAATGCGTTTGTGTTGTGTTTGGGTTTTAATAAGAAAGAATCACATGTCGAGTATATCATTGATGTTGCTTTTTTGGGAGTTTTTTTGTTTTAATGATACCTTGCTTTAATCTGCCACCTGTTATTTATTAAAAAATTTAGCTTTCTTTTTAGTGGCCGTCAAAGAGACGTTATAACTGTATTAACATTTATTAGGATTCAGTCAGCTAAAAATCATAAGTGTTTTATCTTGGCCTTAACTATTGAACAAAAAGCTTTATCAACTGTTAGAAATGGTACAGGCGACAAACATGTCGGACTACTAAAAACGCGAAATATTTAAATATATTTTCGCATGAATTTGAATTTGAAACAATACAGTTATGGGTTCAAAGGTTTTTTCTATGTATAACTAATGTCTTTATTGACTTTACAATGGAAGACCTTGCAAAAAACGTCAATAAAGTTTATAGTTGAAATTAACATTACATTTTTACGGCACAAAAAATGACATCTTCGATTAAATTCAGAACATGTTTACGAGAATGTTTCATATCCTTCCACGGCTGTATTTTATTGATTAAAGTATCCAGTTTCTGCTTGTGACACTCGTTAATGGCTTTTCGTTATTTTCCAGGAATAAATTCAAGCGAATATGCTGAAAAGTGACACCACTAATTTCGCCATCAAACTTTAGCTACCTTCGAAAACTAAGGGAAAATCTACATTACATAAATAGGATGAACATTTCTATGTCAAAACTGTTTAACTGAAATACATGTTTTGATAATGAATATGCTCCTTGATATAGAAGGTAAATGTACGGTCGATGATATTCAAACGACCGTTGCCATGATGATCACACGAAGCACCTGACACGATATTGGTCTTAAAATTTGCAATTACAATAAGAATCATAATAAAGTACATACCTTATTAAAAAGGGTGACAGTTCCAAAGAGTTTGTCCCACAGAAACGATACTTTTTCTGTACATTTCGGTTTTCGAGGGAGAAAGTAAATACTTATTTAACTCATTGAGTCCTAGTCACGCATATATGCGTCCTGAACCAAAAGTGTACCTGGGGAGAGTACATTTGTCTAATGCAAACAATGAAGTCCTTGATTAGAGGGCTCCTGCATGACCCATCTAATAAGGGACTTCACTGTTTGTCGTTTTGTAATATATTATAAAAAACAACCCTAAATAGTCTAAAATGGATCAGCCTTTGTTGTAAACCGGATGTGTCCATTGGAAGTTTCAGGGGATAATGAGTTAAGGTTGTAGATCTAAAACATGAAGCTAATACAATTTCTGTATTTTCCTATGGAACAGTTCGTTACAATATTTAAAAATTTCATTCTTTGAAACAGTAAATAAATGTCAATGGTCAGCGTAAGTATATGCTTTATTCCGTGTACGCTCTACTATTATTATTTAACTTTGTACCTCGGGTTGTAAAATGATTAATGGCGAAAGAAATATATACAACTCCCCTGAAGGCACTGTTTTCAATAATACAATGGAATATCGATATCTCAAACTTGCTTAAGTCGATTTCATCCGTATGTCTACAATTTATATATTTTATCTTAAAATAGCTTATGTGGAACATATCCGTAGCCGGATTTAACTTTGGAATACGAACATGTTCGATTTAAGAGAGTTCTATCAAAGTTTGAATATAGTCAATGTATTTGTAAAGCATTACTTATACAAATTGCTCGTCATTTATATACATGTATTAAGTTGAAACATATGAAATACATGTAAATACGTTCAGCAGACACGTCTCATATATTCATTGTGTCTGCTGCATACAGGTCTTAAAATATATGCATTCTGCTTTACATTTCAACATGCTTTTAGGCTATACATGTATCGGCACGAATAAATTATAACGTATTTCTTCAGCAAAAGAATACATAGATGCATAAACTGGCTTATGTATATATTAATCATGCGTAAATTGGTAAATAATAACGCCCCTTCTCACTTTTGTTATTCAATGTGTTAGTAGCACATGATGAGGGAACTGCTATATACATTATAGTAATTTAATCTATTAACTCAGAGCAATAGATTCGTACCTTGGATAGTTCGGCTTTGTCGCAAAGCCTTCATCAACACACTGAGAAGTAGTCAGTGGGTATCACGTGACTTTGAGTCGTCACGTGATACCAGGAGAGGACTGTAAACTGCCGGCAACTCCAACCCCTCGTCTCTGTTGAGAGATGGTCGCCGCTGCTTTATGAGGATGGCTTCTTACACTCTGCGCTTTATGTGCATGTCTTCTGGCGATAGAAATTTGGTTCAAAGTCACGTGATACCCACTGACCTGTTCTCAGAGTTTTGATGAAGGCTTTGCGACAAAGCCGAAATATCCAAGGTACGAATATATTGCTCTGAGTTAATGGATTAAATTACTATAATGGACAATCCAGAGCAAGAGAACAATCTACAGTGTTGCTATATACATGTACTTCCACATAACAATGTTAGAATATTCTCGTTATGTAAATCATGCAAAAGTGCATGTGAAGCAACATTATTCAAATCAGAACTTGGAATCTAGTCTAAGCTCATCGTGTGAATTATGTAAATTTCTGTCGGGTTTAACAACATTCTAGACAGCAATATTTTATACCTTTTTCATGAAAGTGCATTATACAGACATACTTCAACAAAGTTTGAAATTCATTATTCATTCCTAATCATCGCTTTCGATCTGAAACAACAAGATTCATAGTAAAATGTTTGGAGCAATTTCAGGTTGCCCCCGCGTTGGAGCAGGCCTCAAACTGTTTGCAACTTGAATTAGAATACAAGTATGTTGTCTTTTATTCTATGGATATAACAATCTACATATTATTGCATTGTGATTACAATGTATGTTTAAGTACCCCACATGGAATCATTGGGGCAACTATAAATATTCCTTTACATAATGACAGTAGGACGCGAATCTACTCCTTATTAGTTTGTGGTTGCACGAACAGTGGAGAAATCATTATTATTTCCCGTTTAAACACAATGCACTTAATTGTAGAAAATGACTTTTTTATACTTCTGACTACTTCATTTTTATTTGAGTAGAAAACAGTTGGGAGCCAGGTCGGACGCCGGGTTACCCGGCGTCTGATCATGCTCCAAATTGTTTTCATCGGAAACAATAGATTTAGCGTTAACGCGTTTATAGGGAAATAATACATGTAACGTGTTCTCCACTGTATGTGTGCCCTACATTCAGTTTAGAAAACCTTATTCTCTAAAACTGTTTTTTTATGGAAATATACGTATTTACTGGGATATAATAATGTCTGCTTAACCATTTTAACTCTCAATGACACCATAAAGCGCGTTTGCAATAGTCCGAGTCCTGGTCAGACGCAGCGGAACGCAATGTCCGATCAGGATCAAAACTGTTTGACACTCTAATCGATATTTATTAAGTAATACAACCTTAAATCTAACTTTGAAGCATGTCTTGCAGACAAGAATACTGAAGCAGAAGACAAAAAAGCGGTAGGGAAGGGGGGGGGTAAATTTCTACTGAATAATTTGATCAAGAAAGGGTTAACTGAATATGCTGCGACATTGATAACATATATAGCTATGGAAGCTTTACAGTGGTAAAGAAACGTTATTATTTCCCAATTAACGCTTTTACGTTAAATCTACTATTTCCGATGCAAACAGTTTGGAGCCAGATCAGACGCCGCATAACCCGGCGTCTGATCAGCCTCCAAACTGTTTGTCACTTAGATAAAAATGAATAGTCAGAATTATCAAAAAGTTGTCCTTTTCTACAATTAAGTGAATTGCGTTTGCGTTTCGTTTGCGTTTAAACGGGAAAGAATTACGTTTTATCCAATGTATGAACAAGATTAACGTCCTTGTTTTTGTCAAACGCAACAACATCACTTTACGGTACACAACGCGATGACATGCAATGCGTGCTTTGTAGTAATACAGTGGAGAATCTGTTATTCTTTCCCAATAAACGCGTTTACGCTAAAACTATTATTTGCAGTGCAAACAGTTTGGAGCCAGATCAGACGCCGGGTAACCCGGCGTCTGATCAGGCTTCAAACTGTTTGCCACCAAGATAAACAAGAATTATCAGAATTGTCAAAAAGTTGTTCTTTTCTACGTTTTAGTGTTTTGCGTTTGCGTACGTTTGCGTTTAAACGGGAAAGAATAACAGATTCTCCACTGTACAGCAAGTATGTATCAAATATATTTGATATCTGGGCTGACTTTTCAGCCGATACTTTCATATCAGATAATTTAACGTGACATACGTCACATCATGATCCAAACTGTTACAGTTTACAAATATTAGTGTTGCCTGGCTTGTCTCTTAACTGCAATGACGTCAACTATTTCAACACTTGTCGTCCGCTTTTATTTCTCATAGTTAAAGTTTAAGGCATTTGACTTACGAAAAACTGTAATGAGTTTCAAACGGCTCGGATGCTCATCAGACACCCCTTTACGTGACGTCTGGTCTGGATCATACCTGGTTGCAAATAACTAGTGTACGTTGGGCAAGGCAGAGAAATGGGCTAATACAGTCAACACATCTTCTTTTCCTTGGTGTAAAATGTTTGACATTTGAGTACTCGCAAGAACATTTTAACCTCAATTTCGTTTACCATCTCGTTAGTAGAAAATAGGATTAACCATGTGGCTAAGCTTATAATGCGGATGTAATTGGTCTATCACAATGCTGACACATGATGCATAAACGTAAATTGCATGTTTCCTCATTATGAATATTTATATATACACAGCATACACGCATCCGGCTTACTCCTCTAAAAGAGCAAGTGCAGAGAAGTGAAGGCTTAAGTCTGTCCAAAATGTCATAGTACTTAAACAACTGTTTCCATTACAAACAGTTTTGAACAAGATAAGACGCCTGGACATCTGACCGTGCTCCAAATTGTTTGCCACTCAGATGTTGGTACAGTAGAACCACTCTAGTACGACCACTAAATTGTGTTAATTATAATGTGTTTACGACAGGTGACAGCTTAAAGCAAGGTGACAGTAAAACAGAAAGATCCTATAGGAGCTTTCTGTTTCACTGTCACTTTTCTTTAAGCTGCCACCTGTCTTTTATCCAATAAATTGGTATTCGTTTCAGTGGTCGTAATAGAGAGGTTGTACTGTATATCATCAACATTGCCAAACACTATTAATGTTTCAGCATTACGATGCTGTCAGTGGGTTATATTGGTGTGTGCTTCTGCACTTTCGCTGCCAAACCTGACAACACTGTTATTTGCAAACATTTTGGATTCTGATCAGACGCTAGGATCAGGGTCAAAACCTTTTTTACACAATTATTGTACTCGAACTTAAGTAGTGACGAAATTATGTTTATGAGTAGTTAGTAGTTCTAACAGACGAATAAAACGTTACTCAAGTGTAGTATTCTTGTTTATCAAAACCGATTTAGATTCTGTCACCGTCCGATCTGTTTAAATTGATTGCACGAATCAGGTCTGTCTTAAGAATAAAAGCTATCGTAAAGAATTCCTTTTACCCAGGCTTTGAAACAATGCATATATCTTAGTTATTCAACATTTTATAATTATTTCATTCTATAAAACAGCAATCTCGATTTAAGTATTTTAGGCAAAGTTTCTCGAATATGCAACGTTAGCTTACCAGAATTCACATTGTGGTGTTGTATAAACAGCAAATTCTTCTCTAAGACGGTATAAAAAGCAGTGAACATTTTGATGTTTCATCCTGCCTATATCAGAAATGCTAAAGGTCTTTAAGAATTCACAACATGTTCACATTAAGTTTTTTATCCTCTAAATAATGTGTTTTAGAGCTGGAGGAATTTAGCTTATACATAAGATACTCGCTTATAAAATCCCTGGAGTCTTCAAATTCGCCTTTACGTACAAAGCTCGTACAATGCCCCAGCTCTGCAACACCCATTGGGAGACAAAAACTATGTACTTTGTTCGGAGGGTGTCGTTATATGGAGGGAACATTGTACATTTGTTTCATAGGTACTGAGGGAACAGTCAAATCATTGACCCGAGGTAGCAGGGAAGACCTTGAGAACTGTTGCCCGAGGCCAACGGCCGAGGGCAACGGTTCTTAAGGTCTTCCCTGCTACCGAGGGACAATGGTTTGACTGTTCCCGAAGTAACTATCAAACAAATGATTTATTACCTGACTCTCTATTTAAGCCAGGCTGAATGAATGGCTAGATCTAGATCTATCTATACAAAATTTGAACAACACGTTTTTATAAATTCTAGAGATGATCTTACGTGTATATTTAATCTTAATTCAATTCAATACAACAACTGAATGTGAACATCACTGTTTTGTAAAAAAGATGTCTAACATATTCATATTTTCAATTACGATTGAATTATTATTGTTTCTTATTGACTGAAATTGATTGACACTTTGTCGAAAATTACGTCATGTATAATATGACGTCATTATTTTTGTAACGTCAAAATGTGTTTAAAAAAGGAAGACGTTAGATCTGCAAGCGGTTTGTCGCTTTTATTCGGAGTTACTCTTAATTTTAGGTCTAGAACTATATAGCCTTTTAAGGGGATTATTCGGGAGAGAAAAAATGACCCGATCAACTCCGCAAAAGGCTAGATCCTTAAACAAAAATCTGTATCATAAAGACGCCTTATTTGGTCCCGCGATGCAGAGAAGTTTTGCGCACCATTTTCGCGCATGTAACAGTACTATGTAACAGTCAACTGTTGCCCGCTGGCCTCAGTCTGGTAAATATTTCGGAAAACAGTCAAAAATGCTTAATATTCACTTAAATAGAGAGTCAGGTAATAATGCGAATTGACTTACATGTACATTGAAAAAAAAACCAGTTTGAATCTAGATCAGACGCCGCGTGATGCCGCATTTGATTTGGATTCAAGCTGATTACTCGTCAATATAGTTCTTCTGTCAAATTGACCACTTGTTTATGTAATGTCGAGAAAAGACGAGCGGACGACAACATTAAGCAGACGATATTGAAGCAGCGGAAGTGTTAGACATAAATGTATTGTTTGGAGAGTAGCGGCAAACACTATTGTAAAGAGAGGGTCGTTGTTCGGAGGGTCGTTGTACAGTGGAGAATCTGTTATTCTTTCCCAATAAACGCGTTTACGCTAAAACTATTATTTGCAGTGCTAACAGTTTGGAGCCAGATCAGACTCCAAACTGTTTGCCACCAAGATAAACAAGAATTATCAGAATTGTCCAAAAGTTGTTCTTTTCTACGTGTTAGTGCTTTGCGTTTGCGTACGTTTGCGTTTAAACGGGAAAGAATAACAGATTCCCCACTGTATGAAGGGAGTACTGTTCAACACTATTCCTTTCCTGTGTAAATGAAGCGAAACGGAACGCATTGCAAAATAATAGTGAACATGTTGACAAGTCATTTACGTTTCAGTGGCGGGCAGCTTTAAGCCTGATAAGACGGCGGGTCAGGCTCCATATTATGTGCGCTTTAAAGCGACTCGCAACCAGATGGTGCATTAAAAATAGTGATTTGGTCTCTGGTGGGATTCGAACCCGGGGCCCGGCATTGGCGGACAGAAGGCAAACTAGGGGGAAACCGCTTAGACCAATGGACCACGGAACTATCCGTTTATCTCGGATCGATTTAACGTATTTCAATGTGTAGCGATCGAAAGTGCATACAACTTCACAATTCGGCTCGGGTTTATGTCTGAGCCCGTGTAGAGAAGCAACAACAACAACTATACCGTCTACTAGTCGGTATAGAAAAACGATGGAAAATATCTAAAAATCTAAGATTCGGTGACGATTCTTGAGACTTTTTTTGGACTGATCATATTTTTTTAATGTCAGAAGCCAAATAATGCCACAAATTTGCTTTTATTTGAGTATTTTATTTTATTTTGACAAGTTCACCATCCGGTTGCGAGTCCCTTTAACAGGAATTGACTTTAACTTAGGTCGCTTTTAACAGTGTTAATAAGGCGCTTATCAGACGCCGACCAACTCTGATCTAGATCCAAGATGTTTGCAAATGAAAGTCATGTTTCGTTTTTCTTTCAGAATTAAGGTTACGGTGGAGAATGCGTTATTCTCTCCCCGTTTAAACGCAACGAAACGCTAACGTAAATCACTAAAACGTAGAAAAGTGCATTTTTGACAACTCTGAAAATTCATTTTTAATTTTGGTGGCAAACAGTTTAAAACCTAATCAGACGCCGGGTTACCAGGCGTCTGATCTGGCTCCAAACCGTTTGCAATAGAAATAATAGTTTTAGCGTAAACGCGTTTATTGGGAAAGAATAACTGTTGCAGTTTCTCCACTGTACCTATAGGTTAGTTTGGCATTATTTTCGTGACGATTATGCAAGTCTGTTATTTAGCATAATGGTAATTACAAAGCTACGTCGTAACAGGGTTATGACATAAGGCTCGACTAATAGATTTCCATTATCTTAATCGACTCATCAACCATTTCAATAGGTAGACTGGTCCCAGTAGAACACGATGTATACTGTCTGCTGGTTAGTGAATCGGTGAACTTTATCCCTTTATCCTTCCAATTATAAACCAGTCACCAATCACTTAAAATGTAAATAACGGATTAACCCTTTCATGATCAAATTTATGGCGATGTTTTACCCCAGTCATCGCCCTATTTTCGCCTGCTTTGATTTAAGGCAGTATTACTGTTTCAATATCAAAAAAAGTGACAAACAGTTTTAATCCTGATCAGACGCTGCGTTACGTATTTCGTATCAAAACTGCTTGCAAACGCGTTTTACAGTGGAGAATCTGTTATTCTTTCCCAATAAACGCGTTTACGCTAAAACTATTATTTGCAGTGCAAACAGTTTGCAGCCAGATCAGACGCCGGGTAACCCGGCGTCTGATCAGGCTCCAAACTGTTTGCCACCAAGATAAACAAGAATTATCAGAATGTCCAAAAGTTGTTTTTTTCTACGTTTTAGTGCTTTGCGTTTGCGTTTAAACGGGAAAGAATAACAGATTCTCCACTGTATAGCTCATTCATATTGAAAGGGTTAAACATGCAAATATAGGATTAAACGATTATGTTACATCACAAACAATACAGGACAGTGTCCACAAGAAGTATACAACACAACGTTCGTTTAGCCTTCTCACTGTCTAACCCAGAGTACCCAGAGTACAATGGTTATTTGAAAAGTGTTGAGCCTAACCAGACGCCGCGTAACGCGGATCAATCTTGTTTGACGCTCATTACAACACTTCAGTAGTCATTTATCTGTACACTTACAGTGAAGAAAACGTTATTCTTTTTCGATTAAACGCACACAAAACGCAAACGCATCGCAGTAAAATGGAGAAAATGCCAACTTTTTGACAATTCTGAATATTAATGTTAATCTGAGTGGCAAACAGTTTGAAGATAATCAGACGCCGGATTACCCGGCGTCTGGTCTGGCTCCAAACTATTGCAATTGGAATAGACCTTTTAGCGTAAACGCGTTTATTTGGAAAGAATAACGTTTTCTCCACTGTATTAATAAGTTGAGGACCAAAAGCAGACGTCAGTTTTCTAACTTTGATGGCGTCATGGTTAGTCAATATGGCAGCTTCGTTTGTTATCAGAGCCAACAACAAAGTATTTGAATAATCGTTTCAGGCCGATGCATATCATCAACAAATAGCATGTCCTTTTAGGCAGTGCATTGGTTTAAGCTTCTTATCTCCAATAAGTGCTATTCAACAACTCTACTGTCTTAACCTGAGTACATATACATCTGCAAATACATGTAGTTGGAATCCTGATCAGACGCCGGGTAACGCAGTGTCTGGTGAGAATCCAAACTGGTTGACACTCGTATCGACATTTGTGCAGTCACATAGAATGAATCTAAGAACTGAAAAAAGACGACGTTTGTGCAGATGACCTCACGATTCCAGTATTTTTGTTATGGGACATTAAATGCCTTTCAAATAAGAAGTCGCATTTACATGTACCCGTAACATTACTGATATCACCTTACAGTGGAGAATCTGTTATTCTTTCCCGTTTAAACGCAAACGTACGCAAACGCAAAGCACTAAAACGTAGAAAAGAACAACTTTTGGACAATTCTGATAATTCTTGTTTATCTTGGTGGCAAACAGTTTGGAGCCTGATCAGACGCCGGGTTACCCGGCGTCTGATCTGGCTCCAAACTGTTTGCACTGCAAATAATAGTTTTAGCGTAAACGCGTTTATTGGGAAAGAATAACAGATTATCCACTGTACCTACCTATTAATCATTATATAACGTTTTGTTTAAGAAATAAAACGGCCAGCTCAGACACATCGGACAATATAAGGGTTGATTTTCTGATATGACATTTTTATGTTACTTTTTCTATTTCAGAAATAAACCGATCCCAATGGGCAGCATAAGCAGTGAGGCGTATTTGAATACGTCCCCGGATGGAAGGCAAATGTACGGGCAGGGGGATATATACGAAAACATACTGAACGACTCCCATCCACCGTTTGATATGTTAAATATCTTAAAGGATTCTGTGGCAGACAGTGTATTTGACGACACCACAGAAGTCATTGTTATTCTTATATTCTCTATTATGATTCTGTTCGGATCGGTTGGAAATGGTCTTGTTGCCCTGGTGGTCATCAAAAATCGCCATATGCGCTCACCGAGAAATATATTCATAATCAATTTAGCTATTTCGGACTTAACATTGTGCTTGTTCACGCAACCGCTCAATTTGTATCGACTGCTCAATTCGCAATGGCACCTAGGCCCGTTCATGTGTAAATTTTCCGCCATGTTACAGGGCACAAATGTGTTCGTGTCGACTATAAGTATTACGGCAATCGCCCTTGATCGCTTCCAAGTCATCGTTTATCCGACTAAGGACAGTATGAAAAAGATAGGCGGGGCAGCAGCATTGATAACAATATGGGTTATTTCACTCCTGATGTCTAGCCCCCTGCTTATTTTCTCGGTGTATGACGAAAAACAACCTCTTGCCGAATTCGATTTCTTTTATCTTCAATGCATCGAAGATCTGACTCTAAGGGCGGAAAAAGGAGCGTATTCCGTCGCCTCAATGTTTGTGCAATACATTCTCCCTGTGATTACAGTGTCAATTGCACATGCTAGAATCTGTAACAAACTGAAATATCGCATGGTGAACAGACGGCCTCCGCGCAGTTCAGGTGACATTAACAGCCCCAACCCAGCGGGAGTACGAAATAGGACAAACGAGGGACGCTCCGGCAGGAAGAGAAAAACCAATATTCTCCTATCCATGATTGCAGTCGTTTTCGTTTTCAGCTGGTTGCCTCTGAACATAATGAACATTCTCGTGGAGTTCCAATTTCAAATGTTCCGAAACAAAGATATCGACATCAATCTGGCGTTTGTAGTGTGTCACATGCTTGTGTTGAGCTCTGCGTGTACAAATCCCGTCCTCTATGGATGGCTTAACGACAATTTTCGAAAAGAGTTCAAAAACATTCTGTTCTGTGATTGCTGTACAGCTATCAAAACAAGCGCTGAATCTTGTCTAAGGGACAGGAAAGGAAAACGTGTTCCTACAATCACTTTGTCAACGGACGAGAAAAACAATCTGAGAGTAAATGGGTGTGGCGGTAGACGGCCTACCAATACATCGGCCATGTGTATGACGACAGAAATTGACCATTCCTTCGCACAATCAGCCGTATCACTGTAAATGATACGGCACAAGTCACTGATAATACTACATTCATGTTTGATCCATGCAATCTTAACCCTTATCCTGCTGTAATATCCATGCTTCCAGAAAGCAGTCGAAACTTCATTTGGCGACCAAAGAATGAATAAGCGTGGAGAGAAGACCGCTTTACCCTTTCACTCTCAATGACGTCATAAAGCACATTTACAAACAGTTTTGATCCTGATCAGACGCCAGGTAATTCAGCGTCTGATCAGGATCAATACTATGTTCCACTTGTTTTGAAAATTCGTCAGATATACTGCCTTACATATAACGTTGAAACGATATTACATACAACAATATTGGAGCGGACGACAATATTGCGGTGAAGTGGTATAAACCACCTCACGATGCATTCAATCATGAAATGGTTACCCGTTTGTGCCCACGTTCCCATAAATTGGACATAGGCAAACAGTGTAGACTCTGATCAGACGCCGCATTATGCGGCGTCTGATCAGAGTCTTCGCTGTTTGCTGATACATGTAGGAATTTCAATATAAAACAAAATGAATTTTTTTTTTTTGACCAGGCAGCCCTTTGATAAAAAATGGACTAATCCAATATATAAACATGGAAGAATCCACGGGGCACAAATGGGTTGACGAAGGGCAAAAGTAATAAAGAGGGTTCATATACTGGTCTTCTGCATTACTTTTGTCCTCCATTTTTCTGCCACCAGTCCTGAAATATAATATTTCACGTGTATCACTTTTAGTGGTTGCTTAATATAGGTTTGACTGTATCTTTTAGGGAAACCTTTATTCGACAACGACACAAACATCTCTCTTCTTCCTAATGTATATTCGTTGACAGTCAAATGCAGGAAGAAGGTCAAGTCGATAGCGCTTTCTGGTGCTTTTGACATTACAATTATCCTGTGTTAAACAAGTGTCTGTATTTTATAACCATATACCATTGTACAATTTGAAGAGAGGCGTTACAAAACCGTCAACTATACATTTGATACTTAACTTAACTGTTCACAGAAACTTTGAGTGGTTGAATTTTAATCAGAGACAAAGCGTCTAGCCAGGGTCAAAACTATTTCAAAATTTAAAGTTAACTATATGGCGTTACGCAGAATAAGGGTTCCTCATTGTTAGTTCACTCTAACACTCATATTAATTCATTTAGTGGTTACTAAAAAGGGCATTTGCAAAAATGTAGACACTGATGAAACATTGTGTTTTGCGGCTCATCAGTGTCTGCACTGTTTGCTTTTTCATAACTATGACATGTTTTGCTGTATGGACAACTACTACAATGTCTTGAGAGCGTCCTTTTCTCTCTCTCTCTATATATATATATATATATACAGCGCTTCTTCCCTACAACGACACACAATGGGAGACACAAATCATATGTGTTGTTCGGATGGAGTCGTCATAGGGAGATAAAGTATAGACTTGGCTTACATTTGCGAACAGCTTGGATCCAGATCAGACACCATGTGACGCGGCGTGTGATATAGCTTCAAGCTGTTAATCACGCGTTATTATATTTCTTCTGTCAAAATGTCAACTTATGTGTAACATTGAGAAAAAAAGCAGACGACAGTTTTAAGCAGACGATATTGCAACAGTAAAAGCGCAATACATAATGTTCCTGTTTAGGGAACTGTGACAAGCGTCGTTATAAGGAGAGAGTCATAGTTTGGAGGGCCGTTGTAAGGAGGGAGCACTGTAATTAAATCTTCCAGAAAGCATGTAGGGGTATTAGCCATGCATGCACGTCATACGAGCGCATCAAAGCATGAATGTACTGTAGAGAATACGTTATTCTTTCCCGTTTAAACGAAAAGAAACGCAAATGCAAAACACTTAAACGTAGAGAATTGCAACTTTTGAACAATTCTGATAATTCATGTTTATCTTGGTGGCAAACAGTTCGGAGCCTGATCAGACGCCGAGTTACCCGGCGTCTGATCTGGCTCTAAACTGGTTGTAATAGAACTAATAGTTTTAGCGTAAACGCGTTTATTGGGAAAGAATAACGTACTCTCCACTGTAAGATATCACTAATGTGTCTTGAAACTTATAGGCGACCGTGAGGAAATACAACACTCAAAATAGGAAATTCTAATACAAGTAACCCAGAACTGTCATTTCAACTGTTACAGTGGAGAATGAAAATGCCCGAAACACAAACGCATTGCAATAAAATGTAAGAAATGACATTTCTGACGTTTCATTTTAATCTGAGTGGCAAACAATTTTAAGCCTGACCAGAAGCTCGGTATACCGGCATCTGATCTGGCTCAAATCTGTATGCAATGCAAATAATGATTTTAGCGTTCCTTGACCGCGTATTTGTAACGTAGAAACGTCTTTTCCACTGATTCAGTTTTACTTATCATTTCTCTGCCAATGCCGACTATTCTAACATTTGCAAACCGATTGGATCCTGAGCATACGCCGCGTAACGTCACGTTTGATCAAGATCAAAACTATGTTACCATCATCTCAATCCAAGTTTCCTAAGTCAAAAAGGGCAAGAAATCAACTTTATAACTGAAAAGAGACATTTAGTATAGACAATATACTGGCAGCAGCTGTGTTAGAATTGTAATTCCGTCAGTATGGAAGTGTAACGGTTAGAGTATACAGTGGACGAGAAGTTAGTCTCCATGTTTTGCCAATGTGGGATAGGGATTTGCCCCCATGTGGAATCTCTCTATGACGTATTTTATTGTTTGTCTAGCTTAAGCAAAAGCGCTGCATGGCGCGGGTAACTAAATAACGTTATTTCTGATGACGTTATTATAAACAACCTCATGTTTTGCACAGAAACTGCAATATTTTTGTTATTTTTGTTATGTGTTAATGATTTAAATTTTTAGAAAACAATCCACCATTCGTTTTGCTGATGAATAAAAACAATTTCTCCAAAATGTTTGCCACTCAGATTATACATGTAATGAGATATCAAAATTTTCAAAAGGTTGTCATTTAATCCATTTTAATACATTGCGTTTGCGTTTCGTTTGTGTTTAAACGGGAAAGAAAAACGTTTTCTCCACTGTAGCACGCTTCTTTTGGTCAACAACATGTGTCCTGTGCTTTAAGTCTCAGAGTAGAATTATTCGTATAGTTATAGAAACGATTACATTGGAGAAGAAGTTACAGTGGAGAATCTGTTATTTTTTCCCGTTTAAACGCAAACGTACGCAAACGCAAAGCACTAAAACGTAGAAAAGAACCACTTTTGGACAATTCTGATAATTCTTGTTTATCTTGGTGGCAAACAGTTTGGAGCCTGATCAGACGCCGGGTTACCCGGCGTCTGATCTGGCTTCAAACTGTTTGCACTGCAAATGATAGTTTTAGCGTAAACGCGTGTTTTGGGAAAGAATAACACATTATCCACTGTATGAAGTGTCAAAGAGTGCTGACCCACTTAACCCTTTCATTATCAAATTATTCTGGAGATGTTTAATCCTTTACTGTCGTCTGCTTCAGTATTGTGGTCTGCAATAAACGTTTCAAAGTTAGATTTAAGGTTGTCTGACTTAACAAATATCGATAAGAGTGTCAAACAGTGTGGGGCAGTACGTGGCGTCTGATCAGGACCCACACTGTTTGCAAATGCGCTTTGAGGCGGCATTGAGAGCGAAAGGGTTAGGACTTGCAGCAATCGGCGTCTCGTAAGTGTCAAACGGGTAATCGGAGTCTTGGATTTGTCTGCACTTTCGAAAGTGGCCCTTTACACACTGTTTTCAAATGTATCAATGAATTGTAGAGCATATATTGTATATATCAATATTGAGTAATCGAACTACGATGCGATATGAACCCTTACACAGCCTCATCCCGAGTACAACTATTTCGAAACAGTTTGGAATTAGACCAAACGCCGCATTATGTGACATCTGATTAGGATATAAACTGTTAGCCGCTCATTTCAATATCTTTTAAATAAAACTGTATGAATTATAAGAAATAAAGACAGACGATAATAAGTTAGAATCGATAACGCCATGGCAGTGATAGGATTAATCCTCTAATTATTAATGGCATCATAAAGCGCATTTACAAACAGTTTTGATCCTGAACAGACCCGCGTAACGCGGCGTCTGATCAGGATCAACATTTTTGCAATAATAGTTGACACATGCAAAATGGAATCTTCAGAACGGATGCCCACACAATTTAATCCTTTTAAGTCAGTTAGCCCATTGAAGCATTAACGCGGCGTCTTAACAGATCCCAAACTATTCGACATGTCGCTAGTCGTAGGCCTTAAATCTAACTTTGAAACGATATTGCGGATACTAATATTGAAACGGACGACAATATTGCTTCGAAGGAGTAACATATCACGACTTATTTGCCGATAACAGTACAAAAAATACATTATTTAGGATATACTTTAGATACATGTACGCCTTTAATTTATACCTCTACTTAAGATTTTCTTTAACCTAATACTGTTAATAATATGCTAAAACACTTTCTATATCGTAGCAGATGGTACATTAAGCTTTGAAGAAGCCTAAAAGTGAACCATAATCCGCCTTAAGACGCATTTTGCCTCACTTTCAGTCTGTTTTATGTGGCTCCTGTCGTCAAATCTAGAGGTAGACTATTCAGCAATTTGCAAAATGAAAATACTTAGAAATTATTAAATCAGGATATTAAGTGTTAATGTTGGTTTGGTTTCTCTTTGATCAGTATTTATTAGTATGTCATATGTCTCAAAACTGTCATGTACATGTATGCATGTTCGTCTCGGTTTGACCTCATTTGAACAACATACATGCATATGTCTGGTGTACGTCTGATCTGTTTCTAAACTGCAAACCTGAGCCCTATCCTAAGTAGCAGCTGACGGTTTACGTAAATACAGTCGAAACTCGATACTTCGAACTCGCGTAAGTGCGAACATACGTTTAACTTTGAAATACGGGTATGTTCGACATAAGCAAGATCTACTTATGAAATTGTGTACGATCGATTTAAATGAGTTCGAAGTTTCAAGTTTCGACTGCATCTATAGTTATGTATGGTTGTAGAAACAAACAATCGAAACAACTATAAACTGCAATACTAAGTTCTAGAGCTGAACTCTTTGCAGAGGTCGAATGCAGTGGCCAACCATTTTCCAGTCAAATAGCACAGAAGGTAATTATATAATATATAAAGGTTCATTATAAACTTGTATTTTTATTGTCATTAGTTTCATTTGTAATATAACTATATTGACCGTCTGCCTGCCGTTAGAGACATAACGAATTGTTGCAAACACTTTTGATCAAAACCAGACACTTGATAACTCAGCGTCTGATCTGAACCAACGATGTCTGACACTAGCCAAATTGGTTTATTTTAACCTATTTTCGCACAAAGGATTCTAAGTTTCTTCCCTGTTTATATATTGGATAAGTCTAATTTTATCAAAAGGATGCCTGGTCAAAATTTACATTTTCAATTTGTATTATATTGACATTCTTATCAGCAAACAGTATAGACTCTGATCAGACGCCGCAAAATGCGGCGTCTGATCAGAGTCTTCACTATTTGCCTATGTCCCATATATGGGATCGTGGGCACAAACGGGTTAATTGAGACGTGGAGAAGTTTGAGTATGACAACAATGCAGATGACACTAGTGCGGTGTATAGTATAACGGCAGGGGGAAGGTTCATATATACACTATTGGAGTCTTGATTACACTTTCAGAAAGCAAATACACGAATTGTTTTTATTCTTTTTTCCACTCTTCCGTCCGCTTATATACCTAGCAACCGTAATGTTGTTTAAGCGCTTCTGCTCTCACAACTCCTGTTTGAAAAGAGCGCTAAATAAATCTGGTATTATCAATAAAAATGATCCTAAGTATTGAAACATACAGCTTTGGGCAATACGTCTAAACCATTAAACGGTGCCTATGGGTTCAGTCTGATCAGGGTCTACACTGTTTGCCAATGCACAATGTACAGTGTACACGTTAGTCTTTCCCGTTTAAACGCAAACGAAAGGTAAACGCAAAACACTAAAATATAGTAAAACACAACTTTTTGATAGTTCTGACCATTGGTTTTAAGCTGAGTGGCCAACAATTAAGAGTCAGATCAGACGCCAGGTAACCCGGCGTCTGATCTGGTTCAAAACTGTTTGCACTAGAAATAATAGTTTTACTGTAAACGCGTTTATTGGGAAAGAGTAATATTTTCTCCACTGTACCAATGTTCAGATAAGTACAGCAGTCACACAGGGTGACAATAATTTTAGGAATTTTACCGTAGATAACATTTCCATTGTTTCACGCTGCGGGCAAATGTGTGCGAACTGTTGCAAACATTATCGATACATGTGAGGCGTCGGCTAACTCGGAGTATCACCTTGATTCAAACTGTTATGAAAGCTTTAAAACCCTTTCCCCAATAGGAGCGCCTTTTAGCGAATATGATTTATTCATCCGCTGAAGAAAATAGTTCCAATTTAATCAGTAATGAATAATTATGTATTATAGGGAATATTTTGCTATATTATAACACAGGAAAGCTTAAAGCAGACTAAAGGTAAAGCAGAATGCACCCTAAGGCGCATTCTGCTTTACTTTCAACCTGCTTTAAGTAGTAACCTATATTAAGTACTAGACATAGGCTATCAGGTAAAGGGTTAAAGCAAAGTGCTGGTCAAATAGAAACGGCCTTTAGGAGTTGTTTGTTTTACGTTCACCTTACTGTAAGCCGGTTTTATGCAGTAAATTAGTCTTCACTTATTAAGGGTGTACATGTACATGTATGAAAGTCATGAATTTGGGACATTTTCAAAGTATATGAAAACACTCTATTATGGTTTTGTATTGAAGAGCTATTTAAGATGAATGAAAAAATTCAAAAAGTGTACATTTTGGTGAACAACTTTTGACTCTATAGACTGGTCGGAAATCTCAGAAATATGCTCCAAAAAATGTAAGAGGCATTTTTGGGGAAAAGTTGACAGGCCACCTTTTTATCATAATTAACGTGTGCTGAATCCATTTAGGGTGCCTGTCACCCTCTCCGGTGCCTTGAAAGCCCAAAAATGGTAAAAAAACAAAATGGCCGCCAAAACGCTATTTTTCGCTATTAAATCCAATCTTTTTGGGATTAAATATACCTAATACATCTGCTTCTCCTAATCTATATGGTTTATCACAACAAATCTTCACAAGAATGTTCTTGGGTTGATTCTCCATCAAAAAATTGATAACATGAATATGTCTGTCTGGTTACCATGGCAACCAAAGTAAAAAATAGAGAAATCTTAAAAAAATAAAATTCTTGTAAAATAAATCACATGGCCCAAAGCTTAGATACTTTATTGATATATAACAGACCCCCTTTTAACCATAATTAAAGTGATTTGAATTCAGTGTGTTGCCTATCCCACTCTCCAATGAAGTTTAAGGCCAAACATGGGTAAAAAACAACACAAAATGGCCACCAAAAAGCTAATTTTCGTTATTCTATGCAGTCTTTCTTGGATCAAATACTCAATACATTTTCCTCTCCTAAACCACATGGCTGATTACAACCAACTGTACAATGATTTGTTTTGGGTCAATCTCTTTAAAAATGATTTCATGCAGACTTTTTGTTGCCATGGTAACCAAAGTTAAAATCAGGTAGGTTTAATTTTGTCAACATTTGCTAACTTTGGGCTAATTGGACATCACAGAGAGAGAGAAGCGGATATATAGGTACCCGGGCGATACCCAACTATTCTTCAATGAGCCCATGGTTCTTTTGTATGCCTAGTAGATGTATAAATCACTTATACATTGTACATAGGTACAAAATAACCATAGCGAAATTGGCGGATAAGGAGCATTTTTGCATTTAAAGTAAGTTGAGTACAATTACTATTTACAATGCATCATGATCTACTTAAATTACTATCTTATATGTTACAATGGGAAACTGTTTTCTTTCCTGTTAAAACGGAAGTAAATGCTTTCGCAGTTTAATAAATGTTGGAAATAACTCCTTTTGGAAACTTTTGACTTTGTATTAACATCTTAGTGGCAAATATTTTGGAGATTGATAAAACTGGTGTCTAATCTGGTCTCAATTTGTTTACCATGGACATCATTGTTTTTGGCACAAACATGTTTTTAAAGAATACAGTTGTAACTACTGTAGTTATTCTTGGTTAGTTATAACTGACATACTGCATTCAAAATATCATATAGTTCCGTTGTCGTTATCCTTGGATTTGTATTGTGATGTGGACACTGGACAGTATTACGGGATATTCCGCACAAATTTTCACTGTTAAATCATATAGTTAGTATAGTAATTACAGGAAGTCAGTTTCAAACACAACTTGGGTATGCTGTTGGTATTGGTGTAAATATCATTAAGATGGAAAGCCATTGATATTCACTATACTCTAATGTCTGGAAAAGTGAATGCTACACATGTAATGATAGTGCATCACTTGTTGTGACCGACTATAAGGAATGGGACTCGAGAAACAGTCGAGATTGACACTGTCTTGTTTAACGAGTCAAAATGTTCCATATTGTACTTTTTATCAGATAAATCTTTAGCATTTGTTTATTGAAAAATTCTATGTACAAAGCTTTACGCATTCCATGATGCTCTGCAAACACAATTTTTATGCAGTCTATTTGCTTTGGCTAGGGAAGAAGGATGTCAATCACTTCGAGTTAAAGCGTGCACGACTGGAATGGTTTCCAGGACAGTTAGGTCATACAACATAGTGTGAGCAGGAATATTATACTCGGCTCGTTTCTGTGACCCCGGCTCTCTCGGCCAGAGTTTGGTGTAATACATTGAATGGCAGTGAGACAGAAGAAGAATCAAAACAATAGTGTATCTGACCAGAACAACTATTTTGTCAACATCGCTTGTAAGAAAAGAGTAAAATAATCCGTTGATATCCTCCTCTTGTCAAGCTTGGGTATTTACGTGTCTACACCAGGCTTGTTTGATTCGGCTTTTGACTTTTTGCTCATCAGGGAACCCACTAGCCACAACTGTGACTTGGTCATGTTGATCAAGCTCTGCAGCCTGTTCAGAGAGAGAGAGAGAGCTCCTGACAAGTCAGTCTTGTTTACTTGGAATTGCCAAAATCAACTGGCAGGGGTACCTTATATCAGCAAATAACACCCAACTGGTTCTGATACCCTTGGCACTTCTCTTACATGCCTCAGATTTGATTGACATCATATAATACCTGCCATGTTTATTAAAACACCAATAAGATCTTCAAATGTCACGTAAGAACCTTTCTGTGTCTTCATAATGGCAATCAGAAAGGCATGCCCATCAATAATAATGAAGATAGTAGTTCAGTTGTTGCCTACATTTGTGAACACATTATTTCTGCTGTTAAAATCTGATATAGAATGGCTGAATATCCTAGCAAGAGCTATCAGCAGAGACAATTGCTTATGGTTTATCCAAGTCCACTGTATAATAGACCGGTCAGCATTTGATACTGTATGTTTGCTGTCTCTAGAACATAATCTTTTCTGTATCAAATACAGATGAAAATATCAGTGTTTTGTTCTTCTACAACGGTATTGGAATCTGACATTCCGGTCCTTACATGGCAAAAGGCTTTCCTCAACAAATGCGTTGCGTTTAACCTTTGTCATTTGCATTTAGGAATTCATTGTCATGTTATGGCTAAGTCCTTTGTTACAATTATTGGCTAATCTGCATACTCTTCAAGTTCTGACACCAATTCGTCTTCGATATCTTGTGTCTGCTTTCTGAAGAATCAACAAGTATTGGATGATCATCTCACCAACAGTTTTTCAGCTATAAAGAAATAGTATCTTCTTGAGACAGATACATGTATAGTGCAGCAAAACCATGATATCAGTCCATAGATACATGCCATGATACCGTAATCCGTCACATTATAAACTTATATCGGGCAGACCAGTAGTGCTAGTTCAACATTTCACCTACATCGAGAGAATATTTGATATGATTTCAGAAACTTAACTGCAGCTGGAAAATAACTCTCTTCTGATTATACAAGAGGTATGCAGTGGTCCCCTGAAATCTTGTGAATAGGTTTTAAGAGCCGCATGCGGCTCATTATCATGACATTACATATTGATTTGTTTGTCAAAATTTATGTGACACACTTCTCTTGTAATTTGCTATGTGGATCTAATATCATACGATAAAACTCACTTTCTTAAGGCATTTGTAGTCTTTGTGATACAAATAATTCCTTCTCACCATTCTTCTTTCTGTTCAGCACACCATGGCTTTTGTCTAGATCAACTTGATTAAATCATCACTTTGATCTAACTGCTACAAGTTTCCATTTCAGAAATTCATGAAACACATCTCTTGGAAGCTGGTGCATTAAGTTATTCAATTATCCATGAATCATTATTTGTGTGATCAACATGCTTTAACGAGAGGACCATACTGACTCTATATAGTTCAGCTGTATCATAAGGATTTGACACAAGAGCCGCTGGGAGGGTACGATTTTGTTAACAGGGCTATGATCTTAACAAAGCTGATAGAGGTCTACAACGTTATTCTTTACAAAACAAATCTAGTATGGGTCACCTTATGTTTTTGACAATGTATTAAAAAAAAAAACTTTTTCATTAGTAATGTTTGACCATTATGGCAAAGGTTTTACAAACTTTGAAGAATTTTACAGTGCTCCCTCTCTACAACAACACCCATCGGGAGTCAAAAGGTGTGTTTGTTGTTTAGAGGGGGTATATTGAAATAAATTAATGTTGTTTATGCAACTGTGACACGCATGGTTGCAAAGAGGGTATAATTGTATTGAGTGTAGTTGTAGAGAGCACTGTACTTGGTGATGATTTACACTAGATATCAAAGCTTTGGGCCTAGTCAGGTTTTTGACACGAGATTCTTACATGGATAAAAGTCATTTACAAGAACGATAGGGCAATGGCAATTTTTATCACGGAGATATGCTTTTTAAAAAGATTGATAGATGTCTTCTAGGCCGTACTATACACAAAATGTCTAAGCTCTGCGTTGTACGTGTTTTTATAAACACTGAACGGTTTGTGGTGGCACTGGGGCCAACCATCAGCCTAGGCGATGATTTAAACAGACAATATTAAGGTCTGCTGTGTTATGCTAATATACAAGCTTGAGCTTTGTGGTTTTTGACAATATTTCTTTTTCTATAGAGGATAAGTCTATGCACAACTGGTTCGGGGCCAATTTATTAATTTTGTAACATATTGAAATACCCTGAGTGTATTGTTACACCCCTAAAATTTAGATCCAGGTATAAACTTGATAGAGGTCTACTAGGTAAAATTAAGTATCCATCAATTTTCTAAGCTTTGGGACTTGTGTGTATGTGTGAAGATGGGGGGGGGGGGGGGGGGGTGGGTTACAAGTTTGTAATTCTTGGTTTTTAGGTTTCTCTTTTTCATTACCTTGGTTGCCATGGCAACTAATTTTTTTAAGGAAATACACCCCATGAACATTCTTGTAAAGTTTTGCTTTAATAAACCATGAGGTTAAGGAAAAGCATATGTATTAGGAGTATTAATTTTAATCCAATAATAACTGGATATAATAACGAAAAACCTGATTTTTCACTTTTGTTGCCATGACAACAGAAAGTCTGCATGAAATTATTTTTTAAAGAGATTGACCAAAAACATAGTCTTGTGCAGTTGGTTCTTATCAGCCATGTGGTTGAGAGGAAAATGTATTAGGTGTATTAAATCCAAGAAAGACTGCATAGAATAACGAAAAATTAGAGTTTTGGTGGCTATTTTGTGTTGTTGATTTGTTTACCAATGTTTGGCCTTCAACATCATTGGAGAGGGGGACATACAATAAACAGGATTCACATCACTTAATTATGGTTAACATGTGGTTTGCCAGTTATCAATAAAGTATCTATGCTTTGGACCATGTGATTTATTTTAAAAGAATTTTATTTTTTTAAGATTTCTCTATTTTTTACTTTGGTTGCCATGGTAACCAGAAATCTTCATGTTATCAATTTTTTGATGGAGAATCTACCCAGGAACATTCCTGTGAAGATTTGTTGTGATAAACCATATAGATTAGGAGAAGCAGATGTATTAGGTATATTTAATCCCAAAAAGATTGGATTTAATAGCGAAAAATAGCGTTTTGGCGGCCATTTTGTTTTTTTACCATTTTTGGGCTTTCAAGGCACCGGAGAGGGTGACAGGCACCCTAAATGGATTCAGCACACTTTAATTACGATAAAAAGGTGGCCTGTCAACTTTTCCCCAAAAATGCCTCCCGAAGTTTGATTTCCCCAAAATCCGACTAGTCTACTACGGCCATATAAAATTTACCCCACCCACTATTTCTTATTTTGTCCTTTTCAAACAGCCCGCTTCAATAAAATCCATTTCAAATGAAAACAAATATGATAAATTGTTTTTGTGTTATTTATGTTCTGTCTATGGTAGAATTTCTTCATACAAAAACTAATTTAAGAGAAAACAGGCACCAAATTGGAAATTTATAAAGCTCGAAATATCATCGATATGGTACATTTTTTTTAATTTTGTAAAGGGAGATAACTCCTTTTACTTTAATAACTGAACATTTTCAACACTGATCTTTCAATTTCTTTTCAAATTTCAATGGACTTTTATCTTGTAGAATATAAGAAAAAGTTTAATACTAGAACTATTTCATTTTCAAACTTTTTTACTTTTTTTCATAAAATAACAAATCTAATAAAATCATGCCCTATATAAACCATAATTTTGATATTCAAGGATCCATATTGTTTTAACCGGGTGCCCGCTTTGTCTAAATTTGGTTTCTATATGTGAAAATACCACCACAGACTTGAAATAAATAAAGAAAACCCATATCACCATGGGTTTTTTAAATAGATTTTACTGAAGCTGGTACTCTGAATGGGTCAACTTTAGAAAAAAAAGTTGTTTTTCTTTCATTTTTTCATTGATTATACATAGCTCTTCCCAAAACACAATGATAGAAAAATCGCTTATGGGTTCGATACACCCTTAAGTGTTCGTTTTAGAGCTTTCAACTACTCTATTGCCTTCTTACCCCGAGTACATTTGTTATTTTCAAAAAGTTTGAACTCTGATATGCCACCGCGTAACATGGCGACTGATCAGGCTCCAAAAGGTTTGACACTCATTTCATTTTTTCTTTAGTCACAGTCAAAATGCCGTAATTTAAAAAAAAAAATCTGACGACAATTGTCAAAAAATGATGTGATCATAGCAGTGAAATTGTTATGGCGCTGTCACTCTACAACGATTTGCAGAACGTACGCCGACGTATAAGACATGTACCCAACTTCTCTTAAAAGTCGACATACGCTGACCTTTAAATGGTTTTCCAATCTTGGAGGCATTTATGTTAGAAGTCCATAAATGATGATAATGTACCCTTTACCAAATTATAAACTATGAAATATACCAAAGTGCTGTTAACTTATACAAAACGTACTAAACAAATGGCTAATTTACAAGTAACGTGTGTGAACGATCGCATAACTTACCCATAACGTACGAAGAGTAAACAGAAAGTATGTATGACCTATTGAATATACGTCGACAAGCGTTGAGATTTTTTTGTGCGTGGAAACAAAAACCATTTCGACAAACTTCGCGTACATCAACGTTTGCCAGCGCATGCCAGCGTAAACGTGCTGTTAACTTCGAAAAATGTACTCATAACTTATTGGACCTACCCCAACATAATTAGCAAATAGTTTATTCGTTGACATACAGTCAAATAAAAGAAAACAGTAAGTGTGTACGGTTATAGACAGTTTGATATATAAAATATAACCAAAACTATTTAAATGTAAACCATGTCAGGCAGTAGCAACCCAGCTTTCATACACAACAATTGTAGTATTTGAGCGCGTTGTAGGAACATTTAGCATAGTTTGTATCTCATTGTTATAACAAAATAATCCAGTATGATATACAATATTTCAGCATATTATACATAGAACATCAAACGAAATCATCTACAAACTTATCGTTACGAGAATTTAACCCATTGCGTTATATATACGCATTTTGATGCATTTGATCTATTCGAGCACTTAAGAAACCAGCTCCATTTTATACAATCGTGAATATGCATAATAAGAATTATTGTTCATATCTTTGTAGACATAAGCTGAAAGCTGGTTGGAAATAAAGGAGTATGCGTCTTAATGCACATTCTAATTAACGTTTAACCTAATTTACAGCGGAGAAAACGTTATTCTTTCCCGTTTTTAAAAACGATACGAAACGGAAAAACGCAAAACACTTAGACGGAGAAAAGGGCAACTTTTGGACAATCATGCTAGTTCATGTTTATCTTGCTGGCAAACAGTTTCGAGCCTGATCAGACGCCGGGTTACCCGGCGTCTGATCTGGCTCCAAACTTTTTGTAAAGGAAATATTAGTTTTAGCGTAAACGCGTTTATTTGGAAAATAATAGCGTTTTCTCCACTGTAAGTGGCCGCCTGACTTCAAACTTAGAAACATAAACTATAGAATAAAAGGTTTATCTTTCACTAGAGAACCTATTGCATTGCGTTGGTTTTAATTCCCATATCTAGGAGCCACATAACGTGATTGCGCACACTCTTGATTAAAATTCTTTATAATGTCTTGTTGACACAAATAGCAGTTCATTTTCACAGTTAAACACATGTGTGAGAACACGCCTTCACGTTATGGCCTTGAACGTTTCCATTTAATACATTGGTAAAGTGCACGCTTCTATAGGAAATTCCATATTTAGTTTCAAGTAGGTTTCCATACCTAGAGCATTGACTCATTTCGCATGGCTCGTTTTGAAGACCATAATCCTTATTTTAATAATATTTATTGGCATCATACGGAATTAATAACAATTATTTAAAATGTTCAGGAACACGCTATTAATTCTTACTAAATAACCAGAAACACACATAACCGATGGAATGTGTAAAAATGGCATTTTCTTAAAACAAAATTACTTTGCATTTGGCGGTCGATCTATTTTTATCCCGAATAGGCGCCGATGTACTTATGGCGTTATGTTGTGTGCAATTAGTATTCCGTCAGTGGAGTATACATACGAAATTTATGGGCAAACATGTGGAAAACCCCGTTCATACAGGAAGGAAAGTCGTTATTCTTTACAGATTTAGTAAAATCAAACATAAACTTAAGCCCTTCACTGCCGTGACGTCATCAATTTTAAACAATTCGTCTGCTTTTATTTCTTAAATTTGAATTTTTGCTATTTTCACTAAAGTAATATTGAAATGAGTGTCAAACAGTTTGGATCATGACCAGACGCCGCCTAACGCGGCGTCTGATCAGGATCCAAATTATTTGCAAAAACTGTTGTGTTCGGGGTAAGGCAGTGAAGGGGTTAATGCAATGAAATGTAGAACACTGCAAGGTTTTGAAACTGTTACAGTGGAGAATCTGTTATTCTTTCCCAATAAACGCGTTTACGCTAAAACTATTATTTACAGTGCAAACAGTTTGGAGCCAGATCAGACGCCGGGTAACCCGGCGTCTGATCAGGCTCCAAACTGTTTGCCACCAAGATAAACAAGAATTATCAGAATTGTCCAAAAGTTGTTCTTTTCTACGTGTTAATGCTTTGCGTTTGCGTGCGTTTGCGTACGTTTGCGTGTAAACGGGAAATAATAACAGATTATCCAATGTACATTGTAACCTTTGCACGTATTCAGTAGCAATTGGTTCGGAGCATGGTCAGACATCATCGTGAAAGAGTAAAAATATGTAGCGAGACATACAGTTATAGAAAATCACCACAATTAACTACAATTAAGTATTCCCCTGTCACATGTTGTCGTCTGCTTTAACTATTTGACCGCCGAACTATAATCTGCATGGATACTTTCGTCTACAATATTTATTTAAAGTCAGTTCATGTTTTCTGACAAGAGAAATATCCATAATATTATTGCGAGACAGTTTACGCGGCGTCTGATCAGGATCCAAACTATATGAAAAATTGCCTTTGGCGCCATTGGCATAGAAAGAGTTAACTCAATAGTGATTAAGGTCCTATACATTGGGTATATGTAAATATTTCAAACTTAAACCAGACGACGCGCTTTATCTTAATAGTCACAGTTTGATAATAGAAGTTTCTTTTTCACCAAAAATAAATTGTAGACCAGAAACATCTTATATTTATATGATAAAATAATACAATCTATAAGCATTATTGTATCTATTAGGCACAAATGGTGTCAACTTTTACTTCGCTGTACTACATAAATGGTTTATTGTTTTGTTTGGTTTTAGCTCACCTGTCACGAAGTGCAAAGGGGAACCTTTGGGGTTGCCCGTTGTCCATCGACCGTAGTCCATCGTCCTTTGTCCGTCGTCACATTTTTGTTTAAAGATCTTATTCTTGTAAATCAATGGGCCAATTCATTAAAACTGCATAGGATTGTTCCGTACAGGGTACTATTTCATATTTGTTCAAATATAGTCATATAATTGAAATTGTGGATGCAAAGGCAACCAAAAAACTTTAAAATCTTCTTGTCAAACGTTATCTGCCCGAATTGAGGATACTTTTACAAACATGATCCATGGCTGACCTCTATCAGGATTCTAAAACAATATTCCTAACTTAAAAAACATGGCCGTCAGAGGGTGAAAAAGATTTTTCTTACATAGCTATAAAGTGAAAACTATGAGGATATTCTACTCTAATAACCAGTGGTCTTATTTTAAAGTAATTTCACACAATGATCCATAGGTAACCAGTTATATAAGATTTCGTTAACTAATTTTGTTATCTTAAAACATAATCGTCAGGACGGGAAAGATTTTCCTTACTTTACTTTATTGTAAAAACTTTAAAAATCGTCTCCTCTGAAACTACACGACCAAATTGATGTTAATTTCAAACAACTGATCCGTTTATAACCTTCTAACATATTTCTTAAGATAATGGTGATGTCTTAAAAAACATGGTCGTCAGTGGGTGGGGCTGGTTTTCCTTAATTTGCTTAATATTAAAACCTTTAGAAATCATTTCCCCTGAAACTACTGCACCACATTCTAGTTAATTTCAAACAAATAATCCATTTATAACCTTTTAACATATTCTTAAAAACAATGTTGTTATCTTAAAAAAACATGACCACTAGTAGATGGGGCAAGTTGTCTTATATAACTGTTGAGGAAAAACTATAATATTTTTCAGGGAAATTACTGGTCTGATTTAGGAATAATTTTACAAAAATTATTCACGGATAACTCTTTTTTAAATACTTTTTCCTAACTCAAACGACATGGCCGCCAATTGATCGAGGTGTATTAGCCTATAATCGCTTACTGTAAAAACTAGTGAAAACTGATAACTGGTCCAAATTGAATTTTGTTTATACAAATCATTTATTAGTAACTATCTACAAGATTTCTTCAAGAAATGTTGCTAGTTAAAAACATGACTGTCAGTAGATGGTTAAGGTTATCCTGATATGGCTAAGTTAAAGCTAATGAGAAATCTTCTTTTTCATAAACCACTTGCCTAATCACATATAAATATAAGGTTTAAAGTAATAACTCAATAGTTGTGTTCACTCTTCTGTATAGTATATATGATTGGGATCCAACCAGACTTCTCATTATATTGCAAAGAAAATCCCTTACTTCTGAGTTGGTACAAAGGCCTACACGTGAACCCAAGTACCCTGTGAGCTGACAGGGTACGTACACATGCAGATATTTTCATTGGCTGAGGTCCCTGAGCCTTGCTCTGCAGAAAATAAGATTGCAGACTGCTCGACAAGGTTGAGTGCATTGAATCGTGCATCTTCTGTTTTGAGTTCAGTTCGGCTATGAATCAATTGGGGGTTGAATCTTTCAACAGTCGCATTTTTTCTGGGAAAAGTTGACGCCGACGTCTACGAGCGGGTCCATCTTTATTATGAATAACAACTGTCAGAAACATTTAGTCATTTACGCTCTCCGTCATCTGTTTTGGCGCGATTTTTTTAATGTTTACTATGACCGCTGTACACGACGAATTCCGAAATATTTCGTTTGAACAGTGAAAACTCTGCAGTTAATAAATTTGTTATACAGTTTCCTTCCAGAGTACTTGGGGATAAATTCTCGGCTGATGAAAATCATGTAACCCTCGCCTAACGGCTCGAGCAACATGATTTTCCTCAGTCGGGAATTTATCCACACGTACTCTTGGAAGAAACTGTATAACTAATATAGAAACCCGGTGTCTGGTCCAAAACAACTATTTAGAAAAAAATGTGTTTAAGCATGAAACGTGTGTTTGGAAAAAAATACCGTCTTTTCTATTATGCTACGGTGTGCAGATGCTGGCATTTATTTAATGCAGTCGTGTATTAAAGGTCGCCTATACATGGAGTACCGCAATAGAGACCCTAATTGTTGCAATTTTCACCCCTGAAAACAATCAGTTAGTAATGATTTCTAATAGTTATTTCTAAATATCAAAAAAATATGCAACAGTGACCAGTGAGCAACTAAAATAGCAACCTAACATAGCATATGGCATGTACTCACTTTTCCCAGCAAAGTAAGGATTACATCACCATCACAATGTTAGCGACTTAATCAAGACTGGTGTCTTCCCCTTGATACAGTGGAGAATCTGTTATTCTTTCCCAATAAACGCGTTTACGCTAAGACTATTATTTGCAGTGCAAACAGTTTGGAGCCAGATCAGACGCCGGGTAACCCGGCGTCTGATCAGGCTTCAAACTGTCACCAAGATAAACATGAACTATCAGAATTGTCCAAAAGTTGTTCTTATTTACGTTTTAGTGCTTTGCGTTTGCATACGTTTACGTTTAAACAGGAAAGAATAACAGATTCTCCACTGCAGCAAGTCTTGCAAAAACCTCGTCCTGAATTGAATAACTAGTTGTTCCCTGATGGCCTCGTTCATCATCACATGATATTAAAAGCATACCGTGTGTGTGTTAAAATGTTAAAATACTGATTAGTCCCTCTCCTGACGAACCCGAAAACTCGAAATTTAAAAACAGTTTTTAACCAAATTATACTTCTAGTAACATTTTCTCCGATCAGGAATCTTACTGCTTGTCATTTATGTATATCTGAAGCGTCAAAGTCAAACATTCTTTACTATAGATAGGAGAAATAAAGCATACGGTAAAATCTAGCAAACGATGTGATATGAGTCAAGGGATAAAATTGGAACTAGCACCTCCTCGTCCATATACAGTGGAGAATCTGTTATTCTTTCCCGTTTAAACGCAAACGTACGCAAACGCAAAGCATTAAAATGTAGAAAAGTACAACTTTTGGACAATTCTGATAATTCGCGTTTATCTTGGTAGCAAACAGTTTGGAGCCTGATCAGACGCCGGGTTACCCGGCGTCTGATCTGGCTCCAAACTGTTTGCACTGCAAATAATAGTTTTAGCGTAAACGCGTTTATTGGGGAAGAATAACAGATTCTCCACTGTATGAACCTTTAGTATGTTTTGTCTCTACCTGGCACCATATGACGCATCACTTGCTGGCAAAAAAATATGCTTTTTTGTTAAAGAAGTCTTTACATTTTTCACATCTAACTGCATGCTATTATCTATAAAGCATTGTTATGATTTTCACTGTTATCTTGCACTGTCATTGATGTGTTATATTATAAAGTTAGATTTAAAGTATGCATGTACCATGTAAATATTCATTTCTATTATACATAATTTAATTTAAATGTCAAAATATTGAACCCTGATCGGACAACAAGTTCTACGTCGCTAGCCTAGAATCCAAAGTATGCATGTGTGCCTGTCCATGAACTTGTTATAGTAAATCGAACGTCATTAGAAGTTGTCCTATTTTACACTACACCTGTCATATTTAGATTGAAAGTTCATGTAACAGAGGGATTTACCATTCATGTATTCTATAATTGGTTCCGTCAAAACATATGATCAATTCTTAACCCTTATCCTGCCCTGCCGTTATGTCGTTTGTATAAAATCGTCGTCTGAACATATTGTCAACTTTTTTTTTCTTATTTTTAAATTCAAGACGGTTGCAAAAATGTGCAGATCCAATTCAGACGCCTCGTTAGAAGGCGTCTCATCTGCATCCAAACATTTTGCTAATATACGACAAGTCACGATCGGCAATATAAAGGCTGATACAGGCTGTGGCATACTTTTCAGTGTTCCGTCTAACGATTGTTGGCGTTTATTTATCCTCTTTTTCTTTGAGGAGCTATGATTATAGCGTCTAATAATTTTGATCAAGACAGAGCATCAAATAGCCTATCGTGGTTATATATAATCACGAAAAGGTATTCTATCAGAAATAGGTAAAACACTGATCATTGGTTCCCTCAAATAAAACGGATGTACATGATCAACATACATGTATCCGTAAAGCAGATATTTTCCTACGCATTGTTCAAAATCTAAATAATCAGGCATTTAGTAACTAGGCGTTTGTTCAGGTCCCAAATTATTTGCTTCTCAGTATTAACATTTCGACAGCATTTTAAAGATCATTGTTTTTCAAGTGTGTGTTGTATTGTGCTCCCTCTCTACAAATACAACCAATGAGAGACAAATATTGTATGAGTTGTTCCGAGGGTGTTGTTATAGGAAGGGAAAATTAAGACGTGGCTTCTTTTTGCAAACTAATAACAGATTGAATCCAGTTCAGACGCCGCGCAACCCAGCTTCTTATCTTACTTGAAACTCATTGCAATTAAAATTGTGTAGTAGCCCGAAACAACATTTTATATTGGAACGAAATTGAATCGTCGACCATTCTGTATCTATGGGAGATGTCCATGTACCGATCCGGCATTTACTGTGTAATTGGACAGAAAGAAACACAATGATGTCAAAACTTAAATCGTTGAACACCAAGTAACCCTCGTGGGTTATTAGGTTCCCTTGTGGATCTATAAGAAACCTAAACATGAAGCAAAATACTTGCAATTATTGGTAGTTTAATAAATACTTGGTCTTAATTGACAAACAGTGTAGACCCAGGGATCCTATATGTGTTATATTTTAAATATGTCTGTCGTTTTTTAAGAGTTAATAAACTGGTTTAAAATGCCATCAAACGCAGAGTTATACCCATGCTCAATTTGACTGTCACGGTATCAATCATATTTAATGACGTTATAATAACAAAGAGCATTTCATAATCCTCTGAAACAAACCATGTCCATTTGTGCTAATGGTCTAAATTGATTGCTTGAGCGTTCTAAGAGGCGACAGGGGACATACCCGGAGTAACCCGCGTCTAATCAGAATTCAAACTATTGACTATTTTAATGAGTTTTGCAATCAAATTTTATAAAAAGTTAACTGAGGTGAAACTATTACAGAAGAAATAATCTTTAACAAATTACCACATGAATACCTCTTTTTACGACTTGAATTAAATCCTTCACTAATGCAAGAAAAATTTCAAATTAAATGTTAGAAATATGTTTTAATTTTAAGAAGACTAACTTAAAGCGGTTTAAAAAAAGAGCAGAATGCACCTTAAAACGCATTTTACTTTCAACCTGCATTTAAGTATCACCTGTCTTCCTAGATAAGGTTATTGATTATTGCAATAAGGGTTAAGCAGACGTAGTAAGAACATCGAATCGAAAAAGTTAATTATACTTCAGATCTATACGCATGCAAAATGCATATATACACAATGGACTCTCAACTATCTTCAACAATGCGAGTTATGACAAAAATGGAATATTTTAATACGAAATGTTCGGTATACTTGATATTTTACATGTAATACGTTGCACTAAATAATGCGAGGTGGTTTTTCATTTTATATATTTATTGAACAATGTTACTCGGTAGCATTAGGTGATATTCGCGAGGTCGAAATGTTGTTTAGTTAACCAATTTGTGCCAACGTTCCCATATATGGGACATAGGCAAACAGTGTAGACTCAAATCAGAATGCGTCTGATCAGAGTCTACACTGTTTGCTGATTCGAATTTCAATACAAAACAAAACGAAAATGAATTTTTGGACCAGGCATCCCTTCGATAAAAAAATACTAATCCAATATAAAAAACATGGAAGAGTCCACTGGGCGAAAATGGGTTAAGTTTGTAGGCGTATTCAGGTTCACGCAAATTGTTTTTGTTAGCGTCAATTATGAATTCTTTGACCAGGCATCCCTTCGATAAAAAATGGACTAATCCAATATAAAAAACATGGAGGAATCCACTGGGCGCAAATGGGTTAAGTTTGTAGGCGTATTCAGGTTCACGCAAATTGTTTTTGTTAGCATCAATTATGTAGAATCAAAAGTTAGGTATCCATATAACTTCCATTTGAGGTGTTGCAGTACCCGATTTACATACAACTATTCGTAACCCACTCGACTTCATTTTGATTTTAATTATAAATGAAGTACATACGAGTGAATATAATAAGGGTGTTATTCATAGACTTTGGTTTAAACTGGTTTGCTATCGCATTCGTACTACAGTTTTCCCTCTTTACAACGGTCCGCCTACATGTAACAACGACCCAATCCAGTCCTTAAAACGACCTTTGTCGCAGTTCTCGAAACAGGACCATTATGTCGAACCTATTCACGGCTGCAATGTTGCCTGCATAAGATTGCCGTCTGCTGATTTCTCAAAGTCACATATTGAACATTTTGACAAAAAACATAATGATGAGTGACAAAATATTTGAATCCAGATAAAACGCCGCGTCACGCGGCGTCTGATCTATATTCAAACTGTTTGCGAATATTAGCCAATTTCCCTCTCTATAACGACTCCCTCCGAACAACGTACTTAATATGTGTCTCCAATTGGATATCTTTGTAGAGAGGGACCGCTGTAGTATGGAATATGTAAATACATATATGCACATACATCACTAATTCTCCATGGTACGTGTCCATGTCTTTTTATTCTGTTCTGCAAATAAGGAGTTTTACTTTTGTTTTCCGTTTCAGCAAAAATGAGCATGCACGCGATACATTTATATTTCGAAGGACAGGTTGAAAATGCTCAATTTAAATAACAGTTTAAGTGGCAATGTTTTTAGCCTGATTTTAAGTTTCAGGAAGTATTTTGGTATCACACTGTTCGCATAAGACATCAGTGTTTTATCAAGTTTATTGGGAAATAATAATGGCATGCGTACAGTATATGAAAACAGGTGCCGAGACATTCAGTCCTGGGATTACCATACATTCTTTTTAACAATAAATTACCGAGAAGAGCCACAAGGAAAAATCTTTGTCTAAATTATTCGTCTGAAGTAAATGTCAATGCTTTTTCAACTTGTTCTCAGTCATTGCTTTTTCAACGCTTTCACATCAAACGTCATTTCTCCATTTTATGAAAACCCTTTCACTGCCAGGGTCAACTAAAGTCTACTTGGTCACAATTTTGGATCCAGATCAGAAGTCACGTGACGCTGATTTTTAGCAGAATATGTACTCTTTGATATCCATATTGACACCATTTTTAAATCTAATTTCGACACAATTAGGCAGATAACAAAATTTAAGTCTACGGCGACATGATGGTGGAGGGTTAACATACTCGTCATATTTTGCGATGAAAGGGTTTATACTCCCACAGTCAATGTCACTAAATCGTTCTCAAACATGTGTCTTACGTTGCATATGCACACTATTTGGCTATAAATGAGACACTGAGTTCATTACCGTCTGATGGTGATATCTAAAATTTATGATGCTCGTACTTTTTTATTGCATTCACAATCAGCAATTTATTCAAAACATACGTTGTCATTCATTCAATTGTGTCATATGTTGGAAATGATATTATTGTCCTTACTCTTATCCCTTAAAAATCCCACTCTTAAACTACTGAAAAAGTCAATGTTCCTATTACAGACAGACTGCCGGGAACAGTTGGTGAACGAAGACGTCGTCCTGACAGCATTGTAACACAGAAAATATAAAAACGACGCGGGGGACAGGAGTTGTTGAAATTCTGAGACAGTCCACACTTATTGGCAGCAGCTATATGATAAATGATGCACACACTTTTAACCATTTCCCTACTTAATCCTGCAAACAATTCTTAGTTGAAACATTTTAGATCCTAATTTGACGCCGCGTGACATGTCGTCCGCGCAGGAACACAAATGTTCGAAATCCGTTTCAATATATAATGAATTAAACAATATTATGAATTCAAATGGTAGGAGCACTTGCAGACAATAAATGTCAAGTAGAAGATAATAAACCATGTGGCAAACAGTTTGAGTATTTCTTATCAGACGCTTAAGGGTTAAATGCTTTTGATGTTAGAACAAAATACCAAGTTTATTTTAGAAATTTGGAAATGAAGCGATTGTCATAGTTTGTATATATTTGCTGCTTAAGTGTCTTGGTCATTTTAACGGTTGGTTTGTACTTCTTAGGTCAGACGATACGGGATGAATGGGGCACAACGGTTGGTTAGTGTTAACTGCGTGTAAATATCCTTGATAAGATCTTGACGGTGAGCCAACACTTCTTGTTATTTATTTCTTCTTTATATATTTATTATCGAGACATCAACAATAGTAATTATGTGACCTCTATCTTTGGTTGACCAGGACGACTACACGTTTCAAGACTAGAAAAATTTAACAATCTAAGACATCTTAGACGCATTCTAATTTACTTTCAATCCTGCTTTCAGTAGTCATCTGTCTTCAAAACTAGAAAAAGCCTTTGGGGTAATGGGTTTAAGACACAGACTTCAATGCTATATATACTGATACATACATGTTTTAATGACTGTACAAAGTGGAACTACTTTCTAAAAAATCAAATAATAATGATAAATATTAGTTAGAACATCGATATGCTAACGAAAGAAATAATCACTCAGGTATTATATTATTAGTCCCTAAAAGAAAACTCGTTAACCAACCTTTTTTAAGTCGAAACGGTTCAACTTATGATTTCCCTATCAAAGTCGGGGTCATATGGTTGATTTGTTTTGCCTAAAATTTGCCAAAACTGCACCGACCTTTACGAAATGCCATGTGAGTAAACCAAACAGTTCACATGTGAAACTTGGGAAATGTGCTCGTATGTCTATAAACTCAGAAGCGACTTAATGACATACCTGCATGAATGACCTTTATGTACACACATTGTGTATTTAATAGTCACGCTTGTTACACTTTGCAAACGACGTAAGATAAAGAGGGTTTGGTGTTATTATTTCCCATTAAAACAGCACAATTTCAAATCAATTATATGAGGTAAATAACAGAATTTGAACATTTCTAACGACTAAATAAATCTGCTTTTAGAGCATGTTAGAACTTCAGGAAACCATCAGGTCAAAAAAGCCGTTTTAGCTTTAATCACATACACTTCCTTCTGACAGTGTTATGAGGTCATGAATTATAGTTGGTTATAAATTAGTTGTTTTTTATATGTTTGTGCGCCGGTGTAAGGCAGTAGAATAACCCACCCCTGTTAAAATGACCCATAGGTCATGTCACTACGTAGAACAGTGACCCGGGTCATTTTTTTCTTCGTAGAAAAATGACACCAGGCCGTAGAAAAAGGACCCATCGACTCGTAGTAGAATGACCCCCTCACGGTCTGGAGTCATTTCTCTACGTAGTATAAAGACCCTGGTCCTTCTGCACGGGTAGGTCATTCTACTGCGTTACACCGGCATAGCATTGGTAGTTCACGATCGCTGCATGAAACGAGACTCAAAACGACATCACTTATGATGACTCTCAAATAAACAACAATACAGTGTTCGTAGATAAACTGTGGCGGTGGGTTTGCAAAAGTGCGTCTGCAGTTAAAACAACTTTCATTTCAAATATGCATGTAATAAAGAGAATATCCCATTTATTTATTGTTTGATAAACTCATGTAATTTGAACGTGAACATCTAGGTTATTAAAGAAATGATAAGTAAGTAATCGCTTATGTAATATTCTCTATAAAATGCGAAAAAATAAATTGTCTCCAGTCTATGTTGTATTGTAAAAGGTCGTTGCCATTAGTTGACATTTCAACGTGCTACATACTGTGGGCGACGGGAATCACTAAGTAGTACATATGAGAGGTTCTTAAAATCAACAACGTTCTTAATCATATTTATATATCAGTTGGATATGTAATACATATTTTGTAATAATTAATTCTAATGATGCAATACTTGTGACTCCGGTAACATTTGCAAACAAACGAGATCAGACGTTTGATTATCATCTTAATCTATTGAACTTCTTACTTACATTCTCGTACTATCAATTTTTTCTAATAAAATGCAGACGACATATCTCAGGCAAAAACCTCTTTTCGTTATGAAATATGTATGTGAGTGGGAGGATAAATGAGACATGAGCAGCGCAGGTGTCAGTAAGTTCTCCATGACCTATATACACCATAGACAACATTGTTATTAGTTAACCTATCCTCTCTCAATGATGCCATTGTTTTGCGAACAATTTTGATAATGACCAAACGCCGCGTAAGGCAGCGTCTAATGAAAATCAAAACTGTTTTTCACTTGGTTTGATATTATGTCTGTTATACAGTGTTCTACAACGATTCTCCTAACAACGATTCCCTCCTTACAACGACTATTGTCGCTGTTCCCCAAACAAGACAGTTATATCAAAAACTTTCACGGCTACAATATTGTCTGCTTAAATTTGTCGTCTGCTGTCTTTTTTCAAAGTTACATATTGGACATTTTGATAAAAAAACATAATGACAAGTGAAAAACAGCTTAAATCAAGATCAGACGCAGCGCCACGCGGCGTCTGATCTGAATTCAAGCTGTTTGCACATCTTAATCAAATCCCATCTCTATTCGCACAACGTATATAATTTTGTGTCCTATTGGGTGTCGTTGTAGAGAGGGAATGTTGTACTGCCTTAACCCTTATCATGCGGTGATATCGTCTGCTTCGAAATTGTCGTTTGCACAATTTGTTAAATTCAGATTTGTACATTATTTAAGTATAGAAACCTAAAGACGAGTGTCAAACAGTTTGGATCCAGATCAGACGCCGCGTTACTGTTTGCAAACATCAGTAAAGTCGCGACCAGCAGGCAAAGGGTTAATATAACTTTGAAACGATATTGCAGACAGCAATATGAAGAAGACGACAATATGCCGGTGAAGGGGTAATATCCTCATGGTAAATTTGATCCTGAAACATACATAATGTGTATGTCCAATATAACGTATTTAGCCTATGCCTCGATGATATACCTTCTCTAATAATATAATTCATTGCTATAATCTCGTCTGCATTTGTTTCTCAGGTTAAGTTTGTACATATACTTACTGCCGGTGCCTCCTTGACCTAGTGGTAATAGTCACTGTGATTTACATGACTAAGCTCCTCACCTCTGTGGGTTCGAATCCCGGTCTGGGCATTCGAATTGTTCAAATATATTCATACTACAGTCAGTCTTGTGTCAATCTTCTTTTTAATATAGTACCAAAACTAAATACAATTGGCAGCGTAATTCTCACACTGGCAAGTCTGCTTTAATTCTCTACCCGCCAAAATATCATCTGCATCTGTAGTGTCGTTTGTAATACTTTCAAGGTCAGCTTTTGGGCTGTTTTGACTGACGAAAATGTCGATACGAGTGTCAAATAGATTGGCTCCTGATTAGATGCTGCGTACATGTAACGACCAGGATCTAAATCTACGAAGTCGCACTTTGGCGCAATTAGCAGTTGAAGCGTTAATGGATGCAGAATGTATGAGAAATAAAAACAAGCAGGCGGCAATAATTGTAACAAGAAATATCTTTAAAAAAGATATTCGGCGGAATGAGTGGTTGAACTAAGGCTATATAGATGGGTGTGCAAAATTGAATTAAATTGAGGTTTTCAAAGAATTGTAATATCTTGGATTGAAAAGCAAAAAATACAAGTATTCAATTGAAACAGTAACTTTTATTTAAAATGCAAAACTATCATGTACAGAAATGCAAAACAAAACAATAATTTAACTCATATCCTAGCTACTGGTAGGAGATCCTCACATTAATCTATTGTTCCATTCATAGAGTTTCTTGAAACAAACTATAGCATACACAAATGTACAGATACAACAATCATCATATCTTAAAATAGAAGCATAATTAACTTCTGTGGCCTATTTCATCAGCCCAGTGTGTAGTAAAAGCCAGCCTGTATCTCTAAATTTTACACCCAGAGTCCACATCATGTAAAACTGTAATGGGACATAAACCAGCCTACAGGGCTCCAGATAAGAGTGAGTAAACTAAACAAATCACATTTTTCCATCTCTTTTAGCACCAAACCCTATGGTATTACCACTCATTTTGATTGTCTCGAAGAGACAATTCATATGTATAGTGACACCACAGGGTTTAATGCACAAATAAAGATTTTAAGTTTTGAAACAATTCCCTTATCTGGAGCCCTGGCTACTATCCAATCAGACTATTCAGTTTCAACAGGTGCTCTTAATTCTAAATTTCTGATCAAATATTATTGGTTGAAATGTGTGGCCAAATATAAATTAAGTGTGTCTAAATAGAAAACAGTCAGCTCCGCCGAAAAAACTTATTATGGCAATTGGTTAAGCAGGGGTTAAATAGGGGTCGATGAATTCGTGACAAAAATCGAAAGTTATGTTAGACGACTGCTTGGAAATAGAATGTGCTGGCGTGTGGCATCATGGACAAACCTGTTTTATCACCTAATTATGTCCCTTCACTGTCATGACGTCATCGGCTTCAAACAATAGTTGTCTACTTTTTTTTCCCAAGTTCAAAATTTAGGTATTACGACTTAAGACATATTGAAATGATTGACAAACAGGTTTGACCCTGAACAGAGGCTATGTTATGCTGCGTCTGATCAGGATCCAACATCTTGCAGTTTCTAGGTAGGGCAGTGAGCGGGTTAAATGTGTCAATAATATATCTTCTGAATTTATGGTATCAGCAAATGTATTGGTGCCTGAAGAAATATAGTGTTCCCTCTCTACAACGGCTCTCCTTACAACGACTCCCTCCATACAACGACCCTTGCCGCTGTACCCCGTACAAGACAATTATATATCTAACACTTTCACTTCTGAATATAGTCTACTTATAACTGTGGTCTGTTGGTTTTCTCCAAGTTACATAATGTACATTTTGGCAGAAAATAATTAATACCGAGTGACAAACTTCTTGAATCAAGATCAGACGCCGCGTTACGCGGCGTCTTATCTGGATTCAAGCTGTTTGCAATTGTAAGCGAATTTCCCTCTCTATAACGACTACCTCCGAACAACGCACACATTAGTTGTCTCCCATGGGATGTCGTTGTAGAGAAGGAACGCTGTACCGACAATCTAGATCCAGGTCATACGACTGGTTAGGAGAAGCCAGGCTGTTTAGGAAGAAATCGCGGATATGAGCATATGACGGGAAAAGGGTGAACATAACATCGGAAATCATTGTGTCCCACGGAAGGCGTTGATTACAATGGTGGAAAACATTGATGAGATTCGAAAGAAATCCAATTTCCCAAGCAACCCGTATAGACGTTAATGAACCCTTAATTGGTTGCTCTCATCTTATTTTTTCAATACTTTAAATACACAAGGCTAACATGCAATTCTTTAACAGACATTATAACAGTAATGAATGTTTTGATGAAGATGCAGGTAGTAACACGTTTTTCTTCAAAAACTCACACAGACCCTTACTCAAGGAAATGGTAGCCATTGACAGTAACTTAATAAGTTGTTTTCTATGTTAACCTTTTCACTCTCAATGACGCCTTACAGCACACAACGCTGTGTCTGATCAGGACCAAAATTGTTTGACACTCTTAGAACCTTAAATCTATCTTTGAAATGTGTCTCGCAGACAATAATACTGAAGCAAGCAGCCGACAATACAGTGGTGAGGGGGTAAAAATATCCCGAATAATTAGATCATGAAAGGGTTTAAAAACAGGGAAACACATCAATCATTTACCGTGATGGTATCAGCACGGATATTTAATAAAGAACTTTCTGAAAAACAAACAAAAACTCCCTGATTATATAGGCGAGAAAGTTTGTATATGTATTATAATATTGTCTAGATTATAAACATTATGTATGAAAAAATGGTATGTCAGAAGCCAATTGGCCGTCTGGATTTTGCGGTGATAACTGTCCTAGACAGTTTGCACCCAGATGTCTTAACTCTTTGAACCCTAGTCCCGCATATAGGCGTGGTTTTCAAACAGTGTATATGTAAATAGAACACATGTCCTATGCAAACATCGAAGACCCAGATCAGAGGGCTCCGAAAGGAGCCCTCTGATCAGGGTCTTCACTGTTTGTCATAATGCCTAACATTGACAAAAACAACCCTTAAAAGTCTAAAATGGACTAGACTAAAATGGAAACTGGAATTGTCCATTTAAAGTTTCAGGGAGGAAAGAGTTAACGAGTAGCTCGGCGTCTCATGTTGATCCATACTGTTTGGCACTTTGATGATACTTTCTGAAATAAAATCAGCTTTAAATAAAAATGTAGACGACATATTGTGCAGACGATCATGACGCAAAGGTCTTAAGGTATAGTAAAACCTCTCTATTACGACCATTAATTGTGATATTTCTCAGGTGTTAGGGCATGTTATTGCTTAAAGACATCTTCTGACAACCTTTCGATCATAACGCCTTGCCAGAAAATTTATTTGCAAAAATCATGGATCTTATGGACAAGTCTTTACATAAAAATGAACGTAAAACGGAAAGCTCATTCAGCGCTATTATCTGTCATTTATGAAGTCAATAAGCCTTCTGGTGGTAATAGTACTAGTGGTCGTACATGTAATAGAAAGCATTATAATTTTATTTTGTGATGTTTGACAGATACAGTGAAGAAAACGTTATTCTTTCCAAATAAACGTGTTTACGCTAAAACTATTATTTCTATTGCAAAAGGTTTGGAGCAAGATCAGACGCCGGGTAACCAGGCGTATGATCAGGGTCTAAACTGTTTGTCACTCGTATAAAAAATGAATAATCATATTTATCAAACAATTGTTATTTTGTACATTTGATTTCAATGCGTTTGCGTTTAAACGGAAAATAATAACGTTTTCTCCACTGTAACTTCTTTATCCTTTCACAGCCAGAATGACGTAATAAACCGCCAAAACTCAGTCCTTGCCGTAGTATCGTCTGATTCAGTTCTAGTCTATTTTAAATGTATTGATTTTAAAATAAAGCTCAATGTGTTTTGTACTGCAGAACAATTTGTTATAATGTCAAAAAACTTTCGGTCTCGATCAAATGTCGCGTGACTTATCGTCAGACCGTTTACAAATGTGTGTCGGACCCGTCGGTGAAAGGATTAAAGTAAAGAAATAGTGAAACAAATAAAGAGATGTTGGCAATACATGTAGTTGCCAAGGAAACGCTTTTTAGCTAAACCACTGATGTCATTTGCTTTATTCTGTAGCCAGATGAGAAATCGGGACATATCGTCTGGTCAGGCTCCAGACGTATTTGCGTTCGGAATAGGATACAAGTTCTCATGTGAAGAGGCTTGCCTCAGTAATGAGAGAGGCACTCTGACTGAGGCAAAGTCATGGTTAATTAAGTCTCCGATGGGAGACTTTGAAGTTTTATCCGACGTTGAGAATGTGTCTGATTTTCCCCGAGAGCTGCCAGAACTACAATGACAAGTATCAAGTATGTTAGTGTGCCTTGCAGCGTGTAGCATAACAAATGTACCTAGTTCAACCCTTTCACTGTCATTATGACGTCAATACCTGTCTAACATAGGCATTGCCACAATATCGTCTGCTCGCACAATTACCGTCTGCTTTGGTAATATATAATATATGTGTCATACATTTAGATTCTGATCAGACGCTACGGTACGCGGCGTCTGATCTGGATCGAAAAAGGTTGTATATGGAACTTTTATAGATTTTGACAACGAATGGATTAAAAATAGTTTAAACTTATCTAAAGTATGCTAATTTACAGTCGCGTTTCACTCTTTCGCTGTAAAATTATTCGTAAGATGTTTACCCCTTCACCGCTTTATTGTCTTCTGTATAAATATTGTTGTCTGCAATATATTTCAGGCAGCATAGTTTACGTTGTTTCAAAACAAGTAGCGAATAGTTTTGATCCATATCAGACGTCAGACGTTCTCCACTGTAACTTCTTTATCCTTTCACAGCCAGAATGACGTAATAAACCGCCAAAACTCAGTCCGTACCGTAGTATCGTCTGATTCAGTTCTAGTCTTCTTTAAATGTATTGATTTTAAAATAAAGCTCAATGCGTTTTGTACTGCAGAACAATTTGTTATAATGTCAAAAACCCTTCGGTCTCGATAAAATGTCGCGTGACTTATCGTCTGATGCCTAATGCAGACCGTTTACACATGTGTGTCGGGCCCGTCGATAAAAGGATTAAAGTAAAGAAATAGTGAAACAAATAAAGAGATGTTGGCAATAGTTGCCAAGGAAACGCTTTTTAGCTAAACCACTAATGTCATTTGCTTTATTCTGTAGCCAGATGAGAAATCGGGACATATCGTCTGGTCGGTCCACATACGTATTTGCGTTCGGAATAGGATACAAGTTCTCATGTGAAGAGGCTTGGCTCAGTAATGAGAGAGGGCACTCTGGCTGAGGCAAAGTCATGGTTAATTAAGTCTCCGATGGGAGACTTTGAAGTTTTATCCAACGTTGAGAATTTGTCTGATTTTCCCCGAGAGCTGCCAGAATCACAATGACAAGTATCAGTTACAGACGAACTTTGATATCTCGAAATCGGTTAAGTCGAACATACCCGTATTTCAAAGTTAAACATGGCTTAGCCACGTTTTAACTTTGAAATAGGGGTACGTCCGACATAACCGAACACAAAATAATGAAGTTCATGTGTCGACATATCGGATAGTTTGAGTTAAATAAGTCGATATATCGAAGTTCGACTGTACGTGATTGTGCCTTGCAGCGTGTAGCATAACAAGTGTACCTACATGTACTTCAACCCTTTCACTGTCATTATGACGTCAATACCTGTCTAACATAGGCATTGCCACAATATCGTCTGCATGCAAAATTACCATCTGCTTTGGGAATATATATATATATATATATATATATATATATGTCAAACATTTAAGACTCTGATCAGACGCTGCGTTACGCGGCGTCTGATCTGGATCGAAACAGGTTGTTTATGGAAGTTTTATAGATTTTGACATCGAATGGATTAAAAATAGTTTAAACTTATCTAAAATATGCTAATTTACAGTTGCGTTTCACTCTTTCGCTGAAAAATTATTTGTAAGATGTTTACCCCTTCACCGCTTTATTTTCTTCTGTTTAAATATTGTTGTCTGCAATTTATTTTAGGCAGCGTAGTTTACGTTGTTTAAAAACAAGTAGCGAATAGTGTTGATCCATATCAGACGTCGCGTTACGCGGCGTCTGACCAGGATTAAGACTGTTTGCATAAACGCTTTATGACGTCTTGTAGTGTGGAAGTGTTAAAATCTAGCATGCTCAATACTTGTCGTTTACAAACTGTTCCGTGTGCATGTGGCTGATCTATATATATAGTTTGTCAGAGATCATCTGCGTAAAGTCAAGCAGTTATAACCATATATTTACATTCACCCTGTAAAGTCTCTATGTAATCGTATTAAAAATATGCAGGTCAATTCTCGATGAACCTACGAATCGAATCCTGTTGCAGCCAGTTAAAAAGAGGGCGGAGTCTCCGCCGCGAAGAAAAAATCTTCCATACGGCGGAGAGATACCGACCAAGTTAGGATCTACTTTTAGATTATCCGTTTGGGTATCTCGAAATCCCTATTTAAAGTCGCAGACAGATCAATTAAAATCAAATTGCGATAAAAAAAAATTAAATGCTGTTTTTAAGGGAGGTTATCATATTACGCTCCGTCATTAAAGCTGTACGCGTGCTCTCCCTTCTCCGAGTGAGTGGTGTTCTATTTATAGATTTATAATCTATTTATAGATTAGACATTACGGTTTGAAATTGACAAGTTCAAACAATTTGTTCACCAGAATTATATAGGAAAGTCGCTCAAACACAAAATAATGCATTCACACTTACTAAATTGGTAACATAATGTTCCGTTATGACATATTGAAACTAGCCTATGTGTATTGGATATGCCACGGATAGCCGCGGGTGTGTGTACACGCTGACTGTGTAGTCGCATTTCAGCGTTGCTATTCGCGTTGATATGTGTAAAGCGTGTATAAAAACTTGCACCACCTAATTGTTTAAAATATGCTTTGATAATGGATATTCAGATTGAAATTTTTGTTTTAGTTTCTTACGATCGTTCTTAAAGCACAGCGAGAAACTGCGTAAAACCCTGAAAGTATCATGCAAATACAGTACATGTAGTAAGGACTACTTTTGACACCATATTTAGTAACTGGAATAGCTATTACATCGATATTACATCTATCAAACCCATTTGGCCGGTATATGATATATTCATATACATGAAAAGAAATCTGGTCAAACTACATATTAAATGGATGACAGGAAAAAAAATATAAATATAAGGAATAAACAACATCTTTTTGCCGCTCATGACGGTATGACTACATTAGCTTCGGGGGTAAGTTTATTGAAAACGCCCTTCGGGCGTTTACAAAACTTACCCCCTGCGAAGATAATGTAGTCATACCGTCATGAACGTCAAAAAGATGTTGTTTATTCCTATAATGAGATTCCGGGAAAAAGCCGCCGTCTGTTCAGAATGCACTTTCTATGTAATAATCACCAAAAATCATCCTTATCCTGATAAAGAGTATATTGTCTTCTGTGGTATGTTTGCCGTTACATTGTTATAAAGTCCTCCATCTCTATAACAACACCCATAATTTGGAGACACACATTATGTGCTTTGTTCGGAAGTAGTTGTTATAGGAAATGAAATTGGCTTACATTTGCAAATAGCTTAAATCCAGAGCATATATATATATATGTGTGTGTGTGTAAATTGGAGAAAAACAGCAGACGACAAGTTTAAGCAGACGATATTGCAAACGTGAAAGCTGTGAAAATGTTGGCCATGTTTGTATTTTTTGGCGAACATCGGGAAGCGTTGCTGTAAGGAGGGAATCGTTGTTCAGAGGGTCGTTGTTGGCAGAATATTGTAGTACAGTGCTTCCTCCCTTCAACGGCCCTCCCAACAACGACTCCCTCCTTACAACCAACGATTATTGCCGTTGATCCCCAAACTGGACAATGATGTCAAATGCTTGCACGACTGCAATAGTGTCTGATTAAAATTGCCGTCTACTTTTTTTCTCAAAGTGATATAATGGACATTTTGACAGAAAATAAATTAATGACGAGTGACAAATAGCTTGAATCCAGATCAGAGGCCACGCAACGCGGCGTCTGATCTGGATCCAAGCTGTTTGTTAATGTAAGTCAATTTCCCTCCCTTTAACTACTGCCTCTCCGAGAAACGAGCACAATCGTTGTCTACCATTGGGTGTCGTTGTAGAGAGGGAGCGCTGTATTTCAAATGTAAACTAAACTAAACACAATCGAAACATTTAGCTTTTTGAAAACATCTACTGTTCATTATAAATCAAGTTACAAAGGTTTGGAGGCCTGATCAGACCCCGGTTTTCGTCCTTTTTGCAATGAAAATAAAAGGAATGTCACCACTCAAGATCCTTGATCTGTAACAGTTCGAGTATGTTGTGTAATCGAGATCGCATGAGAGGCGTAGCCTCGAGTGTCATCTGAACCAACGTGAAGATCACAAAAGATACAGCGTCTAATGAGTGGCGTATACATATTAAACTAAACTGTATACGCAGCTAAGTACCTTGGTTTACTCGTGAGTTTCGCATTTTAGCGCGATAACGTTGTAAATGCATGCACGGTCTTCGGACCTCATCAGCTAGATACACTACATTTAGTGTGTATTTATGTGTGTGAAAGTATATATTGATGTGGCGGAGTTAAAAATATCGTTTTCAGGTCGCTATGAGATTCGCCTTGACCCTAACACCTCGCTTATACATGTAGAGAATATGTTGTGTACAGCATTAACTACATTATACATATGACACATTTGAACTATCAATATCAATCAAGACAAAAACATAGGACGCAATTTCTAGGTTGACCTCCAAATCCTGATTTCTCTGACGGACTATATACAACAACATATATTAGTATACCTCACTCGATGTTTCTAATAAATAGTCTAATGTGACGTCAGAAGGTGAAATCCGTAATGTTACATGTCTAACATCACAATTCGGCCCGCGTAACATTAACCTTTCGGCCTGCATATTAAGCCCGGGTATTAGTACGCCTCAGTTCAGAAAAAGGAAGAATCAAAACGCTTCTAATGAAGTAATGGAGATGAACCGGAAAAGTGAGTCGATTCAAAATAGAAAAGTTAAACCATCAAAATCAAAAGGCCTATATTCGGCTGCAAAGTGTTACCAGTTTTCGCGTTGCTTATTAAAGTCGTTCATTATTTTGAAACAGTTTTTTTCTCACTTCTTAGATTCAAACTCTGCATCCTGTTCAATGTTTACATCGAACTTTGCTACTCAATCTGACATTCTGCTTTGTCAAATAGCCTACCTAAAATACCTTTCAACTTGTTGCTACAGTGTCGTATTGCTTTAGCAGAAGACATAATTGGAGGCGATTGTACTATGGTCTATTACAACGTAGAACTATATGAGAATACAAATAACAAATGGATATGTGTTTTGTTAACTTAAGTTGTCAATATGTATCAAGAATAAAGTTTTGTTGCTTGCAATTTGATGTTTTAAAAAAACGCGTCAATATACAAACTTTATATACAAATTAAATCATCATCACGTGATCTGGCTCCGTGTTCTAACGGATTAAGTGTCGACTTTGCCCACGGCGGTCCGAGTTCAAATCTCGCTCGTTCTAAACTTGTTTTTTTAAATAAAGTTTTTTTTGTGGATAACAAATGGTAAGAAAAACATACATGTATTTATTGTGTTGTATTGCTTAAAAAAATAACTTTTCCGCTATTTCTTTTTGAGTAATGAAAATTAAATAGTTCCGATACATGTACTCGCGATCGTTGTTCTGTATTAAAAAGAGTGGTAATAAGATATATATATTTGTTCGGTATAATAAAATAAATATCACATCTCACAGAGGGTGAAAGAACGTATTGGTCACCCTCGAAAAGTACATGTCAACCTTGGCTTACGCCTCGGGTGACCAATCCATTCTCTCACCCTCTGTGAGATGTGATATTTATATATTATTATACCTCACTCGATGTATCTACCATATAGCCTAATGTTACGTTAGAAGGTAAAAATCCGTAAAATTACATGGCTAATATCACATTTTGGTCCGCATAACATCACCAATCGGTCCGCATATTAAGCCCAATTTTTAAGTACGTCTCAGTTCAGAAAAAGGGGAATCAAAACGCTTCCACTGAAGTAACGGCAATTAACTGGAAAAGTGATTCGATTCAAATTTGAAAAGTTATACAAAAGAAATCAAATGGACCATACGTTACGCTTCATCTCATGAGATAAGCTTTAAAAACAATAGACTGCAAAATGTCACCAGTTTTCGCGTTGCTAATCAAAGTCGTTCATTATTTTGGAACAGTTTCTTTTCTCACTCTTTAGATTCAAACTCTGCATCCTGTTCAATGTTTATGTCGAAATTGCTACTAAAGCTGACATTCTGCTCGGTCTATTAGATATAGCCTGCCTAGATCTATATGTTTTTCAACCGAATAATCAAATGTATGCATACATGTAGGCCCCTTTATGTCAAAATTCCTGTGCACATATGCATTCTTAAACTATCTAGGTAAGTCATGTGACCACCATTAATGACGTCATACAATATGTGAGTATTTATTTTGACATTTTACTTTGTTCTCGACTTTATCCGTTATTTTTATCGGTTCGATTGAGAAGTGGCGTTTTGCAAATAACGGTCATTTAAGCGATTTAGAATATAAATTGAACTGTTTTCAGCTTTATCTTTAGACGAAAACATTAGTAAAAATTAGTGTTGTGAGTTATTTAGGCTTAAGGGTGTATCAATGTCATGAATTTAAGAAATTTTCAAAGTATATGAAAACACTTTATGATGGTTTTGTATTGAAAAGCTATTTAAGATGAATGAAAAAATAGAAAAAGTGTGCATTTTGGTGAACAACAGTTGGCTCCATGGCCATGTAAAATTTACCCCTCCCACTTTCTCTTATTTTGTCCTTTTCAAACAGCCCGCTTCAATAAAATCCATTTTAAATGAAAAGAATTATGATAATTTGGTTTTATATTATTTATTTCCTATCTATGGTAGTATTTCTTCATACAAAAACTAATTTAAGAAAAAACAGGCACCAAATGTGAATTTTATAAAGCTCTAAATATAATCGATATGGTACTTTTTTTGTAAATTTTGTAAGGGGAGATAACTCTTTTTACTTTAATAACTCAAAATGTTCAACACTGACCTTTCAATTTCTTTTCATATTTTGAATTGCCTTAGCATTGGCTTTCATTTGGTAGAATATAAGAAAAAAATTAATACTAGAACTATTTCATTTTCAAACATTTTTTTGTTCATAAAATAAAAAATCTAATAAAATCATGCCCTATAAAAAGCATATTTTTGATATTCGAAGATCCATACTGTTCAAACCTAGTGCCTGCTTTGTCTAAATTTGGTTTCTATATGTGAAAACAGCATCATAGACATGACATAAATAATGCAAATCCAAATTACCATGTTTGTATTGTTTTGAAATAGATTTTACTGAAGCTTGTACTCTGAATGGGTTTATAAATAGCTCTTCCAAAAAAACAATGATAGAAAAAAAGTTTGATACTTTGAAAAAATCGCTTATGGGTTGGATACACCCTTAAGATGTTCAAAGTTCATAAACGCTTAGTTTCAAATTTTGTTTTATAAAATAGCATCGAAAACTGGAATTCCGAAACTTCTCACACAGGGCTTCTTTATATAAATATATCGTGTATAACTTGTGTTGTATAAAAGCAGTGACGTCAACATTGTGTAGCATATACATCATCTGATACAAACTATTTGATACGGAAACAGAGTGTTGTGCCTGTATTTAATTGAATTTATGACTAGCAATATAATAAATCCGGGAACAAATACCGGGTAACATCTTATCCGACGTATATCAGCAGGAAACTAGTAGCTACCAGATACTAGTTCCTGAACTATGCCTCTTTATTTAGGCAACATAAAAAATAAAGTGGAGGATAAGCTTGCAACGGAAGATACCAAAGCAATGCAGCCACGCCCTCCAAGGCTATACGTAGCAATAAGTGTTTCTGAAACACAGTTTCGTTTCAGATTGGTAGAACATACGTTTAGGCTACCTGTACTATTTTCGTAGCTTACCCGGGATAAACATCGGTCGAACAACTCCATACTCGGCAAACTGGACTCTGTGGTATAAGAAACCCATAAAGAACTATAGGTTTAATAGGGGTAAATCAGCTGAGATACAAACATCATTTCGCATCCTACATTGGTGTACAGATTTGAAAGAAGAGTGCCAAAAAGTTTACATAATACACGACCTGTTTTAATCTAAGCTGTAGGGTAAGTACCAGTGCTCTGCAGAAGTAAGTATATTCATAGCCGAATGTGCCATGAGAACACAGAACTGCCGTAAGAATATGGAACATTGCTTACCGTAGAATACAAGATCACTGTGGTACGGATAGGTCTGTAGTCTCACAGAAAATGAAGCACCGTTCCTATTGGAACGTTTTAATAAAACACTATTAAAAAAGCTGTCAAAATGCTAAAATTTGTCTGAAAATAATAATCAAGACTGTAGACCATTTCTTCCGCCGTCATTGTGTACACTATCACAAACGAGTATATATCGAACATAGTAATAATAACTGATGTTTGCCGCCGAGCTAAATCGAAAGAATGAGATGAAAGAATGTAACCTGGTGATTCGTTTACGTAGACAATTATGAAAATAAGATATCATTTCAACGGTGACATTTTTAAGTGATTATTCCCCGGTCAAATTTCTTAATAAAAGGCTATTGGTAAGTTCTAAAGTATTTTTGAAGATGAAATTGTTTACTGTAGGAGGGAATGCATTAATATGATACTTTGTGGCATGTTTTTAATAAAATGCGCGCTAAGATGATGTATTTTTCTAGTCGGATGGTTACCAGATGGGGGCAAACGTGCAATCAGTGCATCGGGCTTAATAAGCGAGGAATCAACACCATTTTATGAGTGGATGGAGACACATGGACACACGGTAAGACAAACAAGGATAGCACCTTTGTTGGGTAACATTTTCGTAACGCAACATGTTCAGAGAGTCAGAGGATATTGTCCATTAAACCATATGGGCTCTTAAGCACTTTTAACATTTGTGGAGAAAATTGGCCTTTTGAGGCTTTTATGTCATGTGTTTCCGCGACCAACACAAACCTTAAATTCAGCCAGAGAACTGTCTGAACATGTGTTTATGTGAAGGGTTTTGTTGCTTTGTTATGCCTAGGAATATATTGACTGAACTAGGGCTGAAACTTGTTTGCGACAGACCGTGTGTTGTAATTTTATAACTGTTGAAGCAATACTGTTTGGCATTGCACGCGTGTTTTTCTTCTGTTCATCTATCTACAGATTGGAAATACCACTAGCAAGGATCGTTTTCATTTTAAACTAATATTTAAGAATAGTATAATCTGTTAGCTGCTTGTCGCATCGCAACTTTTTCTTTATACCCTGGCAGCGATCTTGGAAGAATGTGGTGCATCTTCTGTTGAAAATATTCCATTTTTTAAGCTTTTCAACCAAGGGGATATTTGTCGAATAAGACAGTTACAGTTCTTATATCCATAAGCAAGACATTTTCAAAAGAGATACAGCTTTTTAATAAATAATGTATAAATGTAATGCTAGAATGTATACGCTGCTTAGTACCTTGATTTCTTCGTGAGTTTCGCATTTAAGCGAGATAATATGTTAATGCATGCACGGTCTGTGTGCCTCATCAGCTAGATACACTACATTCAGTGTGTTTATGTGTGTGAAAGTATATATTGATGTGGCGGAGATCAAAGGATCTCCCCTTATTCAGATTTATGGCAAATATCGTTTTCTGTCGCTATGAGCTTCGCCTTGACCCTAACACATCGCTTATACATTTAGAGAAATATGATGAGTACAATATTAACTACATATACAAATAACACATCTTAAGTGTGAGTTCATCTTGGAATTGTGAATTGTCATGTACTAATTTCAGGTCAATGAGATTTTATAGAATCAAAGCTTCTTCGGAGTACACTGATATGCCTATATAACAACATATAGAGTACCAAATGTGGTATGTGAGTACATATTTTACCTATCTTTCCTTTTACATGTATATTTTATTTCTCGATATGCATATAATCACAATTATACGTACCACTTATTTCTCACGTTACAATGAATTGTCCTGCAATATGGTACGTATTAGTTTCTGAATAATTATATATGTTGTCCAATTGTGTACAACAATGAATTATATATTTTGACATTGACCTTTTTTAACCTCATTAATCAGAAATACTTCACAGGAGGTTATACCCCCGTTGTATTTTACATGAATATAATGTTTGAGGATATCTCTTGATGATGCAGTTTCGCGTTCCACATGTAGGAACATGTGTCTGTGTCGTTGACCTTAACCATTGACTTCACATGAAGAAAAAGGTTTGTCTGGAGCATAATTATTGTCCGTGACACGTCAATTATCAAAACCAGCTTATACGTTTGAGTGCGCTTTAGGATGACGGAGTGTGGTTTACTATTTACATTTGACTATAATTATAGAATAATGTTTATACTGACCATTTTGTAAATATTAAATCATTAGGAATATCTATCAAGGATGTTTTTCGAGTGAACTCTTTTATCGCGGAGTATATTGTTCTACTTTCAGCTCAGTGTGACACTGTCATTGATGATGTTTTGAATTATATAAGTATTATTTATGTTTATGTCAAGCCAGCTAGAGATACAAAATGTGCGTGTGTGTTGTGTCGCATGCCAACTCATTTTAACAATGATCTAGACTCATGACCTATTTATAGCACACAAACATTTATCCGGAGTTTATCTCTATCTCATTAGTCGGTGATACATACATTGGTGTGCGAGTACGCATTGTGACGGTAAATATCGAATACCACAGTGTTTACTGTGGAATACATGTATCTCTTAATTATAGTAAAATACTTGTATTGAGCACATTGGCCATATAACTTCATATAGCGGCATCAATTATGATATGATAATACGTCTGAGGCTAGAAGAGTTTCGGGTATCATTTCAACTAATGACCCTCCGACCAATAATTTCCACTTTACAACAATACTTGCCGCTGTTCCTCAAACAAGACAATACTTTCACTGCTGCAATTTGACCTGCTTACAAGTGCCGTCTGCTGTATCTTTAAAGGTTACACAATAAACGTTGGCAGAAGACACATACATATGACGCCGCGTTACAGTTTGTAGATGTAAGTAAAGTATATGGGTACACTCTTTTAATTTTCGCTACCTGTAAAAATTCTCACCGAACAACACACACACTCATTGTCTCCAATTGGGTTTTGTTGTAGAGAGGGGGCAATGTTTGAAGCGTGCAACAATAATCCAGTAGTGCAATAGGGCATCGAAAAAGAACATATGTATTGAGCTAGTTCAGTTGCCGGTACAAGAAACATACAAGGGTAGCATATATGGTGTAATATATATACTCTAGTTCATAATCAACAACAGGCAAAGAGTAAAACTCTCTGGTAAACAAGGTGGCGGACATTTCTGACTTGCCTTCAATATTTCTGCATGACATGTGCACTTACGACAATTACCAAACCAATCATTATATATAAATATAACGTCCAATACAGCGGTTAAAGATTAAAACTGCTTTGATTTTATTTGTTTATAATTTAATATTGTTTGTTTTCATTACATTTGGTTAGCTGTGATTGGCTGTAATTTTTGTTTCATAACTCCATGAAAAAAATAAAATTCAGGCCACGCCTTGTCAGGACTACTTTCCCTTAGTCCAACTGCTCTTCAAAAGCGCTGCATGGAGCAGGATGCCAAAATGACGTCAAAGACGTCGGCGTTACTACATAACAACGTCGCGTTTTGGCGGAAAATATATATGGCGGAGGGACTACAACCTACGTTTTAAAAGCGTTAAAAAAGAACATTCGCGTCAGATTCTCTATTTAACTTCTTTCTTAAATTCAGAAGTGATATTAAATTATAAGGAATAATTCGGAATATTTATTGTATTCATGGAGGTATGAAGAAAAAACCTGGTCACACTTTTGTATGAAACCGCTTCGCGGTTTCATGCAGTGTGACCAGGTTTGTTTTTCATACCTCCAAGAATACAATAAATATTCGAATTATTCCTTACATGAATTTAGATAAAATATTTTTCTAAGTGTTTGATTAATCTGACAGACTGTTACAAGCTGTCACTCTTTTTTTAAATTGTGTTTTGCCGTCATCTTGGTCTACCCTCCAGTAGTGTTGCGTCGTTAGGGTAGGAATTGCTTTTCTTGTTATTATAATGTAACCAAGTAGTGCGACCAAACTTGCTCATTGTGTTGGTTTTATGATACAGAATAAAGTTACAACATCGTGCATATAGCGAACATTCCGGCGAAAAAGGCCAAAATTTGAAATTAATCAAGTACACACCCTTGGTGAGAAATTCAAATATTAATATACAACATAGGTCTTTGAAATTCGTTTAGAAAACTTACAAGTAATCAATTTCTGCCGACATAAACATTTATCCGAAAGTGTGATGTTCAACTATTTGAAATAGAAATTGCTCTTAAGTGTTCGAAATATACGTTTTGCCATTCCATGTAAATTTCAATTGTGGACTAGACGCTGAAACTAATTGTAAGATACTGTGTGCAATATAAAAACTTGCTTATGTTCAGTACAAAAACGGTAACGTATGTATATTTCATACGTCAACTCGTGTATCACCCTATAAATGTATGGAAACTTTATCAATATGTTACTTTACCAATCAATTGTACCTTCAAATGGAGTCCAATATCTGCGAATACGTTTGAACGGATTTATGTATATTGATTATTTATTCGAGATGATAAGTCACGTTTTGATGTCATTCCACACTCAGGTGATATCTAAATTACGTAGGGAATAGTATGGTGTTAACTGTTCAACACGTAAAACTATCTAACAATGATTTGTTACTTGGCAGCTCAAACATGATTAGAATTAAAGAAATATAAGTACACAATATAAACTTAAAAAAGTCTCGTTCAAGTCGAAGTCTATCGAAACGATTTAGGTGCGATATAAACGTTCTAGCCTTGATCTGACGCTCAGGTCTCGATATTTTCCCGACTGATTTTTGCCGAAGCTACGCGCAAATTTGTCATGGTCGTCAGGATTAGCGCACCACCCTGTGCGATCGTAAATAATGTCCAGCGATCGACCATCAGTTTTGGACTAGCATTTGAAGATGAAATATGGACCAAATGGTATGCTGCATGTTATCTTATTATAACACAATGCTATGAGACTGTAGTCGTTTGGTATGCTATTAAACATGCTGAAATATACCATAAATAAGGTCGCAGCTTACGCGTGGGTCAATCTTTATTGGTTGAAGCTAAAGCACATGTATGCCGTACAATGATCTGTTCTTTTTAATTCAGTCGAGTTTTCATAGGTCTTATCTAGTCCCTTACTCTTTACACTACACATAACTGTTTCAACACAAACCGTTGTCTCCCACGTACGGACTAGCACACTGCAATCTTAATGTGACTCGCTGAATCATATATCAGATTTCTGTTTCACACCCTTATACCTAGATCGAGCTTCGTGTATATACCCGCGAGTTCATTATGTATTATATACGTTTCAGTAGTGCACAATAAACCAGCACTACAAAACGTTTGACTGTTTAAAAATACCATGGGTATAACTCATTAACGAACTTCAAGGGAAGAAAACCTGTTATTGTTTCAGAACGACTTCTACGTTTAAATTAGACCTTTACTCCATAGTCTGTTTCTAGATTTTGAAACAGATGACCACTTAAAGCAGATTGAAAATGAAACAGACTGTGACTAAACACACAATCTGCTGACAGTGTCTTAATTAAGACACATTCTGTTTTACTTCTAGCATGTTTTAAGCTACGATCGTCTAGATTATAAATAGCCATTTGCTATGATACATATGAATGACTCTATGAACGTTAACTTTTTATTGGAATAATAATTTAAGGCAAAAGAATGCATGTCTATTGAGTAATGCGTTAATATATCATAGGTGTCACAAGTTTATCATATATGTATTATTTGTCTTTAGCCTTCCGTACGCTACTTTAATGCCAGCTAAGTAGACTAAACCTTCATCACTAAGTAATTCTTATGGACTATAAGGTTTCCTTCTGGATATTTTTAGTGACCAAAAACATGAACCAGTCTTGTTAGATTTTTGGTAGTTTAAAAAGCACTGTCACAATTAGACAATACTGTTGACACTGATTGGAGCCCTCTGCTTTTGGTTTACACTATTCTCATATGTGTTTAGTATATTTCAAACAGGTCCATGGTGTTAAAAGAGTTAATATGTCTTGATAACGTCCTATTTGTATCATTAACATGTACAAAAACATGTACATTGGGTGCATGTCTGCATCAGTTATCGCACAAGGTAAGCAACTATCTCTGACAAGGATGTACGCAACCAAAACAAAGGTACGAGTTACAATGTATCACAAGATTATACAAAAGTATTATTTGTAGATTACTGTATTACTTTCGTCCTTGCTTTATGCTATCATCAGAACGAGAAAGCGACAGAGACAAATACTTTTAGTTGCGTTCTAGAGCAGCAGCATTATAGTGAGTTAGGTGTTTATTTTCGCTGGAGACCTCAAACAAATTGGATGTCAGACGCATATGTCTTACTAGATGTCAATGCCCTTTACTTTTGGAGATTAAATGACAATTTAGCACCTCAGGTTTCAGTCTAACGCTCTAGACTTTACACACTGTGAAACGCTTCAACCTCAGCTGTCGGAAGGTTTAGCCGAATCCGTGAAATTAAGGTTGAGATCGGTTGTCAGTGGTTTTGTTGTCGCCTGTCTTTCAAACCTTAAACTACACTCACCCACAGTTCCTGTACACTTTTAGTTAGAGTATTTATTAGTAGTTGGTAGGCCTTATTTTCAAATGGTTACATTATATTGTTGTTTTATCGTCGATGTTTATTAACCATACCTGTTTACATTATCCTCTAAACGGATACAACGAATTCAACGCGTTGCACGTGCACAGGCGTGCATGATTCAAGTAGAGTATCTAAACCCGACAAAACTTAACAACTGATAAGTATAGAAAAGAAAAATCACAACTTCGATATGTTCAAAAAGGCCACGTCAAAGTGACGCAGAGCGAACTTAGCTGTAGAATATGTTACGGGCGGGTTGATTGCTACTGACCGTACCAAGGCGGGCTCCTATGTTCACTTAGCTTTATGTTTGTCTTGCGTGTTGTTTTCTATTTAGTGTGTAGATGAAGGAATGGTATTGCGTGTGTGTGTGTGTGTGGTTGTGTGCGTGTGTTTGTTATGGTATGGCTGTGTGTGTGTTCTGCTTTAGAGATGGGTGTATTGTTTGTGTTGCGTTTCCTGCTTGAGTCTTCTTTCGTATTTATTTATTAGGGGTAACTGACGTTGCATGGGACGTTGGTTGCATCAAATAGACAATTTATAACGTCAGAAATAAGGTTAACAGAGAGGTCTGACAGAGATATTCAAAAATCCGGTCATCTCCGTGTTAAAAAACGTTAAGCGAGTAGCGCATGATTACGTTGATTAATCGCTTATTGACAGCCTTCGTCAATATTTGGCGATATGGGGTTCATGTACACACGATCATAAATCGTCTTAGACAGAACTTATGCCAAGTACGAGTCCGTTGTCCATAAACTGCCCACGCGTTACAAGATACTTTTTTCAAGACTATAACGTTAACGTCTAGCCCATGCCCGATTTGTCACCCGATTTAAACCAAGTCAAGTACATTTGGAATGAGCTGGTTCGACAATGCAGGTCCAATCACGACATTAACGCCATTGGTTATCGATAAAACGCATTCAAGCTGGAATAGAAGCGCCTGCCGAATAACGTTATTTAACGTAACGTGCACATCATGAGGTGACGTCTTGTGATGAATTCACGTACATGGCGGCCACAGCGGTTATTGACTGTATAATGAACACATGTCGTCAAATAAGTCGGTATGTCCAACCTATTCCGGGTAAATTCTGACTATTTTGTTTCGTTTAATTTTGTTTCACACACCTATACATTTAAATGGGTCAAAAAGTCATGAAGGGTGATGGCTATGCTATCCTATATAATATTTTAGTTTTTTGTTTTTGTAAAATAACCTTCACATTTTCGAAAGATTTGGAGGAAATACAAAAGACTAAAGTCGGTGTAAGGGGATTTTTTTGGGGAGTGTAGTTATGTTGTCCTTAAAACGTCAGCTTGTTTTACGTTAAACTTTAGAGAAAAAAGTTAAAATATTGTCCAAGACTGTGTTTAGATATAAACTTGAATCGGCAGTCGAAGCAACGAAGGGGCGTTTTTTAGACAAGTGTTGCGGCATTGTGTGTGTGTTTTATAGTTAATAATTCCAGCGTTACTTTCGTTCAGTGGTTGATATGAAAATAAAACAAGTACTTGTAAATATATGTTTGACAATATGGCCTTTTGGCTGCTGTTGAAATTAAATTATTAGCTATCACGCTGTATGTTAGTTCACATAACCATTTGAATGCATAATGATATAACAATACACAGTCGACACTCGACACTTCTGAGTTATTCATAATTTGACCACGCTTCGACTTTGAATTATGGGTAAGTTCGAGTGATATAGTTAATACACGGATATAGGTAAACAAAAATTAAATGTGATTTAGCATGGTGCACCGAATTATAACACAAAGTAGAGAGTAATTTAGTAAAACCCAATCCAATACTCTTTTACCACCGTATTGATAATGGCGACGTGTCGTCTTGAATTACGCAACAACTAGTGTGTATGTGTCTGTCAGAGCAAATACTGCTTGGAGAAAGTTCCATGTCCATTTCAGGAAGAAGTCTAATCAGAAAAGAACACTCAAGGTGTCAACAACGCAAATACGGGTTATCACGAACATTTCCGTATAATGAAAGCATGCACTTGCCTTTTGCATATTAACAATGAAGTACAATGTATATGGTAAAGGCATAAGGTTTTTGCCAGATCAGGCCCCAAGGTTATAAAACATTTGAGTGGAGTCTGAGTTTGCTCTCAAGCATTTGATCGGTTAGATTTGAGTCTGACCTAACATCTGATCAATCAAATGCTTGAAAAAGAGACTCGATTTAAAAGTTTTATAACTTTCGATCTAGATGTCGAGAAACTCTTTTGATGAGCAGACTCTTGACTGGTCAATACAATTTGTGTGTTGAATTGTTTTGGCTTCCTCTTGGTTTGTGAATAAATTATACTGTCACTTTTGTACAAAATCGGTTTTCATAAATTACAATACAGTTGAAATCAAAGCAACAATACATCGTATAATAATATTTGTTTCTGAAACGGATGCACTTAAATTATACTTAATAATGTTTTAGTTTTTGCAGTTTGAAAACAACAAACAAAGTGAGTCATGTAGTCAAACGATAATCGAGTATTCTTTTACTGAAGAACTAATCCAAGCAAATTGTAGAGCTTGATTATACACGAATCGCGTTTGTGTTCATTTGGAAAATACGCCAAAGTTATGTGGTTGTCCTTTTCCGGGTGATAAAAGACTATACACAGCTGGTTTGTATCCCGATACTTGATAGCAATGACAAATTGTTAAACACACAGTTTTGAAAAGATAGACATCTTAAAGCCAAAACACACTTTTCTGCATTCAATTGCATTGCATCTAGAATTACTTCGTTTAAACGCTGAATAGTGATATACTCACTATTGAAATAGCGTGTGCTGTAATGTGTGCAAATTGACCAAAGCACGGACTAGTGAGTCGTGTAGTTAATATGGCTCTAGACAACACCTAGAGTACTGTTCCTCAGTATGGAGCCCGTATACGAAGGGGCAGATAAGGAAGTTAGAGATGGTCTAGAGGAGAGCAGCTAGGTATGTCACTAATAGACACCATAACACCAGTAGCGTCACCTCTATGCTTGAACACCTGAACTGGGAGACACTAGAGACCCGCAGGACCAAAGCCCAACTGTGTATGCTTTTCAAGATCAGCAATGACTTGGTCGACATTCCAGCGCATCTCTACCTTACCCCAGCTTCAAGCAGAACTAGGTCAGCAAACAGTAAGAAGTTCCTGCAGCCATCTACATATACAGCCTACTACAGAAACTCCTTCTTCCCGAAAACAATAACTACATGGAACAGCCTGCCCTCGGCAGCTGTTGACTCTCCTGACTTGGTATCTTTCAAGCAGGAGTTATCCTTATTGAACTTCTAAATAGGTCTCCCTCCAATTTCAAGTACCTCCTAATGAGTCCTGGGGCTGTGCTGCGGCCACCGTAACCGGAGAGGTTCAGGTTAAAGGGGCGAAAACGAAGTTGGAAACTCTTTACTATGTTTCTATCTGTTAACTGTCCCACTTTTCTACCTGTCTATCACTTCATTGTTCTTATTTCTTCTGACAACCACCCGTCGCGTAATAGTCAAGTGTGACTGTGACGACGTACCATGTAGATATAGATGTAGATGTATAATTCCCTTTTCAATGTTTCTTACTGTATTCCTGGACATATTCCTATGTTATTACTTTTCATGAAAATAGTCGTTTATATCGTCGAATATTCACATCATAAGGGCTGCTTGAGGTATACATTTTAATTCCAATAGACTTTACTTCCGTATTTGTCGTCAACCTTAACGACGAAAGTGTTATGACTTGTGCTTATTGAAAGAAATATCAATGGTAAAATAATGAAACTTGTTTCAGTGGTAAATACCGAAGATACAAATATGCAAATGTTTTTAACCGGTAAATGGCTTAAACTTGCGAACTGTCTAAAAACAACATGCTAAAACTAAATCGCAAGTATTTTATCAGTTCACCGCAATTATGTCGTCTACTTCAATATTGTTGTCTGCAATATTGTTCCAAAATAGATCTCAGGCAATATGAATTACAAAATGTCGATACGAGTGTCAAACAGTTTATTTCCTGACAAGACGCAGCGTTACGCAGCACCTGATATGGATACAAATTTGTGCAAATTCGACTTTTGGCTCTTGAAAAAAAGTACTCTTTAATTTGGAAATACTTTCAACAGTGACAATCCTTTAGATCAAAGCTAGTTCAATAAACCATCTAGGCAAGACGTCTAAGAAAGGCCCGTATATTCGTTTTTATTGGGTGTGTACAGAATTTCCAATGCATGTTTAAACGTTGTGTCATGTTGACCTAATGGGCATTGCCTAATTGTTCATTTAAGTGACACTCATTAATGGAGACGTGGTCTGTTGAAACAGAAGTACAGTTCGGGAAAGGCACAATTTGTTTACTATAAGCCTTTACAAATACCTAAAAATCTATATCTAAGCTTACTTTTCCCTGATTGAACGTGAAAACTGAAAAGTAAGAAAATACAGGCTACATGCATTATTAGTGATGTTTCTATATTAAGGACGAATAGCAAACTTCGCACACATTATCCCAACAAGGGAATTATATACCGAATACTGTCATTTTGAAAATGTCCATTGTCTATTTTCACCTGTAATCCGGTTAATCGTTAAATGATATATTTGTATTGCAACCGACATATAAGCAGTATTTATAGGTTCATATCATATTCAAATAAAGCGAATATATTACAGTATACATGTACAAACGTATAGGGGTAAATGATTACAACGCGTTTGTCCTATTGTGTATGTGACCTGCGTCAGTTCAATCACAGTGTCAAAAGAGGTTTCTACTCTTGACAATACAACGACGTGTCCTGGTGATTTATAATTGACAACAATTCCATATTATATGTCCTGGTTAAACATTGTTTCTTAAGACGCAAACTATGTGGTGTTCAGTAGTAAGTGAAGTAATTGGCACAAAGGAATATCTCAATATCACGTTCAGTAAAACAATCTGTAGACCATTAGATTGGCATTTTAAATGTGTTCATGTAATATTTCCTTAGAGAGACTGATATGTAAAATATTCTGAAGAAAACTCCGCCAAAGGTAGTACATATTCTACGGCTGAGATTTTTGTATGAGACGGATGCGAAGTCATTTGATCTTGAAGTCAAGATTGTGGAGGTCACATTGAAATATGACTTAAACAATAACCTGCCTTGAATAATGTTGCATGTATTATGTTCTTAAAAGTTGCTATACGCCACGTTGTATTAGCACCTGTAAATATAAAGTGAAACGTACCAAGAATAAGATGTACAAGTTACCTAATCTAAAATTGTAGTAAATCAACTGATTACCTATAGTGTAATGTGATGACTAAGTAGGAGCTTGCACCACTGTCATGTGACTTTCGGACCATATCAATGCATAACGTCCTCTTATCAGTTGCAGAGCTAACATCATTTGGTCGTATATTACTCAGTAAATCAACTCTATTCGCTCTAGAGGAAATCTCTGCCATCGTCCACCTCATCGAGCATTTTGCGTGACGAAAGCAACACAGCGCCTTTTTAATTAGGGGTTCAGTATTATGTAATATCTAAGTAGGGTGTTCGCACCCACTGACATGTAGCCTCTATCACGTCTACATTATATCGTCTGCCGTAAAGTAAATAGTACAATGCCTGTACAGTAACAGCTCTCTATAATGACCACTAAAATGTTAGTTATTAAGTGTTAATGACAGGTGACTGCTTAAAGCAAGATGACAGTAAAACAGAAATCTCCCTGAATAGCATTCTATATCGCAAGTTGCAGTGTGGGAGGGAGCAGTGTCGTGGTAGAAGATGACCAAATCAAAGTCAATATATGGTCATTTCCTACGAAGCGCCCTGGTAAGATCCCTGCGCACAACCTAAAATCGAAGAACTTGTGAATAAATATTTGTTTTGTTTTTATACAAACTATTGTATTTTTCGACTAGTTATAGTATCGTACCTATAAATAAAATAAGTGTGTCGATCATGCGACTTACCGTTGCATAATACAGATCATGTACTGTCTGTCCAACTGATACTCTGTGTTGACGAAGCATTCCCTTTTTATCCAAAAACAAAGATGAGCATGTGCCTGTACCCTGATTTGTTGCCACTTGCCTATTTAGGGTGATGTCGTCTGTGAGTTTTCTAAACATATGACTGTGCGCTTCGACTCCGGATCGTAATGCCACAACCAGGTTTCGACCGAAAATAACATGATCGAGAAATGAGTAACTTTCTCTCCGGTACCGTTGCTGAAACTCACGTTTAACCCGTGGTTTATATAACTGTGCACTTAAAATTCTCGGCACTCAACGTGCACTTCCTTCTGATTTTGTGAACTGTGAATGTAGAGATCCTTAAACAAAGCTCGAACTGTTAACCTTTTCACTACCATGAGAAATGAAATAAAGTGTATCAGGGGTAAAAATAATAAAAACAAACATTATCAAACATATTGAACTTATGAACATGTTCTGGTCAATAAATAATGGATAACTAGTAGTAAGAGTATTAGCAGCATTAGTAATACTAATAATAATAGTCGTAATAATAAAACAATGATACTGTTCTACTAATTCAACAACAACATTGATAATTATAGTTATAATAATGCTAATAATAATATCACCGACATAGTGAGAGGGAATGAGTCAGAGAGACAGAAAAAGGTCGCTAGAGAACGAAAACAATATGAGTTTAGCCTTTAGGCCCCTGTCGCTTTCATATTTTGACAAACTGTTCGAGTAAAAGCGTACCCCTGTAAGTTATGGTCTATTCAAGTGACACTATTCCAGACTGCTACTACTGTTATGTACCAGAGTTTTTAAGTACATTGTACTGCAGTTAAATCCGGCACCTATGGTACAGTATGGGCTTATTTAGCTTCGTATAATCCGGCGCTCTAGGTAGCGAATAAGTAAAGCGCCTATCTGCACCAAGCATATCCTTAACTATTGTAGTGAATGCTGACCGACGAAACGCACATGCCACTTACACACTTATATGCGTTTGACCCAGGTAGCGCAACCCACATTGCTATGGAGATTATTTAAAGGTATTGTTTAAAGAATTTCTTCAAATATAATTTGTATTTGAAGGCTGAAAGGTTTATTCCCTCATAAAATCAACTTAATTTTAGAATAAACGCAGAACAAAAGATACAGGAGCAAAAGTCGACGAACTTAAATAACAACCATTGTACATCCTGATCCATAGCTGTTTTTAAAAACGCATTGGACCTTATTTATAGTAAACAAATAGGTGTTTATTAGTTTCCAAATATTTCAAAAACTGTACAGTAAAACCTTTTTATCACGACCACTTGAATGTGTTAGCTATTAAGTGTTTAAGACAGGTGACTGCTTAAAGCAATATGGCAATTAAACAGAAAACTCCTATAGGATATTTTTGTTTCACTGTATTCCTGGTTTCAGCTGTATATATATAGTGTAACTATATTGTATACAAATGATAGGGCTTCTAAGTAGTTGTCTATATATACCGTACGATTATTTACAAACATTTAAGACGAACTACATGCACTCAGTCGTGGTCAAATATATACTCCACTGACCTAATCCAGCTGCTACAAAACAGAAAAATAGAATAATAAAGATCAACTATATTAACACGGTCACATATAAAGACACCTGCTTTGATTTGCCTGGCATACGGTAGTTTATAAGTGTGGCATTTCTGATTAATTAGGTGCTAATCAACCGTTTGCATGGGGCAACCATGATTATATTCGTTAGATAGAAATACGGTACACATTAATATTACTATTTGGAAAGAACTGTCAAACACGACTAGATCTGAACAACCAAGTTTTTAACTTTAACTCATTTTCTCCTACTAAATTTAATGGGAAAATACAGTTTTCCTTGATGCTTTAATCAATGTTTGACTACACAGGGTTAACATACTATACAATAAATACCCTGATCTGCAGCTGTTTTAAATAGTTTTAATATTCATGAATCGATTCAAATACTACCGGGTACTTTTAGCAATACACTTATATGATTATGCAGTACATGCATACATATATGTATTCTATTAAAATACACCCGCACGTTAATCATATTTGTTCCTAGAGATATCAGTCCCTATTAATCGAACCTGTTTGCAAATATATATTGTATTCGAAGTACAATAGTACGGGGTTTTATGGTAATACTATGCTATGTATATGCACATGACAAATCTGATTAAAAGATTATACAGTCCATGTCCTAACCATGCATCTAGTTATGTGCTTCTTTGTCAAATCTATAGTGTTTCGAATAATCTGGCCATTCGATTTTTACAAGTAGAGAGTGTCGTTAACCCCGGACAGATACATTTTGAGACACGGAACTGATATGAAACTAGCACCTCATTTGTCATATGTGACACTCTATAAATCAGCGTTTACTCTCAGAGGCATAATCAATTTCAGAGTGGTGTTTTGCGAAGGAACGATGGAGCCTATTGCCTTATTCTCTTTTTAAGACAATAGTTCCGCTTCGTTAGAACATACTGACATTATTGTATAGCTCAATTGGAACAATACACACTATTTAATTTGCGTAGTGAGTGAATGCAGGACATAATATGATGCTGAAAGCTTCTGTTTCCTTTAGAAATATGCACTTTTTGCCGTAACAGAAGTGTCTTGATTTACAGAAAGCCACACCACTTTATTTAGTTTTCGCAATACTTGAGTGCAACTGTTTTTGTTACCTTGTAACGCCTTAGGAATCACTGCTACTTAGTTTATAAAAACTGTTTTATGCTTCTATCGATAATTTTAAACAATTACTTTGACTTGTGAGGCCTTATAGAATAACACAAGGTAATTTACTTAAAAAATGTCTTACGCAAAGGTCCTTGACATATACATCTATATCTATTACAAAAAAAGAATAAAATAAAATACTATGCTTTTATTATAGATACAAGGTATACAACGCAATCCAACACCTATTCTTAACTATCGACTTAAACTGATGATAAAATAAACTAGATCGCCGCCATTCTCTTGTGGTACCATCGGGAAATGATTAATTTGTTAATATCTACTTTTTATTCATTAAATTCCGTCAAATAACGCCACAGTACGTGAATTATAACGAAAATGTGCATGAACCGCGGACGTGCAATATTACTGCCGAATCACGCAACGTAATTTTTCTACAATGCTGACGGTCGCGAAGCGTCAATGTCTGTTTTCATGTTTTCTATATGAGAGGCGTAAAGGCTCAATAAGACTATCAAGATAAATGTGTTGTTCGAAAGATATGTCTCTTTCATCCATTCGGTTTATGAACAGGTGTTTATAAACTGACTGTCATTTGTACGACTATTTGAAACATTTTGCATACGTTCGATCTTGCAATTGAAAATGTATGTTTGCTTTTGCCTACTTCAAGCATCTACCTGGTAAGTTTACATCCCGCAATAAGAAGGATTTTTTAGATATATAGAATCCATTATACATAATTATATACATGCGGAGACTATTCAACCATTGAATATTAGGGTTTAATGTCTATATAAATTTATTTAGGGAATCTCTACGAATGGTGACTTTGAAGTTCAATTAAGCACAACGATACGTGCAAATAGCAGCCATCTTTGCGACGTCCCATAAGTTTGTCCTTAAATATGTACTAAATCGATATATAAATCGAAATAAATTACAGACTCGGACAACCTGTTTTACTTCTAAAATGTTCTTTTCTACCGTTCTGGGCAGCAATTCAATTAGAACAACATTCGGATAAATATCGCATGTTGCACACTAGACAGAATATGATTCCTTCTCTATCAAAGTTATTGTTCTAAAACACGTATGTCCATTGTAAACAGTTTGGAGTATACTCGTCGCTAGGTCATACTGCGTTAATTAAATCATTATCCCCTGGAATTTCTAATAGAAAATTCATGTTTGCAATAAAGGCTGGTCCATTTTAGACTATCTAGGGTTGTTTTTTTGTAATAAATTGCCAAATGGCAAACAGTGAAGTCCCTGATCAGAGGGCTCCTGCAGGAGCCCTCTGATCAGGGACTTCACTGTTTGCTTAGGACAAACGTACTCTTCACAGGTACATATTTGGTAAAAGACGCATATATGCGTCACTAGGGCTCAATGAGTTAAGAAAGAAAAGCGTTTTCGACACTGTTCACGTATATGTTTTTTCATTCGTTTGTAATATTTCTTGCCTATGCTTTTTAGCGTGTTTGCGACATTGCTGGAACCTTTTTTAAGCACGCAAAAATGGGAAATAGATAACGCTCAAGTTTGAGGCTATAACCAATGTGAATTAGAGCCATCATCTGATATAAGGTGGTGCATTGTTAAAGTTAATTATCGCTAGACATATCATAAACCAGTTGAGACGTTTCAAATTATACATATACAGTAGAGAAGACGTCAAATTTCCTGTGAAAGTACACTTTAACGAAACGTATTTAATTGAAATGTTAAAATTTGCAGTTTCTTGAGGATTGTGTCAATTGATTTCAGTCTCATTGATAAATGGGATTGAGCAAGAGACATCGGGTTACCCGGCGTCTGATTTGGCTCAAAACTGTCTCTGCAAAGGAAAACTCCATTTAGCACATACTCGTATATTGGGACACAATAACACCCACTCCACTGTAATACTACAGCTAAACCTATAACCTGTAATACAGTGACCAATTAACAATGGGTATATTCCGTTATCATAGGCAAGTAAATTGTACAACAATATGAGAGGACTGCATTTTGCTAAAAAGCATTTCAAGTTTTACCATACTTATTCCATGTTTATAAGCAATGACTGTTTGCAATAACACATGACGTTTATAGGGGAACAAATGTGAGACACGGCACTCGGTTATAAAAACAACATTACAATACTACTTTTTTTTTATTTTTTACTACTTTATGTGGTCATTTACACTTATAGGTATTATTTTAGTTGTTGCTATAGAACAGTGTTACTGTACTCTATTGGCGTATAACTCTTGAATGCCTAACCCTTTAACTCGCAATGATGTCATAAAGCGCAGTTGCAAACACTTTTGATCATTGTCTGATGCCACGTTACGTGGCGTCTGATCAGGACCAAAACAATTTGCAACTTGTTTTTAAATTACATCAGATAATTATACTGCCTTAAATCTAATTAAAAACGATATTGCAGAGAACAATATTTATGCAGACGACAAAATGACGGTGAAGGGGTAAAAACCTCTTGATAAATTTGATCATGAAGGGTTAATCCAGCTCTTATAATTTCCCTACAAGGCTTTACCGATATAGTTGTAGTTTGAAGGACAGGTGCCATATTAGCAGAGAGCTGAAAGATCATTGTCCTTTCGGGCACTAGTTGATCACTTGTCTAAAACTACCATGCTTCTTCATTCATTTGTCACTGTGAAACAATCTGAAGGTGTTCCGCACTTTGCACAGAGGGTAATGCTCCTTATGATACCCTTCTATTGCTGAAGTGCTTGAATCGTCGTCTATTTCAAGACAATCGTCAACGAAAAAAGAGCAAACTAAATTACAACGGTTTTAGATCAGAATACAAATTGAATATCATTGGCAAACAGTTGGATGCAGATCAGACGCCGCGTAACGGAACCAAGATGGATACAAATGTTAGCCAATTCAGTCTTTGCACGATAACGGTTTAGACTGAGTAAAACGTTCCAAAGCTGAAAAGGTTAAGTGTATCAATTGTGTCAGATGCCTGTTTCGTTTTCTAAAGACACGTTGTGTGTGTGTGTTGCTGTATTTTGTGCCAAAGGACGTTTGTCGTACTTTTAACATATCCAGCCTTTGCGACGAGTATATTCACCACTTACGAAACACGTGTCCTATGTTATCAACAGTGTAGATCCAGATCTTGATCAGTGGGGTCTAATGATGGTCTGCACTGTCTGTCATTTTACAATATTTTTGAAATCAACCCTAAATAACCACAACTACATGTAAATTATACTTAATTGGAAATTAAAATAGACTAATAACCACTTTGCCGCTATGGTCCTATATAGAGAATAGAGACAAACAGTGTTGACTCTGATCATACGGCGCATTATTCAATGAATTGTTGGTTAAACAATCGCTGGTGGCAACAGTTGAACACACGACATGGTAACTAGATAGATGACCATAGCATTTTTAAAGATAAATGTCTGTTGAATCCAGTTATGCCGACGGTCCGTTATATAAGATATGAGCAAACGATAAAGACTGATCAGATGCCGCATAATGCGGCGTCTGATTATAGTATAGACTGTTTCACTGGTTAGGAACTTGGTTACAGTGAGGCGAGGGTCCTCGCGACAGGTGGTATCGGAGTCCTGACTATACATGTTTCAGAGTCTCGTCGTGAAACAAAACTTGGCACGCTGAAGTGAACGCGAAAGAGGTAATTAAAGGTCAAATTGACATAAACACTATAAATCGTTATTGTCACCATATAGTCCGATGTTTTTCTAAGCGTCGTGCATGCTTAATTCGTTCCATATATGGAATGTACGCTTGAAATAGTTAATAAAACGACGCGGTAATCAAGGTTTTTGTTCACAACGATCAAATCTTATAAATGACTGCAATCAATGTTTCTGGCAAGATTCATACTTAAGTTGCATCTTTGCAAGAGAATCTCTAACAACAGGTTATTAAACGTTACAGGTTCTTATCGACATTTTTGTTTTTGTTTGATAGAGAATGGATCTAAAGTGCATGTATTGCAAGAGGTCCTTTATCTTTTACAATGCTATAAACTGTCACCTGTCTTTTATACAATCAATTAGCCTTCGTTTTAGCGGTTGTAAATTAAATTTACTGTAATTATTACGTATAACTGCGTTCGGTTAGTGCCTACTTGATATGATATCATATGTAAAGAACCATCGTCGTATTTAATAATTTCGAAATAGTTAACACGATGCAAAAATAATAAAAAGTACTCAATTTCAAAGATTCTGTTGCTGTATTTTTTTTTATATTTCCCAAAAAGAAAACCAGACTCTTAATAATTGAATATACACTTGCAAATATCTCTAAAGCGATCAATGAAATAATCTAATGTGTAGAACAGCTCCAAAGGCAAAAAATAACCGGTACATGTAATAAAAACAAACTGCAAAATTATCGTATGGTTATCTCAGTCCATTACATGAGGTGTCAACCAAAGCATAGTACTTAATGCAAAAACTGAATTTAGACATTACGGTGTGCAAGGTAAATTCTTCCTACAGTACTGAATCTTATTAAATTAACAATTTTTGCGATTCGCTTTAACCTGTTCACTGCTTTACTCTGACCGTACAAACAAAGATAAAAAGGTTAGCTTCGATTGAGAATCTGAATAATTATGTGTCTGAATCGGATCAAAGCTGTTTGACTATCTTAGAGATCCTTTTTCGAGTTTGATCTTAGTTAGACATCGAGAAATATGGCACAGCACCAGGCTCGTAACTGTTTGCAAATACGACTGTTAGTCTATCAAATGTATAAAACAGAATGGATTATAGATCTTTCACCGAGAATAGGATCGAACCACACTCGAACCCGGGCATATTATCAATTTTGCAAAATTTAATAAGTAATTCAAATCTCAAGCGTGAGTAAATTTGCTTTTTTCCTGGTGTCGTCTAAACGACGGCCTACATGAAAATGAGTTCCACAAAACAAAGACCAGCTTCTTTGGTCCATGTTTGTCTTCGACATGTTCAATGAGCGAGGCTTTGGTATTGAGTTCTGCTCCGCAAGTGTCACATTCAAAGGCCCTCTTTCGCAAAGAATGATAAACATGCCGATGTCTTGCAAGAGTTTTCCGATTATTAAACCGTCCGCTGTATAATTGATAAAGCACTTTTAGTATGTGTTAATTAAAGTCATAGAATGAACTGAAAGATTTATTGCACAAAGTGCAGTTTACCTTTCTTTTCGATGAAAACTACCCCTGTGAAAAATTCAGGAATTTTAGAATACCCATGAACGTTAAATAGAATAGTTCTAGGGCTTCAAAAATAATTTACACATTCTACTAAAGGAGTTCAAGAACTTCTGCAAATTCTAGAACAATGGTTCTAAAAACATCAAATTCCTAGAATTATTGCAGCATATTCATGAACGTTTAATGGCCACTTGTACTATTTTTTCATGAATATTCAAGAAATCATTCCCGAAAAGTTCTATAAAAATTCAATACCTTCCAACAGGGGTATTTTGTGGCGCTAAATAATGCCTGAACTTGTGGTCATGTACTGATATTCTTTACAAAGAATGTACTGATAGTCTTTACAAAGAAACTGCTTTTTTCATCTGCTTTTACGACATTTGAATGGGAGTCCGGCTGCTGGAAGTGTCGCATATATTGTTATTGCCGTTTACTTCAATATCCAGACTTATATCAAGTAAACTGGGGTCTTCTAACGAGATCTCGCCCATTTCGGGATTCGTGAATACTCTGTAACAATGTTAAGAAGAACCTGTAACACTTATCAAACAGTCGCCAGGGACCTGTAACCTCTACATCACATTGATAAGTAACACCAAACTTATGATAACATTAAAAATCGGACATATTATTTTTAAAAATGCTTCAATATTAGAAACACACGAACAAATAGATTATCTTATTGTGTAAAATGCTCCAATTTCTTACGTAAAGTTAACTTATAACATGAAAATGAATCATTGATTTCGGCGCATTTACAGTTGAAAGTTGAATTCCGCTTAAGCCGGTGCTAGGGGGCGTGAGCACTGTTGCATATTTCAGTATTGCTCATGAACAGACTCAATTTAACCGAGTCTGCAATTTTCAGTATTTGCTTTGATTTCTGTGCTTTCAAAGGATCTTCCCTTATTCAAATTTATATAATTCACAACAGCAGATGTTAAGTGCTTGTGTGGCGACTGTAAAAAGTCGCCCCGTACTTCATTCTCAGTGTTGTTATAGTTTGTGGTCCTTTGGAATCATTGATTTCGGCGCATTTACAGTTGAAAGTTGAATTCCGCTTAAGCCGGTGCTAGGGGGCGTGAGCACTGTTGCATATTTCAGTATTGCTCATGAACAGACTCAATTTAACCGAGTCTGCAATTTTCAGTATTTGCTTTGATTTCTGTGCTTTCAAAGGATCGTCCCTTATTCAGATTTATATAATTCACAACAGCAGATGTTAAGTGCTTGTGTGGCGACTGTAAAACGTCGCCCCGTACTTCATTCTTAGTGTTGTTATACTTTCTGGTCCTTTGGAATCATTGATTTCGGCGCATTTACAGTTGAAAGTTGAATTCCGCTTAAGCCGGTGCTAGGGGGCGTGAGCACTGTTTGCATATTTCAGTATTGCTCATGAACAGACTCAATTTAACCGAGTCTGCAATTTTCAGTATTTGCTTTGATTTCTGTGCTTTCAAAGGATCGTCCCTTATTCAGATTTATATAATTCACAACAGCAGATGTTAAGTGCTTGTGTGTCGACTGTAAAAAGTCGCCCCGTACTTCATTCTCAGTGTTGTTATACTTTCTGGTCCTTTGGAAACATTGATTTCGGCGCATTTACAGTTGAAAGTTGAATTCCGCTTAAGCCGGTGCTAGGGGGGCGTGAGCACTGTTGCATAGTTCAGTATTGCTCATGAACAGACTCAATTTAACCGAGTCTGCAATTTTCAGTATTTGCTTTGATTTCTGTGCTTTCAAAGGATCTTCCCTTATTCAGATTTATATGTGCATATCCATGTAGGCAGTGGGGACCACTTGCTTTTATTTCCTCTAATTACCTGAATCCTAACACAGGCGACGTTAAGTATCGTCTTAAAAAGAAGCCAAAAGCTCTTACCACGTTTTAATTAAGAATGCTTGTTATGAGGCTGTGTAATCTCGCTGAACATGTGTGTGTTTACATGTACACGCGAGAAAGAGTCATGACTCTGAAACATTTTTCGAAACGACCCCTATACCACCTGTCGCGAGGACCCTTGCCCCACTGTAACCAAGTGCCTAACCAGTGTGTTTGCCGATAAGATTTTAAATATAAATGAATAACATGAAAATCAGGTCTCCCTTAATTAAAGATTAAACAATCTTATATATGAGCATGGAATAACCAACTGTCCGTAGACGGGTAAAAGTAGCAGGGGTGAATTAGTTTAAACCCATAAAAAATACTATTGCATATGAAAAACCACAAAGGCAATCGTACAATGATGTTATGTCATTAAGGAACGATGTAAACTAAGAGAAATAAAGGAAAATAGAATTAGAAAACAAATTCTTTTTAACTATTGCATGATCGAATAGTAAACTGTTATATATCATTATAGCAAGCGTAGTGAAAATTAGCGCCATGATAAGACATACTTTTCAAACTAATTGTCATGGGAAGGTAACTGTTAGCTGCGAAAGCTTAATTAACACCTCACCTATGTGTTTATTCATTACCAATTGATCTACCTGCTGATTTTATTAAATGACATTGTTGTTTTAGTGTTTCAATTCAATCACTCTCCCGACTCTCTCTACCCCTCTGTCTTCCTTTCGTTCTATCTCTCTTTCGCTCTCCCGCTCTCTCTCCATTACTCTCATTCTTTCTATCTGCCTCGCTCACACCTCTGTTTACCCTACTTTCCCTCGTTATTTCCAATCCCCCCCTCTTCATATGTTTGTCTCTATGTCCATGTATTAGAATGAATCAGTGTGTGTTCGTTTTGTGCGTTTGACCCAATATCTTCTAGTGTTCCTCCGACTGTCGATATATGTTGTTTTACTGAAGTGACCTTCAATATACTTTCAAGGGAGTGTCTCATTTATGACCACAGATAAAGTAACATCACCACATGATTAATGAGCTTATTTTATCTTGTGATATGTTACCTACCATCTCATCTTTCACACATGACACTGTTAAAAACATTGTTTTCTCTCAAAGTCTCCATCATCAAATGATATTTTCTCCAGACTAATGGAGCCTTTGTCACATGTCTCTGAAAACATCAGTTAATATATAGTTTCTAACGCAGGTTAGTGTCGCCATTTTTTCACTAAAGGATTGGGTAAAGCCTATCAACTACGACCACAAAAAAGAAGGCTAAATGGTTGTATAAAATCAGGCCACAGCTTAAAACAAGCTTTTAACCCTTTCCCTTATAGAAGCGACTTTTAGCACATGCATTTTATTCATCCGCTGAAGAAAATAGTTCCAATTTAATCAGTAATGAATATGTATTTTAGGGAATATTTTCTATATTATAGTACATGATAGCTTAAAGCAGGCTGACAGTAAAGCAGAATGCGCCCTAAGGCGCATTCTGCTTTACTTTCAACCTGCTTTAAGTAGTCACCTATCTTAAGTACTAGAAATAGGCTACCAGGTAAAGGGTTAAGTAGAAAGCTCCTGTACGAGATTGTAATGTACGTTAATACATAACAAAACCCAAACATATTTTACTGAAGTGTTGAAACTGTTTTACAATGCTCCCTCTCTACAACGGCCCTCCCAACGACGACTCCCTCCTTACAACGATTTCCCATCTTGAAAATTATGTCCAACCTTTTCAGGTCTGCAATACCGACTGCTTAATGTTGTCTTCTGCTGTTTTTCTCAAATTACATAATGGACATTTTGACAGATACAAAATTAATGACGAGTGACAAATAACTTCAATCCAGATCAGACGCCGCGTTACGTGGCGTCTGATCTGGAGTCAAACTGTTTGCAAATGTAAGCCAAGTTTCCTCCATTTAAAGACTCCCTCCGAACAACGCACATATTTCTTGTCTCCCTTTTAACGTCGTTGGAGAGAGAGGGAGCTGTTATTTTAGAAAACGTAAAGGACTTATTTTAATCCGTTTGACACGGAATCTGTTGTCGTGTCAGCCATCGTGTTACTCTGCGTCTGACATGGTTTATATTAAGCTGCAATGAACATGTAGTGTCAAGTATAGATTCGTTAATTAGGGCGAAATAACATCTACGTCAATTTAATCTTTCTTTAGTAAGATCAGATATCTCTCTGTAAGAATATAAACGGATGAAAAAACGAGTGACGCCTAATATACTGGCGAATAATCCTTTTACAGTGTTAAATATAAATGAGTAACCGAAGACTAATTAATTTTACATTTGATTAGCTTATTACAGTAATACGGCTCTTGTTATAAACAATGTTGCGGTTTTAAGTAATGTTGTCGATTTGCTCAGTAATTCGAATAACAAGACCAACACTTATACTGTGTCGTCCATTACTTGTTTTGAAAAGGTGATATTTGCTTAACCTTTACACCCTTAATCGATTGGGGCACAACGCTACTGAAAACTTATCACACAAATGTGGCTTGCTATACATGTATGTACGCATTAGCGCCCAGTGGAATCTTAATTGCTTATATATTTAATTAGTCTGTGTACTATTTGTTTTAGGAGTGTCTGATCTATATTATATACATTACGTGGCGTCTGGTCAGAGTCTACACTGTGTGCACAAATGGATTAAGCAGATATTTGTCTTTAAACATGTCTTGAACATCTATGTAGTCACCATATCATCTGCTCAGCAGTTGTCACTGCGATTGTTTATAATAGTAACTTAATAGCCATTATTTACTTTCAGACATCTAAACATTCTGGTCAAAACGGTGGACCATGACCGGACACCGAGACCAGCGTTTGAACTGTCAAATACATTACCAGAATATTAAACAGTGAACATATACTGGCGAACATCGAAATCTATAACGATGTGTACAACACTTGATAACATCTATACGTATTGCAGATTAGTGGTTTATTTCCTTCTAAATGGAGTCTAAATGTCGAGCTTTCTTACAGTGTAGTTCTTACCCTTCATTTCGTACTTGATGATTTTTAATGTTTGTTGCAAGTACTTTGATTCCAGATCAGTAATGTTACGTGTGGTCTGGATCAAAATTGTTTGACCTTATTTTTGAAATCAAATTACAGATACATTTACTCTGAGATGTGTTGCAGAAAACAAATTTCGCAAGCGACAATTGGCAATACTGAAAGGGAAAATGAGCTGAATCCATTGCGTGACTTACAATTCTTATACTGATTGAACTAAAGACGCCATGGCTTGTCATCATAATCGGATTTATTTCCAGTCATCATAAATTCTGTATGACGTTGTGTACCTGTCTCTACTCTGACGTTATTTTTACCCATGATAACAATTCACAAGCCGTGACGAATTAAATAACACACATGTTAAGATGGAAACCCAATGACGTTCTGAACAAAACCCGTGATGATGACAGAAAAACCTGTGACGGTAAGAAGAAAACCCGTGACAGAAAAAAAGAAAACCCGTGACAGAACCATTACAGAACGTCACGGGCGTTACGGGTTTTAGTAGGTGTGATAGATGCTTTGAATCTGACTGGCTGAAACTTCACATGTGACCGATATGTACGGAATGGTTCACATTGGTCTAAACGGGATAGGCGAAGGTGAATTTGAAAATACAACCAGTAACACGTACATCTTATCCCTTCCATTGCGACAACTTAATTGTGTTAATGATCTGGGGCCCGTTTCATAAAACATCTTACGACAAATGTTGTCGTAAGTCAGATTATAAAACTCTCAATTATTATTTATTTCTCTATCTAATCCTGCCTTGTGACATCTTTTTGGAATCGTCTTTTCAAGACGATTCCAAAAAGACGTCACAAGGCAGGATTAGATAGAGAAATCAGAAATTAAATGTTTTTTAAAGTTTTGACTTACGACAGCATTTGTCTTAAGATGTTTTATGAAACGGGGCCCTGGTGTGTTACACATGTGACTGCTTAGCAAAAGGCCGAATGAGCTTTCTGTTTACGTCCACCTTGCTTTAAACTGCCATCTATCTAAAACCCTTGATTAGTAACACTTTAAGCTGTTATTTATCTATAATGCAGTCAAACGACATTCTTTAAAGTGGTCGTAATGGAGAAGTTTTACTTCTTCGTTTGTATGTTTCTTCTATGCCATCTATTTAGCCCATTTACTGCCTTACACAGAGTACGCTAGTTATGTTAAAATAGAGTGTAACGCGGCATCTGATCAGGATCAAAACTGTTCGACACTCATTGCTATGGTCAAACTATCTCAATAGTAAATTTGAGGAAAAAACAACAGTCGATAATTGTTTAACCTTGATGACGTCATGGAAGTGGATGGGGTAGATCTTTAATGTATATGCCATGAATAAGACGTTAAAATCCCGTTTAATCGAAACTTTAATTATGCAACCTCACTGCATTAATTTATTTGCACATAGTGTACGTTATTATGAAAATTTAACGATTCGTGTTAAAATTGTAGTGATTTGGAGCCTTATCAGATGCCAGTTTAACGTTCGGCCAACTATGTATTATCATCTAACTGTATTGAAATACGTGTATTGAAATATATTTGTATTGCTACGAAGTCAGTGTATATAGTGCGAGATGTCTGTATACGAAAACAAAGTTTATTTCGTAGCAATACAAATATGTTATAATACCCATCTAAGTAGCAAAGCATTCCATCGTTATACCTAGTTGGCCCCAAGTGAGTTAAACATATAATTAATTTAGCTCTTATGAACGTGTTAATTGGAAACAATAACGTTGTCCCCACTGTTTAATACAACAGTGTGATTGTTTAATTTGCAGAGCAGGGGCCCGTTTCATAACACTTCGTACGACAAAAACGGTCGTAAGTCAAAAGTTGAAAATACTTTTAATTTCTGATTTCTTTATCTAATCCTGTCTTGTGACATCTCTTTGGAATCGGCTTGAAAAGACGATTCCAAAGAGATGTTACAAGACAGGATTAGATAGAGAAATAAATAATAATTGAGACTTTTATAATATGACTTACGACAACATTTATCGTAAGATGTTTTATGAAACGGGCCCCTGGACTGAACAAACATTATCTTCTACAACTCGTGCAATCCACCTTGTTACTTGGCCGAATTTACGATTCTCTAACTGTAAATGATTCTTAGTTTTAAACTGAAGTATGTTTAATACTTTTTTATAACAGAAGATATATATTCAATATCAACGGTATCGTTATTCAAACAAGAGCTTATATTCTGTTTTAGTTTATTTGGACTTTTTGTAATTAAGGGTTATGTTGCCAGTGATGCTTGAACCAAAGAGAAAAGTAGTTATTACAGATCTTGGTCATTTGCTGAACAACTATATTTAAAGTTCGTACTACTTTTAGCCTAACTGTACGCACATATCGACCCTTCTTCAGGTCATTTTTTATATGAAGTTTTGAGTATTCATACAAAACTGCCATATCACTCTCAATTGATCAACAACAAGCCTCTTTATTTCAAACTAAAACGCATATCGTTTACTATAATCACAAATGCTGGAAGAAGTTTGAAACATAGACACAAGATAATTCAGTTTCTGGTATCTTGTCTCGTAAATAGAAAGTGTAATGTAGTTACACATAATTTTAAGTGAATGCTATTTTGTTCTCATGCGAGACATGTTAACGCATACTAATACATGAAGACGTTTATTCCTTCTGCCACATGCCGGAGTCTCTTAGTATGATTCAAGTCTCATTCTATTTGCTATGTGTTTGTTTGGAAATTTCGAATGACCAAAATGCTGTGCAATTGTTCCCGTCAGCGTCGCCAGGTACAGTTAAGTTTTGAAACTACTTGTAAATAACTTTAAGATGTCTGCATGTTTACAAGCTTGGACACCAAACTAAACTATATGCACTTAAGCGCTTAAACGTACAACGAAGAACACGGCTCGGAACCAGTGCTCGAAAATAGTTGTCAAAGAGCACTTGCTATAGTTTGTTTTAAAATTGTTATATCCTGTCGAACCATTGTACTAGGTATTAATCATCCTAAACTTGTTGATTGTTCCTGACCAATATTAATTATTACATGCTTTATTTACTATAATAGAACACAATATGATTAAGAGTTTCAAAGATACTTAAAAAAGGAGTTACAAAACAATGTGCACTACGCGTGTCTTTTATTTCAAAATGTATGTACTCATCTCCTCCAGTTTGCATTAGAAATCTAAAATCTAAAATAAATTCATGCGTGTCCTATGAGATACATTCAATAATATAGTTGGCGACCATAAAAGAGATGGACCTTTGACAGACTGTATGACATTCGATAAATATTCGACTGTGTTTACAGTAATTGCATCGATTGTAGACCATGGTCAGAGGGCTCCTTAATTGGCCCTTTTGGTATTTGTCTACATTATTTCCTAAAGGTTGATATACCTGTTTTACTCAAATGGTTAAAGCAATGCTGTCTCAATGTAATTAGACTATAGCATGGTGCCTTGGGGCATGTTGTCTTTGTATACCGGTAAGGTCTAATAAACTGAAAGCATAACAGTGGAACGATTACATTATTTTATGTTTAACTCTGTGAAGGACAGCCGATGTCTGGCAATATGTCTGTATTATACACGTGTAAGATGTTTTTATTTTGCAAAATAGTTCTCAGTGAGAAAGTTTGTTGATCAGACTATGCATACTTGGTTTATTGTTCAGAACAGTTCCAGAAACAACCCATAAACTGTTCATGTTCTTTTTTTAACAGTCCGTAGATATGAATCAGAATCACTAGGTTGGATTACTTCAACTCGCTTGTAAGGGGTTCTAAAAACAATAAAAGTACTCTGCTTTTTCTAGCATATGGAGATATACATGAAACCCGACCAGCTTGTTCAAATCATGTTGTTCATGGTTTGATTTGTTAGTATACATTACAAATATTAGTATATACATTGGAATATTAGTAAATGAACTGTTCTATGAAATAACTACTTTGCAGAAAGTCACAGGATGCATCTTTACCATGTCGCTTTTAGAAATTAATTTAAACTGTTTGACGATTACAACATAAGGTGTTCTTGCAGAAGGACACTACCGCGATACATTTCAGAAAAACGGTTTAAAATATGTATGTCAAATAGAACTGTTCCAGACTGTCTAGGACACTCTTTGATACATGTACATCGGCACACATCCACAAATTATAATTATCTATTTCATTTGCACCTAGTGAATTCTTCCATGCTTATATATTGGATTGGTGAACTTTTATGTAAGGGTGCTTGGTCTAAAATTATATTTTCTTTCTGTTTTATGTTGAAGTTCCTATCAACAAACAGTATAGACACTGATTATACGGCGTCTGATGATCTTGTGTGTATGTAATTTATACTGGACAATATGTATAAATGGGTGAATAATATACCAATATTCGGCGTATGATCATAATTCAAATGTTATGAAACAATGTGTCTACATGAACACAACTTAAACCTATCGACCACCAACGTCTCCTTGAACCATTTAATCGCCACAATATCTACGTTTTTATTCAATTTGTATGAATTTAGTAAAATACAAAATATTGTAAAACATATTTGGTCTCCGATCAGATGCCGATTCACAAAATGTTTAGTCAGGAGCAAAACTGTTTCAAACCTATAGTGTAGTTGCCTATTGAAGTGAAAGGGCGACAATGAGTTATTAAATTATTGTTTTTAAACGCCTATTCTTACACATACATATGTTGAATGAAATACATTGTACAATGAATAAGTATGAAATAAAACTAAATAAGTTAACAACAAACGAAGTACACATCGAATAAATATTTAAAGAATACTGAAAATAGTATCCAAACCACATTCCGAGTAAAATTCGATTGAGATTATCTTTAAACAATGGGAAATGTTCATATTATTTAACAACACTCCATTTTGTAGCGCGATTAAGAGTAAATGCCTCGTGAACTGTAACATAACACTACACAATTAATTATCTGATTGCCTTAAAATTAAAACGCATAAGTTCGGCAACCGCCATGTACTTTAAGATTAAACGATAAACGTCCCATTTTAGAATGCAGACTGATTACATTAGTTTGCAAAAACACCGAAGCTGCTACTTATTTTCGTTTAATTATTTCAGACGACCACTTAAATAGCACATATACCCGTAGTTTGCAGTTCTTTTAATGTTTATAATGACAGTTTAAAGTTTTCACTATGTAATACGTTGTCCAAATGTCTTACAGCGGCATTTAGCTCTATGCTATTTAATTAGCCGTCTACTGTTACGCAATAGGATACTTAAAGAAAAATCGCATTGAAGACGTCAAACTTTCAGACAATATATTAAATAGAAATGTCCGTATGTTTACAATATACATTATGTAATTACAATCAATTTGAAAAGTCTCTGTCGAGGGAGTAGTCACAAAGGTGTATTTGTTATTATTGTCTTAATTAGATTCTCTAAAATGAGTTCATTCCATAACAGCATTGATGGTTTAAAACAAACTTAACCTAAGTCGCTGATTTAGTAGTTTCAAAACTTTAAGACACGCCAAATTTTTTTGAAAACAATTACTATTAAAATTGTCAGCGCCGAAGTCGCATAAGGTCGATTTTGCAAACTGTTTGGATCCTAATCAGACGCCACATCACGTGGCGTCTGATCAGGAGCCAAACAGTTTGTCACTGGTTTTGACATGACTCATACATTGAATCTTACTTTGGAACATTATTGTTAACAACAATAGTGAAGTATACGACAATACAGCTGTTGAGGGTTTAAAACCTCATTATTAATTTTGCACCGAAAGGGTTTAATAAGTACATGTAGTATGCTACAACTGTAAGTACATTGTAAAACATAATTATACATACATGTTGATATGAAATTGAAAACTTATCAGATTGGAAGTATGACATCGCATACTATAACACAAACATGAGCCGTGTAATATCCACCAATACTAGCAACATGCTAAAAGGTGATGTCAAGGGACCAACCGTTCCATGGTTTGTCAGTGTTCATGTGTCTATGTTATATGTATTTAATATGTGTCATACTCATGTGTAGATCCTTCATCTTCATTTAGATCCTTCATTCTCATGTAGATTTTTCATATTCATGTTTAGATCCTTCGTTTTCATCTAGACCATTTCATATTCATATGTAGATCCGCCCATGCTCACATTCATTTAGCTCATCCCATAATCATGTAGATCCGCCCATGCTGATATAGTTATATCTAGACTCATGGTCATATACTTTCTAACCAATCATTTAGTTTCAAGTTCAACTAACCCTTAACCGTTTAGTACAAAATAGCCACCCTAACTTGCACGTGCGCACTTCGAATATCACAGATAGTTACTTACGTACGTCTTGAGTTTGCCTCAAATTATTTTCAGGTAAAGTGACTGTTTCATTGCTTTAACATATTGATAAGAACCATTATTTCATTCATCGATTCAAGTATGTTCGTCGCATTTTCATAATATTTCTGTATCTTCTATGTATTAATGGCACTTCGAATATCACTGATAGTTACTTACGTACGTTTTGAGTTGTGTCTTATATGCGCCTCCAATTATTTTCAGGCGCTGCAAAAGTCCTATTTGTACCAGACCCCATTTAAGTCGAACCCCGGACGGAGACAGAACTATGTATCTTTGCCCGGTGACAGTGGTAACTATTGACTACCAAACAGGTATTCGACATTAGTTTAACCTTTCCAATTTTATTCATAAATCTAACTTAGTCGGTATTATAATTCATGTAAGATAATTTTAAATATATACAATCATGTCTCATGCAAATATACTTGGAACATTTAGATCAGAGCAACACACAATCTGTCAAACATAACATCTGACCAGAACAATACTGTAGCAATAACTTAGGTCTAGAACGCGTCAATAAATCTCATACCACGGCAAACTCATAATGAATATGACACAAAGGCTTTCGTTGAAGTAACATGCTGATATTTTCTGAGGGATTTGCTGCATAAACGTGTTAAAGACAACTGAAGATTCGTAATGTGGTGTCTGAGGATACATTGAGGATGACCCACTTCATCTATTATTCAAGACAATTGTGATTCTGTGTGACTATTGAAATTCAAGTGAAATCCAAATACTAATTCCTCGATGCCGAGAGACTAGACTAATCCAAATTCATTTTTCAGAAAGAATACAATGACGAACACGGAATACCGTTATAAGCTATTGAGGAAATTCTAAAGACTAAATGTATTATTTGTGTTGGCTGCATTGTATACCATTATATATTTGACGGAGAAATTATGATTGCCTGCAAAGCTGTTTTAATTATCTTGCAAACGGCATCGCACTGACTTATAATGAAGAAAGCAGGGTAAACATCCAACGTAGGAGCTTTCATGAGGAGAAGGCAATCACACCATAGTTATGCATAATAGTAAGCATGCAATTTGTTTTCCTTGAATTGCACAATGTATTTACCACTTGTGTGCTTTTTTTGTTTGTCATGTGGTGCTTCCGGGTATATAATTATACAGGTAACGACAGTGTATTCAGAACTTTGTAAAGTTACTGTTTACGTTTACATAATAATCAATGTCTAATTTGTACATCAACCAGAATGGCAGCGGCAGAGAGGCTAGAATTGCTTTTTAAGATCACTGTTCGAGCCATAACTTGAAATCAATTCAGAAGTGTTTGAGTGTCTTAGGTGCATAAAGTTATTGTCGCAGTAAGGTGAGAGCGTATAATAATGAACATCTTTTCTCCTTAATATAGCATTGTAAAACAACAACAACAGGTTACGTGGTTAAGGTTTTTGATAATGATTGTACATAATTTTCAAATTCAAATTCAAATTCTTTATTTCACACAATATGAGTTGATTACAGTTAATGTCTTTCAAAGTTTGGACCCGAATGCTAATCACTTCAAACTGACTTCGATCAACACAAAAAAGTAGTGGAATCTCACAAAAGGTGACGAGTTAAGGATTTTACTAGAACCTGTCTGTTTATTCTGTGAAAGAATTTAGGCAGCAGATCACAGTATCGTATCAATTCGTATCGACGTATGCAAGCCAGAGACAAAGGCATCATTTGGTGTGGAAAGGCAACCATAAGTTGCTCATAGAAATCCTAAAATTTTAAACATTTCAAGCACGATTTAACATAATTATGTAAACAGTTTGTATCAAGATCAGACGCCGCGCAACGAAGCGAATTTTCTGGATATAAACTGTTTGAAACACATGTTTCATCAGTAACATACATACAAATTCCAAATTTAAAAAGTAAGAGTAAAATTTGAACATTTCGGGAAATGTCCGTAGGTCCGTAGGAATCAATTGTTTGCATCATATACCCGGGGTGCTGTGATCCCAGTACCGGGGCTACATTTAAGCGATGTGTGTGTTATTTAGTAAAGCCATACACAAAATCTAGGTCTCTGTTTGAAAAAGTAATTGTGTTGTTCGTATCATTAAAAAAATTCGAAAATCGTTTGTTTTTTTGTCCAGTTCAAGCCAACTGATCGGACAGACACAAAAGGTTCTTATAACAATTCAAACAATCTGATACTCTAGTGGTAGCATAGCATTCAGCCATCGAGTTTAATTACTTGACGTTTCATCTGACTCTAAATTGTGCCCAGAAGTAGCCAGTGCTCAATAATGCAAGAATTGTAATGCGTAAGCTTAATTGTTTCAGCACTATTCAAAAAGATAATAATTCTCTTCATGACTTTGTTTTTAGAATTTTAAAATGAACCACTACGGGTGTAGGTGTTCCACGAAAGTAATAAGACTCAAGGAGGAAACGCAACCCAAACAATACACCCACCTCTCAAGCAGAACACACACCCACAGTCATACCATAACACACACACACACACACACGCGCGCGCGCGCGCAACACCATTCCATCCACACACTAAATAAAAAACAACACGCAAGACAAACATAAAGCAAAGTGAATATAGGAGTCCGCCTTGGTACGGTCAGTAGCAAACAATAATTAATTGAAAATTAATTATTAACAACCACTGAGGGGTTAAACCTGGGTTTAGGGGCGCCCAACCTCACTCTTATCTCCTATATTCACCTATAAAGACGAACAGTGTACATAAAATATAAACCCTGTTCCACAACCTTACAATCAAAAAGACCACCAACACAGTAATAAATACATGTCAAACATCTAACAAAAATTATATGACAATATTATTAGTAACACGGGAAAGAATTAAACATTCAAGCCCGTGTTAAAAATAACCCACTATGGCAACGGTCAAAATGTACTCAAGCGACTAGTCTGTAGTCACGAGTAAATGTCTGTATTTCACAGACATTTTATACTATGTGATACTTGAACTCCCTGAAAAATCGTTCCATTCTATTTGCCCTATATTGTACTTCATGGAATTGAATGGTAATTTCCTCCAATTCCGATTCGAATAAAACTCCTGTGTCTTAATAAACAATAGACCGCTATCCAATATTGCCATTCTAATTGCCATCATGTCATTGAACTAGAGTTATATGTCCTTACAGAAATCACTTACGATGTAAAGAGATTTACTCACTACCCAATTTTACAGCTTTGCTAATTACAAACAGACATTGCAAGGAATATTCATTAGGTAGAGTGTAGGGAGACAGTGGTCAACCACTTATTAGTATGATATATTAGATTTGCAATTGACACTGACTATTCTATTACTTTGTGTACTGTGTGAAAACCGGTCCAACTTAACATATCATTCATTCAAATTCTGATTTTATTTCTATGATGCAGTTTACAAAACGAGCAAGCTTAGGCTCGGATGAGGCAATACGTAAGCAGTTCGTTCTGGATCAATAATTGGTAATGGTTGGTATATAATGTCCTTTGCAATGAAGATAAATTAAGTCTTAATTAAAAACAATGGTTATTCTTAACACAATTTGCAGATAATTTCCCCCAAGTAACAGTTATGTTATATTGTTTGTACTTTAAATGTTTCTATTAAATTGAATTTCGGTAACCCTGATCAGAGGGCTCCTAACGGATATTTACCTTTTGCTTAGGATATGTGTACTCTTCTTAGGTACACTGTTTAACAATGACGCGTACATGCGTGACTAGGGTTCAAAAGGTTAACATAAAACAGTTTGATTAGATTAGTTCTCTTCAAATGACAATCATCGTGACTTCGATTAATGTCGTTTTATATTTTTTAGGAATAAAGGACGTAACAGTTGAACACCACATACGTGTCCCAGCTAACATGTAATTCATTCAACTTCTGATTATATCTCTCTAGTGCTCAACAGTTACCCAAGACACAACTCCCCACTGATACAGCAACTAATTATGATTTACCTAGTGTAAACAAGTACTTTTTACAACTACGGGTCAATGCTGTATTCTGATAATTAATACTAAAATGATACAGTGTGCGAACAATGACCTTTGCATGCTTCATACTTAGTAGAAATATTTAACGGCACAATCTAAAGTGAACAGCGTTGACGCTAAATTGTGTCGCGGCGGCATCATAATCACTTAAACACGTATGTGACAATGCCAAATATGAGCGAACCGAACAACACCATGTCGTTGCATTTGCAATGGAAATGAGTAATAAGGCATCAACATATTTCAGACAGAGCCTACTAGATAGGCATTGTAAAACAAACTTAGTTCTACAGTTACACCAAACCGTATACTTAATCACATGTCCTTAATCCGTCTACGAGCTAACGCTAACATTCAGAATATCGGTTGATTAATAATATAAGTCAAATGTCTTTAAAAAGCTAGCTACGTTTAAGTAACATTATTTGCGATGGTTTTGTGATTAACGTTTAGGACTTTGAAACTTAAGGCCAGAGTTTCGTATCCCGTCGAATGTACAACTGTTTTCATCATGTGTGTTTGTTGTTGTATTACCATGGTTAAATTAATGTTTCATTATTATTCTTTCCCTGTCGCCTTTGTCGTTTTTGTTGGTGTTTAGGTAATGTTTTTGAAGACAAACTTTCTCATTAACTGACGTTTGGAACAGGTGTGTAAACTTCTTAGCAAGTTAAATACGATAATTTACTATTTAACAAAGGGTACGGTATACCTCACATATAGCAAATGTGATTAGCGTAAACCACTGTCCACTACCAAAATTTGCATGCAGAAGTGCGACATCTACTGTATATGGAGCCATAACTTTTTCATATTTTGAAGTGAAAGCCATTAAAGATTAAGTAACAAGTAATATAATTAACAAATATTCAAAGCAAGTACAGTTAGTTTTGTATTAAGCGACCTTAAATAGAAAATAATTAGACATCTTAAAAATACAGGTGTGAAGTTTATTCAGGATACAGAACATGCAAAGCACCTGTAAGAATCTCTGAATCAATTCTATTATTTGACACATTATAAGTAAGAAAATTATAAAGCGCCGTAAATATTGTATTGAACAATGTGCATAAAATATAAAAATATACTAATCCCCAAATTATATAATACTACCCCGAATGAAATACAGTTTTCTTTAACATTTGAAACACAGTGAGCCAGAGAGACATCTCCAAGTGTCCAACTGGTTTTTATTTGGTTTTCTCCCGATCAAACTTAATCAAAGTTAGTTGATAAAATCGCGGGTAGCACGACATAATCTGCTTTTGAATATATTATGCTACATTATAATGATGTCATGTCATAGTAATGACGTAATTACAAAAAAAACAATTTATTTAACCATTTGTGTTGGTTAGAAACAATTTGAATTTAAAACGTATATAAAAAATGAGTATGTTACAATTGTATCAGACAGCCCTGTCACACTATGTGTATGTGTTTTGTTCATTTGTTTTTATATAAATGAATAAAATTCAAGGATAGTTTTTGAACTCGTATAAAATATATTTCAGTTAAATTGGACCCATTGGAGATTGACATATAAAACAACATATAAATATCAGCATATGATATTTTGTCTGACAATAGTTTATCATGGACGATGCGATAATGCTTTGTAAAGGTGTCAGGCAGTTTAAGTCTATCATTAGTTCATGTATTAACCATTATATGAATAACGAATACTCTACGTCACAGAAGTTAATTAGTTCGATAATTCTTGTTGTTGATTGTGAAGTATATATTTCAATGTGAATGACACAAACACCTAGAGAAAAGACTGTTTGCAAGTACAAGCTATGATCATCGTAGCACTGAGTGTTTACACCAGTATTTCCTTTAAAACTATTCCGCCAGCCTAATGGCTATCCTGTCTTAATTATCGCATTATTTGTCCGTACAGTAATTTCAACGACGTAAACAGCTTGTACCTTATCACCCTACTACATAGCAATGCTAAAGACAAATTGACATTGCCTGAGAGAAACAGTGTCGGAAAATGTCCATCAGTGTCGAATATAGTAAATAAAGTGGTCAATGCGGTCATTGCTGTCATATATTAGATTACTGAGTGGCATTGGGAAAGTCATTAATGGAGATGCAGAACGAAATTAGGAGAAGCCTGTAGAAAAAAAAGTAAATTGTTAATGCTACTACTAATTCTATAACTTCATTGCATCTTGCAAAATAGGATCTCGTGGTATGTCAATCGATTATAAGCGTTTGCAATGCTATTCATATGTATTAAAATATAATTCGATAATACATTCGTTATATCATAGAAAACAATACATGAAAATGTAAAGTGAATAACAGATGACATACAAAATTTTTTATAAATTTATTAATCAATTAACAATATATAAGCTATATAATCACTTAATTTGTTTGTGTACGTTACGACATTATTAATGACGTATGATGTGACGTTTGTTCGTCAAAGGGATTTCCTTTACTTTCAAGCTTTCAATTTTCATGTTTTAATAATTTTTTATTGTAATTGAATTTTTAAAAAGTAAACGTCTTTAGATTGAATGTTGGTATTTATTTAATGAATTTCAGAAACAAGCGGATCTATTTTGTACGTGTCCTTGTTACTAGTTGCATTACACATCTCGATTAATGGATCTATTGCAAACAGAACGTTAGATTTTGGAATATTTGTTCACTACTTACTTAGCACGTTTGGGATCGTTTTGAATAACAAAAAACACACAAACTTATACAAACGGCACGGTTTAATGGTTTGTTATAAATATCATTTTATAAGTCTTAATAAGAAGTTGTATTTCATGTACGAATCTAAATGTTTACCATTTGATCTACCATTTGATTAACATTTAGTGAGGGGTTTCGGTTGAACAACGCAATACAATAACCCATTTCAATATGTGGGCTACATGAATTGGTAAAACTTAATTAAACGTTTCAAATATAGCATGGTATTGTATAAGAATCTATATCAATCAACTGAAATCACTACCCTGAAAGTACTAAGAACAAACAATTATCATAATGAAATGTTGAGTACCTCGGCATCTCATCCGGTACCAATCTGTTTGCATTTTCACTGGAGTTTATGTATACTTTATAAGAATCATCTTTTATATGAATTGTCCATTGATTGTAAAGGCTATATTATGGCAGATGAAATTATGTTGCCTTTATTACAAGATTTTGCCTCATCGATTGTATCCTATACTAACAGTTGTGCATAGCGTCTTATGAAAACAACATAGGCATTATGCACTGTTTGCTGATAGAAATGTCAATATAAAACAAAGACAAGGCACTTCCTAGATGAAAAAGGACTAATCCAGTAAATAAGCATGGAATAATTTAATAGGGGCAAATTGGTTAATATTAACTTCTATATCTTATATTTTGTATGTTTGTCTTTTAACACTTGAACCAATAATTGATTTACAGTGTTCGTCTCCACAACAACACCCAATTTGAGACAACGATTATACGTGTTGTTCGGAGGGATTTGTTTTAGGGGGAAAATAATACCGTTAGAGTTTGAATCCAGATCAGTCGTCGAGTAACAATGTCAAAGGAGCTTGAACTTGATAATGATAACTAAGGATAATGTATCTGTACTATTACAATACTCAGTATTTGAAATACCACCTATAATCGAGAACGTGAATTCACAAGGTTACAGAACTGACGTCAATCAGAGCAATGTAATTTGCAAAATTCCTCGGAATCAAAGTAAGTTTTCATTTCGAATATAATGCGTTTTCCCTTTGTAGCTATATCACATATTTGAAGTCATCGTTTCCTGACTACGATGTGTAATGTAACTTTTCTAAGACAGACGTTGTTTCACCACAGACCTGTCAGAAAGATTTATGGCATGAGTGATAAAATAGTATTGCCATTAGTTGAAGCAACAATGTATTTTAAATAGACATTATTCAAAAATATATTGAGAAGATACATAAGTATAAAAATTCAAATGTCAGTGCAGTACTCCATGGTTAACAAGACCACTACATGTATAACCCAATGTGTTTCTTTTCCATGTACATTTACCAATGTAAAAAATACCTCGCAAGAGATTTTACGTCATAGTACTGAACGACCCGCTAAGTTAAGAATTATGGCAGTATGACTAAAGAAATTTTGAAATAAGTGTCATACAGTTTGGATCCTGATTTAACGCGCCGTCTGGTCAGAACTCAAACTGTTTGCAAACACGCCTTCAAGCGTCATGGCGAGCAAAAGGGTTAAATGAAGACACACGATAGTATACATGTACAATTATCACAGAACGCCTCTACATGTTCCTGCAAAAAGATATCTACCACTGGTTGCATATAAAAATAACCAAATTAAAAATGTTTACAGTCAAAATGGTAATATTATTTGGTACAGTGCTCCCTCTGTACAACGACCCTCTGAACAGCGAATCCCTCGTTACAACGACCCAAACAATGCAATTATAAGTCTATAACTTTCACTTCTGCAACATCGTCTACGTAAAATGTTCGTTTGCTGTTTTCCAAAAGTCACACATTGGACATTTTGACAGAAAGAAAAACAACGACGAGTGACAGACAGCTTTAATCGAAACTGTTTTCATATGTAAGCCACTTTCGCTCCCTATTACTACTTCCTCGGTACTACAACGCACGCACTTTTTGTTTCCCATTTAGTGTCGTTGTACAGAGGGAGCGCTGTACATAGCAACACCTCTGGTATTTTCAGTTTTCTTAATTGTCAATAATAATTATCAATACTATACGTTTATCATTCAAATTTGGTGTTTTCAATACTTTTGGTGAGCTGTGATAGGTTGTATTTTCTTTTTTATAAACGATGCCCTACTTTGTTTGAATTTATCTGTTCGTCAATACGCGCTGCATGAAGCGATGACCTTACCGTTAAACAACGTCAGGTTTTGTGGTAAATATTTATGGCGAAGAGACTACAACTTTCTGCATTAAAATAAAATAATGCTGAGCACCAGTTTCCGATTCTCTATTTAATTTATGATAATGTTTTATTATTATTATACTATATTTATATAGCGCCTTTTTCACACAAGACTTGTGACAGTGCTCCCCCACTACATTTATAAAAAAATAAAGGTATCCTACGTGTAATTCAGTACTTAGATTAGGTAATAACGAACTTTGAATAGCTTTTCATTGATGTATGAAACAAACCTGTTAAAACGTTAATGCGACCAGGTCTGTAATTTTACCTTCATAAAAACAAAACGTATTCTATACATTCCTTAAATTATATACACAAGTATATTTTATATATTTTGTTTCACCTCTACTGATTTCTTATTTACGATCATTAGGAAGTTTATAATAATAATTTTACAAAACATTAACATCGGAATGATGTAACGCCAATATGTGTTAAACAAGTAATGTTTAACGTGATGTCAAAAATGTATACTACATGTATACACTCAATATCGATCAGTTTTCTATTCAATTATTCAAAAAATAAGAATGCCTTAAAAGTTACACTTGAATACTATGACAAACCATTCTATGAAAAGAGATATTATTTTGTAAAACATTTTTTTTAATAACTTTTATTTAATATAACCATATAAAGCAGACGTGTTTAGCTATCTTCCTTAGTTTCGCAACCATTGTAACAAATGTCGGTGGGTTAACAAGATAGCAGAGTGTAATCAATGTGTTTTGATATACAACTTTAACAAATCAAGTAAAAAAAATACTGTCAATTATATTATTGTCAGAGTAGAGTTGTGTTCTTTGTCATATAATACTTATGAAAAACGATATCGTGACATTTCTAAGCGAACATAAAGGCACGTGTTATGCACTAAAATGTTGAAAATAACAACTTTTAAAACAAATACTATTTTAATCGGTCTCCAATATTGCAATGTTTGTTGTATTACAACAGTGTTTAACACATAACCATATGGTTTGTTAATACTTTTGAGGAAAGGTGACCACTTAATCAGGTTAAAAGTTAAAAGGAATGCGCACTAAGGCACCTTCTGTTTTAAGCCTTAACATATCCTAGAATATTAAAAAAAATACTATGCTACACATTCATGACTGTATAAATTGTAACTATTTTTAATGTCGAGGAATAAATTAAATGCGCTAAAAGGCGCTGCTGTGGGGGCAAGGATTTTAGATAAATAATAGCGTCTACTCAGCTGTATTTCATATAGCCTTGCCAGGGCTGCCATTTCTCCGGAATTTTCCTAAATCTTTAAGGCGCATTCTGCTCTACTTCCAGTCTGCTTTAAGTAGTCACATGTCAACAAAACTAGAAACAGCCTACGTGGTAAAGGTACGATTCGTAAAATCACACTTGAAAGATGCAAATCTGGAAATCTTAGGATTGTTCATGCCAACTTATGGCAGCCCTGCCTTGCTACGTGGTCAATTATTTACGCCTGGAATTATTTTCACATGACGTGGTGATTAAAAGCGTGTGATAAAGTACCATATAAACTGTCTCGTAAATAGCTATCAGCAACAGACCTTGAAGCACAATTCAATTGCGCTAAACGAGAGACTTTTATATTTTCATTTATTGGATTGTCTCGACCAGGAAATCAGCGACAGATTCTCACGTATTAGAAAGAAAATTGTCAACTTGCCGAGAGGCATGTCTGATGAGTGTAGTCAAGTACTAAATTCTATTTTATTCTTAAAACGCAACCGGAAAACATGCTTAAACTGTCAGTTTGTTAATAAAGCATATAACAATAATCATTAGCAGAACTGCAAATAAATACGAAAGAAGACTCAAGCAGGAAACGCAACACAAACAATACACCCATCTCTAAAGCAGAACACACACACAGCCATACCATAACAAACACACACACACACACACACACACAACCACACACACACACACGCAATACCATTCCTTCATCTACACACTAAATAGAAAACAACACGCAAGACAAACATAAACCTCCAATATACATTTAGGAAATGTAGTAAATGTGTAAAATCAAGTGTTTACCAAATCACTGCCTTACTCCGAATAAAAAGCTTATATACAGTCATGTCGGATCCTACTGTGAACTAACATCGTGTACCCTTTGTATAGTCCGGAATTAACTGTCTGTGACTTAGTAAGATATTACTTAAGTAAATGTCTGTACAGTTTAAAGGTTAGAAATAAAAGCTAACGATTACTGTTTAAAGCAAACGACCGGGCGACATTGAACAGGTAAAGTTTAAAAGCTTTAAAAACCAGCTGCTTGGCCGTATTAACCTACAAATACGTAGTCGTTTTACACTCGTTAAACGATAAGTAGCTTGAATTGAAAACATTAGTATATCAGCATTTTGTACTTTAATATCAAAACAACTATTTAGATATAGTTTTTTAGTTTACGAAAGACATAACGTGACAATTGAAATATAAGTGGAGACTTTTCTATCTTCGACTATGAACTTTGAATAGTTTTGATCCAAATTAGAAGTGCGGTATACTATAAGGAATAGAAAATCCCGCTTCAGTCCTTCTTGGATTATTGTGACCGACCAGGTCGGTCACCTTAATGCAAGAAGACCCTCAGCGAACTGTACTTTTTCTTATTGGAACCTATATTAGACGCCGATTAACGTCTTAATGTTTATTCTGTAAAACGTTCAAATACGTAACATTGATAAAACAGACGACCACAATTTTAAAAAGACACAATTGCAGCAAAGAAAACTATATACTTAATTATCTTGTTTTGAAAACAGCAGCGGTATGGTTGTAAGGAGGAACTTGAAGTTTGGAGCGCCTATGTAGGGATGGACAGTCTACATTGACGCCATCGCAACAACTGAACATGTATCGTCTGTTTCGTGTTTCGATTTGTATCAAACTATATGACCCAATTATATGCTTTCATTATTTCTTTAAGCGTAATATTAGGCTTATGTGATGCTGTAATGTGGTCGTTCAAAGCAAATAACAGTTGATAATCGATTTATTGCTGAGATACCGTTTGTTTACTTGTACAATTACAAGATTAGTATTTTGGGTTAAAAAGATATCCACGTTTGAGTGTCGAATATGGTTTTGCCAATATCAAAGGGTCCAAGCTGTTGGAAAATGTCTGCACCTTATCTGACCTTAATAATGTGACCCTTCTATGATGGGTCCCCTTACAGATATGTCAATTTTGATAATTGTTGCAATTAAAACATTTTACCAAGCATTTTAACGCTAGTTTTAATTACATAAATGTTAATACATTTATTATCTATATTTATATTTGCTTGATGTAAACATGTTTAAGCTGTTACTTGAACTTTGATATACAAGTTTAACATTGTACGAATCAATGGGAACTCGTTTGGATTAGCATAAGTATTTCAAATCCACAAACGTTATCGGCGTAATAACAAAGGCGGCTGATTTTTCACTTAATAGTATGCATATATACACAGAGGCGTTATACAGAAAATTGTCAAGTCATTTATGTAAGATTATGAAGTAGTATTTGTGCAATACTAGGACGTTTTGATATTGTGATTTGTTTTTATAGGCATGTCTTACTTATGTTGATATGTATTCACGTCAGTAACAGGCTGACGTATATCTTGTTTACGTTATCCACGTGTAAAACGGGCTATTGATTTGCATAGCTTGACTCCTCGTGAATGTGCACTACGGAAACCAGTTAGTGTATATTATATAAGGTAGACGGATTAATTTTATATTTCTGTCAGTGTGTATCAATATCTATTTTTATCCGGTTTGGCTGTGTTAGTAGCAGACTTGGGTAGAGAAAGGTGTCATTCGGTAACAGTCTATTTTTGCTGTTCGCTGTTAGTTGTACGGCTTACATATTGCACTCAGTGGCGTGTCGTTACAGTGCTGATATACAGAAATATGTTTCTGTGAGCTGTTTTATTGTTAGTGCAAAACATTATCGGCAATGTTTAAATTAGTAGGAAGTAACGTGTTACCTATCGCTAAGAATGTCTGGTAATTTTTAAAATAGCCGAAAAAGTATTTTAAGTTTGTAGGAAGCCAGGGTTGTACATAAAAGCGAGTAAACTAAATGTTAAAATGTCATTAATTACTTCGCTAAGTCCGAAACGACTCTAACGAGTGGGAAAATGGCAAGAGCTTGTTACTAATGTTAATCTAAAATATATATATTTACCAAGGGTTTAAACGGTTGATATATTGTATATTTTCTAAGCCATATAATCGAAACAAAAAGCAATCAAACAACTAAACCTTTCGTACGTCACGTCATTACCATCACGGACTGAAGTAGGTCTTAACCTGCTAATACTTTGAGTAATTTACCGTCTGACCAGACTTAAAGTTGTTGTTAAATACATCAGCGTATAAATGTATTGATACACGGAACTTTACTTAATAACCTTGTTATAACCTTTGACTTTTATTTCCATTACATTATTTGATATGCTGACTCGGCACAAACACTCCATCGTATAAGTGTCAATGAAATTATTGCCTTTTTCTCCTTTACTTACCATTTATCAAAGATAAAACCTTTGATGATACAAACTAACATCAACACATTCATTCTGTTAAAGCTTTCTATTTAATCACCAATTCGTCTCGTACATCACATTCCATGTTCTCACATACGTAACCTCCGATAGCTTTTACACTGATTTGTTTTCCTTCTTTGTGGAACTACTTATTAAGCCCCGTGGTAAGACGGGAAACGGGCGTTCGTTGAAATGTCCATTAGCACAAATAAGATGTTTACACTGGGGAGCAATGAAGCAATGCATGGAACAGTTATGTCTGTAATGACACTGCTATTAGTGACATGAATGGAGGAAATAGTGCATTATTGGAAATTGTTGTTTTTAAGAGTTGATAGGTAAGCTGTATTTGAACAACATAGCCGGACAGCTGTCTGTTAAGATGATTAAACTGTTGAACCTCGACACTCGAACACGATTACGTCAAACCTACCCGTACTTTTTCAGTTGAACGTTGATAACTTGATCGAATCCTCGTTTAAGCGTTGAAAAAGTGTATATTCTAAAACTGAAAGTTGACTTGGTCATCTACGTAGACTAGTATTACATTGTTTACGACCACTTGTGTGTTAAATACATCGGTCGATATTTTCGCTTCATTACGAAATGCATGCCCTGCAAACTATTAATTAAAACAACTTAATACGATCGCCTTCTTTTAACTTTTACTCGCCATTATATAGATTGCCTCAATCGTGACGTCTGTATGTTCTTGTTAAATTCTGAGAATATTTGTCTGTAAAGCTATACCATATGAGTGACAAATTACATGGGTACCGAACAGACGCGGAATTGCCAAGGGTCGTGACAGTGGTATAAAGAACTGGTCAACGCATTGAACCCGCATGGAATTTATTCCTGTCATTTACATGTATTCAATTCAATTCATTTTTCAATTCATTTTTTATTGAATAATAAGGCCTCCGGCCCATACACAAAATATTACATAAATACATAATTAGCATGCAGTGGACACTGGCAGTGATACATATAAGCTGATAATCACAATATGTGCAAGACACAATTCAATAGAGACACAATTTATCAAAGAAACAACGCTTCCAATATAAATCTGCTAGCAGTTAGTTAACTCTTTCTGGTTACATATATATAGAATTACCAAAGCAGACAAACACAAACGCATGTCGAAAGCAAAACAGAAAGCTCAAATCTCACCTTTCAGCCATGCAGAGGCGCTCCTCGGCGCATATTTAATAAAAAGAGTTAACTATCGTACACATCATTGTAACATTTTATACACGACCTAATAAAAATTGATGCCTAACGGCAAAAGCATGATAAATGAACATGGCGATATTCCTTACAGTACTTTCTTTTTTGCATTTACATATGTTGGCAGTTTTTTCTCTAGCAGATTATCTCTGCCAAAAATGGCAGAGGCAGTCTCGACTAAAGCAAAAACAGTCTTGAACTATGTCTTTAGCACACTAAGTAACTTGCCAAGTATACCTGTTAATACATTTTTTAAGATATTTGATTTGAAAATATGCCCAATTTTTTTGTACGGATCTGAACTATGGGGTATACAGAATATGAATTGTATAGAATTGGTTCACTTATATGCTTGTAAACGTCTTTTGAAAGTTGGTTTAAATTCATGCAATGATGCTGTTCGTGGTGATTTGGGTAGATACCCATTATATATTTCCTCGGCAAAACGGAGTATTAAATATTGGTTGCGAATTCTGAAACTTCCTAAGAGTAGATATGTAAGACTATGTTATGAAATGTTAGTATACTATGACAACATTGGACATGATAATTGGGTCTCACTTATACGATATAATCTAATGTCAAATGGGTTTGGCTTTGCTTGGTTGCAGCAATCAGTTGGTAACGAAAAACTATTTCTAGCTACTTATGAAGAAAGACTGAAAAATCAATATGTACAGATATGGAATGATTGTTGCAATGCAAATAATAAACTTAGATCTTACAAAGACTTTAAGAATGTATTTGGAAGAGAAGTGTATAGGTCGTTTGCAGTTCAAAAAAACACGATAAATCTTAGATAATTTTAAAACTAATGGACGTATTTAAATTGAATTTTGCATGCACTTATGATGTGTCTATACCAACTCTGGCAAGGAAATTCAGAATTTTTGAAAGTCTAACTAAAAACTTTTCTTCTTTGTTTTATATAAATTTTGTGTCGCTGAAAATGGTCAATTACGTGGGGTGTTATTGGCTATTACCTTGATCACGTTTGTTTATATTGGAGAATATCCCCAGGTAAAATCCCGTGCAAGTTGCTTCTGTCTGAAAGGTGAATCCCGTGCTGATATTGGTTGTTTAGTTGTACAGAATTAATTGTGAGGCCCCTTAATCCATTACATTTTTACTATGCCTAAAGCCACGAACTCTTCACCAGGAATAAAGAGAATTGCAATTACTTTTCAAACCGAAGCTCTAACATTTCTACATAATTACAGAGCTCCAGATAAGAGAGAGAAACTTGAACAAGTCCAACATTTTCTCACCCAGTTCAGCACCCGGCAAATCATATGGTGTGACTACTCGAAGAAAGACGGTTCTGATGAGTAGTCACACCATAGGGCTTAATTCAGAAATAAAGATTTACTAGTAGTTTTGGAAATACTCCCCTTATCTGGAGTTTAATATGTATCAATGTTCGAGTTGTATTGCACTTACGTTTACATTACGTTTCCTTTAAGCGATAAAATAATAAAGGTTTTCGAACTGATCTAGAAACGTTCTGTTGAAAATTTGATAATGGTAAGTTGGTGTAGATCGTCTGGTATGAACATGTCTCTTCTGCTATTTATCGCATTTAGTTATTTTACGTTTTATTGATAAAACTTTCGTATGAGTGGCACATGGTTCGGATCCTATTCAGATACGAAATGGCTCCGGTGTCCGATTAGGATCTAACATGTGTGCAAATGACAGTATGATCGGTTAATACGTTTAACGTACCCCAGTCAGGGCCTCGTTCGGTTAGTTGTAAACTGCTATGGTATGCGATGGCTTAACGGTGAGGCGTTGCCGGGTCGTGAAAGATAGGCTGTTGAATAACTTGAAATCACCCTTCGGAAAACTGTCCCTTAGAAGTGTAAACTTTATATAGAAGTTATGAATAAAACTTTTTTATTACGAAGAGAAAACATATTTCTTTTTTTGTCAGAGTTGGTATAGGTATATCATAAATCTATGCAAATTTCCATTTGTCTCCGTTTTCTTGTTATGGAGATATTTGAAAATTATCGTGTTTTTTTGAACTGCAAACGACCTATACATAGATACAATTGAAATAAACAAATTTAGGTCTGCTCTAGCTCAGTTTAGGTGTTCTTCTCACAATCTGATGATTTACATGTATATGGTTTCTGTTTATAATTAATTAAGACCCATTCAGATCGCTCCAGGACTGTATTGTTTTTAAGTAAGGAGCATGTTGTTAAAATGACACACCTGAATAATTGAAATAGGAATATACTAAATGCCCATTACAAATGTAAATGGTTTATAAATCAATTGTTAGTAAATATTGTAATCATTCAGCTAAATGAATACTTTTAATATGCGTTGTTAAATGAGCAGTGTACAAAAGATGTCACGAAATGCTTGAATAAAAAGGTAAGCTGTTTTGGTAAATCATTTATCCGCCAGGAAACTAGGAAACATCGATTGAAAAGTCAGTTAACGAAGAAATGTTACTTTAAAACAAAACAATGATTTATATATATTGAAAAGAATACATCGAAAATCACGTTATTATGTCAATAAGTTAGAATTAAATCATGGATACAATGCCTTTGCTTTACAAATGTCTAGGCAAAGAATCAGACGGGCGTTTCATGTAAGGCCGTTCCTTATATTTGATTATTTGGTTAGTTTAACCCAATATTGAAAAGCCGCGATGCTGTGTGTATCACAGGGCCTCGCTAGACAGCTTGATATAACTGTTTCAATTTGTGAAAACTTTCGGGATAATCATTGAAAAGAGCGGAGTCATGTCTTTAAACGAAACGGATGAAACACAAACTGTATGAAAACATGGGAAGTAACAAAGAAGCAATGGCAATAATATGCTAGAAACTTCATACTTGCCATATGTGCTATACTCCAGAACTACCGAGCCTGTACATGCCTCAGGCCAATGACATTTATACGTAATGGTCACACTAGAAAACACAGCGTTCAACAAACACATCCTATTTAGTTAATTAGAACTATCGAAATATAAAGTTTTATCTTATTTCAAAACTGTTTTACACAGCAAAAAAACGACGAAGAAGGTTAAATTATATATGTGTTTCTTTTTAAATAGTTGAATTTTATTCAAATCATAGTCTGATCACTTAGATTATTTGGCAATGTACATATACTAACAGTTTGAATTTATCTTCCTCATGGCAGTGAATAATTAATGTATGTAATAAACTGTAAAACTTATTTCAGGTCTTGTCGGGCCGGCGTCATATATTTTTGAACACAGATTTTCAATTTTAGATTAAGACGTAATTGGCAATATCATCGATGGATCTTGACAAGTGTTATTTACAGATGGTTTAAACTAATAACGCCATCGTGTGTTAGTATAATTAGTTTCGTAATAAGGATATACGACTATGAAACAAGAAAACCTGGCAATAAATCACTCTTTTTTATATTATCTTGGTAAATATTGGTTCTCGAACACTATATGAAACTGAAAGCATATGCACTACGAAAACAATATGACGGGTTCGTTTAAAAAAGAGGAGTATTAGCTGTTTGAATTGATGTTGTTATGAAATGCATTCAATCAACTGACGAAAACTTAAATATGCAGTCCCAGCAATATAATTACATGTACCCATTTGAGTGGGTGTTGAACATTTTGAGACTGTGGTCGAGTTAATAGAAAATTCGTAGACAGTGTAGTCACTAATCAGATAACTCATTTTTAGCAGGATCTACATTGCCTCTTTAAGGTTTGTTTTCATAAATATATCCAAACCAAACAAAAAAATGTTCTTAAAACAAAGTAAATGGTAAATTTCCCATCGTTGAATGATGAAATTTAAACTTAACACTACTTATTTCTTTAGATTTAATACAACACAAATTTAATAAACTGTATCCAGCCATGATAAATGATTAACACCAACCAATGACGGGATATTATAAACGACATATGTTACCCTTTACGCACACACATCTACGACATAGGAACCAATATATTATATCAGAGGGTAGCGGTAATCCGATAATTGTCTGAGTTCAAGACAGTCCTCGAATGATCGTTATTTCACTGTATTCCGATGCACATTATGACAGCAGTTTTAATTACAAACTAACAATAACTATACCCAATGATACTCAACATTAAATAAACAACCTATTGCATCCTTGAATTCTTGTTGCAGACAAGAAGGAGTTAGAGTTTGTAGGTGAACATATTTTCACGTAAACTAAGTGTAATGAAATTTAGAAACCGACATATTTTAAAAATGCTGCCGTTTTATATGGATATAGTTGGAAAACAAACTGTAGACAAATTATTTCTCGAGTTTTTCAGTATTTGTTCTGGTTCGAAGATGTTTGCAACGTTCATAACATTTGTAGACCCACTTACATATTTAGAAAGAATACTATTATTATCTACGGTAATTAAAACATAAATGTTCGAAATAAGTCATGTAATAAATCAACGGTAGGTCATTCAAAAAGTATTTACATATGATAGGGTAGATTTGTCTAGCACTTTATGTCGGAGTAATTAAACATTTGAAGTGGAAAGGCAGATGGGGAAAATTGTGGAAATTGCTGCAGACTGGAATGTGAAAAAAACGTGTTCTGGTCAGCCAAAACGTGACTTCCGATTGTAACCAGAATAGTTTGACACGCATTACAATGTTATCGTTTTTAATGCTAAACTTACAGAAATGTTGTTGTGAGGGGTTACGTGTATTGTAATTGGTAGATTGTGTTTAAAAGACTACAAATACGTTCAATTATTGTCTAGACGGGAAACATAACTTCTTTACATTGAAATATATATTTTAAGTGAGGTCGTCGAAAGGTCTACGTTTTCATGTCTGAGTTCTTAGTATATAGTGATGTTCTGTAAAATTTGACAGTTAACATGTTAATCGTCTTCGAAGATATTCGGAATTGAAGGCGCGGTGTTTTCCTTTTTTGTCAATTTACTGTTTTAGTGCAAACGACGTATACTGAAGTGTAACAATCAATCTAAGTAGGAACCATAACTTAGAACAATGTCAAGACAACGAACACTCTAGTCGCAGGTTATATATAGCTATTTTAAGACACACTATATATTTTACTGTAATTTAAGGAATAATTTGACTATTTGATGGTGTGCATGGAGGTATTACACGAAGCGTTTTCACGCAAAAGAGTGACCAGGTTTTTTTTTACCACTATGAACACGATAAATATTCGTATTATTCCTTATAATTTATTATTACACATCGCTTTGAGTTACAATGTTAAATTCCCATAGACCTACAGTTAACATTTTGCATGTCTTTTACATCTATTCAAAATATACTGTCACTCTTTATGATATTTTTTTTGTGACGTCACTCTAAAGGACATTACTTTTTTACTCCGTCCGAAAACGTACTGTCAGCATTGACATGAAAATCGCTATTGGCTACATTGGAACGTTCTAACGAGTGGTAACTTCTAATCAATTTGGGCATTTTCTGCACAAGTTGCTTCCTTTTTTCCATTCCTTAACGATTTGCCACCGTTTCGGAAGAGTATATTTGCCACCTAGACAATTTAAAGACGCTGTTTCTTCAATTTACTTATCATAACGTTCTTCTTTGTTTCTTGTAATATAATTATAAACAATGTGACGTCGTAAGACGGCGACGTCATTTCCCGCGTTATGTACATGTCCGCGGTAAATTGGTATTCACAACACATTTTATAAAAGACGAATAAAACGATTCCAGAGCCAGGGTTGATAAGCTCGGTGTAATACAATAAATATTAGATGTCAGTTTGCGTGACATTCAAATTGTCGACCCTCGAAAACAAGGATGTCACCCTCGGCTACGCCTCGGGGTGACAAGCTGTTTCTCGGGTTGACAATTTGAATGTCACGCAAACTGCCATCTAATATATATATAATATCACTATTGAATATAAGAAGGCAATAAAATAGAGATTCCGACACGAGTGTTTATTATTTAACACGTTTAAGCCGCTGGTTGTATAGGCCGATTTAATTCAACTAGCAGGGCGGAGCTAACCTTTGGCAAAAATGAACTTATTTACTTTTGATTTTAGGGTTGATAGGTATAGTTTCGTATTATATCGTTATTGTCCGATACTTTTAACCTGAAGAAACACAATTTATGCGTGCACCAATACCCACGTGTAATTTGTATATACAGTGCTCCCTCTCTACACCAAATGGAAAACAAAGATTGCGTGTCCGTAGGGAAGTGTTTTAGGAAGAGAGTTAACTTGATTAACATTTGTAAAGACCTTGAATCCAGATCAGACGCCGCGAAACGCGGCGTCTGATCTGGATTCAAGCTGTTTGTCATTCATCATTATCTTCCTTCTGTCAAAATGTCCATTAATATGAAATGCTGAGAAAAAACTGGCAGACGACAACGGTAAATTCCGATAATGAAAGAGCGTGCTGCCGGCGCAAAAGTTTAAATGCAAAGGTCCGTATCAAAACTCCGCCCTGCAAGGCCAATACAATCGATCTGTAGTCACTCCACAATATATATTTACCTCCTAAACGGGATTCTTTTTAGTAATGTCATCGTCAATTGTGTAATTCAGCATCCTGCTTCAGGCAACGCTTGTGGAGAAGTTGGAATCAGAGAAAGTAATCCCGACGAGGCGTGGCTTTTTTTGTTCATGTGGTTTTGGACAACAACGTTCAGCCAGTCACAGTTTAACAAAAATATTGAAAGCAAACAATATTAAATTATAAAGATATGTAATAGATACACTACGGGTTTCGTACAGTATATGATACAAACCTATGAGACAATTCGTATCATTTGAAATGAGTGTTTAATAAGTGCTTCAAAAGTGTCCTGTAACAAGTGTAAGAAGACTGTTTTGCGAGGACGGACAACAACATGTCAAAGGCGAAGCCGCGGACATCTTCGCTGTCCCTCTTCGCGAAACAGCCTTAGTACAGTTATCACAGGACACATTTGAAGCACTCATTAAACACTCATTACAAATAATACGAATTGACTTGAAGGTTTGTATCATATACTCACATAACTAATATTATTGGAAGGAATAAGGTTATGGTTTTTTCTGATCAACCGAACCTGGCATTCAGAAAAGTGTAATGTTGATGATGTAACGCTTCAATTTGAGTATATACGGTCTGTTATATCACCCGCTTAGCTCATTTGTACCCACGATACCAATATATTGGACATAAGCAAACAGTGTAGACTCTGATCAGACGCCACATCAGAGAATTTCAATATAAAACACAATGAAGATGAAACTTTTGACCAGGCATCCCTTAAATAAAAAATAGACTAATCCAATAAACAAAACATTGAAGAATCCACTGGGCGCAACGGGTAAACAAGAAACTTATATTAATGCGATATTAGGTAGGATTGGGTTCAAATAAAACGTACATTAACTATTTAAGTGTTGTGTGTATTTGTTTTACCTTTTTGGGTTATATGGCACACAGTGAAGACCTCAATCAGAAGGCTCATAAATGATACCTATATACAGAGTTCACATTGATGAAATATGCCTTTTTAACAAGTAAGTTGTTTGTAGATGACGTTTTTGTTAAACACCTGATAGTTGTGATAGAAAAATTTTTAATTCAGACGAAAATAGTTTAAAAGTAATTGCAATTCCAGATACAGTAAAACCTCTCTATTACGACCAATAAATTGTCTATATAATTAAATGATTATGACAGGTAACTGCTTAAAGCAAGGTGACAGTAAAATAGAAAGCTCCTGTACCCGTTCGCTCTCAATGACGCCTTAAAGCGCGTTTGCAAACAGTTTCGATCGCTGCGTCTGACCTGGATTCAAATTGTCTGACACTCTTATCTTTATGTTTAAAGTCATACTACAATGAAACTTACTTTGAAACGATCTTGCAGACAACAACATTGAAACAGACGACAATGAAACGATGAAGGAGTAAATATGTCATGACAAAAAAACTGCAATAAAGGGTTAAAGAGCTTTCTGATTTACTGACACCTTGCTTTTACAATTTTGATTGATATATATGATTTGCATTAGACAACTTTGAATGTCTTTTTTCAACTTTGAAAATGCAAGAGTTAAGTATTTCAATTTCATAGCAGTTCATATTATATCATATTTTATGCAATGACATAGACATAGTGTATTCAGTTATATAAGCCCTTGTCCACAATACAGGATACATAAACAAAGTATATACGTAGGCATGACCATAATAACTAAGTGTTTGCTACAAAGAAGCAACTATAACAGCATTTGAGTACTTCGTAAATATCCTTATATTCATACTACCTAATTTATTAATTCAAATGCGTTAGTTTAGTACTTCGAGACAGTTTAAAGTCATGCTAATCAGTAGAGGACATACTAGTATAAAAGGAGTTCAGAATTCTAAATCTTAACCTATCATCCCGAAAATTAAGCATTCTTAGTTTTATATATGTTACATTCAACGAAGAAATGGAACTTGTCTTCCAGTACTTGTATAGTTACGTCGTTACATAATATGCAAAATCGTAAGTTTCTTTCAATACATAAATGTCTCCCTTTTTTTAATCATCAGTGTATGACAGGAACATCTTAAATGTAATAGTATTTTCTAAACTTTTACGCTAAATCTACGATAAGATATGTTGCAGAATTGAGCTGTGATTTGACATTATGTATGATGACTGGTTCTGGTGAACTAAGTACGTTTTCTTGCCAGTTCTGTTGAAAGCAGTCCATGGTACGTTGTTTGAAAATCTTAATGACAGCTTTATCGCCACCAACATCATGAGATATCCACACATTTCCGAACACATACCTAAAACGTAACTTTGACTGACCCTGCCATCGTTTTCCTACCATTTTCATCTTATCTCATTGACATGAAATAACTCTGCTTTAGATATCTAGAGTGCTTGCAGAACTAAATTTGTACACTTTCCATCTTATCGATGTAATTAAATCCCCAAATATCTGATCAATTTCATAAAATTTGTTTAACAATAGCATCAACTATTATAAAATATACTCAGCAAAAATAGAAACGTCCCACGCTTTGAACGGACATATCTCTGACGTTATTTAGGTTATACATCAAGTGAATGTACTTGAGGAAACTGGTTAGTTGGAGTTACAAATCTGTAAAGTTTTCAAAAAATAACACAGATAAAAACCGTTAACGTAACGGAATCATGATTTGCACGTTTTGCACGTGCACGGTACACACGTTTCAATAAAGTAATTATGTCATCGTCGTACAATACACTAACACGACACATGTTAATAAACAAATTGAAAATCACCATATGAATTCAATCCTTGCATCATGCCACGCTCGTCTGAAGTTGAAAGAAATCAGGCAGTGACGACGGCCATTGAAGTCGCCCGCTGGTTCGGCTGCTGTCGAAAGACCAGACAGAGGCTTGCGACCCGGTACCATCAAGCTTGGACTGTTCCCAATCGTTTTCGCCTTTGGTCACCCCGTTTTTTCCTCCGTCAGAACTGACCACTACGGCACGTTACGTCTTCGTCATTTTCAAGCAAACGGAACGGCTAGTGAACACGGTGTGTCGTCACAGACCGTTGTAATCGCGTGCAATCCAACGCTAAACCAATCAGAGCATGATGTCCATGTTCCGGTCAAATCTGGACGACACGTCACCGTGGTGCTAAGTTTTCTGCCGTCACGACGTTATTTGAATTGGAGGCAAACTGACTGGTACCAAGTTAGTTTTACTGACGACTCTCGATTCACACATAGCAATGCATATGGTAGACTACGCAAATTGATTACATTTAAGATTACCAACTTCTTCATTACATCACTCGAAACGTTTTTATCTCAGCAATATGAGGTCAACTAATATGGATTCAAAAATGAATAAACTTCATTTTTGTATAGGTTTTACTACCATCAACCTTATAACTTTCAAAAAAATGTCCCTGTAATAGGGTGGGATGTTTCTATATTATTTATAGTATTTAACCCCCCAGTGTTGTTAATGGTTAATTTATAATTGATTATTGATTGCTGCTGACCGTACCAAGGCGGGCTCCTATGTTCACTTTGCTTTATGTTTGTCTTGTGTATTGTTTTCTGTTTGGTGTGTGTGTGTGTGTGTCTGTGTGTGTGTGTGTTTGTTATGGTATGGCTGTGTGTGTTCTGCTTTAGAGGTGGGTGTATTGTTTGTGTTGCGTTTCCTGCTTGAGTCTTCTTTTGTATTTATTTATTACGTGCGAATGCGTTCCATATTTCCTGGTGATGTATGCTATCGAATCAACAAAAAACAGTAAAAACTGCGTTTTCTTCTTGATAAATATATTTGGATTAATGCCAGACGAGTAAAATATTATCAGTTGTAGCATATCCGTATCTGAAGCCAGCCTGAGATTTATCAATTACACATTAGCTATCGCACCATTTTGTCAGTCGTTTTGATAGTAAATACAAGGAGAATCAGTTAACTTAATTCCTCGGTAATTATTTGGATCAGGCTGTGTGCCTTTCTTGTAGAAAGGATTTATAATACTTTTGCTACATTGGTCTGGGATTTCGCCACTTTGAAATATTCAATTAAAATGTGCATTTAAAAAGGGTAACACCAATAAATAAATAAAAAAGGAAAGGACATCACATAATCAAGCGGTGAAAATTGTATAATGCCGTACAGACACTTATAAAAAATCTTTCATACCTAAAACTATCAGTGATTGGAACTCTTTACTAGAACGCATTATTGAAAGTGAAACCATTGAACTATTCAAATCAGCTCTCCAGAACCATTACCATTGCGACTAATTTACATCTTTGCGCACACACAATTTCCTCGATAATTTTTGCTCATTAAGTGAGCTTCTTTCGAGTACCATACATATACATACATGTACATACACCATAGGCAATGTGTTTTATACATCTCCAGACACAACCCTTCGGGTCCCGGTGTGCGATAAGAATGCAACGAGCAAACACTTTGCTGTTTTTCTGTATCCGTCATAGGTAGATTTAGGTCATCTCAATTATAGTCACGATGTACATTTTCCAAAATATCTTGGTAAGTATTGCTCTCATCTTAGTCCAGGACAGATACGGTTTTACCTCAAACAAATTGCAAAAGAAATGAAACTATTTCCATTATGTAGATATTAGAAAAATAAGGCTTATGTAAAAAATCGCCATAAAAATCCGGTGCGGTTTACGAAATATTCGCGAAAATATATGCCCATCTATTTTACAATTCTGCTGACTGACGTGAGCCACCATACCTGCGTATTTGTCCCCGGATGTTAAGCACCGGAAGATGTCGGATAAGATGCAGGCACTCAGCATTTTCTAGTGATTTCCATAGTTTAATTAAAAGGTAGGTAAAACCATCAAATAAAGAATGAAAATTACCAGACAATGCTTAATTCCACCTTATTCTAAGCGCACAGCCTGATTATTAGCATATGCGGTATAAACACCCGAATGCGTGTATTTTACAAACTTTTGATGACGTCATTATAATATTTACTATTGATGACGTCATAATAGTATTTGTATGTCCAGAACACCTTCTATAAATCAAGATTCTGGTATTTGCATATGTTATAAATACAAAACATGTTGATAGCATTGTATATTATGAACTTCTTTTACTGTATTTGCTTTTTGTTGATAAAAGAAATAAAATGAATTTCATTACTGACGTACGGTTTTTTAAAAATATCTACGGAAGCCCATTTTGGCCATAAGATGGCTACATTTATTATTTGTTCTGAAGTACTTTTTCGCGATAATAATGTGTTTTTAAAAGTAATTTGGTCACTCAATGTACATGAGATCACTTTTATATCTGCCTGAATGTCCAAATGTCTGTATTTCGGTATGTCTGTCCATCACACACTCTTTATTTATAGTGATATGAGAGAAAACTTGGGATCCCTTGTAAGTTGTTTAATAGGCTATCCTCCGAAGATCTTCGGAACAACAACAATATCCGCTATTTTTATTATGATATTCATATAGGGTAATGTAATAGGATATACATGTTTTAAGTATAGTTCCTTCAAACAATTCAGGGTATCGAACTTAGCTGTGCACATTGGCCTTACTTTGGTTAAAAAATACAGTAGATCTAGATTGTAAGTAAAATCTTGACACTTATTGATCGCTACTCTGACAACTTGTCAGTCTGTTTGTCTTTGTAGATCTATCTGTCTGACCGAGTGCCTGTCCACCATACTCTCTTTATTCTTTAAGCAGGTAACACTTGTGTTTCCAATACCTTGTTTAATAGGCTATCATCCAAAGGTCTTCGGAAAAACAATATATTTTATTATGATATATTTTAAGGGTACTGCATTTTGCTATCTCTGATCTAATTACATTTCCATAATTTTTTCAGAGTATAGAAATGAGCTGTGTTCATAGTCCGTAATTTGGTTAAAGAACTCTATGGTATTCCTATTAGTCAATCGATTTTCAACTGATGGAGAAAGAATGTTCTGTTTACAAAAGAAACCCCTTTTCGTTCAAAGAAGGATCATTTCTTGACAAATAGTGCAAAAAAGCAAGCTTTCATTAATCTTCTTGCTGAAACACTTCAAACTATCGGGTGTGAAGTGGTTCATGCCAGGGCCGATTCTGATGTGACAATTGTGAAAACAGCCGTCGAATCTTCATATGGACAACCAACAACATTCGTCGGTGAAGAAACGGACTTGCTCGTTCTCTTGTGCTTCTATGCCGATCTTCAGACAAATGACATTATCTTTCGATCAGACAAAAACTCTATTTCAAACCGAAAGCTGAAAATTTGGAGCATTCAGAAAACCAAGAAGGTTCTTGGTTTGCAAATGTGTTATATCCTTTCTGCCTTACACGCCTTTACTGGATGCGATACAAATTCGCGCATTTTCGCGATTGGGAAAGGGAAAACTTTGAAAAAGGTATAGTCTAGTGAATTGTTACGGAAAGAATTTGCAGCGTTTCAAGAACGAACATCCCGAGAACAAGTGCCCTATGTTTGTGATATAATTCTTGTTCCACTGTTCAACGGATCAAGCTTCAGCGACTTGAACACCTTACGCTTGCGCCTTTTCACTGAGAAGACTATCAACAGTGTGAACACTGTACAGATACACACACTGCCTACAGCTAGATACCACTGTCTCATCCTTAGACTCGAAATTGAACTGAAGTAGCCGAAATGGACGCAAAACTTTGGGGATAGAAGCTGGACAACGGACTAGATCTATATGTTTCTGTTGAAACAGACATGCCTCAGCTCCAGCAGAACTTTTTGCAATAATAAGATGCAAGTGTATATGGGAGTCAATTGTGACTCGAGGCTATACTCATGCAGAAAGCATTGGCTTCAGTGTTCCGTTGTGTGAAAATAATACAGAGGTTCTAGCTGCTCTTATAGTCCTGAAAGTGACTTCAGTCTGGAATATAATATATAAACCTATATACAAGCCACATGAATGACCTCTTTCATAGTGTATCGGAAATTGTGCGACTCAAAGTCACACCTGCATGACTATTGAAAACAGTGTACATATACATATATATGAACACGCAATATGTGTTGGTTACCTAAAAGTCATGCTGAAATATGACTATCAGTGGTCATGCAGATGTGACTTTGAGTCGTCCCGTTTCCGACTACTCAGTGATAGAGTTACTATACTGCGCAAGCATTACTGGGTCCTTTGAGACATGTTTAACATGACCGCCAGTCTGATAAAAATAATCTATACATTCAAATAGAACTGTTTTCATTTAATATTGTTTCTAATAACATAACCTAGGGTGCGAGCGGTAAATAACACTCATTGTTTATTTCTCGTATATAAAAAGTGGTTTAACTATGCACATGAGGTTGTCTCACTAAAATGTGCATCACTACGCGCTGTCAAAAATGTGTAAACAAATATAGTGGCGGTGATCGAGTGGCTATAGATTGGAAGGGATAGGGGGTGTTTGCTCTCATGGTTTATCCTGAATGAGTAGGAATTTACCTTTGAACTACCTTTTGCATGTTTACTCAATTGAGCGGTCCATCTACGAGCCATTCATTGACTTATATAGGGCAGTTAGCAAGCTAAAATAAGTATCGATGTGGTATAAATACTATTGCCACATTATGGTATAAATAGAATCTAACATTCGTACTCATAATGTATTTGATTTATAAAACTCAGCAAGACTCGTTTTTATCATTTTCTCAAAGACTAGTTTACTTATGAACGTTCCTGTAAGATCCTATATTTATATCTGTTATAAACATGTAGACCTATATCAGAAGCTATATTGGGGCGTAGCTAGCGATACGCACTTACGCACGTGCGTAACATCAATTTGAAAAATGACCAGCCAAACATGGCATTGTAATCGATGGCTAGGGGGTGGGATGGGGGGAGGGGGGTAGACAATAATAATAATAATAATAATAAATACTTTATTTAACGAGAGAACTCATTTGGTAAATACCAATCTTCCATGAGGCCCTCAACATATATACAGGTACATAAAACAAAAGACATTTCATACATTAATGTCGAAATCTCTCCAATCACATTTCAGAGATCACAATTCAATTTCTAATTTCCATTTATCTCCCGGGGGAGGACGCCTGGACCCCCACCAGTAGGCCTACATGTCAAGTTCAATATTCAAAAACTAAAAAAGTTAGTAACTACAAGGTCGGCAGCCTAGCTAAAACGTATGTAGTGCTACATTACCTCTTGGTTGTGTTAAAATGGAATACCTTTAGCAGAATTAAAGGTTCGTCCTAAAACAATTATGTATAGATCTGATATAAATGAACTTTTAAAAAAATTAGATGGTTCACCCAGATAGTATTCACTATTCAGTGCCACAAAACACAATTCAGAGCTCACGATTTCAGTTCTTATTTCCATTTTTCCCCGGTGTAGGTCAGCCAACATTTGTCAATCTCAAGTTAAAACTACAAAGTCGGCAGCAATATCTCATTAACAGGGCTGACATTTTTCCAAAATATTGTGATTTTTATCCTTGCAGAGGGTAGCTTACAGCAGACTGAAAGTAAAGCAGAGTGTGCATTAAAGCACATTCTGCTTTAATTGCAGTCTGCGTTAACTAATCGTGCTTAAAAAATAGAAGATTTGGAAATCTTAGGAGTTTGCAAGATCAACTTATGGCAGCCCTGCATAAAGAACTTTTTTATGTCTTATATAAGGGAGCTCTGAACAAACGTGTATTTTATCACACAGATCGTACTCAGTGCCCCCAAACTCTCAAAACACACTCTTAAGAGCTCACCATTCCAGTTCTAATTTTTCTTTTTTTGTCCGGGGGAGAATCCCAATCCCCAACCTAGCGTTGGCAAAAACAAGATTCAGAAACTCAAAGTAGATCTAAAAAACTACAAAGTCAGAAGCCTAAAAAATATGTTTAATATGTCTAATAGTAACGGAGCTTTGAAAAAAATTGTATGGTTCACATACATCGTATTCAGTGCCCCAAATCTCTCCAAACACTCTTCATAGCTCACCATTTCAGTTCTTATTTATCATTTTTCTCGCGGGGGAGCCTCCCCCTCACCATCAGGAGGGGGACAGACCTCCCCCCCCCCCCCCAGATGTGCGTAAACATTCATTAAAGTCTGGCTACGCCCATGTTATATAGCGCCTGTTCCTGGTTTAAACTTTGTGTATAGCAGTAAGACTGGAAAGGTTTGTTTATGTTTTGTGATTCTCAATTCATTATCAAGTATAGTCTAGCTACAGTGGAGAAAACGTTATTATTTCACAATAAGCGCTTTCCCAATTGCAATAAGTTGGGATACAGATCAGACACTGGGTAATTCGGCGTCTGATAAGACTCAAAACAGTTTGCCACTCATATTGAAATAAATAGATCTAGAAAGAAATTTAAAAAAGTGTAATTTTGTTCACTTTAGTGTTTTGCGTTATATAAGTTAATGTCAAGGTCAAATTTAGATTGTGAAGGTCATGTAGTGCATTTCAACATGTATGGTTTGTTTATTCTTTACTTAGACTGATTCTGCATTATATTAAGGTATTTTACCATTTATAATGGCTGTAAGTGTTTTCCAATAATAGAACAGTGTGTCACTTCTGAACGACTTTTGTTATTTTTTGTCCATTTATTACTACTCGGGTACCATTTTACAGGTGAAAAAAATCCAATTTGCGCACACACTATCAATGGCGATTTTTAATACATGATAGAACACATCTTAAAGGACCAAAATATGTTAACCGCGTTTCTTTTGCAATTTGTTTTAGGTTTGGCGAATTTTTCACCTATCTGTCCTGGACTATAGTTGGATTTGAAATATTTTAAATATCATGCAACTTAGAAAAGTTTATTAATGAAGTTTCAATTGCATTATTATTGCCGTTCTTAAATATATGCCAAAACCGCTTTGCATCTTTTCAAGCGTCTGTTATTTCTTTACGTTTAGCCCTTGCATATTTATGTCTCTTCATTTAGCAGAGAGATTCGAATTTAGTGATAATTTATACTTTATTAGTCATATCTGCCGTTCGTAACTCTGAACTTTCTGAGTGAAATAATTGTGTCATGTTTAGCATTAGAACATTATCTATCCCACCAAAGTGGTTGGATTTGTGTTTAGTGATTGCTTTTCGTTTTGCATTTCAGACCATCAGCTGAAAATGTAAAACTTCGTATGAATTCAGGAATAAATGTTATCGTAGTTGTTTGAAATTATAAGATTGAGCAGAACACTCATTTTCAAAATCGATCTGAAGCTCAGGTCTCCATTTACATTTGTTCCACCAAGGACACGTTATCAGTTACATTATTATACACTGTGTCAGTATTTTCAGCCATTGTGAACGCAAAATGAAATATTAGAGGAAAACTTACAGAACTATCAGTTTCATCTATTTGAAACAAAGTGACATAATTAAAAAGTTCCGGAGAAGCGACCATGTAGTCTATGGTGCTCGTACCATTGTATGTTTAGCACGTCAATTTGTCGAGTGGCTTGCAAATGCAGAACGTGTAAGGGGAGCGGATGTATTTTCTTGAAATATGTTAGTAAATCGAACCATGCCACCAGTACAAAGGTCATTTAAAAAGCTCTGCCATTCTATTTAGCAATATGGTTTCCTCTACAATACGTTTCCATTACGATTGAAGACAACAATTCAATAAATCATTATCGTTTCACTAAAATATTGCCTGCATTTAAGATTAAACCTTTGCTGGATGATCGCGCATAAGATGATGATGATAACCTATTGCATTATTGTAATCAGCATTTCTAGTAGTAGTATGATAGTGTTTCGATGGTTGATAGTGTTCGAAAAGCGCGCGGGTCGACTATCACCACACTAGTGTCGTTTGATTTAAATTTGTTGTCTGAAATAGCGCTTTAAATGTAGATTTAATGCTGCATTACGTACGAGATCTCTATACGAGTGCAAGACAGTTCGGTTTCTGTCAAGATGCCGCGAGACGCGGTGTTAAGGCTGAATCCAAATTATTCTTTTGCAAAAGACTTTCACAAAATTTATAAACGCTTCGTTTTTGCCTTTGGTTTTATTTATTTTAGCATGCATGTTGACAAGTTTTACATGTATTTCCAATTTTTCAATATTTGTATATATTTTGCAAGATGCTTCGTAAATGTAACATTTTGACCGTATTTCTCAAGTGCCATTTAGGATCTTTCTGTTTTACTATTAGAATTCTTAAAGAAAACAATTACCAAGATGCAGAACAATGTCATAAGTTTTGCGTTTTTTCAACGCACCGTAGAAATATGAAATGGCATATGATGAATAGCTTTAGGCGTCAAAAGACGATTTCATGGCGATAATTGGTTAAATACGATATATAATATAGTCCATAGGCCTGTTTTTGTAATTAGTACTGGAAGGAATTAATACTTTTTGTTGGGGACTGCTTCATATACTGGTGACTTGTTCGTGAGTGACCGCGTCGGAGGAACTCGTAGTTGCGGAAATAATTATACGCTTATTTGCACAGCTTGAATGGTGTTCTTCCCATAGGAATAAGATAACTGTTGAAGGAGATACTAATTTCTATAGCAAGCGGTTTCTGGCCAGTTCTGAAAGTGTTTTGCGACGAACGTATCTGCTAACACTATTAACACTTTCAATCTCAATGATGCCCTAACGCGCGTTTGCAAACATTTTGATTCACAATTTGTTCTTGAAGGCACACCACCAGTGTGACAAATAAATACGAGAGAAGACTCAAGCAGGAAACGCAACACGAACAATACACCCATCTCTAAAGCAGAACACACACACAGCCATACCATAACAAACACACACACACACACACACGCAATACCATTCCTTCGTCTACACACTAAATAGAAAACAACACGCAAGACAAACATAAAGCTAAGTGAATATAGGAGCCCGCCTTGGTACGGTCAGTAGCAATCAATAATCAATTATAAATTAATTAACCATTAACAACCACTGGGGGGTTAAACCTGGGTTTAGGGGCGCCCAACCTCACACTTATCTCCTATATTCACCTATAAAGACGAACAGTGTACATAAAATATAAACCCTGTTCCACAACCTTACAATTAAAAAGACCGCCAGCACAGTAAGTAAATACATGTAAAACATCTAACAAAATTCTCTGACAGGATTATTAGTAACACGGGAAAGAATTAAACAGTCAAGCCCGCGTTAAAAATAACCTACTATGGCAACGGTCAAATTGTACTCAATCGAATAGTCTGTAGTCACGAGTAACTGTAAGACATGGGAGGGTTTAGGGTACGACAGAGAGGGAGAGAAAAACCAAAGCACGAAAATCCGACATAACTCTCCCGGTTAAGGACGACTTTAGAGATACATCACCATGTAGTGCTAAGCCCTGTCTGTCGTCGCACAACCAAAGAAGAAAGCATAGTTATCAATTGTAGATTGATCGATAACCAAACGTGAAGTGCGCAGCAATATAGTTGGATCATAATCTTTTTTGAGGAATAATCTAATACGTTTCACAAATAGGTTTTGAAAATGCATATGTCCAAGAATCTTACGAAGTCTGTAAATCACATCACCATAAAACTCCGGATGTGAAATACCTTGCCGCAGAAAAGACTTTAAGTTACATTTATACTTGTTAATGAGAGGAAGATTTCTATAAAAGAATTTAGAAAATGTTTTACGAAGTTTATGAAATCTGTACCCCTGTTTAAGAAGCTTTTCAGTAATAGTTTTATTACGAATGTGGAAGTCCTCAACAGAGGTACAAGCCCTAGCAAAACGAATAAGTTGTGAAATATAAACCCCGTAAGATGTAGAACGGGCAACATCGCCATCTAGATGAGGATAGTTTACAATACTAAAATCAAAATCATCTCGTTTATCGTAAATCTTAGAAGAAACAATTCCGTTATTTATTAAAAGATCCAAATCTAAAAATGGTGCCGATAAATTTGACTCGTTTGTTTTATTAAGGCGTAATTCTTTTGGGTAAATAAAAGGAAACAACGTATCAAAAAATGGGTTGTCTATATTAAAAATATCATCTAGATAGCGCGATGTGTTGTTAAAGGCTTCGATCATATCTGCCTGTGTATCAAGTTTTAGACTTAGCATAAAGTCCCTCTCATAACAGTACAAAAATAGGTCTGCGACAAGGGGCGCACAGTTTGTACCCATAGGGATACCAATCACTTGGCGGTATATGGTACTCCCAAAACGTACATAAATATTATCCAGAAGAAATGATAGTGATTTACAGACATCGGTACAAGTCCACATAGTGTAATGCTTAACCGTGTCATTTGTAAAAAATGCACGATCAGTATTACACGCCAGTCTTTTCAATAAGTTGTATAAGTTTAGCATTTATTAAATTATGAGGTAAGGTAGTATATAGTGTTGAAAAGTCATACGTACTAATATTGCAAGCTTGGTATTTTTCTATGTTCAAGCTTCGTCAAAATTTCATTCGAGTTTTTGATAGACCAAAACAGATTAAGTCCAGAATTTTCGTAAGTCTTGTCATAATACCTTTGAACATGTTCTTTGATTTTAATAAAAGACGATGTCAAAAGTTTGGAAAGCTTAGTAGTAGTACATGCACTTGAATTAGCAATAAAACGAGACTTATATGGTGTTTTGTGGAGTTTTGGTATCCAGTACATTGTAGGAAGTTTATGACATGTAATGTTAACGTCAGCTTTTAATTGTTTACAAGTATCAAGATGATCAGATACTACATTATGCTCCGTTAAATTAGTCGTTGTATAGGAATTGGTATTCACAAGTTCCTGGTTTAAAGTATCAACATAATGTAATCGTCATACAATTATCACATTATTGGATGCTTTGTCTGCAGGAACGAGTACATATTTGGAATGAAAGTCTTGTATGCCCTTCTTTAAGTGACGAATGTTAAATTTAGGTTTAGGTGGTAAAAGATGGTTATTGGATAAATAGAACGAAATCCGTGTATCGATAATATCAAAAACTAATTCTTTCCATTTTGTAAGAGCGTCATTTTCAGCATGTTCTCTGCGGCACCAGTTGGTACTATACTTATTCAAAGCTTCAGAAATATGATTGCGACAAGTATCGAAATCAATTAAGGCAGGTAATCTAAATTTAGGTCCCTTACTCAAAAGCGCTCTAATGCGTTTATCTTTAATGATATCAAAATTGCCAGTTATTATATGACCCACTGGAGCGTAACAGAATTTAGAAGAGGTACAGACTCATGTATCTGGTGTGTTTTCGAGAATTTTAAGATCAGAAACAATTTTATTGTAGTAAAAAATTAACCCTCTAACAGATTTATTATACTTATAACAAATAATAGGTGGTTCAAGATTTTTGAAATAATTTGGAATAGCATTCATCACATTTTTGTTACGGAGAATACTTTGTAAATCTATGAAATCAATACCTTTATTTATAAAAGGGACCTTAATGAAATATCTTTTGTGATCGTTTAAAGAATCAATATGAGGTCTAAGAACATGCTGAGTATAACTTTGTATTAAACCTGCAGTATAATACAGAGGATCTGTGCGTATAATATTTTTTGTATTAATGTCTTAATGTGTATAATGCTTATACTGCGTTAATAATAACATGTTTTTATTTAATTTGGGGGGTTAATATAAAACATAATGAACTTTCGCAATGAATATGACATTACTAGCTTTGTTTGGGTTAAGGAGTGAAAACTTATCCGTATGTATGATTCTACAATTATGCAAACCCTTGTGTTGACAGATTATTCGTGAAGTACTTAAACATACTGCTGTCTGAACAACCTGCCATGCTCTTCCTGAACAGTATTTCATAAACAAAAATTGACCGTACGTTATAATTTAAGTGATAGAACTGTAGAAAGTGGATGCTCATTATGGGTTAAGTACATCAAAAAACAGTTAATAATGGACAACTGATAATGCTCAATAAGTTAACCGACTATCTACCGACAAAGAAATAATTGTTATGGCAGGCTAAACTTAAAACCTATTGCTGTACCTTATTAATGATTTATGATGTCTAAACTACTAGGATATGGACAGATTGTTCCAGGTCAATTACAGTTAATGTACAATGGCAATAAAGTAAACATACAATGAACTCAAATCAATGTACTAAAATGAATGCAGAAATGATAGCCTTAAGAAAATATTAACACTTTAATTTGATTTGAATATGCAACCGTATAAATCCTGATTAGACGCCGGTTTAAGTATAGAATATAATATTTTAAATTGGGTTAAATTAAACAGAACGTGTTTAAACGGTTTTGAATCACAACTACAGACACTACTTTAAGCTTCCTGATGTATTATTTAAAAGAAACCAGAGGTAGTTTCAGTATGTATTTTATAGTCAGCCAATATTGTATGTATCTCCAGAAGTTTATCCCTTTCTTCATGATCAAATTTATCCTGGGTTGTTTACCTCTTCATCGCCACATTGCCGTCTGTTTCGTTATTGTTGTCTGCAATATCGTTTCAGCGTTAGACGTATGTCAGTATAACTGACGTTATTTCAAAACAAGTGACAGACAGTTTTGCTCCTGATCAGATGACGCGTTAGCTTTATTACGTCATTGAGAGTGAAAGGGTTAAAGGCTGAAAATGACAAGCATTTGAGCAATCTGGATGTTTAATGCAAATTTTGAATACAATTTTTATATTGTATACGACGTATGTAGACACTTACGAATATATATATATTTATAACATAACAGACAGCGTGAGCGTTGAATAACACCCGTTGTTTAAATGTGATATATAACTAGTTAAATAACTATGCAAATGAGGTACGCCGCGACGTCGTTACTTATGACGTCATTAAAATGCGTTCTATGCGTTCAATTTCCTACGTCTTCTTTCCATCATGTAGATTCAATTTATAGATTTTTGGTGTAATTAATCAATATTAGATCTACATGAAAGTGCTTATTAATACATATAATAACATAAACATTATGCTAGTGAACGGGATTAATTTGGAACAACTTTTTTCCTGTATAGATCTACTAAAACGTGCTTAGCATTCACTTGACCTCAAAGGCTGCGATAAATTACTTTTCTAGGTTATATTATAAAAAGAATATAACATTCGTGTTAATAAAAGCCTCGTTTTTATCGTTTTCTAAAAGACTCGTTTAATAAATCCAATAAATTATGAACACTCATGTAATATCGTAAAAATATATATGTGCCGACACAAACAACAGACGAACGTGCCTGTACATACTTAGATAGCCGATAGTAGTTCCCATTGATATATTGTCGAACAGTCATTGTTAACATGTATTTTAAACTGAATGAGCAACATGACGCGTAATGAATACCATTGTACATTCCAATGAATAAGAAAGTATTGATAACATGTAAATCTGTAAATTGATTTACCTGTTTGCATTAAGAAGTTTGATTTGCATTGTATTTACATGCGTTATGCGTACAATTCACAAACTACTCTTAAATATATCAATAGGCTTTCATCGCATGCTAATTTTCGTGGAACGTTTCATCTTAGCTCAAAACAAATGCTCTAGTTAAACGGTATTTACTTTGAATGTATCACCAGTTAAGATCTTGCTACAAGAGCGTGTGCTGATTTCATTATTGTACTTTTACACTGGTATGGCTTACATTATTACACTATTTATGCCACTGAATAGGTTATACAAAGCCAGACATTTGACATGATGAGTCTTTCGTGCATCTGAGCTGTTATTAACCTTGTGTAAAATTCCGACGTATCTCACCTCTTTGTCAGCACTAGTTTGTCGGGTCACGTGACGTAGGAATGTCACGTTATTTGGATAGAAGTGATGTGTAACTTTTACAGATAAGACTGATCAAAATAAAAGACGTACAAGCGATTGAGATAACACAGTGACGACCATCACTTCATAGAGATGCGATTCTAGATCCAGATATACAATTTTGACCGCAAACGTTTTCAATACATGTTGTTACAACGTAACTGTATAAACACAAACTGTAGATGTACATATCGTACAATCGCTGCAAATAAACGACCGGAATAAGTAACAAATAGGCAACATCTTGTTAGAGGTAAACCAACTATTTTGTCTAAAAGAGACTGAACACCAGATGTCAAGTTGGCATAATTTAGATGACTCTGACGACTTAGACAGGAAGGGATCGGTGCTTTATCTTTTCAACATTTTGCAAATCCAGTTCCAGTTCACCTACAGCTTAATTAAACGGATTCGATTTTCAGTGACAGCTTAATGGTGTGAGCGTTGTTTTCATTCTTGCAGTATCATTTCAGGGGTTCACATCCGGTTTTTATTTGTTTTAAGGCTTTACGCACATATACTAACACATACAATACCTAATATACAAAACGAATAGTATAGTGCGAATCAAAGAAAAAAATCAACTCTTTCTTATCCGAAACATTAATTAACGAAGCTACTCGTATACAAAGATGTATTATTATTATTGTTGTTATTCGAGAATAATGTATTTTATAGCTAGTACATATCCAAACAGTATAGATCTTTACCTGGAATTCATACATAAAGGCATGACATTTCATCTACGTTGTTTTGCATCAGAGAGTGTACATAGAGTGCTAAACGATGTACAGAACACGTTTTGCCAGGCTATAAACCTATTTATAAAGAATAAATATATGAATATTACCAATTGGCGGTACATTACAGGGCAACGTATTCAGCTTGAGACGCTCTCAGTGGAAAACAGTTGATCCAACGAGTTCCTTGCCGCAAGTCTGGTCGGCTTATACCTTCGAGAATGCCGAGAGCTGAATATAACGCCATGTAGCACACCGCCAACTATAGATGCGTTTATTATATGCCGTCCACATATTTCTGTATATTAATGTAAGATACACGAGGAAATGCCCGGTAGCACTGGACGGCGTATAACGAATATTTATACTAAAGTTATTGTGTTTGTGAACAGTTTTAATCTAGAACACAGGCTAGCACGGTATGCAATATATTTTGTTTTTTATAAATTCTTCAAACATGTGCCTTAGTCTAGTTTCGTATTGATAACTACATTTGCTAATGTATTTCCTTTTCTGAGCATATATTATCAAACCAAAGTTTTAGAGTATACGAGTTAGTTTGTCAAAAGTCGATTTACCTTTTCAAATAGTCTTTAAACACGTATTCGTTTCAGTGTGATACTGTCATTGTTTATTTTAAAAATTATGTACATGTTTAGCACAAAGAACATTTTGATAGCAGTATGGGTATATACTACCCTAAGTGTAACTATATTATACTATAATTCCGACAGCTGAGAAATACTAAAATATAAATAGTCGTCTTAAAATGTGAAAGTAGGTGTTGCATTATATGCAGAGTGTATCTTGAATAAAGTTTCTATTGAGGTTTTTCATAATAACGACTTTATCAAACAATTATTCATGAATAGTACTACATATAGTAGTATATTTTTCGTGCTTTTATTTAAATATCGTGTTCATTATAAATTAATATGTCAAGCGGAAACCCCTTTGAATATACCCTTGTTAAAATGCCCCCCTTAAGCCTCAAAATCCAGAAACGCAAATGAACACCGAAGAAAATCCCTTGGCATACTATACTCGTATATCCTACAATAAATAAATTTACACGTAACCATAGTATACATTAGTTATAACAGGGATTTGTGATCTCCTGGCAATTTCCGGTATTAAAAAGGCAATTATGATTTTCTGAAGAAGTTTCTTCTGTTTCCGTCATAGTGAAAGTAATCTAGGGTTATAACAAGTAAGACTAATAATACTATCAAGGTCAACCATATTCAAGAAGTATATGGAAACCTTGAACTTGACACAACATTGTTTTAGTCACTGAAATTAGGCTGTCGGACAAAAACATTTTTGCAGTTTGTTTTGATTGAATGTATAGTTTTTAGTTCATCAATCCACTTATAAATATAGAATGCTTCTCTACGGTCTAGTCAACCCCAAGAAAATAGTCCCTTAGCTAAACTAGGATATCACATAACTATCTAAATATAGAATTCAACTGGTTTAAAACTTTTATCAACCTATAGTGACACGTTTCTCCTTCATGTGAAAAGCAGCAGCATATATTTATAATGAATTTATATATGACGATCGAGACAAAAGTCGACTGTGCAAACATGTTGGTTCTAGATTAGGCTATACATGGCGTCTGAACAAGATTCTAAGTGTTGGAACTATTATCAATATTTATTTTACAATAATATCCAAACATTATATTTCGAACAGTTAAAAAGATAAAAAAAAACACGGTATTATTTGACGCTTAGTGGATAAACTCAAATTTGCGACCAAGATGTAAACTAAAAGCCATTTAAAATTATTGAGGCAATTCGTTTGCAAACGTTCTTTCCAGATAATATAACTTAAATGGTTGATTCTGATAAAAGTAATATGAAAAAAATTAATTTGTAAATGATTCCATAAATATACGTTATTCTGTATTCAACCTGTGTTGTTAGCAAGTAGTTTCAATCGATAACTGGAATTGGTGTTTTACAGCCTCTTTCCAAAACTGACTCCTTTGTTGAAACTAAATAACACTTGATACTATGTATAGCGGGTACGCTTAACGTAACGTCAATAACCCGTTTATGCTAAGCTCGACTTGTGTAGCATTTATAAACTCCCTGTCGTATCAAATAACTTATAGGATTCTATGACGTATTGATACAGATACAGGTTTTAAACAGTTGAGATATAGACCCAACGTCGGATCAACCCATGATCATTTTTTTTTCAGAAAATAAGCATGAATAGTATTTGGAGCTTGAAAAACAAAACCCTCCAAAAAAAGTCTCCCGAACAGTCACACCTGCGTTAAGTGACCGTTGACTACGACCTCCTAATTATATTTAAACTAATACATTAACAACACTGCATGTATTTTAAAGCTTTCTGCATTATATGTTTATTGTGTTCAGATACCATTTTAATACAGGCTCTATTCAAGCAAACATTTAGTTTTCAACTGAGATGCTTCAATGTACCGTTGACGACGACCGCTGTTACTCTCCAATGTTCCTTTGAACTTTAGTGATGCATTATTTTGTGTTTAACACATCAGGTCAAAAACGGTAAATATGATTGAGGTTTCTAATTTATGTTGTGTTTCGGCAAATTATTCTTAAAAAGCTGTGTTTAAACAATCCAAGTTTAAATACCGGGAAAATACAGTCATGTTTATAATCGAGGGTCAAGCCAATTAGTAAATTGCAGTTGTCCGTTTGTCTTTATTGGAAAGAATCAGTATTTTTTAAAATGAATTTATTTCACAATTTGTTAGATTTTCGCGAGGGCAGTTCACATATGATGAAAGGATACCTCGGATTGTTTAAATATCGTTCCAGTTCTTAAGTACAGGGTGTAACGTAAACGAACCTCAAGTTTTAAAGCTTACCTGTTTTTTTTATATTACATAACCAATTATTAACAGAGTATTTTACATATGCGTCACCTTTCGGTAGGCATATCAATCAGGTTAAAAGTGATAAGTTTATTGAATGCTAACTTAAACTGAACTAAAGTAAGTGACAATTAAATGAGAATAAAAAACTACGCATAAATAAAAATAAATAAGAAATTTCCGACCCGAGTATAACCTATGGCGATTCCTTAATGTCGTTATCAAGAACTATGAACATTGTATCCGCATAAAACATATTCTGACTTGCGTAAATGAGTAAACAAATTGATATCATTCTCAATCATTTGCATTCAGTACATTTAAGAGGGGGCGATACGTTTTCCAATATAGAACAATAGTCCAGTCTCGCAGCACTTTGATGTTGATATTACAGTAACGGATACCTTTGCGTGAGCGGGCAGTCAGTCGGTTATACGTCTGCAGGCGTGTTTGTGCTTTTTCACTTATACGAGGGGTGTTTCAATAACTTCAATAGTAAGTGCAAAATGCATGTGTGTTATATCATTCGAACGAACAATGTTTCGCCTACACAATGGTATAACGCACGATAGGATCATACAACTAGATAAGTCACAACACGGACCTAAATGACCCAAAGTATAGGACACTGGACAGTTTTTGTGTATTTTTCAGTTAATTTTTCGAACAAATTTTGATACTAAAATTATTATAGCGGCTTTAATGTTTGGAACACTTTTATGAAACGTTCGGTCAAATAAAATCGGACATTTATGTACATATCACGTAGCTTAAGATACTATTATTTTTATAAAATGACCAAAATATAGCTAATACTTGACTCTTACCGAAAATATCATGAAAAATCACACTACTGTTATGTTCAAGAGTATCTGTGGAAAGCTAAAACACATGTTATTACATCAAGTCGGGCTATAATAAAAGCTATTGAAGTAGATGATCATGTTTTAAAATCAAAACATAGATATAGGGATCTTAAAGATTGTTATAGCGTTCCAAAATTCATGTCACATTTTGTCATTGGCAAAATAAGAAAATTTATTTTTGAAAAATTGAGATTTAAGACACTCGACCCTTTTAAATGTAAGTTTATTTACATTAAAATTCAGACATAAACTGATATATTTCAAAAATAAAGTTTAGAAATTTTACTTTTTAAGAACTTATTAGGTCAATAAATAATGTCTGAAAAATGCTATGGTCGAGTGCACTCGAGAAGGGGTCATTTAAGTTAATATTGTGATTTATCAAGTGATGCGATACATGTGTGCAATATACCATCGTATAGGTGAGAAATTGTTCTTTCCAACCATATATCGTATATGCAGATTACAATTATTATATCGAAGTTATTTATCGAGTTGCATTAATTATGAAACACCCTCGTAATATTGATCTTATCAAAATGTATATAGTTGCAGATATGAACATACAGAACTGTCTTGAATACGAGGGTGGTTCATAAAGGAATGAAACTTGATCAATAACTTCCATATAATCAGTGCAAAATTCATGTGTGACACATCATTGTAAAGAACATTTTTTGCCTACATTATCGTATCATACACCATAAGATCACATCACTCGACAGGTCACAGAATTAAAAAAAAAACCTACTACATGACACTGGGCCTTTTTGTGTATTGTTGATGTAAATTTTGTTTGAACAACATTTGATACTATAACTAAAAGTTTAGACTTATTTCTTTTACATCGATATAAATTAAACTACATTAACTTGTACAAATCACTCTCGATGGCTCGAATGGTGGCTATTCGGTCTTTTCTGTTGGAGGAAACCGGATTGCCCGGGGAAAACCACGTGTTCGGACGGCTGACCAATGTACCCTCTCGCATAGTGCCCCAGACCCTGGATCGAACTCGAGACCAAATTGATGAGAAGCGAGGGTTCTACATTGTACCATTGCGATATCCGAACACTACTATAACTCTTATTTCCGCTGAATTATAACTCATTTTATATATTAAACCAGGCTATAAATGAACCCATTGGAGTATGTTTTATGTTTTAAAAGCAAATTGTAGATATATTGATCTAGGAAATGTTCATAGCATTCGGAAACAAGTGTCGTCTTTTGTCTTTAGCCCAAAAAAAGGACATGTATATTTTTAACAAAATGGCATTTAAAAAAGTTAACCCTTCCAATTGCAATGACATTGTATCTACATTAAAATCCAGATATAAACTGATACATTTCAAAAGCAAACTTTAGACATTGTACTTTTTAAGAAGTTAATACGACACAAAATAACGTCTGAAAAGTGCCATGCTCCAGTGTCTTTCATAAGGGGTAATTTAGGTCCATGTTGTGGTATATTGCGGTATGATATCTTATCGTGTGTTATACAATCGTGTAGGAAAATAATTGGTATTTCAAATAATATATTACACATGCATTTTGCACTTATCATATTGAAGTAATTGATCAAATATCATTATTTTTAAACAGCCCTCGTATTAGTGGTTACTGTATTCCTTCGGTATAATGTGGTTATCATTATGCGTCTACAATTGTGTTAGATAATATGTATAATGGTGTGTCCTGGTACGCTGATTGCTTCTTTGTCTGAGGAAATACATTAATATATTTTCTCTGCGGACAACAATGTTGGAGATGTGTATCATATAATAGCTTCGTGTTTGGATTGTTTTATCTGCGGTGGTTTTGCTGTCGCCTCACAGTAGGTGGTGATATTGCAAGATGTAAACGGTCACGTAAGAGCAATACACAATGGTTTACGTTATTTTGGCACACAGAAGACGTTATAGGCAATTATTATTATTTACTTATGGTCACACTTAGAACGGCCACTATTTTAGAGAACGTATTTCTAAGCAACGAAACATGTGTGGATATATCTATATAACGACGATGACGTGTTTCAGTTTAAAATAAAGTGTGTGCTCTAATTTAGCTACAACATGTGCTAAAGTCGTAACAGTAACTCTCCAATAGTGTGAGTAACTGCTTAACAAATACTTTACTGTATTATTTTACGTAACACAATATTGACCCGTTCGTTATTGCACCATAAACACCTTTAGAATATACAGCAATAATATTGTTTGCTCGCAAAATCATTGTCTGCCTTAATTCTAATACTTTTCAGAATCAGAAAAACACCCTTTTCAATGCAAAACAGCTTTGATTCAAACTGCTAGCAAACGTAAATGCGGTCGGGCGTGTCAATGGTTTGGAATAACAATTGTAACGACATTACATCCGTAATATTTATATCAATACACATGGTTCTAATCAAAGATAACTTTTCTTTGTAGACGAATGATTTTTCCCGCCGGTCAATATTTGACGTTTTTATAACAGTACCATTCTTCGTAGCAATGTGTGTAAATACAGGAAATTCATAAAGAATATCACGATTAATTACACTGTTTAAGGTGGTTTCAGGCGATCACTGTCCTTTCTTGAACTTCCTTAGACAACAACGCATATTGGATAACACTTCGTGATAAAAACTGAGCAGAAGACTAATTTCTTGAAAATGCGAAAATTCAGCCGATTGCTGGATTCATATTGCGTTGATTGAAACAATATTTTTCTCAAGTGTATTAAGTTATCGATAGAAATATTACCCGGAATGAAAAACATGTTTACAATATTTCAAATGTCATTGTCGCTAAACAGGATGAAACATGTTTGCATTTGTTATATGCCGAATACTATGTTTTGTTTGTGAGATTATTGTTAGATTGTGGAAGTTTATTCGGCGCCCTATATGCAATGATATGACTAGAAATTCAAAAATAAGAAATACTTGATATACATGTATAATATTTCATTTTTCTGTGTATTTATCATCATTATTTAATATATTTCTTTATCGAAATTCATAGTTTACATGTTTGCAATATATTCGCAGCAATATTATTAAAAACGACAAAGTTTGTATATCTTTATTGAAAGTTCAGACATTGATTTTTTAAATTGAAAGAGATAATGCTTCTTTAAATGGTCAGACAAACGTCATGATGCGGCGGAGTTTAAATGTAGCTAGTTTGAAAGGTTATGGTTGTTGCACCTGGAAACTTGGAAGGTAAATAGGAGGCCAGATCAAGATATTTTACAGTTCACACTTGACGTACACGACCAACGTAGTCACTTGTGGCATGATGTCAACGACTCGATTCCACCGTTACGCTTAATAGTATTTATAAATAGACGTATGGTGACAGGATCTCTATTCATATTCAGGTGGTCGGGAAAAGACGTCATGCTGCAATGGGCTAGACTACCTATCGTACCCCCATCATTGACCCCACACCAGCTACTATATCGGCAAGTCGTTTGTGCAAATCCATGTCATTTGAACGTCTACGTCTGCGCAAATATTTGTGGACAAGTGAGTACAATTCTAAATTTCAATGACGGATGCAGTTTTAAGACAGAGAGACGAAAATACGTTGTACCTATAATGTTTGCATGAACCTTTACGTCAATGGGAACTTGTCTCTTGCAACTCCATGTATTCGGTCGAGATCAGCACTGTAGGACACTGTAAGATACATGTTCTTAAAGATTTGAACAGATTTCCAATTGCAAAAATGTGTTAGTTAATTCTCAGCCTTCCCCGTAGATGACAGAAAGGTTTCAATGGCTGTGGTAGATACATGTACACATGTTACTTGCAGTAATTAAGAGAATAACCTATAAGTTGGGGGCTTGGTAATGTTATTTGTAACCTTATTCATCTAGTCTGTCACCCAAAAGTATACTTTAGGGTGGATGTGTTTAGTAGACCTCTGAAATACTCTTCAATGAAGTAAAACAGCAATGTTACATCATACTGCTAAATCGTCTCAGAATGAACTACAGTTTATATAGTTGCTTCATCTTATGAAGTTGCCCCCTTGCTAATTTGTGTAGTATATTTAAACTGATGTTTTCTGAACATATAGACAATAGTACTAATAAGTTAGAGTCATTCCGTAACCGAATCATTTCGTAACCGGTAAAATGAGTCATTGTGTAACCAAACTTTGGGTCATTTCGTAACTATTTGAAAGTAAAAAGGCATTTTGTAACCGAATTTTGAGTCATTGCGTACCCACAAAAAACTGAAAAGTAACGGCTCAGATCATGGAAGTCATTTCGAACCCTCAGATAATTGGAGAAATTATTTCGTAACCGATTCTTTTACGGCTTTTAAACCGTTGTGTTAAGATAATTCGCATGATACTTATATGAAAAAAATTACAATATTTCACCAACCACTTGAAAAATACAAAGTTAACAATTATATTCATAGATTATCTTTGGTGCTAATTAGTTATAAACCGTGAATAATTGAATAGTAATTTTAAAACTTAAAAGTGGTCGACGTTTGCTTCAAACAGGAATAAATGAATGTACAACAGGATGTATAATTGGTTGTTAATCTCTTCTTATATCACGCGTTCTATAAGACTAACATTAACCTATGTGTAGTTGTAATATATTACATCAATTATAGGTACATGTATAGCACTTCGGATAACACATGTAAGTTTATTTAGATGTACTTTAAACATTAGACTGTAAAACAGTTTGAAAAAAGATCAGACGCGTAACGCTGCGTCTTATCAGTATCCAAACTGTTCGACACATTGTAGATAAGGCATCATTAGGCATCATTTGACTACGGTACCAGGGGTCGTGAGTTCGATCCCCCGCCGGACCAGCGGTCTGACTGGGGATTTTTTCTAAATCCCCGATGATGTACAGGAATGTCATTGAGCAAGACATGTACCGCGAATTGCTCCTCTCCACCCAGGGATTAAAATGGGTACCTGTGAAGGGTCTGAGTCGGCACTGCGGCTGCATTTGACTGTGACATATGGTAGGAGTGCTCAATAGTGTAGGCAAGGTGGCTCAATGATCAGGGGAGTATATGTACAGTCGGCTGAGCGGTCATTCGGACTGAAAGAGGACTTTAACTTGGTATATTACTTTATCATGATATTCAATCGCACGTATACCAATGATAATTGCATTAAGGTTTATGTTGTTTTAACAGTTTACACATCGGATAGTAAATAGTTCGCACTTGATAAACGACCTTTCAGTCAAGTAATGTAGGCTGAACTCACGGAGTAATAATTAGTGCTGAAAGTCAAAAATAAAACCGGCAACATGTAGAGGAAATTACATACTCTCTTACTAGTTTAAGCCTTATACTGCGGTGATATCGACTGCTACGAATTTTTTTGCAAAACTTATTAAACTTAGAAATAGTAATTGAAGGGGCGTTCTGCCTTTACATTGCTTTAAACCGCCACTTGCATTAAAAACAACATAACGTGTTGTAACTCCTAAACGTTTATGCTTTGAAAGTGAAACGTGCTATTAATGTAATTTGACAGTGAACAGCTTGTGTCTATTTCCCTATGAACATCCGAATAATATAGATTATTTTCTAATTGCAAAACCAGTATGTTGCATATTCCATATCAAAAGGTCGTTCTTATACGCAGTGACTGTTTCAAGTGATGACGTATATTCTTTATTTGTTTGAATGTTACAGTAAATAATGTGAGTCGTTTGGGACATTTCAATGAGTTTTGCACACTACTTACTGTAATGCACAAAACAACGTTGCTAATCACACATACCACTGTAAATATCGTTTAATCTGAAACAACCGCTTAACTGTAAGTGTGGTGATTTACAACTAGCTAGGCAGTATACGGGTCTCTCGTTCCATTAACCTAGCGCATGTCTAAATATACATAATATCGAATATTAAGTGAATTCAACCTATTCTCAAAAATATAGTTTTTAGTGTTCCCATTTCGATCTTATATAGGGTAGACTAATACATAATCCATTTTATTAGGAAACGATAAGGGCAAAAACAGTCGCTTCTTTCAGGGAAAGTCTTATGGTTCTGACTCATAATTAATATTTATATGTACATAGTCAATAGATACAATGGGTTCTTTCGTCTGAAAAGAGACATTGCATGGTCCCTTCTCGCATATAAAATACATGCGATGCGTATCAACTGATATCATCGAGCCCCGAACTGTTGTCTGGGGTAATAAACCGTTTGTCTATATTATGGCTGGTCTGGCTTAAACCCATCAGTGTACATACGACTTCTTAAACATTTGCGATCAGTTTGGATATACAGCAGACGCCACTTAAAGCAGATTAGGATACAAATTGTTTGGCACTCATATAAATTAATGTTTCTGAAAGTGAAAGGTCCTAAATTTCTTAACTGTAGAAGTAAAAGCGTGATAGGTTGCGGTGAATACTTTAGGGGAGTTAAGTGAATATGATGACAATGAAAGGGTGAAAGACGACTGCAATTTTCTGAAAACGTGAGTTGATATATATTTAACAATATATACATCGAACATCATATAGGAAGTGAAATAATAAAACTCAACTGTAGAAAAATGGAACACATCGCGTTAAGAAAGTTCGATATATCGAAGTTTGAGGCTGTATTAACAACTTGTACACTGCAGTTTCAATGTAAGTTTAAAAACTTTCAAAACAACTGCCCCACCTACTAAACTATTAAGCATGGTCTTTATTGTTTATAGCAAGGCGTGTAAATCATTGTCTTTCTCTTTATCTTTGGAAAAACATGCGAAAACAATACCAATAATTTTGCCTTTGTAAGGCAACCGAGACAAGAATCACCATTTCCTAGCATTTACTTTACTCACAAATATCATCTTGGTTTAAGATTTTTAAGTATACACATAATGCGATTATGACCATTACAACAATATTTATTGCAAACGATTTGGAACAAGATTAAACACCTGGTCTATAAGACTCAGATCAGACTGAAATCATCGATCAATTTGCAAAATTTTAGTCGACAATTTTGTAAAAATAACAGCATGCATTAAATTCTAATTTTCATTTCAATGTGGTTTCGTATAATTTCGTTTAATGCAGAAAGAATAACTTTCTTGCAATTGTAGCAACAAATTAGGATAAATGCAGTGCTTTAGAAAAAACTTGTTTCTTATTAGCCGGAGGAAATACATTAACATTGTTTTCTTGCGTAAGGGAATACATTTGATGGTTATCGAGTGCAATCATTGGAACACATCTTATTACTTAGAGTTGTGGTAACATTAGTTTTTCCTAATGATGATGAAATTTATAATTTAAGCAATGCGTAAGGTCAATGACAAAATAAAATTGTTATCCGTTTGTTAATAAGTTTGTGTTCTATCCTTGAACTATTATCAGTTAGATCGTGGTTGCTTGTCGTAATTTAAAATCTTAACGGCGGAAACAAAACCACACTGTTCTATTGTTCAATGTTTACACAATCGAGTATTATTAAATGGTATTGCTTAAGCTAAGCATATAGGTATTTCAAATGCAGATGCAATAAAGATATGTAAGAATTACCAATGCAAATGTACAAATAAAGTGTGTCTAGTTATAATCTTTTGTACACGTTTGCTCATCGCGGAATGCTACTTGTAAATGTTGTAGGAATGCTCGTTATAAAAACATTGTATTACAATAAGTACCCTTTTTCTTACTAGCGATAAATTAACATCCTCATTACCAATTTCATTTCAGTCAATTGACAATTCGTTACATTTTAGATCCCATTCAAACGCCTAGTTACAACCATAAAACTCCGTGTGCTGAAAAACCATAAAACGTAAGTTTGACAACGTGTGTTAACTATTAGGTGGTATGACTTTTGAATAGAGTTAATATCATTTGGGCATCATGTTAAATTCGCAATGATATTACTCCAAAGAATGGCGCCGAAAATGATTCAAATGTTCATCAGTCATCTCGTTAAATCCATTTTGAATTTGAAAAGGGGAATTATGAGTGTCATTTATATTCGAAATCAGCTCAAATGCAATTAGTGTGAACTTTCAATCTTCCAATGATGCAATGAAGTATGAAGTTAGGCTTAATGGCTATTGAATTAATAGCGATCGGACTTAATCATATTGTATGATTCATGAATTTTGTTCTATTACATTACTATATCAATCACTATAATCATATATCCATGTATTGAATTTTATGTATTTCAATTTAGGCTAGCATAATACACTTGTCACAAGTGATATGGTTAACTTTGATAGTTTGGGTAGTGCCACCGTACTTTTAAGATTATATTTATCTTTATATACCGCCATTACAAATACAAAACACTTTGAAAATATATGCGTATGTATAAACCATTCATTTCACGAATACATCTCAACAAATAAGATAAGTGTGCTTATCGAAATATTTACGCACGTTGGAAACTGTTTGACGTTTACTAGGTTTATATTCGTGATATCTCCTAACAGTTCGTAACCATTCAGGACAACTTCATGTTACACGTATGATTTTTGAAACAGGGTTGATGTTGGTCGTTTCTATGTTAATAATAATCTTAAGAAACTGCATTCTGTCTTCACGAAAAGAGATAAACATGAGTTTAATTTCGATTTCATGGTTAATTAACAAAAGAAGCGTGTGATGAGAACACCCTCAAACACAAATGTTTATACGTTTAAATATGCTGTTATCTACGTGTTAGATACGTGTAATGGGATTCCTAACTGCAACAGTCAGCCCACGGTCGTTCTGATCGGGACACGTGTAACTATAATGCAAAGGCATTGGCAAGCAATTTACTATTGCCGATGTTACATGACACAAATTTATTTATTTAAATATTAAAAATAGACCCATGGTATTTTATCTTCATGAAAATACCAAGGATCTGCTTTTTATATTCAAATTCAACCAATGTCATGTTAAACATTTACAAATCCCTACAGAGTTTTATTCTAACATGAACAGTCGACGAATGTGTCTTTTGAACGCTAATAGTTGATTCTGGGTTAGTGTGTAACGTTGATAATTTGAATGTAATACCGGAAGAGATCAAACTCGCTACCGAGATGTTTTGTATTAGTCAATTGTTGTCTGAATAAATTGACAAAAATGCAAATTGAAAATATGATAATACACATGTAATGCAAACAAGTGTTTGCATGTCAAAGGCGTGTTAATGCTAATTGATACAGTGTTTGTATACCATACTTACATAAAAAATCTCTCAATTACGACTATTGAATTGTTTTAATTATTAGGTGACTAGAAACATATATAAAGAAAGGGTGACATTATGAAGACGACAACGGGCAATTATTATGATACCCCTCCAAACCGGAACTTCTATATACCGGAATTATCTCTAAAACCGGAAAAAACGTTGGTCTCGTTTCCAATAATTTTATTTTATTTTAACCTATTACAAAACCAATACGTATTTTCACACCTTTGATTTATTCCTATACTGGAGAAAATATAGTCATGTCATGAATATCTTTCATCAGAAATGAGTTCTGTACCCCGGTAGATGAAAGTGTAAAGCAGGTTGCGCTATCAACTAGTACAAAAAGTAAATGGAATTATAATGAATCTTAAAGTCCAACAAACACGAACATAAAAGATATTGTGAAACATAACGTATATCCATGGCTGATTATTCCTTAACGCAATTTGCAATATGTGCTAAAATATGAAATTATATTTGTTAATATATAACACAATATATTCGCAAACTGCATCTATCATTTCGACATGGCGACATAAGTTTAAACAATAGAGTCATGAATCAGTGTTATATATGTATCTACCATCAAAACAAGTATATTAGCAATAGACAGTGATAACACATTGCCTGTTTATAGTTATAATAAAACAGTACAAACATACTTATGGCGGCTTTTCAGTCGGCCTGGTGCTCAAGTGTTAGTGCTAGAATGTCACATCAATATTGCCTGGCTTATTTCTAGCCATTTCTGATCTATGAAAAACTGTCATCATTAACAGAGATTTGCTATACATTAAATTAGGAGTTGTTGTTTCATAAGACTCGACTTGCTGGGTCTGGTTGCTTGTTTGACTTGCTCGTTCACTAGTACTATTGATAAATTTGGATTCTTAAAACATACACTTGTCTACAAAATACATAACACATCGAAACTATACACTATGTGCAAATTTCTGTTTACCTATTCAACATTACAAAAGTAGCTAAGTTGTCTCCACTGTTTGTGTAGGGTGTCTAAAACTATATGGATGTATAATGCGGATATAAGTTCTGGTTGTTCACCTGAGTTCAAGGTAAAAAACAAATCAGTTGAGTCTAGGCTCAAGTCTTACCATCAAAGGCTTGAGAACACACTCAGCTCAAACGCTTTATAACCTTTGACCCTGAACGTCAAATAAATATCATGTAAGTGTATATACTGTAGCAGACTTGTTGTAATTGTATTTATACAATCTCCATGTCATCAATGTGATGCCAATTCCGCGCTTAATGTGCATGTAACCCATTTACACCCAGTGGATTCTTTCATGTTTTATATAATGGATTAGTCCATTTTTTCTGAAAGGGATGCCTGGTCAAAATTATCATTTTCATTTTGTTTTATATTGAAATATCTATCAGCAAACAGTGTAGATTCTGATCAGACACCGCACTTTGCGGCATCTGATCAGATTCAACACTGTTTGCATATGTCCCATATATGGGATCGTGGGCACAAATGGTTGAAATTGTGATAAATATTTGAGTAAATTACAACCGGATTCAAGGTAACGATGGTGTCACGTTATCTTATTGAAATTCATATTTCAATTTCTTTCACAGCTCTTGTTAACAGTTAAAACAGCAATATGTAGTTCATGATCCTATTTAGTAAATAACATAAACATAAATATGCCTGTGAGATATGCACTTCTCATGTATAAGTTATACCTGTTTAACGGGTTAAAGCTTTGCAAGAACATCAACTGAAAAAACAAATTAAATAATTTACGTTTTACCATGATAGGTGATTTTTAAAATGTTATTACGCATAGGGCTCTATCATACAGTATTGTATTGTTTACATCATTCCCTCCTAAAAGACGTAAAATGTTGTGTATGTTTTGTCATTTATTTAGTTGTTTTAAAACTGTAGTTTTCATTTATATGTCCGACATGAGAATTACAGCTATTTTGTCGTATCAAGTATGTTGTTTATTACATTCGCGGCGATCAAAGTCAAGTCATGTGTAAGCATTATTAACTACTAGATGAATGTCGCTTATAATTCCCACCCGACTTTTGTATAGTGAATAAAGCTCTCGTTAAAATGTTAACACGTGTGCTTACGATAGTGAAAACATTATATAAATCAGTATCCATGTGTAGACCTAAACAAGTGACACACGTTCAAATTAAAAGTCGTTTTTTATCCAAATGTTTACTGTTTCAATAGTTTGCTAAATTATGTTTATGACCCTATTTCTATCACAAAACGTGCAGCCTGGGGCGGGGAAAAGCCATTATATCAATATCGTAATCAACTAGTGAAATATCGCTTTTTTTTGTGCTCCGGCCATACATTTGCGCTGCATGTAGCGGTTCAACGAATGACGTCATTTGCGATGACGTTATCGTAAAAACACCAGGTTAAGATTGATTTAAAAGGTGTTTAAATTGTTTTGTGATACAAAGAATCTTACATATGTGCTCATATATAAATAAACTGCATAGCCTTGATAGTATCATAATGTAAATGTATTTTCTATACATGTCCAGTTTTCTACAGTTAATTCAGTCTTGAGTTTGATTCACTTTCCTTTTCATATCTAAAGTAGCAATCCCATTTGGGATAGCGGTGCACCATACAATAATGTTGCACAATACTTCTGCTTAAAACTATCAAAAATATGTAGATGTTCATATTAAGATAAACCCGCGGTGAGCATTAGGTGTTTCAACGACCAATAAACTTGTTTTTGCCTTTCAATTGTAACCTATTGTCTGTTTGAACCGGCAATATTTCGACTGCTTGTAAAATAGTTTAGAGGTTATGTTTCATATTCAAGATCTGATCACTTTGACATTAAAACTATCGACACAAGTGGTGTTTAAAATTGCAACTTCAAGATCATATTATATAACAGCTTCGATATTATGTGTGATTCAAATCATGTTGTGTACAACAATTAATAGCAGTTAACCTTTATTTATGCCTGATAGTTGTTGGCTGTTGGCCTTGAACAGTTCTTTATCAACGACTATGAAACAAGTTATTTCAACTGATGTTCATATAAATGATTATCGGTGACTAATAAAGTCCGGTCATATCTTTAAGGAAGATTCTGTGTTTTAGTTAGAGACCAATACGTCCCTACGGACGATCAATTTATTCTGTCTATATTTTAGATTGAATCCAAGACCGATTTGTTAAGAAGCAGATGAATTTATATAAGTCATTTTCTAACAACATCCGATAGACTTTTTGACAAAGAGTATATTATACCAAATTATCATTTAGATTGTGTTGATTGTTTTGGACAGTCGCCTGCTTTTGGCATAGCTATTTAATGTATTCTGGTGGCTGTTGTAGAGAGGTTTAAAATGTATATGACATTATGACGTTAACGCGGCAAAACGTCTAAAGCATTTTGTTTAGCGTAACGTCAATAAAGTATGTATAGGTTAGCCCCCGAGAACTATGTCGTTTATTCGCGCGCAACCATGGTCTAACCTATTTAACACTGACTTGGGCTCGAGGAAAACAAGAAAACCATTCGTTTGTGCTTTTTGCTTTAGACGAAAATGTCATTTTGTTTGTAATATTTTACTAAAATTGAAAGGTTATTTCAATGATAAGTTTGAGACATTAGGCATGCTTTAACATCAAAATAAAGAACGCTTAATGAAGCTCTATATGTAAGCACAATTCATTAGTAATTGTCTTTAAAGTCTAGGTCTCACTTTACATAATATAACGTCATGAAGCGTGTGCAGTTCAGCTCTGATCTCAGCTGTTTTTTTCAGGACAATCTAGACATGCGTATTCCGGTTTTTACATCTACAGCTGAAACAATGCATATATCTAGGTCAAGAGGAACGGGGTAGATCTAGATACTTTATTGTCACTGTGAAATTTCCGTATTGCTTCAGTTTAAATATTTGATTTGGTGTTTATTCCGATTATTTATCATTAAGGCTACATTGCAGGCAAAAGGTTTTCGCGGTGGCTGGCTCGGAGGATTGCTAGAATTGTGGCGTCAAATTGCCTTGAGATGACGGAAGCGTGGAATAAGTGAACAGTGTGTTAGTTATTCCATGGTTTGTTGAAATTATTGATATATTCACAGGTTTTTGAGGCTTCTGATTGGCCGAGAGCTCCAAGCCATGTGCTAAATAAAATTAATTCCTTGAAAAAGCTTAACGGCGAAACGTCGGAGGATAAATTTTAAACTTAAATTCGTTTTTGAGTTATTTTTTTCTAATATCATAATGATGATGAAATATACATGTACCCGTGGCCCAATTTTACTTTTACTATTATGTATCAATAACGGTTTTTTCTATGGTCATTCGGTCATTCGATACATCTTATACAAATATATCTATTTATGAGAACACAGGCAATACATATTTATGTTATGTCCCATTCCCCATATTATGCAGGTTCCATAAAAACCAGCCTAGTACATATTTGCCTCTGGAGAATACTAAAGCACAAACGAAACGTGTATCAGATGTACAATTAGTATAAATACACCGACACATATCTTATCTTTAAAGTGTTTGGTGTACTTATCCAGACATGCGGATTTTCATGGAGTCCCCAATCTCTAATACTGCAGCCATATAACCTAACCATTTTGTATGATGTCCCTTAGTCACAATAAAGAGAGCGAGCGAGACAAAAACGTAGTATTCGAACAATTACAATGTCTGAGACACATATATTGTATGATGACCGTTGGGTTTTGTTTATATGGATGGCACCATAAAAGGCAGACAATTATTTAATTAAAAAACTATGCCTTGAATCAGCTTGTGTTTCACCAAATTCTGGACTACTACTTATCCTGTCACGTGCCTATTTTCCTGACGGATAAAGGGGTGACAGATAAACTTTGCTTTATTATGCTATGTGGTCACATGACCGATGTTATTATGTCAAGTGGTCACATGACCTGTAGCCGGAACTATTTTTTTCCACTGAGACGCTTATTTTTCCCGCTGTTTGGAAAAGTATTCTAAAACTCTTTCAACAGAATCCGACGTGTAACGACGTTTATTCGAACTATTCGATGCAATCAAATCGTTATAAAGTACGCGCCACCAGTCGCTTGCTGAGATACTTCTATAATTGTCCACGTTTTAGATTTCCTGAGTGAAATACACTAGATTTTGGTTCTTTTATTTCTTTTCAACGTAACTAGGATGTGACGTCACTAACGTCATCTATATAATAGCGCGCTTTCCTAGAGTAACATAGTTCCTTAGTTGGAATCTTATCTAGACCAAAAAAAAATGACTCTTGCTTTAAAAATGGCATTCTCTATTTATTTTACTATTGTGACAAGGATAAATAGAATATTTGGTGACTAGCTTTGAATGAGAAATGTTATCTGGCTCGGCTTCTGAAAATATCAGGTTCGCCTGCGGCTCACCAGATATATTCATCCGCCTTGCCAGATAACATTTCTCATTCAAAGCTAGTCACCAAATATTCTCTATATATGTTGTCGGGTAAGCCTGCTATGAATACAACATGTTTTATTTATCGAGTTAATCGGGTGACTTTACATACAATCAAAGACAGAAACTGTTGCGGGTTTTCAGATAAGTAAACATTCGGTATTAACAGTCAACTATTTAAACATAATGAAAAAGAGTGGTTTGGTATTTCAACAGTGTTTTACCCATTTTGTATTTTGAAATGCTGTTACTTAAGTTAGATGTTTCCTAAACGCTTCTTTTACTATTCTGTATAAACTAACAGGAAGCATATACATAAGGCATACACGTTGTTACAAAATACAAGAACACAATCTGCTTTTGAATTCGAAAATTTAGGTCAGGAGCCATAACATTTTTTTATACATTCCTAAACAACTAGAATTGATATTGTAAGGCAAGTGGTTTCCAAGAGTATATCGCAATTAAGCAGAAATATATTTCCATATTACATTGAGTCTGTGTTAAATAGTTGTGTGTCAGACTGCAGGAAAACGTTCTCATTATTGTTTATAAGGACATGTAATAAGGCATCTGAATACTCGTCTTTTTAAAAGTCTTAACAACAAGGCCTAGATACTTGCAAACTTTATGAGGTGGTATTTACGTTAGTGTTAAATAAATATAAAATACATATGCACATCATTGATATAAAAACACGTGATACCGACACTGGATATATAACATATATGGTTTGTCAGATATTTGTTTCTGTTTGGATTTTCTCGTAACCATTATCCTGCTGTGGTATCATCTGCTTTTAGTTTGTCGACTGAACATTTGCTAAATTTAAATGTATACATGTTTCAAGTAAAGAAACCTAAATACGACTCTCAAACAGTTTTGATACAGACGCCGCCGCTTTATATTCAAACTCATAATAAACAAAGCAATGAAGTCGCAATCAGCAGGCAAAGTGTTAAGTACATTGGTTATTATCTAACCTCCGACGAAAAACAAAACGTTTGACAGAAGTTACAAGCTGAAAAGTCTCTCTTAACCGGACATTCTTTAGAAAATAGGTCAACCACAATAGACAGATATATACCTAACGCAGGATTTAGGCAAGACAGAAAGATCCTAAATGGAGCTGTGTGTCCTACTTTTATCCTGCATTTAGTTTCCATATAATACAAAATGGCTTTGATAACATACAAATTGTCGTTTTAAGAATACCAGGTTTAATTGGATCATAATAGTGTAATAGAATAGTGTGCAGTGTGTTGTTTTCTATTGCAACTTATCTACTTGACGTATCAGACTTATATTGTTAAAGGTTTGTTTGTACACTAAACACAACGCAATCGAGCTCTCCTTAGTGAAGATGTAGCCCTTACTCCCATATTACAACAGAATTGGAAACAGTATTAAAGTAAATCAATAAATACGCAATGCCGTATGAAAGGGAAGCAAATTGTTACTGTGTTTAGGAACATACGTATTTAAACTGTATTTAAGGCAGATGAATGCTTAAAGGAACATTGCATCTGCAGAAAGCTCGTTTAGGCTATTCATGTTTTATTGTTTTTGTTCAAATTGCCTTAGGCTGACATCTGCATTCATGAGCACCACTGGATATTCATATTTGATACTTATATTAAGGTGCAGAAATAGTGTCTAAATCTCTTTCAATAAATGTGTTCACTATTTCACTGCCAACTGTTTATCTTACGTTGAATAAAATGTAGTTACAGTGTATGTCGTTACATAACAATGGGAATGTAATATAGTGTGGATACATCTTTACCTATCAGTAATGTACAATATTGAGTCCAACGAATACAATTCAACAGTTAGGTCGGCACCAACTGACATCATAAATTTCACAGACTCAGACAGCAAACCGACCAATGTGTTATTTGAATCCTTTTCAGAATGTTTAAATAAATTGGATTTCGGATGATAGATGACGTCTATTAACTGTGATACAGCTCAGTTAATTAAAAATGGCGACCTGAATATATTTTAGCGTTTACAATTTGTTTTGTTTTTTATTTTTGTTGTACAGTTCCCCCTCTGTACAATGTCACTCAATAGGAGACACACATTAAGTGTGGTGTTCAGAGGGAGTCGTTATAGGGAGGGAAAATTAAGACTTTGCAAATATTCGTCTGATCTAGTTTCAAGTTGTTTGTCACTCTTGTCTCTTGTCACTTTGGTAAAGAACAACAGACGACAATATTCAACAGACGTTATTGCAAGAGAAAAAGCGTCAGACATAAATGTCTTGTTTACGGAGTTGCGAAAAGCGTTTTTGTAAGGGGGTAGTCGTTATCGGGAGGGCCGTTGTCGGGAGGGAGGGAGCAATTTAATTTCAATATGGTATCACCAGAGAGTATATAGGAGATATGTGGCTGACTACACTTAAAATAATAACCATCAATATACATTAATGCTCTTATCCTAGCATTTATAAAATATACTGTTCCAATTACAGCACACCTTCCATCCGATCCAATAACCTGATTGACACCGTAGTAAGGGATTTAAGTTCAGTACAAGTTTGCATAGGAACTTGGGTCAAATTGTGTTGATAATGATCAGATTTTAATGAATTAGTAAAGTTTCTGTATCCAAACAGTTTACAAAGTATAACGGGGTCATGGCAGTTAAAAAGTTAACAAATATATTGCCATTAATTGAACGTGCATCTTACCGGCCTATGTAAATACTATTACCCTGAGCAAAAATATACATAAAAAGTGAGTAATGTAGTTATGTCTTATTTTGTCTTAGAAATAAATGGAGTCAGGTAAAATAAAGGAAACATGTAAAACTTTACAGCTAACAAGGGCGAACGAATACAAAATCATAGACGTACTTCTTATAATATGTGTTTTGACTTTAATCACTTATATATGCGTGTCGTTCTCATAAGTACACGTCATGTAATTAGAGTATGTACTGTTTTCTATTTTAAAGCTTATTGTGTAATTTTCTTCGTACAAAATGGTTCACGGTCATTCTTAAATATTAACATTCACCCTGTAAAGTCTTTATGTAATCCTATTAAAAATTATACAGTCCATCTGCCGGTGAACCTACAAGTCTAAACTGGTTCTAGCCAGTTCGGATTTCCCCCGTGCTAATCGTGGACTTCCTAAAATAGACTACATCAGGCACTGAACACTAAGCTCCCATTGGTCGACGGTCTTTTGACGCTAGCGGAGTGATACAGATCCAGTTGATCGACTACGAAGCCTATATAGGTCGTTGCTATCGCGTTGCTATGTGGGTAAATGGGTTAAGAAAACAACAGCGACATGTATTTTGAGAATGTGCTTTGGCAATAGATATTCAAGTTGCACTGTTTATTTGTTTGTCTTGTAAGTCTTTTCCAATGGCAGAGAGAATGTTTACTGGGTAAAATCTTGAATTTATAATACAGTTACAGTGCATGTAGTTGGGACTACTTTCTCACCTTATTTAGAAACTGGAATAGCTACTACATCGAGATTACATTCTATCAAACCTCTTTGACCGTTATATGATATATTCATATACAGAAACATAAATCTGATCAATATACACATTAAATTGACAAGACAGAAAATAGAATATAAATATAAGGAATAAGCAACATCGTTTTGCCTCTCATGACGGTATGACTACATTAGCTGCGAAGCTAATGTAGTCATATCGTCATGAACGTCAAACAGATGTTGTGTATTCCTATAATGCTAACAAGCTACCGAAGACAGTCAGAATATGAGGGTTCGGTTTCGTTACTGAATAAAAGTTATATACATACGCACATAAATAAACAAGAGGGCCAGAATGGCCCTTAATCGCTCACCTGACCATGGTGACACTAGGTCGGGTCAAGTGATTTCAGAAAAGAAGATTTGTAAAGTGTGCACTGATGTTATAAAGAATATCAGCCACATCCCATGGCTGCCATGTTTTTAGGCTAAGACACATAGTTTTTGAAATCTTGTAGAGTGTTCCTTATGAATCATGTGTGTAACATTACTTACATATTAAGAAATAGGTTCACGACACGAAAATTGTTATTTTCTTTTCATTGAACATTATCTTTAGCTCCTGTTACCTAGATATGCAGTTTCAGAAAAGAAAATCACTATATAACTCTAAGTAAACTTTTGACCTACGAGCGGGGTCACTTTTGACTCAAGGGACATAATATGAACACTGTTGATAGAAAATTAATAGATGATGCTATGTGAAATATATCTTAGCTCAGTCGCTTGTTGTTTTTGACAGGTAGATATTTGAAGATTTCACTATATGACTATATGTAAAACTGTGACACCTAGGGACGGGCCATTTTTGATACGCAGGGTAAACCTTGAAAAATCCTGATAAATGACCTACAGTTGATACAATGTGCCAAATATCTAAGCTCGTGCCCTTTATAAAACTGTGATACATGGAGCGGGACACTCTTTTACCACAGGGACATAATTTGAACAATTTTTAAAGAGGACCTGTAGACGATGCTATGTACATAATATCTATGCTCAGTGTACTATGGTTTTCAGACAAGAAGATATTTGAAGTTGTCGGTGAAAAAATCTATTTTTAGCTTTTAAGCTCCGTTGACCAAGATATGCAACAAACCGGAACCAATTCAACATTATGTGTGAAGAATACCTGGAAGTTACACCATGACAAATATCAAAGCTCTGGCCATATTGGTTTTAGAGTAAAAGATGTTTGAACATTTCAATATACGAGGAGCGCTCATTTAATTTTGTCATCGGGGTCCTTATAGGCGCAATATAAGATGTGTGCATATGTCATTGTGTCCAACCCTTAGATACCCTTCTCTTTGACAGAAATATATTAATTAAATATTCAAATTTGAATTTAAAAAGTGGAAAAAATATCCTTTTTAGGTGTACCTCGAAAACACTGAACAATTGCATGGTTCGGCTTACATTGAGAGATGGCTCGGCATAAAAAATTATATTTATTTGATAAAAGGAATGAAAATCAAATATAAGAACCATATTGCGGTGAATGAAACAGGCGGGGTAGCTGGGCTATCGTTTAATTTTCCAGGAAATCATTTACCATTATACAAGTGGGGGAAATCTACAATTTTATTTATGAAGGCGATCGTAAAATTCGGATTGCAGGTTTATGTTTTGCATAATAATTCTAATTTTGTTCAGTATATTGACTTTATAAACCCCCCTCAGAGCTTTTCGGTTGATTGGTTTCTAAATTTAAGTAAAGCGTGGTCGCATTTCAAACGTAATTGCATTTCAAACTTTTTCCCGCGCATTTTAGTATTTCGCAATAACCAACCTAAATATTTTTTTACACATCATCTGGCGATAAAATGATTAATATGTGTTGCTTATAATTATAATCACTTTAAGGCAGCTCAGAAATGTGTAATTTCTATATATTTCTGCTTTTCGACATGGGTTTTACAACGTATTTCATGAGTATGTAGTATTATTCTCAACAAAAAGATAAGTGGTCCACCACACAAAACAACTTCTAACTTTACACTCCCGTATCAAAAGCATATGATCTGAACCCGATATTTTACCAACACTGTCAGCTATATATTTAAATGCTAGTTTTGCGTGTTGTTTTAGTAGATTAACTACAGCAGCAGTTTTAACCTTGGCACCCGCCAAATTGAATAGTAGCCGTCTAAAAGTAAAAGTAGTAATCTTTAAATTGCTTGTTTTGATTAGAAAATGACATTTATGACACTGCAAATCTTTAATTTATCAAATAAAGTTCAAAGTATATCAATGGAATTGATATTTTTAAAAGTATTCGACCTTTACCGTAAGCCTGTATTTCACCGTACGCCATTACATCTTCTACAATAGCCAGTGTCTATGAAATGACAAATTTTAATCTTCAATACAATCTAAACTGCTTGACGGATTCAAACGAAATTTTCAGTCAATATGTACAATTACTTTATTATGAAGCATACAAAATTTCAATACGCTAGTGCTGGTTGGAGGCCAGGAAAACGCAAAAGTGACATAATTAAATAAACGGCCCTCGTATAGCTCATTGTGTGAAAAATTTCTAAACATTTTTTAGCTCCGGTGACCCAGATATGCAACAGACCTGAACCAACTCAACAATAAATGTGCATGACCTCAATAACTTACACCATGCATGGTATAAATGCTCTGGTCATATTGGTTTCAGAGTGAAATATGTTTGAAAGTTTCACTGTTTGATTCTCTGTTAAACGGTGACCCCCATGGCGGTGCCAATTTTAATCACAGGGACAAAATTTGGATCATCTTGAAAATGGACCTATATGATGTTATGTAGCAAATATCTTAACACTGGCCCTTGCGGTTTTTGACAATATTTTTTTTTTAAATACTTATGTTTTCACTGTGGTTGCCATGGCAACCAGAGTTCTACATTGTTTCAAATCATTTGAACAAATTTAAAAAAGCTTGACCCAAGGAACATTCCTGTGAAATTAGGTTGCAATCAGGCAAGGGGTTTGGAAGAAGAAGAATATTGAAGAAATTGTCGACACTCGACGCATGAAGCACACCGCACGACGCACGACGACGCCAGACATTGACTGACCACAAAAGCTCACAATGAAAATTTGAGCTCAGGTGAGCTAATACATAAATAACTGAAATAATGAATGAATGAATGAATGAATGAATGAGTGAATGAATGAATGAATGAATGAGTGAATTAATTAATTGATTAATGAACAAACGAATAAATGAATGAATGGATGGATGCTTCAATGAATGAATGAATAAATAGATGAATAAATAAATGAATTATTAAGCACACTGAGTCATTTGAAAACATCAGCAACATTTTACTTCAATTTTTGTCAAGTCTTTAGAATGTTTTTCTACGGTTATTTTCGGTATTTTCATAGAAATTAGTTGAACAGCTTTTGTTACATAAATGCTTAGTAACATTAACATGGCTATGTGTTGTGTGACATTAACATGACGTTTGGAAGGAATATGGTATTGCTTAGCGTCTTTATCACTCTGTTAAAAAGTTGGAGCAACGAGAAATTGACTTATTCTTATGCAGAAATATTCTGAATTTTCTCAAGCTGCTCTTTTGTATAGGCTCTGCCTATTTCATATTATGCAAATGATAGGTTATTTGAACGAACTAGGTAGTGTGTTTATATCACATTCAGTTTCAATGCTATACAATAACGTTATTTCAAAACAAGTTAGCAAACAGTTTTGATCCTGATCAGATGACGCGTAAAGCGGCGTCTGATCAGGACCAAACTGTTAGAAATGGGCTGCATGGCGTCGTTTAGAGTGAAAGGGTTGAAATTGTTTTCATGATAATTATTACTATATGATGTAAAATTTGAAAAGTGTGAAAACTAATTCAGTTCGTTCGCGGAACAATTGGGTCCGTCTTGTTAAAGTATCAATTACCTCACATACTAAAGTTCTGCATGCGATATTGGCACATTTGAAACTTTTAAAAACAAGACGGTGTTTCAAGTAATTACAGGCAAAATGTTTTAAATGTCAGAAATGTGTCTTATTGTTCAATCTTGAATAAATAAAACGTTAAATAACACTATTAAAACGTTCATATTGAATATAACACACTTACACGTATTCAAAATAAGTTGGGCACATAGTATTTCACTTCATTTTAATCACTTAATATAGCACAGAGGTTTTGTTCTGTTTCATATGAATTTACGGTGTATATAAGCTCATTTCAAATGCGTAAATATACAATTTTAAAAAGTTTGATATATAGTGAAGCCTATGGAGTCTACTTCTACCACTATATCGTGTTAAATATAGATGTTTAAAGGGACTCGCAACCGGATGGTGTACTTGTCAAAACAAAATAGAATACTCAAATAAAAGCAAATTTGTGGCATTATATGGCTTCTGACATTAAAAGAATATGATCAGTCCAAAAAAAAGTCTCAAGAATTGTCAGCGAATCTTAGTTTATTTAGATATTTTCCATCGTTTTTCTATAGCATTAGCTAACGGTATAGTTGTTGTTGTTGCGTCTCTACACGGGCTCATACATAAACCCGAGCCGAATATGTATAAATCAATCGCTACCAGTGAAGAACGTTAACTCGCTACCATATAGATATAGAGCCCCAGTAGCCGCGTGGTTAAGGCGTTGCCTTTGTTTTCATGTTTGTCTCCGCATGGAGGGTCACGGGTTCACATCCCACCAGAGCTTCTTCCTTTTTATTTTTTGAAATGCATTCTTTAACAGAATTTATTATCCAAAACTAAATCTTACCCATTTATATAAGCATTTGACATATATTTACAAATTACTATTTTTATGCTAAATCCGGTTTTGAGCCTCTTTAATACAGGTTGCTATTTAAAGAAAAGAGGTGACAGTAAAAGAGAATACTCCGTTCTGTTTTAGTAGCACTCAACCTGTAGTTTGTACAACCGATTATCCATCGGTTAAGTGGTCGCAATCGAGAGGTTTTACTGTATGTCAAGATAGACAGATAGTTAGATTTAATTCAACACAAAATGTACAATAACATGGCAATCTGTTATTAAAACATACACAATTAACATTAAGCAACAATATATCTACTTTTATAATGCAAACATAATATTGACAAGTCAAACGTAAATTGAAATTCAAAAAAATGTATTCCTATCGGTACAAGAGAACAAGCATACACTTTTTTTAGCCTACTACCTAACTTAAACAAGAGCCAAATATGGACCTAAATCGCTCTCCTTGAATCCCTGTAAAAATGTAAAATATCTTGGAAAGCTGAGAAATTATGACGCTTGTTTTTGTTTGGCTCCTATAACATAGATATGCAACGAAGCTGACCGTTTAGAACAAAATTGGTAGAATACATCTGGGAGTACCACCATGCCAAGTATCTAGATCTGGCCTTTTTAGTGTCAGGAAAAGAGTTGTTTGAAGTTCCACTATATAATTTTATGTAAAACTGTGTCCCTCGGGGCAGGGTCATTTTGACCCAAGGGAAAAAATCTTACCAATCATGATAGAAGACATCTAGATGTTTTTTGTGCCAAATATCACTGTGGTTCCAAACAAGAATATTTTTTTAATAGTTTTAATGGAAAATTCTATGTTTAACTCATGTGACATACATTTGAAACATTCTAGAACAATTTCTACAATATTGGTTAAGGCCCTCAAGAAGTGTCATCATGCCAAATATCAAAGCTTTGACAATATTATCTTCAGAGGAGAAGATGTTTGACAATTTCACAATTTAACTCAATGAAATTTTTTAACCAGGAATCATAATTTGAACGACTGTGATGCTGTGTGCCAAATATCTAAGCTCAGGGTACTGCGGTTTCAAACAAGAATAATTTGACAATTGATTGAAGAGATCTATTTTTAGCTCTTGTGACCTGGATTTGTAACGAACCGGACCGATTTGAGCAACTTTGAAATATAACGGACGGACGAACGAACGGAAGTTCTTACGGGAGGATACTTAAGTGGCTATTTTCTATTGTTTTCTTTTGCGTGGCTTGCCACATAACAGACAATTTCTGTGTGCTCTAACTCGGAAGAAAAAATGATCTGGAGGCTAACCCTACACCTAACCCTATGTCCCACAACTGGCCAGGTTAATGTCATAAGAAATGGCCAGGTTAATGTCACAAGAGACGGGCAGGTTATTTTTTTCAATTATGGGGCCAAGAGTTTTAGCCACATAAGTACCCTCTCGTTAGCACGGACTACGGGCGGACGACGGACACAGCAACACCAAAATAGCTTACCTTGGCACTATGTGCCAGGAGGGCTTAATACCAAAGGGGTTTTATTTGTTTTTTGATTAATGTTTTACAATAAAAAAACTGTATTCTTAAAGCCGTCTTAAATTGGATCAACGGAGACGTGGGTGTCATGGTAATCAATCAGATGTTTGTAAACGTAGGTAACTATTCAAGAAGAAGTATGTTGTCAATTATGACTGATGAATTGTCCTGTTGACTGTATTTAAACTACAAAAGTTACATTCATTTGGTATTAAGCGACAATTAGACATGATTTGTGAAGTACCAACTGTCACTACAAGAATCACTCAAATGTCGGACACACGTAGATATAAACAAATATAGAAACTATTTATTGGCCATTTGTTCGGTTAATCATCCACGTTTTATTTTGTATGATCGAAAACGTCTTTTTTTACCGTTTGCTAAAAGCAAACCTTTTATTTTGTGGTAATCAGATCTACAAAAAGGACAACAGATATAATGACTCAATGAAAATAACTCGTCAACATCTTCATTCTGACTGTTCGCAAAAGCGTGCAGTCAAACAAATGACTACTGGTCAACCACGACTTCACAGGACCGTGTATGTTATTACAGCGCTTCCTCCCCACCACGGCCTTCTGATCAACGATTCCCTCCTTACAACGACGCCTGTCGCAGTTCCCAAGACAATCCTGTCTAACGCCTTCACTGCTGCAATAGTGTCTGCTTAATTTTTGTCTGCTGTTTTTTCTTATATAACTGTCATTTTGAAAAATAAAACATAATGACGAGTAACAAACAGCTTGAATCCAGATCAGATACCGTGTGACGCAGCGTCTGATCTTGATTCAAGCTGTTTGCATATTTAAGCAAATTTCCCTCCCTAGAACGACTCTCTTCGAACAAACAACAACATATTTGATTCCTATTGGTCGTCGTTGCAGAGAGGGGGCGCTGTATTAATGTTTAAGTTAAAGATTTAGTTAGAAATACAACCAAGTAATTCAACAACTTTTAAGAATATCGTATTATTGTAGTAAAATAATTTTGAATCAGGTACTTTTTAAACTCCTTTAGCCTTTTTCACTAGGTACTCTGTAAGCCTGTTAGGTGTTCGTCTGAAAGTCTTAGTCCTGATCACAATATAATATCTTTTGATCAGGGCAGGTTTGTACGTGTCCCTCATCAGTGTGCGCAAGTATAATCCTTAAAATGCTGAGTTGCCGTCTGCTAAAAAGATATCGTTTGCGCAAACAACTTAATAATCAATTTCGATATTTTAATCACTTGAAGAAATGTAAAAATGAGTGGCAAACAGTTTGAATCCTGAGCCAAGCTGTATGAACATATGAGCCAAGGCGGGTTTAGAGCGAAACTGATTAAGGCCATGTGGAAGCTTGTCAAAAGATATGCAAAGCTTTGTACATAAATTGTTCATGCAGTACTTGAATTGTGATTTCTATAGTACAGTGCTCCCTCTCGTTTTAGAGAGGGAAATTGGTTTGCATTTGCAAACAGCTTGAAACCAGATCAGACGCCGCGTAACGCGGCATCTAATCTTGATTCAAGCTTTTTGTCACTTGTCATAAATGTCCAATATGTAACTTTTCGATAAGAAGCAGACGACAATTTTAAGCAGAGTATATTACAGCAGTAGAATCCTTACACATATTTGTGTTGTTAAGGAAACTGTGGCAAGGGTTATTGTAAGGTGGGGTCGTAATTTGGAGGGTTGTTGTAGGGAAGGAGCACTGTACATAGTTTTGCGTCCAAGATGATGTTTGTGGAAAGAAAAAGGAATTCGATAACTGTTAATCGGAATGTCTATACAACCTATATAAAGTGACAGTATATTTGTGCAAATAGTCAATACTTATATTAAGCATTTACTCATTGAAAATTAATGGTAAGGGTCTTTTTCCTATTTTTTTTATTGGTTTTATCCTGTATTAAGTAACAACCTGAATCAAGTATATTCATTGGTATTCTGTTTGATGTTCTGTTAATACAATATTAACGGGATATCTACCTATGTTGCTTATCAATTTGCTGTCGCATAATTGATAAACATATATTCTATTTATTAGCTTTGCCACTGTGCACGCTCCTGATAATTTTGTAGTAGCAGTTGCAAACAATTTGCATATAAATGAGACGTCGAGTAAATAACTTATCGGCCTATCTTGATTCAAACAGGTTAAAGATAATACTGTGTAGACATAGTTGACGAAAAACGAACTATTAAATCTACCATAGGCAAACATAACAAATTGACATATCATTCGATACAATACTGCATCGAAAAGCGGAACTTAAATGTCAACGTTATACGGTTTGATATCAGTCGCATTTGGTTTCAGCAAAACACCGGACTCTCATCCAAAATTAAGAATAGATATCATACATTGTGTGATTGTCAGTAGAATGTCATAGGCTGTAGTACGTTATAATCTGCCACAATTCGTGTGCATTTAATAGGTCTGCCTACTGCAACCATTGCGTTGTCTGAACACACATCCAATTAATAAATACGAAGGAAGACTCAAGCAGGAAACGCAACACAAACAATACACCCATCTCTAAAGCAGAACACACACACAGCCATACCATAACAAACACACACACACACACAACCACACACACACGCAACACCATTCCCTCATCTACACACCAAACAGAAAACAACACGCAAGACAAACATAAAGCTAAGTAAACATAGGATACCGCCTTGGTACGGTCAGTAGCAATCAATAATCAATTATAAATTAAGCCCAATCGGTATGTAAGCTATATGCACATCAGTATTTGAATAAATCTTTCAACACTAAGTTACGCTTTTCTTAATTGTTTTTCATTGTGTTTTAGTTTGTTTTCTTTTGTATTGAAAATTATGGCGCCCAGTATTGTTATTTGTATTGGAAGTACAGCAGGCATCTTTCAGCAGGTTTAAACAGACTCAATACAGTTGTATTAAAATAAATACGTTGTGTGGTGTCCTGCAATAAACTAAATGCAATAAGTTTACTAGACCCATTATCCGTGAGTTTTATAGCATTACTTTGTACAAAATGCATGCCCGGCGAAACTTGATGTGTTCTGCTGAGCGGAGGTAACAATCATTGACATGGCAATTTTGAAACAGGGGGATAGTTAAATATTCTTAGAAACGGATAAACTTGTCAGACATACGTAATAGTTAATCAATTGGCCATCCTGGACCTGCACTTACTGGCAGTATAGGCACGTCTCCATTTCCGCCATTTCGTCTAATGAGTGTATTGTTGCCCATCCAGACGCAAATAATAAGCATTCTCGCTTCTTCTAATTCATGTTCATTGAATACGAATATAGTGCAGTAAAATGACATTTCCGAAAGGTGTACTTAATGGGTGTTCGTTGACGTAACTTATTGATTATTGCTAGGTCGATGTCCTTTTTGAAGGTATGGTATGTTTACTTTAAGCAAATACGAGCAGCTTGGTCGTAGCCTTATGTTTACATGCTGAGTTATTTTAAAAGCAATGTTAGCCTATCCGTAAATTGTATACATTACCCCCTTCTTACAACTGATTTCCGAACAATGATTCCGTCCATACAACATTGCATACCACTGTAATTGTGTCTCACGCATTCACAGATGCAGTGTCGTTTGCTAAAAAATTGTGATCTGCGGGTATGTTTTAAAATTACTTAATAAGCATAAGAACAGAAAAACAACAAACTCACAAGTGAAAAACAGTTTGGATCTAGACCATACGCCGCGTTACGCGGTGTCTGATCTTGATTCAACTTATTTGTAAATGTCGGCCAATTTCCATAACAGAATCTCCCAGTGGGTATTGCTATAGATAGGGAGCACCGTACAAGCATCAACACTCCATTTAAAACGTCGTCAACTGCTTTATAAAGCAAGCACATTTGTTATCTGTTTGATAGTTTTATCAACCATTATCCCGCCGATATTCGATAGGTAAAAACGGTGTTGGATATACATTTACAATTATTAAAAGGCTACAATAAGACGCCTGTAATACAACCACTGATACTTTAATACAAAAACGCCTTTACAGCTTCGTGACGGCTGTTGTGTTTTAACTCTATTATATTTGTTGGAGAGTTGTAACATCCGATTGACATATTGAATGCATCATGACCTTTCATTAATGGTATGCATATCAGGAGAATTTTACAACACCATGTGGCAATCTGATGACGACAAGCCATATGCAGCTTGCTGCTACTAGGGGTGACACGACGTAGAAGACCAACGGTTGCTTAAAGCAAGTATAAAATAAAGCAGAATGCGCCGGAACGCGTATTCAACTTTACTTTCAGTCTACTTAATGCTACCATCTGCTAAGTTAGATAAATCATTTCGATATTCATAATCCATGATTCATGGTTCTTGGTTCATATTAATAATAGTGCTATGTATAATACACTATTATGATAGTATTGCAACAGTGAATCCAAGAACCGATAGTCTATTGTGATGTATTCAAGCTGCTGAGTGTAAATGAGGTATAGCTATGTATTTGATGTGTGCTCAGTGACCAATGCGATTCGTTGGCGAGCATGTTACTTTGCTCACTACATTGTCTAATGTAGCAATACTAAGTAAGTGTGAAGCTGTCTCGGTATTAACAGTTTGCTGACTTAACGGACATTTTCGAGTAATTATCTCTTAACAGGCTCGAATAAAGTCATTGTTGTTCACAATGCAGTCAACTACACTAAAGGCTGTTACATTCACTAGTTTAGATTTATAGATAGTTACTTAATGGACCATACATTTTAATTTTCTGCCAGATAAGTCAGGTTTGAGTAACTAAAAGTTTAAGTAATAAAAATCAATAGATTAAGATTACACATTCCGTATGAAACTATTTATGATATCTTGTTTGGAGATTGAATGGATATTACGCCTAATGGAGTTGGATGTTTCATGGTTGGAATTACCCTACAGCGATGGACAACACATAAACTGTATTCATTTTGCATACTGTACAAATCAATCGTTGCTGGAACTCGCTAACACTATGACTTATATATACACTATCATGTATACTGATTATCTGCTTAAACTGCAATCAAACCTGTACCAATCGTCCTTTTTTGAAGGACTTTACAGGTAATCAAGACGGTTAAATGTTTATACAAATTAATTTCAGGATGAATATAAAGCAAAAAGCTCCGTAGTTTGTCTCTTGAGCAAAATCTATACGAGAATAAGTCAGACATTCATCTGAATCTCAATAACAAAATAACATTCGTAGATAGTGGAAGTATGTTTGTGTGAGTGGGTCAGTCGTATTCTCAGTTCCTAACAGTAATACATATTGGAAGAACTTTCGGTATGACTGATTTTAACGTTCTTAGTACTGCCTTCTGTTTAAGAAATTATTTTAACATGTTAGCCACGATAGGCAATTCTGGGTTGCCCGTAGCAGTTCAAAATGTCTGCTTATAAATTGTCCTATTTAATAAAACTGGGTAGTGGTCAGCAAAACTCTCACAAGCTGATAGCATGGTTCTGTCTTTCACTGTGTTATCCTTCTCATTGCGTTATGTTATGATCATCAATGACGTGTCCATTGATGGATAGGTGAAGAGTCATTCAAACACCGTACCCTCCTCCAACATCAATACATCCAAATCCTCATACAAGTGTTTTCTATTTTTCGCATTATATCATGCGTTCGCCACTTCAGGTCTCACGGGTATGTGAGTGACTTCGACGTAGTGTACCCTTTGGACCCTGTATGATCTACAATAGGGCGTACCGGTGTGTCTTTCTTGTGTAAAGTGTGGGTAAAATTCATATATAGGATAATCTGTGATGCAGTTTAAAGGAAATAATATTGCTTAGAACTGATCATACTTTCTTCTTATAGTCTCGAAGGCGAACGTATTAACGTTCTCGTATACGACATGATAGTGTCTTAACTAAGTTTCACATGTAATTTCGTCAGAGATAATTTCTGTCACTTTTCTTTCGTAATTCTTCACATTCATCCACACAGTTTCACTCCCCTATGTTTACCGTTACGAAATGCGCTGACAAGTTGGCAGTGATCAAGCCGTTAATGTAGATCAAAACACTATCTGGTAAATATATATATTTAGCGCTAGCAGTGTACTAAGAACGATCATACTAATCATCAATACTAGGTTTGCTAAATGAATTTATTTGCAGATATCCCTTATGTTATTTAAAACTTTCACTACTAGTATATGTAGTTGGACAGACGAAATGGTCCGCCATTAATTCTAATACTCTCAGAAATAATCGAAGGTATCTGTTACAGCTTAGAGCAAGCAAGTTCATTTGAGGTCGTGCTTGCATGTATGTAACCCATATAGGAACCCGGTTTACTGTTCAACATCATGTAGTGTTAAGACTACATTACTTATATCAGATAGAAGATGTATTAGCAAACATAATCCAAAATGTCATTTCACATGCGTTCGCTTGATTGGTCAAGAGGTGTGGACGTGCGGGTCCGCATGAAGAGGTTCGTCTAAAGACCCCAAACCTCCCCAAATCAATCACGACCTCCTCCCCAAATGCTTAAACCACATAAAAACAAGTCAAGGGGAGCAACTCGTACAAAACTTAAGATAGCTATATACAGTTTGTTCTAGATATTAACCCATTATCCAATAATCTGCTCCTGATCTTGAAGACAGGTTTCTACTTAAAACACATTGAAAGTATAAGGCGTTGTCTGCTTCATTTTCATCCAGCTTTCAACTACCATCAGCTAGAATATGGAAAACATGTTTATTCAAATGGTTTTGGGAGGTAACGGGTCTTAGGACGGACCGCGCCGACGTCATTTTACCCACAAATGTCATATTCACTCTGAACGTTTTCTCAAACGTGTAATTAAAACTGGAACTTTCACAAATTTGTTAAATTAAATGGACACGATTTTAACAAATATAATCAGAAATTATGTCGTTGATAAACTATATTAAGTGCAATACATTAAATCAGTCATGTGTGAGGAATTTGTATTAGGGACTCCCGGTAATCATTGCACTGTGACATTTTGTCTCATAATCATTACGGTTAGTCACAGAATGGTATTTTTAAGAATAGTCCGCCATATTCATAAAATAACTTGCTTATCCCTATGATCTAACATGTTGCTTATATTTTAAACCAGGGCTGTTTCTGTAAAATATGGGGCAAAACATGTATGCCAATATAAGGCATGATAAAGGTATATCACATTGGAGCTTTCTGTATTACTTTCAATATGTGTACAGCTTCCACAAAATTTCAAACCATGTTTGTATATTTTTGTATTATGAAGTAAAATGAAGTTTTCGTGAACATTTTCCAATTACATTTTATCAACTTGGATACAGGCAGCTAATATAATGATCAGTCGACATGTTGTTTTGTTATTTAATCATCGTTATCATACTGTAATGCTATCACTGGCTCCATTGACCTTTATAGTGCGGATGATAGTCTATACTTCTCTTCGAACAGTATATGTATCATACTTAAAGGGTTTCTAAAGGACGTTTCTTATCACCCTATTTACTCAGTCATATATAAAAACGGAGAATTGCCTAGTAAGTGATTACGAATATGCAATTTATAAGAACATAGTATTGCACATGTGTTAAATATAATTCAGTGCAGCAAGGGTAGTTAAGAGATACATAGTCCTTCGCGCAATACCTAATGACGTTTCTCTTTGGCATGAGATAAAATCGGATGTAATCCGACTACAAGATCATTAACCTTCAACACGATGCGCAGTTGCCGTCTGAATTAGTTGTTGTCATCAACAGGTCTCTGGTTTGATTTCGCATCACCTTATGTTGGTACTTTTAATCAATGTGTCAAATAGTTTGAAATCAGAGGAACCGACGCGTTGCTAGAAGTTTTATCTTGATTCATACTGTTTTCAATTATTTACATAAAATCTTTGGTGGAGCGTGGAATTATAAGATATACAATAAGCAGCTAGACTTTAATTAATCATATTGATTGTATAATGAGCATGTATTGTTGGATATGATGTTTTATATTGAAAGTTATATTCACCTATTGGATGTTGATGTTGATGTTATCAGTCTCAACAGTTATTTGGCACAATTTTTTAACCTATTGTTTCAAAAACATAGCTCCATATAATGCAATATATTCAATAGGCAGTTTAACCCATTACCCCATAGCCTGTTTCTAGTTTTAAAGATATGTGCTCACTTAAAGCAGGTTGAAAGTAAAGCAGAATGTGCCTGAAGGCACATTCTGCTTTACTTTCAGCCTGCTTTAAACTATAATCTGCTAGAATTTAGAACAAATTTCTTATGGTTCACTTTCAAGACTGTATAATTTGGAACTATTTTCTTCAGTGGAGGAATAAATCAAATGTGCTAAAAGGGGCTTCTATGAAAGAAAAGAGTTAAATTCAGATGAATGTCAGCATAGTAGTGCCTTAGTGTTGATATATATTTAACTACATCAGCTCTCGATATGCTGAGGCTATATTGTTAGTTGTTTTAAATTTAAACTAGTATGAAAATATAAATTTACAAATATTTTGTTATGATTATTGTTTTACTAACATGTGAGTATTTTGCATTTATAAAATGCCTTGGCAAATTACTGAAATATATTATTAACTTCCATACCGTGTCCATGTTTGCCATTAGGTGAGCCTTGATAATTGAAAAAATGCAATTACACACTTCTAAACGAGACCAGTGATCATGATCCAATATGTTTGACACTCGCATAGATGTACATGTATCTTAAGTCATACTGCCTTACATTTAACATATTACAGACACGAAAACTAAAGCAGTGGATAAAATGGCGGTGAAAAGGTAATTCAACACATTCAATTAAACGAGAAAGGGGTTGATTCTCTGACCAAAAGAGCGTCACTTAGTCCAAGATTAGACATGCTGGTTGTTGCATTTGTGGAGTTTGGTGTCGACTATATATCGCAATAGTAGAACAGTAAACCTTTACCCACCTGTAGTTTTACATGTTTTACTGGTTTCTGTTCTTTCTATGGCATTTTGAAAATGAAAAAACACTTGCTCCGATGTTCAATTGTCAGTGTTTCACCTTGGATACCACGCAGTTGGTTTTTTAAGCTGCAGTACATAAATTGTTCTTTATGACAGTTTGTAAAGGAGGCCAATATCCCATATATAATGTAGTGAATATTCGACGTCATTGTAATTTCCTGATTTTTCACCAGAATAACGCTGATCAAAGGACAGTTGAGCCACATTCGTTATCTAAACTTAGGAATATTAGAGTAATGTGTTTTCTGTTATGACAAATGACTATTTAAATGCATTAATAATTAATGCATTACAATAGTTGATGTATGTATGAACACATGGTACTTTTAGTGTGTGTGTCTTAATCAAACCATCCCAGCTACATGTATATCCAACTTGATGTGCATTGAACATAATTTTGATTCTTAGTTTCTTATTATACTCCATGAAGCTAGAAACAAAATGGTACCCGACACATTGGTAGCAGACGCTAGTGTTTAGGAATAATGAACTATAATAGCTGGTTTCTGTTAATGATGGCGATTAAATAAAACATGTAAAACGTTTGTGGTTTAATAATGCATTTGGTCATTAATTGCCACATCGGTATACAATACCTATGACCTCTGTTATTGTTACTTTTCACCCAGGCATCGCCATATTATTAGCTCATAATATTCAGTGATCTGTATCATAATAAGCTGGATATAAAGCAAACTGACTGAAGACATCAAGATGATTGTAATGCGTATATGATCATGTTCCAAACTGTTTGACCTAAGAGACCTTCATACTTTGTCGCAGGTCTGGGACTTTATTGTCATTGGGGAATGTTTTTATTTATTTCACCGAGTTTATACCCTCTAAAAGAACTAAAAGGAAAGCAAGTCGGTGGTTTTGATACTAAGCGTTGATTTGCAACGGATGAGATTAGCCGAAATCTTCTTTTTTAAATCATCATCATCTCATCGTCCATCATATCATCATTCATCGGCTCTATATGACCTAGTTGTGTCACAATGTCGTAAACCCCGTCCACTTGGACCAAATTGTAATAAAACAAAGTACATACGAGTGGCGATTCCAACGTTCTTGTAATGAGTGCTATAGAAAAATGGCACACATCACCATGTCATCATCATTGAAATACTCTCCATTGACATCCACACACCTTTTCAGTCTTTTACTATCAGATCCTTTTTTAATTATCACTTTTAGTTTGGTGAAATGATATAGTGCTTGTCCTACCGCTATTCGCTACTGAAATCGGCGTCCTCAGACAAACTTCCTGATAACTGTATTCAAACAGAAAGCCCATGGTGATAGGTCTTGGCAATAGGGTGGGTGTGGAATCACTGTAATACGACTTCAAAATATTGCGTAATGATCACTGACTTGCTGGCCTGTGTGTTGTCTCGAATCAGCCGCAAAACACGAGCATGAATACTTTGCGGGCCTCGTCATAGAAACTGATATCGGTAGAGCTTTCTGAACGCATCACAATCTTGTTATCATAGTGTCTTAGTTCTCTTGACTATTTGGAGTCTCTCGCTATTCTGGCCCACTAGTTCCCTGATATTCTTTTTTTCCATCGACCTCAAAGAATGTTACTTTCGTTTCGCCACATGTAAATAGTTCCCTAAGTCTCCTAGGGTCACCAGTGTCATCTATTTCCAAGATTGCGGCAGACATCCTTTCGCGTGACTATTTCTGTTCTCAGGTTAGGAGATGGGGCATTCATATTTTGCATACCTTTCTAAGATTATATTTTTGTTAAAGTAGTATAATTTATGCAACCGATTAATTCCACATTTGTCTGCTATATGCACAGTATATATTGCTTTTTATATAGTCTTGCACAGCAACCAATTCATTTTTTCGGTATATACAGACAGTGGCCGCCTTATCCTTGGTTCATCTTCAATGTATTCACATCCTTTTTCAAGCAATGTCACCACCTTGAAACGTTCATATATAATTAAATAGTGTTCCCATAGAACGTGTGTGTCAGTTAGTTTTAACATCCGTAGGTGATCTATGTAATGATGATTGTGTTTTGATGTGCGCACGTTGCTCATCAGCAACCACTGTGTTGAGTTACATCAACATTGATTTAATGGTAAAATTGAGTCGTATACGGCCCGAAAGTGCTTCCCTGCAACCATTGATGTCAATATAAAATATATTGTAAAACTTAAAACTGATGACAACATGATTGAACCAAATGCTGTGTATATGCCCAAGGCAATAATTTGAACTATATTGAGATAATTGCCGAAAACATTTTAGTAAAATGCCGAGCGTGTCAATTTGACACAAGCGACACAATTTGAATAAATGTGTTGAATGTCCACCAAATGATGATACAAACCAAATATCACAACTCCTAGCCGTCGGAGAAGAAAATTGTGGAAGTTTTCATAAGTATATTCTTATGTTAAAATATTGACCCCCGGGACAGGCCAATGTTTACCAAAGTGGCATAATTGGAACAATATCGGCTGTTTATATTAGCTTTGCATGAATTCATATACCAAAAGTTTCCAACTCACTGGAAGTATTGTCGTTTTTAGGTTAAGAGAACATACGTTACTTGATTACCTATGAATCAGTTGTGTAAGTTAATACCCAAATCTACCTAATTGTTTCAAACAAGCTGATATTTTAAGGTTATCTGTGCAAAAAGTCGTTAAGCTCCCGTGAGCTAGATATGCAGTGGTAAAGAACCATTGAAATGGTTTGGTTAACCCTCTTTAGATGTTACACCATGCAAAATATCAAAGTTATGGCCATATTAGTATAAGAGAAAACGGTGTTTGAAGATTTCACCATATAACCCTATGTAAAACTGTAACCCCCCGGGACAGGACCATTTCTTTAAGCGCTTTCGAACGCACAACTCGTGTGTGAAAGGAGCGCCATATTTGTTTTAGAGAAATATTTTTTAAATATATTACTTTAACTGTCTTTAATTTTTTTTATCCTTAGGACGGGTCGTTTTAACCCAGGGGAATTTATTTGAAAGACGTTGATAGAGGATATGTAGGAGATGCTTTTTGCCAAATATCTAATCTCAAGATACTGTGGTTTCAGACCAGAATATTTGTTTAAGTTTTGATTAAAACAATTTAGTTTTAGCTTCTGTGTACTAGATATGCAACGGCAAAACTATTTTGACAACTTTTCAAGAAGACTATATAAGGACCATTCCTGCCAATATCTATCCAGTTGTTTAGAAGGAGATTTCGTTTGAAGAAATTGTTGACAACGGACGACGAACGAACGGACGAACGACGGTGGACACAGGACATGGGGCGATCACAAAGCTCACCTTGGCGCTTTGTTGAAGGTAAGCTAAAACAATACTAAGACAACTCTCACTAGGGCTTAAACTGTATAATATGTATGTGCAGTACATACTCTAGTCGGTAGATAAAAGGCAAGGTATTATGTACATGTTTAGATTTTGTAAATCGGACTGGATTTGACAAGGTTGCAGACATACTATCAGGACATTTCAATTGACCTTCGTATGTTTGGTATCCTTTTCGAACTGAATTTAAATGCGCGTCTAGGATATAAAATATTCAAACAAGAATATATTAAACATTAGACCAATCAGCATATTTATTGACTTACTCCGAATGCAATGTTTTTGTTTATTTTCAAAACTCGGCCTCTGAGACGACCTGATTGACACGCAATTCGATAGTCCTTGGCCCGTATTCTGAAACATTCTAATATTTAACTAAGAATTGTCTTAACTCCAACATTTTTCAACTAAGATTTTTTTTCTCTAACTTTTACTCTAAGAAAATACCTAAGTGTTTACTTAGAGAAAAAAAAAATAGTAAAGTATGGCCGTTGTCAGGGACTTTTCCGACTGAAATGACGTCACTATACTCGCACACTTACACGTATACGACTGTTTATTTGCAGTATAGTTTGCGGGGTTTTCTCTTCTTACCTTTACAAAGCAATACTTGTCTCAGAATAGGAAGAATAGATAATTTATTAAACAAAAATTGTTTATAGACCTATAGATACGTTTAGCGGAGGTTTTGGAGCCGACGTTTGTTTTTGAGTGGCTTCGTCAGATTGTGTCAAATTCGGAGTGGGATAACGTCATTACAAAGGACTGATATTACTGTTTAAGACATTATTACCCACGGTCTATATCGCGAAAACGTGAAAAAGATTGATATCTATTTAATATCTATATTTTAGCAATAAATGATGACTGTATGTACCAAAATTAGCGTAAATACATAATAAGGTTCACAATTATAATTAACAAGCCAAATTTCAACGAAGTCGCCGTGGCTCAATCGGTAGCGAGTCTTAGGCATGTCGGGGGTAGCCGGTTCGAACCACACAGGGTACACTTATTTTTCCCTGAGAGTTTACTTCTCCACAGTTTCATTGTCGTAAACTTCAATTTTGTTGTCTCTATTATCGTTTTTAAAGTTAATTGTAATTGTTACGCGGCGTCTGATCGAGGTCCAAACTGCTTGCAAGCACGCCTTTAAGCGCCATTGAGGGTGAAAGGGTTAAAGCATGCTTAGATTGAAGTTAAAGTCTCCAATTAGAAGGTTTCCTTCTTATTGTCAGCCTGCTTTAAAAAACAACACTTATTACGCTAAGCACGACATGGTTAAACTTTGTCAACAGTTTATATACAGTACAGATCCAGATCTGACGCCACGTTATGCGGCATCTGATCTGGATTCAAACTTGTTTGCCAGTTATTATTTACTTTTCTTAAGTTTGGAAAGCGTCAAACATATTATGTCGTTTTTCTGCAGATGATGTGTTTAAAGCAGATGACAATTCTGCATGACAAGGGTTAAACAGCAACCTTTTCTTAGAGCTTTTCAAATATCAAGACAAGTAGAAACATTTCAGTCATTTCTAGAACTAGCAGGCTGACAATCAGAAGGAAACATTCTAATTGGAGACTGTAACTTCAAGTTGTGCATTATTTAACCATTTCACTCTCAATGGCGCCTAAAGGCACATTTGCAAACAGTTTGGACTTTGATCAGACGCCGCGTTACGAGGCGTCTGATCAGGATCCAAACTGTTTGGCACTCGTATTGAATTATTTTCTGTCATACTCCCTTACAATTTACTTTGAAACGATATTGCAGACAACAAAATTGAAGCAGATGACAATAAAACCGTGAAGAAGTAAACTATCACGAAAGTTTGGCAGTGATGGATTAAGAAATTATGTGTATTTAAAGAAACGAATCAATGGAAATAATGATGATTTAAAAAAACCAAAATTGTTTAAAACGACATTGTACACTGTGTGGCTCGAACGGGCTACCCCCGACATGCCAGTATGACTCGCTACCGATTGAGCTACGCGATTTCGTTGAAAACAGGCTTGTTAGTTAATTATAATCGTGGAACTAGTTGTGTATCTGCGCTACAGGGATCATTTATTACTAAAAGTATAGAATTTGAATAGATATCGATCGTTTCAACGCTTTCGCGATAAAGACCGTAGATAATAATGTCTTAAACAGTAATCTCAGTCCTTTGTAATTACGTTACCCCACCCCGAATGACCCAATTTGACGAAGCTACTCAAACACAAACGTCGGCTAAAATACCTCCGCTAAACGTATCTATAGGTCTATAAACGATTTTTATTCAATAAATTATCTATTCTACCTATTCTGGGACAATTATTGCTGCTTAACAAACGTTCGTGTACTCATCTTAGAAAATTCTAAAAAGTTAAGAGAGGGTCACATTTTTTGAGAAAATTCTATAGTAAATTTGGCGAGTTGAGAATTTTCTTAGTTGTTTGTCATCTTTCTAAGAGGGAATCCCCAAATACTTAGTTAAAATGGCCGAAAACTAAGACTATATTGATTTTCTAAGAGTATACTTAGTTAAAGTTGTCGAGTTTAGAATTTTTTTTTTTTTTCACTTTCTAAGAGTAAATCATCAAATACTTAGAGTAAATTGCCGAAAACTAAGATAATATTGCTTTACTTGGAGAAAAGGTTATCTTAGAATGTTTCAGAATACGAGACCTTAAGTAAAATTAAATAAATTTACATTCTTAGAAATAAAAGCAAGTAAGTATAGGTTAGACCATGGTTGCGCGCGAATAAACGATATAGTTCGAGGGGGCGTTTATTCGCGCGCAACCATGGTCTAACCTATTAAGCACTGGTTTGGGCTCGAGGCAAACAAGAAGACTCTTCGTTTTTTTGTTTTTGACGAAAAATACATTTTATTTGTAACATTTTACTTAATTTGAAAGTTTATTTCATTGTGTAGCTTGAGACATTATGCATGCTTCAACACCAACTTAAATAAGGTTTATTGAAGCTCTTTATGTAAACACAATTCATTATTAATGGCCTTTAAAGTTTAGGTATCACTGTACATAATATGAGGTCCTCAAGCTTTTGCACCTCCCCTCTGATCTCAGCTGTTTAGTAAAGCCAATCAAGACTTTTACATCTACAGCTGACACAATGCATATATCTAGCTCTAGAGGGATGGAGTAGATCTAGATTTATTATAGATACTGTGGAATTACCGTATTGCTTTAGTTTAAATCCTTGATCTGGTGTTTATTCCGATTATTTATCGTTAAACCTACATTGCAGGCAAAAGGTTTTCGCCGTGGCTTGCTCGGAGGATTGCTAGAGTTGTGACGTCAAATTGCCTTGAGATGACGGAAGCATGGAATAAGTGAACAGTGTGTTAGTTATTTCATTGTTTTGTGCAATAAACGATATATTCGCAGGTTTTTTAGGCATCTGATTGGCCGAGAGCTCCAAGCCATGTGCTAACACTTGTTTAAGCACGATGACATCCAAGTAAAGGATTAAACTGTGATGTATGGCATTTGCTTTAATTTATTCACTCGATTCGGGTTAAAGTAAGTCATCTGTCATTATTGACATCTAATGCAATCAATTCCTTACAATCGAAACAGCACGTCATTATTTAACTGTGGTGGTATGTGTTATAACCTTTCTATTCTAAATGCGACTTTAGTACCACTTCAATCAAAATATATTCAAACAGTTGACAATTTGTGTTGACCTTTCACCTGGTGTATACTTGTAAGCTAGGGGCAGTATAAAGCTGTACACATTATTGTCGTGAAAGATTTGGTAATCTTTGATTACCAATGTCGTTATCAATCACATTTGAATAATGCTATTTATCGTGTAATTTTAGAGTTTATGGAAGAGTGGCGATATAGGGTGTCATGTCTGACAAGTCATTCCAAATCACATTAAGCATACTATTTCGCAATCAAGAAATGTTTTGCTGTACAGACAAATACAACAGTAACTATAGACCTCCTCGCATTAGTATTAAGTAAGCAAACTGGTAATTGCAATATCCATGCAAAAAGTGGATATTGGATGAGCCAAAAAAGGATGAAAGGCCAATTTCGACAACCACACGTTAGATATATATGATACAAGAAAGGCGACATACAAGGCTAATATGCATCTAGTTTATGTTTAACCCTTTCCCTTATAGAAGCGACTTTTAGCACATCCATTTTATTCATCCGCTGAAGAAAATAGTTCCAATATAAACCGTAATGAACATGTGTCATATTTAATACTTTCCTTATTCTAGCAGTTAATAGCTTAAAACAACCTGCTTATAAGTTGTCACCTATTTTCAAAACAAGAAACAGGCTATGGGGTAAAGGGTTAAACATGTTCTCCCTACGTGTTGTGTACATGTATCTAAAACCTTCTCTAATTTAATGTTCGTATATAGGAAAAGACAATAGACAACTAAAACGGTATCGACGTTAAAACCTTCAGTATGCAGTAGTTAATTAGCATCATTGTAACATGCCAAAACATCATGTATTTGTTTTAGAAACAGCTAAAGAAACTAAGTAATGACCGAAGTTAGTCAAGTGTAGTCAGAGGCTACGTCAAGGTCGACAGCAGACTGATGAGGTCAATGTGTCACTTTCCTAGTTTTGGTTGATTTGTCTTATTCTGACCAAATCTTAAATTGTAGACAGTTGCTGTAGTATGTGAACCAATATTGAATACAGTGGACTATTATCTATGAGTAACAAAGAGCACCGCAGGTGCCGGGTGCTTGACTATTTCTTACTTGATACTAAAATAGTCAACCTGTAAAATTATGTACACCCTGGTTTTTTCTATAATAAATACGAAAATTGCTCGGAAGAAGGACCCTCGTTTTAAAAAGGGTCGACTGTATCAATTAAACTTATCATACCTTTATAAATGTGTTTATACACAACAGCTAGAATACAGTGTTTATCGACTATTTAGAATATAATTATGGTCAAAGCGTTAGGCATGTTTTGTTTAGTAGACCGCAATATAAAGACAAACGGGTACATGCATCAAACAACTCTGTCATGTTCCAGATCAATACGGAAAACTGATTGACTAATTAAACCTATGGTTTAGATAATACACATTTAAGATATACACAATATACACACGCCGATATGAACTTTAATGTTATAAGATACCGGGTAATATTACTGTCTACTTTAAACTGAAAAAGGGGAAAATAACCGTTGAAGTGCACGTCTCAATTAAAGACATAAAGCCAGTCAATTCATTGATTCACCCCCAGTGTCTCACTAGATGTCAACATACAGGTATACCGGTATAGAGCATGAAGAAATTGTGGAGATAACGGCTGAGCAATCTGAAGCTTTTAATAAAGGCCCTTACATTATAGATCTCAATAGGTTTTTTTCAATGGGTTTTACTAACCAAGCTATCAAATATTAGATGCGGGCCTCACATGAGACGCCTGAATGATTCTTTGCCTAGACGCTAGCCGAGTAAGTGTAGAGTTCCATGCTTTAACTCAAACGTTCGACGGTGGTAGGTGTTACCACCCAAGCTTGGCCATTTAATGTCTTTTAGGCGACAAATGGCGATTTTAGCACGCAATTTCACTAAAGGCCGTCTGAATTAAACAGGTATTGCTTGAACAATAATCTTGCGATGTCGTATGCATTTGACTCTTCTAGTGGACATGGCTAAATTAATAACACTCATTTTACTAAAGAAGCAAAATGCAAAACAGCTTGGGCAACCAGCTCGGCGTCAAACGGGCCTTTGATTGACCCTTATCCTGCCAATTGCAAATTGACAGGTATTTTTAAACAGTGTGGATCCAGTTCAGACGCCGCTTACGTGGCGTCTTATCTGGATCCATAATATTTGACAAACGTCCTTTAAGAGTCATCTACTCCCAAATACAGACAAAATAAATGCAGACGACAAGTTCAAAACAGAAGATGATAAACGACAGAATAAAATTCACTCTGAGAAATGTTGTTTATAATTACAGAACGATGTCCATATGAGACTGTCATCTTGCATACCGACTAATATCTAACAACTGCGTGAAATACTTTACATTTACGTTCAGTAGTTAAGGTATCTGACTGAAATACATGAGTACCATGTTGAATCCCCGCTCGGGTTTCTTATTCAGATTAATTATGGATTTTGCTTTGTTTCTCGTAAGAATGCAGATAGTGATATTCAAAACTGTTTCGTTAGTATATACCAAACCAGTTGTTATTGAATTGAAAAATTGTTTAAGAAATGCATTAATTATTAGTACTTGAGTATTGAATACAGTTGCTTTCATTTTGTTTTAATATACAAACTTCGACATGTTCTATACCACAAAGCCCGCCTTAAGTTTAGGAAGACTTGGTGTGCGCTGATAACATTATAAATCGACAGTCCTAGATATGGATATCAATTGACGACGACATTCTGTTTGTTTAACTATAACGTTTCTCCTTGCACGCACTATGTATATCCGATTAATATTTTCATATAAAAATATCAAATTAAATATTGTTATCAATTCAAAAGGGAACACTTACAGATATTAGTACGAATGAATATTACATTTTGTTACTAGATTAAGCATCCTTGCATGCCGAACTGTTGTCGGAGCGAAAATAAAAATGCCTTTTATGTTGTGTGCCCCTTGACAATATTAAATATGACTTATTGAACACTAATAATATGATTTAAAGCTGCATGGAGTAGTACTTTGATGTATCGAAAACACACAGTTATTTCATAATTTAATCAACTATTTCCATTCCAAAAATTAGCGACTATAATCTCTACTTCATAGAACGTTTCAAATAACTTTCAAAGGTTTTGTAATTTCCCTAAGGGACGAGTTACTCCATATAAGACATTCAGGCATCACAAGTTAGTCACAGACGTATATATAGTTGATAATACGCGCCGTCATTATTGTTATACTATTTCATAATGATGTTAATCACGAGGACCTCCATTGAAGACTGGATAATAATCTCGAACGTCTAATAATACCATCTGCCTTCCTATATAAAAAATAAAGAAACTTATTATAGAGAAGAATAACAATTACTTTCTCTTGATCATTTAATAAACCTTGAACTGCTTCTACGAAGTGCGATTTTTATAAATACATATCGTTAATTTCGTTAACGTACAGTGGAGAATGTTAATGCTTCAACGAAGGCAAGCACCTTGCAATTATAACATGAATGTGACAAGTTCTTCAAAACTTACAAAGTGTTTAACCGTTTTAGTTTCAATGACTCCAAATGCGCTTTTGTAAAAATAACGCGGCGCCTGGTCGGAATCAAAACATTTTGACAGTCTTTTTTTAAAATTTCCACATAATACGTTTTGGTCAATCCAGTTGTCAGTGCCCATGACCATATCTATCCCATAGGCGATGACTTGTAGCAATTACGCTACATGAGGCTCCAGACTATTCGCCGTTTTTTTATACTGTCCGAACAGCTTAGCTTATTGCTTCGGTTAAATAACTTTAACTCTTTAAAACTAATAGGAACTATTTTAACGCAGACTATATGATGACGATGGAAGTTTTATTTGCCTAATATGTTGCGGTGACAGAATTTAAGAATATCAATGTTTTTGTGTGAACTGCTTGTTGTAAAAACGCATTGAGGCTCAAATAGTTTAAATATTACATGAGCAAATAGAGTTAATCCGGTTTTTACGCATTTTATTAGTTCCTAAACTAATGTACTTACATATGTAGTTCTAGTTTATAAAGTAAAGTATGTGCATTATATAAGATGTGTCTTATATATTAGCAGAGGATAGACTAACGCAACATTCAAGTAACACAGAATGCACATGAAGGGTCATTTTGATTTACTTTTAACCTATTTTAAGTGATCACATGCCTTCAAATACAGAGACAGAGGCTATGTGTAAAGGGTTAATGAACTAATGCAGATTAATGCTTGAGATTAACACTTAAAGATACATAAATGCTTTCTTCAAATGCCCCATTCAATTATTATTCACCTTCATCTTCCAGCGCATCATTGAACGCCACATATATCACGTTTCTTATTAGTGTTTTTATACTACAATAAACGTTTCCTAGAGCTACAGTTTACACGTAACCAGTCTAAAATAACCAAACGGTCAATGCCATGTTAACCCCAATTTCGACTGCTAACTTGTTCCAATAACGAGAGACTATGGTCAATTTGTCCAGATTGGATCCAGATCAGGTGCTCCTTTAAGCGGCGTCGGATCTAGGTCCGAACTGTTTACACATAAAGTGCTCCCTCTCTACAATAACACCCAACGGGAATCAAGTATAGTATGTGTTGTTATACAGGGGGTCATTTATACCCGTGGAGTACATTTATAAACAGTTCGAACCCAGATATTGGTTTAAAAATGTATATCATTTGTCTTCTGTCAAAATTTTGGGAAAAACACCAGACGATACAGAATGGTATGGGTTTTCAGATAAGATATTTAATGCACCAAAGCGCACAAATTGTACTGGCAATCCTAATGCAGGCATACAAAGATAACATTTAAAGTCCCGAGAAACTCTCCAGAGGGCAAACATTCACTTACAATTAAGGTTTGACTTATCGCTATTGTCCAATGGCAATCTCAAAACATTATCATCAGCTGCGAAAATGTGCCTTGCTATTATATAATTCATAAACACTGTGCAACCCTTTGTGCTTATTCTAATCTGATGATTGACTAAACTGGATATTTAACAGACGTTTAATATGCTCCAGTGTATCGTAAGAACGACTAAGAGATCAGAGATATGATAAGGGATAGAGAGACAGAGAGTGTGTTTTGCGGAAGGCTGTGTGACTACGTGCGCGGATGTGAGTGTGTGCGCGTCTATTTGCTGCCATGGTTCTATCCTTTCTAATGTTATATGTTGTTCAGCTATATGTCACATATGTTTACTACTGTAAAGGCGAATTAATACAGGTTTGATATATCTAAAGGAAAGTCGGTTTCTGATTGATTAATTGCTATGAATGCAGATTTAATAAAATAATAGAATTTCACTTTTGAGTAACAATGTGCTATATACTTGCACGATCCACAGTTTTAACCATTTCCGCGTTGATAATTATAGTATAAAATGTGTTTTATTGTTAAGAAGCTCTTACTAAAGAAAAGCTTACTTTTAATTAGATATTCTTGTAGGTTTACTTTTCGCCTGTGAATGGCATATCTCCGTCATTACAGTGCAAGTTTATAGTAATAATGCAAAGAAAACCCAAATGCTCAGTAAGAAATGTTTCAATCGACTGAATAACAAAATGGTCATACATAGAGGATATTGAATGTGTGTGTTCTCAGTCGTGAATGTATTGAACGAGTTGGATTAAATAATATGTTTCGAGCATAAACATATAAACAACAACTGATACAACAAACTAACGTTCTTACATTCACGTTTTCCTTCGCTATTAGGACATTGATTCGTCATAAGTGTTGTTCGGTTTTATTCATCCATAGATAAAAACACCTATCAAACTAAAATTAAGAAAATTAACATAAATGTGTTGCGAAAAGACTACTCTGATACCATATTTAAATTCTAAATAAATATTTAATCTAGAATCATTGTTATTTGAACTTTTGATCATTTGACCTTTAGTCTTGTTTTCAAAAACGTCAATATTGCAACATAACGTCATTTTCATGCTAACCTCTAAATTAAAACAAATTTGAGTCACTGACCTCTACGTAGCCTGATTTACAGCCCGAATTTGCTGGACTGCTCGGGGAATTGTTTTAAGAAACTTGGGCATTTGTCAAACCCTAGTGGTGATCTTAGTTTGTCTAGATACTCTAAACTAATTTACAGTCAGCGGATTAGAACAGTATTTTGGTGATTCAAATATTAGTATAAAATATATGCACTGAGGGCCGTACGATTTTTACTAAAACTCTATATTTTGCTCGTTATGTGATAAATAACAGTAATTTACAAAATACTTACTGCACTTTGTTTATATAAACTAGTTTTCCATTTCTTCTTGTAGCTATCTACATTTCATCTTACAAGAAATAAAAACGCATTTGGAGAATGCTCAATTTTAAAATAAACAGTCATGTTTCCGTCTTAGGTTACTTCGTTCGACAAAAGCGGTCGTAAGTTTAAACTTTAATAAACATAATTTTTGATTTCAAGACGATTCCAGAGATATGTTTAAAGACACGATAAGATGGAGAAATAAGTAATAATTGAGAATATTTGAATCTGACTTACGACTATATTTGTCGTACGAGATTTCGTAAGACGGGCGGCATGTGTCTACTACACACACACACACGCAGACGCATGTCACTTGGTAGTTTGATTCGCAAATTACCTTGCAATATTCTGAACGTGCACGTGTACTGTTGAATATATATATCATATACAGTGCTCCCGCCCTACAACGGCCCTCTGAGCAACGATTCACTTGCCGCTGTCCACAAACAATACTGATATGTCTAACTCTGTTTGCAAATATAAGCCACGTCCTAGTTTTCCCTCCCTATTACACCTTTTTACCAAATCACACACACATTTTTTGTGCCATACTGGGTTTTTTTGAAGAGAGGTTCCACTGTAGTTCAAATTATCTCCAGAAGTTATAGTCGATTTATTAAAAGTTTTCGGAGATTAACCCATTCACATTCATCTATTTCTGTTGCAAACAAAATGTTTATTGAATAAGAGCTCGTGTCAACGTACACTTAACCTCGTGCCCATATTGGATGCGCTGTCTGACAACACTATTTAAAATATTCAACGATTAGTTTAACGTTTTCCCTGTCCAACTTCATCAGTGTATATCATTTTTGAAGTTTTCGTCTAGGCTGTTTTTATTCTACATTAAAGTCATTGTTCCCATATGTTTGATAAAATGTCGACATGGATTTGTTTAAAAGGATTTCACTTGTTGTAATCAATAGTTATACTGTTTTGTGTTTTAAGTAATTCCATAAAGTGACTCGAAACTTAATCATTCCCCTGTAAAGAATTGATTATGATAAAGACGTCTTCGTTTTGTAACCTAGATTCACCGAACTGGCGTACTCATGTGGCAAAGCAATTATAATTAGTAAGAGATCTACCTCTCTTCAACAACATGCAATAAGTCTGTAAAGGATTCAAGTAAGTGAACTCACTGCCAAACAACATTACTGATGATGACCATGTTCAGAAATTATTTCAATTCTTAATTGCGAACGGGTTGAGCGAGAACTTACGCCGACTTAGTAACACAATAACCAAGTCACTGCAGTTGATAGTTTGGTGCTAGTAATGATTTTTACACTGTACGAGCAGAAATCATAGTGATGACCGCATCCATTGGGGAATAAGTTGAAAAGCTCTAGTTCCAAATTTATAAAGATTTTTCGTTGAGTCGGAAGTAATTCTAAAGCATGTGATAAGTAAGATCTGACCAATCAAATGTTTTCGAACGAACTCGGACTCAACTCAAGCGCTTTATAACATTAAACCCTGATTTTTGACATAATGCTATTATATGTCAGTCCTCAAACCGTCGTATTTAAAAGTTTATTTACCTAAACTGATTTCCCAAGAGATCCCAAGAGATCATAAACTATAATTGTAAGAAATTTGCAGAGCTGATAAGGAGTTTTGTCTAGACATTTAAATAGTTTTTTGACCGCCGCAATTCGTGTTTGCATTTTATCATCCTACCCTGATTAATGTAAATTTCAAGTGCCAAGATATATATTCTATCAAACATGAACGAAATCTCTGTTAGAGTTACGTGTTTGTCCAGAAATAGCTACACTATTATATGGATGCATTGTTTAATACTGTGCAACAATCAATGACAAAAGCTTTTTTATGGTCATTCTCGACATGTCACGTTAAAGTTGGATATGAAACGTTTTGATAAAAGTCATTGTATGTGCTGTTTGGAGTCAATATTTAATAATTACCTTTTTGAGGCAATATCATGTTTGCTATCAGACGGATTTATGTTTTGTCGCCATATAATCTCTACTGACTCAGATGATGATACCCAATGATATCACCACTGATTCTATAAACCAATATAGAAAGCACTCATCACTCATTACGCTTTTCTAACGTACGGTTTATTCTGAGTTAGACGTTACACATATATATTTTACTATATTCCACAACATCACAACATATGTTGTACGTCCGGCAGTTTAATTAGTGTTAAAGACATTGTTATCGGTCATTTGTATGACTACCCCTCCCCATCCAATTGTTGTCACTGGGCGTGAAAAAGACTTCTATGCAAATATGGAAAACGCCACTTCATGAAAACTAGAGAGGCACTGTGAAACTCATACTCAAGGTTTTCTCATTATCCCCTGAAACGTCCTATAGACATTTCCAATTTGAAATAAAGGCTGGTCCATTTTAGACTATTTAGGGTTGTCATTTTGTAGGCGTCGTCGGCCTCCGTCCGTCTAAGAAGACGATGGGTTGCGCCAGGAGGAACTTGCGGTACTTGTGCTGGAGCAGCTTCTACGGTGACTGAAAAGGCCTATCCTAGAGCTGCAGTTCCTACTACAGCCATCGCAGATGTAGTCCGAGCTACTCGCTGTATTTGATGAACTTGATGCTTTCCTTCTGAGCCTCTTCTGTGTCTGCTCTACAGTTATCTCATCCTCTGCCCTCCTTATACAAGACCTAACAGTGTGCCTCCAGGCCATGCAATTCTGTGCAATGTCTTCCCAGTGTTCGACATTGATGTGGGCAGACTTAAGGTCGCTCTTACATGCATCAGAAAACCGGAGATGGGGCCGGCCTACCGGGCGTGTTCCTTCTTCCAATTGACCATATAAAAAGGTCCTTTGGGAGTCTTCCTTTATCCATGCGGCAAACATGTCCAAGCCAGCGTAACCGTCTCTGAGTAAACATTGCAAATACTGTAGTTGTCCGTGCCTTGCTGAGAATGTCGCTGTTGGGAATTTTGTCCTTCCAGGTTATACCAAGGATTCGTCGGAGACAACGCATGTGGTATGTGTTGAGCTTCGCCTCCTGTCTTGTGTATGTTGTCCATGATTCACTGCCGTACAAGAGGGTGCTTAAGATACATGCTTGGTAAACTCTGAGCTTTGTGTTGAGTGTCAGATTGTTGTTTTCCCACACCCTTTTTGTTAGCTTAGACATCACACCTAAAGCCTTTCCTATTCGGGCGTTGATCTCCGCATCGAGAGATAGATTTTCCGAGATGAGGGATCCTAGGTATCTGAAGCTGCTGACATTCTCTAGAAGGGATTCGTCTTTATATGTGAATATAGGAGATAAGTGTGAGGTTGGGCGCCCCTAAATCCAGGTTTAACCCCCCAGTGGTAGTTAATGATTAATTTATAATTAATTATTGATTGCTGCTGACCGTACCAAGGCGGGCTTCTATGTTCACTTTGCTTTAAGTTTGTCTTGCGTGTTGTTTTCTATTTAGTATGTAGATGAAGGAATGGGATTGTGCGCGTGTGTGTGTTTGTTATGGTATGACTGTGTGTGTGTTCTGCTTGAGAGGTGGGTGTATTGTTTGTGTTGCGTTTCCTGCTTGAGTCTTTCGTATTTATTCATTGATGGTGATTGCTGCAGGAACTGGGGCGTCCTGTGCCAGTATTTCCGTCTTCTTGATGCTGACTGTTAGTGCAAATTCCTTGCATGCATTGGAGAAGCGGTCCATAAGGCGTCGCCCATGTGTGTGGCTTGCGAGAGCGGCATCGTCCGCAAACAGCATCTCCCTGAGCAGGACACGGATAACCTTTGTTTTTGCACGCAGTCGAGCTAAGTTGAACAGTGTGCCGTCATGTCTAATGTGAAGGTAAACGCCATCGGAGAAAGAGTTGAAGACATAGTAAAGGAGAAGTGAGAAGAAGATGCCGAAGAGTGTAGGGGCGAGGACACATCCTTGCTTGACACAACTACGAATGACAAAAGACTCTGATAATTCCCCATCGAAGCTAACAGTCCCTTTCATATCTGTGTGGTATGACCTGATAAGGCGGAGCAGCTTCGGTGAGCATCCAATCCGTTCCAGTAAGCTGAACAGTCCACTGCGTCTCACAAGGTCGAAGGCCTTGGTAAGGTCAACAAAGTTAGATATAAGGGTTGACGCAGCTCTCTGCATTTTTTTTGTAGTTGGCGCACAGAGAAGATCATGTCCACAGTAGAGCGCCCGGACCTGAAACCACATTGTGCCTCCGGGTACACGCGTTCGGCAAGGACCTGCAGTCATGCGAGTATGACACGTGCAAAAACCTTGCCAACAATACTAAGAAGTGAAATTCCCCGGTAGTTTTTGCAGTCGCTGCGGTCGCCCTTATTCTTGTACAGCGTGACTATCCTGGCATCCATCATGTCCTGTGGCACCTCACCCTCCTTCCAACATAAGCAGAGGAGTTCATGAAGATGTGGAAGTAATCCCTGTTTCTTCCCTTGCTTGATGACTTCCGGTGGAATAGCATCATTTCCTGGTGCCTTGCCGCTCGCTAGTGCGTTGATAGCTTTCTCTAGATCTACCATTGTTGGCTCTCTGCGTCACGGTCGCCCAGTGTTCGGGAATACTATTCAATGCTTCCTCAGAGACTCTGTTCTCTGTTGAGTACAGCTCAAGGTAGTGTTCCACCCATCGTTCCATCTGCTTGTTTCGGTCAGTGATGAGATGACCCTCCTTTAATTTAAGAGGGGCTGTCTTCTTTGTGGCTGGACCTGTTGCCTGTTTTATACCATCATTCATGGCTGAATGTTGCCTGTTGATGATGCCTTTTCGATCGTTTCAGACAATTCGATCCAGTATGTGTTGGCACACTGCCTGGCCATCTTCTGACTTTCAGCTCTGGCTTTGCGCAGATGACTGAGTTTCTGCTGGATTGTGTTAGGTTTGAACATTAAAAGAGCTTGACGTTTTGCCTGAGAAAGCGGTTCCATCGTTTGAAGGTTATCCTCAAACCAGTCTTTGTTCTTGCGTTCTCTCTTTCCAAAGGCATCGATAGCGCAGGTGTGGATGTGGGAGCTAAGATACGCCCATCTAGCTGTTGCGTCCGTGTTTGCATCTGCATGAGGGAGTGCACTGCAGGAGGAGACACAATTTCTGGTTCTCTCAGCGTCCCGAGTGCGAGCTGTATTGATCTTTGGCAGGCCCTTTGGTTTTGCATGATGCAGCTGCCGTGGGTTCAGAATGACTTTGCTGATGACTAAGGAGTGGTCGGTGTCACAGTCAGCGCTGTGATAGCTTCGAGTGATGTTGACATTTTGCAGCTTGTCTCGCTTTGTGATGATGAGATCGAGTTGGTGCCAATGATGGGAACGGGGATGCATCCAGGAGACTCTGTGCATGTGTTTGGTCTAAAAGAAGGTGTTTCTAACACAGAGTTGTCTGCTGCAGCAAAGCTCCAATAGCCTTTGTCCGTTTTCGTTGATTTTGCCCACTCCATTGTGACCGATGCAGGAGGGCCAGTCTTCATGAGACCCTTGCGTTGAAGTCACCCAGCAAAAAGAGGTCTTCAGTTGCTGGCATCTGCCCAATCAAAGCATCAAGCTCATCATAGAAGTTGTCCTTCACATCTGCACTGGAGTTGAGGGTGGGTGCGTAACATGTGATAAGGTTTACAGGACCCTCGCTGGAGTAAAGCCGCAAGTGCAGAAGGCGCTCAGTGCCCCCAGAAGGTGGTTCCACCATAGGGAGAAGTGATGTTTTCACTGAAAAACCCACGCCATGATATCTCCTCTCGTCAGCTCCTTTGTCGCTCCAAAAGGAGGTATAATTATTTTCTTTCACCGATCCATCATCTGCCAGTCTTGTCTCTTGAAGTGCTGCGATGTCAACATTGAGCCTAGATAGCTCAGTGTAAATAATTGCCGTCTTCCTTGAGTCGCGGATCTGTTGTAGTTTACTCATCATGCGTGGCATCATTGTTCTTACATTCCAGCTTGCTAAGCGAAGTGCTGGAGACTTCGGTTTATTCTTTTGTTTGTTAGGTGCCATGATTTACAGTCTACTTGTCTGACAAGCTATTAATCATAAGCTTCTTACACCCCTAGAAGCAGAAAGACTATGGCGGACCAACACCATACTGACTGGGGGCTGCCCAGTTTCAGGCGGGCGGTTGCTGATCAGTGGGGCACAAAGGCCCCTCCCAACGTCGGAGACAACCCGTGGTGCCCTCCTCTTCGCCAATCAAGTCTGGGCTTATAACCCGTAACTGCTGTCTCCCGTGTTGTGTCTTTGTGTTTTGGTACAAATCTCCATGGCGCAATGCCTGTGCGAGTCTATGGAACCCTGGGCTGCCCAAACGCCAAGTATCCCCACTCGATCTCCCTGATGTAATCCAGAGGAGAGCAATGCAATACGTCTGGCATCAGTTTGGCTGCAGGAGTTGCCAGGAAGATGATCTATGACTTCATCTACCTGCCTACGGGGCTCCACTCCGATATTTCTGCCAGGGTGGTTTCCCTTAGCCTTACACTATCCCTAGCACTCACAAGGCAGTGAGACTATTTAACTCATAGCTGGGTGTGTTTTTTTGTAATCAATTGCAAATTGACAAACAGTGAAGTCCCTGGTCAGAAGGCTCCTGCAGGAGTCCTCTGGTTAGGAATTTGACTGTTTGCAAAAACAAGTGTACTCTTCACTGGTATACATTTGGTAAAGGTCGCATATATGCGTCGATAGGGCTCCATGAGTTAAGACTGATTATCAAAACTAAAAGGCGAGCTTCAACTGACCTCTGCTTCGTTGCATAGACATTATAACAATTATGAGCTCAAGCTGAACAAGTTTTACCTGCTTATGTGTAATCACCTAAATTATGTCAGGAAATGTATTTACGAATGTACGCAACTATATTTTTGATGAGGTCAAACTGGTAAAAAAAAATACTGTTCCAATGTATAACCAGACCTTAATAATTCGTATTCACCCGTACTTCGAGGTTCTCCAGTCACATTTACATAATTCATACCATAGTTCACCATAGTTTGTTTAAATTCGGATTTCTGAGGTTCGAATGTATTTTCCTCCGCGGCGTTCCAGCTCATTATCAAGAAAACAATCTGTCTTCGTATAATTGTTTATAAATAAAGTAATAAAAAAAGTAATATACCAAGTTAAAGTCTACTTTCAGTCCGAATGACCGCTCAGCCGACTGTACATATACTCCCCTGATCATCGAGCCATCTTGCCTATGAGCACTGCTAACATATGGCGCAGTCAAATGCAACCACAGTACCGACTCAGACCCTTCACAGGTACCCATTTTAACCCCTGGGTAGAGAGGAGCAATTCGCGGTACATGTCTTGCTCAAGAACATTCCTGTACATCATCGGGGATTCAGAAAAATCCCCTAGTCAGACCGCTGGTGCGGCGGGGGATCGAACTCACGACCCCTGGTACCGTAGTCCAAGGTGTTAACCATTGGGCCACTACCGCCGGTTTGTATAAATAAATAATATGTACTCAAGGATATTATTCCCATATTGATGTCATTCAAGAAGTACAGTAAACCGTTCTATTACGACCACAAACTTGTGATAAATATTACATTTATGGCTATTCCTGTCAGCGCAAACCTTATTCGTCAACAACCTCCATATATCTAAATATTTTCAAATCAATAAACATGGTATCAACATTAGAAATGACATAGACTATAATGGAAATATAATAAAATCAGTTCATTTCTCAATTATATTGCTTAAATGACTTAGACGATAAAGCCCTTATGAGGTCAACCGTGGAAACATTTATTTTACCTTGGTGCATACATACTCATGATAAGTTTAACGTTCGATTACAATCAGGAAACTTAATGGTTTATATAAGTAGACATCAAACTAGCCTATGAAACTTTACGAAATACATAATATAAATATACTACAAAACTTCATGTATATGACGTACTCCATTTGGAATTAGTGTAGGAACTATGAACACTACCACGTTTATATATTAAGCAGTACTAAACAATGCGTGTTTCTTGAGTTTAAAATACATTTAACTTAATAATATTTTTTTAAACTAGCGGAAACGCTGTGCCTAGTCATAATATTATCAATAAAATGACTATATTTAAGCAGACGATATTATTACAGTTATTTAGTTTGACGGATAATTGGATTTGTAATGACAGAAACCATGTTCAATGAGATTTTCATTTTATAAACCCTATCGGGAACATATTTGAAGGCAATGAACAAAAGCCATCAACTCAGGATCTCTGCAGTGACATATTGTCTGTCGGCATTAACGGCGTGAAGTGGTGATACATTATTCCCCCGAGGTGCCATCCATCCGTCAAATAAGCAGTTTTTGTTGCAAGAAAGGCAGTGTATAAGATTTGTAGTGTATGTATCGTTTGAGATTATGTTGAAATATGATCAAAGTGCTTTTATTGCTGTTATCAAATACAAACTTGCAAATCAAGCAGATACATTACACTGACTATTTCAATCACACAAACAACTTATATCAAACACTCATAAACACAATACAGATAAATAGTTATGATAAAAAAATGATATACCACATGATCAACATCGTTTAGAACTATCGTCATTTATCACATAAACGTGCAAACTTTAAAGGTCCGTAAAATTCGTACGACGCACTGGACATATATTTTGTATACTAATTTTGGAATCACTAAAAAACTGTACTACTACGTCGACTAAAAAATAATTAAGAGAATTTAGACAAACTAAGATCACCACTAGGTATTAAAACCTTTCAGAAAACAGAAACAAACCAGAACATACCTTTAACAATTCATCGCTAAAGAAAAAGATAAAGATAAATTTTAAATCGTTGGACACTGTGATTCCTTGGCCTGTTCACATAAACATGACACCAGGTACATAGTCTGATATCTGTAAAAACCAGGTTGATAATAAGGAGCATTGATGTGTGTGTGGCCAGTACAGTCCAGATGAGCTTAAACTTAAAAGACTGACGGAACTAGTTATTTTGTCCATATTTCTAGTTTATCTGTGTCGTTTTTCATTTAAAAACGTTGACAAAGTCTTAATTCTAAAAACCTAAATGGGATTTAGAACTTGAACTTAAAAACCTTGGACTACGGTACCAGGGGTCGTGAGTTCGATCCCCCGCCGGACCAGCGGTCTGACTAGGGGATTTTTTTCCGAATCCCTTATGATGTACAGGAATGTCCTTGAGCAAGACATGTACCGCGAATTGCTCTTCTCCACCCAGGGGTTAAAATGGGTACCTGTGAGGGTCTGAGCCGGTACTGCGGCTGCTTTAGCGCCATATGTTAGCAGTGCTCAATATAATTGTAGGCAAGATGGCTCAATGATCAGGGGGTAAATGTACAGTCGGCTGAGCGTAGACTTTAACTGGTACTTTACTTTTTTTTACTTTGATTGGCCTTACATTTGCTGGCTGTTTGATAATTTCGGTTTAAGGTACCCTTTGAAAATGGCGGCTAGATTTGAGAGTGAACAAACATGCATGTTTGAATGACAATTTTAGATGAACTTTAACATTAATTAAAATGTCACTGGTGTACAGAAAGAATTAAGGGATTATTTTGTTAGGTAAGTGCATATGCTGATGTTTATGTTTCATGTGTTTAGCTGTTATCGCGGCCGATGTCTGATAGCAGAAAATGTCTTCTGAGATAATATGGTAACGTCAGTGTGTTTACATGGGGTATTGTCTTATTGGACCAGTTTCCGTCTTAGAAATATAATGCAATGTTGAAAAGCTAAACGTCCACGTATTAAAGTTAACATCTGGTAACCCAGATAACTAGTAATGATATACTATTATTTCACACCTACATCGATTAAACCAATCGAAAGCCCCTCTTTCTACCACGTGACGGTACAAGAGAACCCTATATTGTACAGGAATTTAAAACATCTATCCCAGAAGGCCATATTTTTCTCATATTGGACTCGGATCCAAAAAACCTATATTTTTCATATTGGACTGGACAACTCTTCCGACACTCTATTAAGAGTAACTTCCCTTGGCATTTCACCTAGTTCCATCTCTGCAATGACACCCACTTGGAGACACATATTGTGTGTATTGCTCGGAGCGAGTCTTTATAGGGAGGGGAAAATAAGACTTGGCTTACATTTGCAATATTTATTTAATTTAATGACGTAACGATAAACAATATGCTGTAGACGTTTTGGCGCGTTAACGTTCAAACGTAAAATACAGTAAATAACGTGATGACGTTATAATAAGTTGTTTTTCTATATTATGAATATAATTTTTGTTTATCCGAATATACATTTTAAAAATGCATAAGATAATGTATGCCTTATCGGACTGAAATTCTAAACATTAGTAAGTTTTATAAGCATAACAACCAAAGAAAAAATATGAAAGTGCTTTTGAGGAATAAAATTACTGTAGGTATTTCTTCACTTTTAAAGGGAGGTAATTCATAAACTTCGTTATATCATAATTTGAAAAAACGACCCTTTGTTAGATTTCTTACACCTTTAACATGTTTAAAAAGAGTATATTGATGGAGGTAAATGATTAAAAATTAGATCTAGAACAGAAAATTATGCAAAATGATACGTGTAGACGATTATAGATTTGAAATAGATCTACTGGTGTGAGTAATAGCATTTTGGAGCTGTTTATAAGAGAGTTACGTCCACTCAGAGTCATGCGTGTAAATGTATGAATTTAAAAGTAGTCGCCTCGGTAAGATTGTAGTTATAATGTACTGTTAAGTGTTAAGTGATCTACACTATTGTTTATTTTTCATTGCAAAATAGAAAAATTGCGAATGCTTTTGGAGCGGAAAGTGGGGGTAATTCATATAGGTTATATAAAGTAGGCCTAAGGATTAAACTTAAATGCTTCAAATCAAAGGTAACTTTCCGAATAGCGGCAGTCGACAAATTTAAGCAGATGGTATTGCAGCCATGATAAGAGTTAGACATAAAAAATATTGTCCTGTTTAGGGAACTGCGACAAGAGCCGATGTAGGGAGGGAACACTGTATTTTGTTTTTGGAAATTCCGAAGTCAAAGGCTAGGCTAGAATGAATAGGAAAAAATGCATGTGGTTTCTTTTGTCTTTTTATAATTTTATGGTGTGAAATAAAGAGGTAATTTAATAGTGTTGAGTACAATACTGAATTCTATTGGACTCGTACACAGCAGTCATAATCCATATTGGACTCGGCTATCGCCTCGTCCAATATGAATTATGGCTGCTGTGTACTCGTCCAATAGATTTCAGTATTGTACTCAACACTGTTAAATAACCTCTTAATATGTTACCTTATCAGCAACATTTATAAGAACTAACCTCACGTTTTACTCAACCAAGGGACCTCCTTGGAAGAGTGAGTATAGTCACTGTGACGGAAGATAGCTTATATTCTCATGCTGCGAGTTAACATTCTGATCGGATGTTTCATACTAAGAAGCCTTCAAGCTGGATTCCGAAAGATCGGTGGTTTAAGCAAGTTGCCGAGTTGTGCATAATATAGTATATATAAAAGGCGTCTGATGATGGGCATCGTGATATGACTGAAATATAAAAACAACATAAAATCCAAACAAATCAAATCATATGACTTACCCAACCAATTTCAGGTATCTTAAGGTTACAAGCTCGTGCAATGTTGACCAGTAACATATCAGCCTGCTGAGGATATCCACAGTATGTGGAGGAAAGCTCCATGTACGCTTTCTATAGGTTGTGTTTGTGTGTGAAATGTTAAAATAATTCGAAAATTGATATGACAAAACAACCTTATTTTCACAAGAAAGTCTGACAACCTTTCAAGAGATTATATTGACATTTCGTAATTCCAACATGTTTGTTTACACGACGTGAACTCATATGAAATATTGACTGCTGTTAAGATAAGCTAGCCATGCGAGCATTTGACCGAAATAAATGAATCTTTGTTTGGGAACACCGTGTATTGTGTAACTTGCCCAGTTTCCGTTTGTTAAAACTAACCGCTGAAAATAATAAAAAATACAATTTTTATAAAACGTGTGAACTACATTATTAGTTCTACAGCTCTTTTGGCAAGGTACACTGTCCAATTTTTCCGGTCAGGATTGTATGTTTTAAGAAATCATATGATCAGAACAGTCATATTATCGTTTTAATTTTTCATATGATTTATCTGAAATTGTTTCTCAAAACATTCCCAAAACTCCAAATAACTGATCATTGATTGAATTGACAAAGTTCATATCAAAGATTCAGTGTAAACATGGTACATGGACAAGCTCTAATGCTAAAATTGATTTGACCAACGTGTTTGCAGTAAATCATATATTATTCAAGTCAGGTCCTGAAAGAAATCAGGCAACCAGTTATTCTTGATTACTCGGGAAATCAAATTACTAAAATCAGTCACAAATCTTATTTGGAAATATCTTTCCATTCTGGTCAACGTAATAATAATTTTAAGGTCAACGTTAAACATAATTTCTGGAAATACCTTTCAAAGTTAGCAATCGTACAAATACTTTGAAATTAATACACGCTAAATAACAACTATTTGAATTAGAGACTCGGGCCATAATCTACATAATAAGACACCATAAGTGTAGAACAAGAATACTGCTTTTACATTTGGAAATTCTTCTAAGCTTCCTTGAAAAAGTTGTTTTACCTATAACGATTTATCAACATAATTGTTACACATACTTAGAATATACATCAATATTACACTAAATATAAACGTATTATTATGCATGCTGTATATAAAACGTACATTGCATTTAATTGCTATCTGATGAAGAATTAAATTGATGTTGACCGTGTTGATGACAATTACTCGACGGAAAAGGATCGTCACAAAGTATTTCCTTCTTCAAAATCGAGATCAAAATAACATAGTTATGCGTGAAAAAAGGATAGATATATACGAACAGATTGTGGGAGATTTTTGTTTTACGTTTCGTCAACACTATTTCTTCATAAACTACATGAATACCAGTTAAAGATCTTCTAAGAAAATAACAACCATTTCTTTTTAACACTGATCAATGCTTGGTAATTTCAAGAGCGGCAGCGACAGCTCTTTAACCCATACATGTAGTTTGTTGTTAATGTGAAGTAGACTTCAAAATGTATACCCATCTCATTGTCAGTGTTGATGTCAGAAAACGGCTTTCTTTTATATTTTCGAAACATTTGAAGCAGTTTTCTGACTAATTTAGGTTAAGCAAGCTTTTGATTCTCTGGGTGATCCATCTATCTGTATTATGTATTTTCGAGTTCGAGACTTTAAAGCTGGTCAAAAAAGCAGCTACCGTAAGATAATAACAAAATCTCGATTACTTTTTTGAACTGTATTTAATCGATTTTAAACTATAAATTTGTAATGAATTAACATTCCACTCTAACGTTAATACGTATATCATAACATTCATATAATCTATGTTCACTTTATATCGTGTACGAACACATTTTGAACCTGGTACATTGTATATTTCCTTGAAAAACGGCGGCACCGAGTGTTGTCAAATACGCGGCTGTTTAAAAGCTTCAATGAGTAAATTTTAGTTTAAAACCATCATCCAGAATCTCACGTTCTTTTATGATATGACGTTTAAGAGTGTGGAATACGCTTGCGGCTTAAATACCACTCATATTAGCTATTTGGTCACTTACCCTCATCACATGCTTTTTAACCATAATAATAGAAGTAGCACTACAAGGACGTCCCAATTATGGTTCAACGTTAATGGGGAAACAACCGGTTTCAAACATTTTAACCATTTTAACCAACCTCCCGACATTAACATTATGTCAATGGCCAAGATACATTGCGTCAAAATAGTCTTCCAATTTTCAGTTATTCTTTACACTTTTCTATATAACCAATTTACTAAATTGTCTACGCTAAAAATAATTTTGCCTGTATCATCGCGTTAGTGTGAGTACTGGGTGTTTACCTGTAGTTTTTGTATATAAAGGTAGAGAATAGAAGTCTTGTTACATCGGTATGATTTTCACAGTGAAAGGCGAGGTCACACGACCATCAATTATGTTTTAAATGTCCATATTACTAGTATTTGAATAACACACATCAACTGTATATATCAAATCGTTGACATGCCGTACAAATTGATTACTTCTTCAAACACAGCATAATAATTCTGTATACATTTGATACGAAACGTTAACACACTCATGGAACAAAAATGTCGTATTATTGTACCTGTGAAGTAAACAAGTGATACTTGGACGATAGGTATAGACAAGCAACACTTGATAAATATTACATTGTGTGAGGATATATTGTTATGCCGAACACAAACCGACTAATATACGATCTGGTCGTACGAGTTCATGAACGGTTGATAGTATGAAGTGTTCAATTTTAAGATTGGCAATCATCAAAATCGTTTTAATCATCAACCAATATTAAGCTCTTACGATGACGTTATAACATGCAAGAAAACAAAAACTAAGCGGACTTATTAAATAAGTTTGTATAGTTAAAAAATGACAGCTTTAAGTGCTCAAACTCGATCATGACAGAGGCTGTGATTATATCTATACAATTTTCCTGTTTTTGAAGATATATCTAAAGTATCCTTTCCATATGTATCGAGTATGCCGCTACATTACATTTTACACGAGTGATAAGTTTTAAGCTAAGTTACTAACGTTTGCCATCACTAAATACTGTAGATTAGAACCCCAAAACTTTTTCTTGTGATCACTTGAGTGGTGTATTGGTCTAGGTACAATTATTTAAAAATTATTTTCGAATATTTTGGCATATCTTTTATCCTGCTGCACAGAGATAATTGTTTCCTTGATATTACGCAGACAATAGAAACTTTACTGATTAGCTGAGCTCAATTTCAATTCAGTGTTTGCCATTGGCAATTTCCTATAGCCCTATTAAACTGTTATTTATGGGTTCTAACGTGACGGTCTAATTAATTACGATGCATCGAATTTCTCCAGATTAATGATATAGACTAATTTGTCACCAACGAGCATTTCATTCAATCTGCTTTGAAACACAAATGTCTGCATTTTGAACATGTGCTTTGGATCAATAAATTAATCTAGAAACCGTCTGCAGAAAAAAGCTTAAAGTGTCCTCTGCTATAAGCGTATATATATTCCTTTTGAAAACTGTGTAAATCGAGATTACACAGCTCCTGAACAATTCTGCTGTTTGTCCAAAGTGTGCATTGTATTTATTTGGATATGTTTGACACGTTTCTGCATTATTTAGCAAATTCCGTAGAAAATAACTATCTATAGTGGACTGATATTTATATAGCAGTATTCAGCAAGACAAGTATTGAACTTCATGTATTGATCGTGTGGTTCAAGTGTCCAAAGATGATTGAAACTTACTGTTTATAAATATACTGTATTAAGCAACATGCCGCAATTACATGTTTGTGTAAGTAGGTCTATGAATAATAATTTAACAAAACAGAGTCACTGTAAGCAAAGTTCGTCAATCTGTAAAAACTTGAATTTAACAGTTGCGAAAGACATAATGGTCCAATTAGCATTCTACGAGAAACAAACGTTATTCAAGTTTCGTGACAAAACCAAATTCATTACACCTCAATGATATATTCTAGAACATGAATCTATTTTGATGTACGTTGTTTTATACTTAATTACATATTTGGCTCAAAATCTATACAAAATGATTAAAATTAATAAAAAAACATAAAATTCAAAACGTCACAAATGGTGATCTTGACCTTGATATTGACCTAGTTCATGGTAAATAATGACTTTATTTCACCTACAGAAGGTCGTATTTTAACATCGACTCTTATTTATGATTCCCTTTTATCTTCGAGTAGTCCAATAAAACCTTATTTCACGCTTATACTTCCACTCAATCAGCAATAATTGGTTCTGGGCCTGCAGTTATGATCTTATCAGTTTAGAGGTAATTGAAGGTTCAATGCGAACTTCATTTGTAATGAAGTTATTCAGTCATGGACTGGTATTAAATAAATAATAAGATACTGACATTCGTGTTGGAAATTGGGCAAACTATACACAAGTAACCTGTTTTTTATTCAATTGCACATACGTTCGCTTTATATGCTAATCCGGATATATGTTTAGTATGTAATTCAGCATATTTCAGTATACTAATTTTTTCGCGCATCTTAGTGACAGTCACGTACGTATATGTCTGAAACTAGCAAACATCACCTATTTCAATACTAAGTAACTCTTGTGAGTTATAAGTTTCCCTTGTGAATACTTTTAGTTACCAAACCATGAGCCAGTATCCTTCGAATATTGAATTATTTTAATACTACTTTAAATTCATTAGGAAATAGTGCAGACCATTATCAGAGTTTGAATAGTTCAATAGGTTCATGCTCCGAATATTCTGTAACATGAAACATAATTGTAAATGTTTCTTATTAAAGCGACTCGCAACCAGATGGTGCATTAAAAATAGTAATTTGTAAATATGTGTCAAACGCTTATATAAATGGTAAATAATTAGTTTAGGATAAGAAATTCTGTTTAAAAAAGATGTATTTCAATAAAAAAAAATATTGGTCTCTGGTGGGATTCGAACCCGGGGCCCGGCATTGGCGGACAAAAGGCAAAATAAGGGAAACCGCTTAGACCAATGGACCACGGAACTATCCGTTTATCTCGGATCGATTTAACGTATTTCAATGTGTAGCTATCGAAAGTGCATACAACTTCGTAATTCGGCTCGTGTTTATGTCTGAGCCCGTGTAGAGAAGCAACAACAACAACTATACCGTCTACTAGTCGGTATAGAAAAACGATGGAAAATATCTAAAAATCTAAGATTCGGTGACGATTCTTGAGACTTTTTTTGGACTGATCATATTTTTTTAATGTCAGAAGCCAAATAATGCCACAAATTTGCTTTTATTTGAGTATTTTATTTTATTTTGACAAGTACACCATCCGGTTGCGAGTCCCTTTAAGTAAAAAAAACCTTACACGAGTAAGGGCATTCTCCTTTTCTAAATATGACATATAATTATACTTGAATCAGTGATATCGGTACGCATCGACTTAAACAGCAATTTTGAGAACTTTATATTAACCCATAGCCTGCCACTCACGACTATAGCTCCATATGCAAACAGCTTGGATCCGGATGAGACGCTGAGTAACTCGGCGTCTCATCCGGATCCAAGCTGGTTGACACTCGGACAACATTTTCAGCAATTTTGAGCAACTTTGAAGCACTTTGAAACTTGAAGCAGACGAGAAATATAGCAGACGACAATTTATTTGGCGGGCTAAGGGTTAAATAAAACATCGGCTTATCTATTGTGATCGCATGCCTATGAGTTACTATGGTATGGTGCCGCTAGTAAAACTATGCATTTCAGCTATCAGCAGAAAAAGTCCTACACTTACTTTCGATAGTTGTAAGCAGTAACTACTGTACGCCTTGTCTCGCCGTAATCAATTATTGTATGACGCTCGTTTCAAGTAATAATGTAGAAATACTAAACATCGCGTGACATTTCCTGAAATATCTGACATATAATTAGAAATTTGTTTCACCATTTGACCGTGATATCAATTGTGCGTTGTTACTTTCACTTTCAATGAATCTACTTTGTCCTTTCACTAGCAGCCATTAATGTCCAATTTACTCCTTTTCCGACAATGTATCGTCTGTACACTTCATATATTGACACATGCGAGTGTCAAACCGTTATAAGACTGATATTACGCCGTGTTACACATATTCTGATCTAGATCGAAACTGTTTGAAATCAACGTTAGTCGCATATGGGCGCTAAAAGGGTTCAGCCGTATATAAAATACAAGCACGAATGGGTTGTAATTTTTTATATATGCAAGTCAAGCGTATTACAGATTTGACTGAAAGCAAACTGAAATACTCACCTCCAATTAAAATAGGATAGCATTTGATGCCAACAAGTAAGCTATGTCGTAAACAGCACATCTTTTTCATTTATTTCTTTAACTATGTCTACAACACTTAGCATACAGCGCGTCCACCAATCCTTATACGAAATTCAGTTATTTTAAGCGAAACTAATTAATAACGATAACAGTTTAAAATAATTAATATGGTTGACTACATATGACTTACTCTAACATTCGCAGGGCTGCCATAAGTTGATCATAAAAATCATCAGACGCAATTTTACTAATCGTACATTTACCCCATAATCTGTTTCTTATTTTGAAGACACATGATTGCTTAAAACAGGTTGAAAGTAGAGCAGAATGCGGCTGTAGGCGCATTCTGCTCTACTTTCATCCTGTTTTAAGCTACGATATGCTAAGATAAAAATCTGAATACTTAGGAATTAGGAAAAATCCGGAGAAATGGTAGCCCTGCATTCGCTCTACTTTCAGCCTGTTTTAAGCTACGATATGCTAAGATAAAAATATAAAAATCCGAATACTTAGGAATTAGGAATAATCCGGAGAAATGATAGCCCTGCATTCGCAAAAATATTGAATCACGATGCGACCTCGTATAAAACGGCTTATTTTAAGAACAAAAAACGCGTGGTAATTATCTCAATTTTCCTAAAGTTATAGCGCATAACTTTCCATTTTGTTTACATGAAAGCAGATTAAAAACGTATGCAGACGACACTATATCAGCAACTGTGTAAGCGGGGATATGACTTCACAATGGCAGCTCGATAGTTAATGTAACTTAACAACGTATAAGAATGAATACATATTAACTTTTCACAATATCGAGAAATAGCAGGGAATGCTCAGACATAACATCACACACAATATTGACATTGTACTCGATGACGTTTTTATCCATTCAATCTTGTATATAAATGTGTTTCTTATAAACATGTTATTGTTGATACAAATAGCCAAAGCCTGTACAACTATTTACTAAAACTTGTCATCCTTCCAATTTATTACTTCATATGTATTATTTGATTGTCCTCATCTATAAATTGAGACATGTTTGTTTCATTTTGAATGTCTATATTTTGAAATGTGCTATTATGATTTACATTTTTATATAAGAAATGTGGGAGATTTTAGATATATAATTCATCTTCGTCCCCGTCACTTGGTTATTGATGTCGCTAGATTGTTGTAAGCCTAGACATATGATAAATTACTGTAAAGAAAGTAATTATTTCGCTCCTGAGATTTGAAATCACGTAAAGTCCATTTTTATACATGCTTTATCGATTGTAACTGTATATTGCTAGATGACAAACAGTACAGACCCAGAACAAAGGGTTCATGCAAATATAATAATTTATTCTCTGTTGCTTCATGTATCCAAAGAGTCTAGATTCTGTGCCGTTGTCGCATCACATATGTGCATAATAATTAAGCAAGGCTATATTTTAAATTTAAAGCAATTGGTTCAATTTTGCCGCTAACGGCTCAAAGAAAGGTACGGCAAGCTAATAATACATGCATGAACAATGTTGTTTTTTCCATTGTAGCCGTAAGTGTGACATGCTTTAAATTCAACGTCTACTAAATAGCGGGAAAAGATGTAATTGACAAATCTCTATAAACAATATTGGCCGTACTACATCTCTTTTATCTTAGTGTAGCTAATGCAACGATATGTAGTAAGTGATTTAAACACTGGTTTGCACTTTTTCATACAGAAATCAACATTGTTAGATTGTATACACTGTTTAGGAAGGGAAAGTTTTAAGTCCAATTTTGAAAAGAATCTGCGACCAGAATGTTTTATAACCACTGAAACCTTGTACATCCCCCATCAACATCACCCAATGGGAGACAACGCGTACATGTGTTGTTCGGAGGGAGTTCTTATAGTGTTCGAATAGTAAGACTTGGTTTACATTTGCAAAAAGCTTGAATCCGGATCAGTCGCGGCGTCCATATCTGGATTCAAGCTGTTTGTCACTCGTCATTATATTTTTTCCGTCAAATTCTGTCCACTCATTATGTAATTTTAAGAAACAACAGCAGACGACAATTTTAAGCAGACGATATTGCAGCAATGAAAGTGTTAGGATAATCGTGTCGTTAAGGGAACTTGGGCAGGTGTTGTTGTTACAAGGGGTCTTTCTTGGGAGGGCCGTTGTAGGGACGGAGCACTGTATCAGAAATGCCATTTCTGGTGTCTTCTTACAAAACACATAGACAGTCAGTCTCACAACAAATAACTCTCTAAAGATTTTGTTGAATTCGCATAAAGACAGAAAACTATTTTAGATATCCAAAAGGTAGTGTGCCGCAGACACATACATTTTCTTTTGAAATACAGTATTTGTTTCCTTTCCATACTGTTACTGAAACAATTTATCAAACAGTTTGTCGACATTGAGATATTTGCTGTCTATCATTAAAAAATAAAATAAGATGGTATACGCAAATGATTTAAGACTTAGTTGTTACTAAAATGATTGAATATAAATTGTATTAATGATAACTCACATCCGATACCTGGGCATTTATTTAGGTACTGTAATAACGTGTGGTATTAAAATATAACTACACTGATAACAATGTGTACTTGTTATTTAATGTTGAGCATACTGGTATTGGGAATAATGTTGGTTTCAACTTTCAAAGAAAGTTTTAATCGTCTGATATAACCCATTCACAGACAAAATATCGCTTGCTATAGTCCGAACATATTGACCTGACGTGGTGACCTCTTTTAGCATAATTTCACACTTTGTTGCATTTCTAGATATACATTCGGAACATTTCGTTATAATTGATAGGAGATCGCGCATTGTTATTACACCGTTTCGAGGAAGTATAGCATTATCAGGTTCCGCAAATATTGTCAGGTATTTAGCGCAAGTGGTAAGGTAGACGACTATACATTATTTTTTCTGTACAGTCGGTGGTCCGAATTCCATGCATTTTTCGCATACCTTTTTTACGTTTTTAATATGTTATACTGTTTGTATTAAGTTTTCATACAGCATTTATTTTGATTGGAACGTGATTATTTTGTTTTTTTCCAAAAGTTAATGTAATAGCGTCTATTTGGTCTATAAGATAACATTTATAAAATAAAAATATTTGCCCACAGTCGGGATTCGAATCCGGGACCTCGCCATTACTAATCCCTCGCTCTTATGGCACCTATGCCATGATATACGTCAACGGGGTTGTTAATTAGGTATATATAGTGAACTGGCGTTAGTCGCAGGTGAATGCGTCGATGATCTTACTTTAGTTAAAATTCATCTTAAGCGCAACATGATGCTTTTTAGTAGATACGATAATAATAGAAGACTCAAGAATAATAGGTTATCAACAACAACTTTTCAACTTGCTCAAAGTGAAGTGTTAACCAACTGAAGATCACAACTGTCACAATATTCACGTACTTTACCGAATCTTCCCGAAAGTATACGGTTCGCTGTCAATTATTGATTTATACTGCATCGTCTAACTTTAATTTATTCATGCATAAGGTTCAACGTCAGGTCAATGTGTTCGGACTATACATTATCCGCCTGCACTTTGTTTTAATATTGTTAAATGTTTGCCTGTAGAGATATTGATACAATTGTGAATAAGTTGAACCCTTTCACTCGCGTTTCAAAGCAGTGTTGGTCCTGCATAGAGGCCAAGTAACGCGGTGTCTGATAGGCACCGAAACTATTTGACCCTCTTATCGATATGTATTAATTTATACAACCTTTAATCTTAATTTGAAACTTGTCTTGCAGACAACAAAACTGAAGCAGACAACGATAAAGCGGTGAAGTGGTTTAATATCCCGAATTATTTGATTATGAAAGGATTAAAATAATAATTGTGTGTGCATCGGCAATACTGTTTGCAGATTATATTAACTTTTTCAGCATTAAGTAACTATAGTGGGTTATAAGGATCGTTTTAGTTACAAAAAAGACGATATTACTTCGAATTAAAGGTTGTGTGATAAATATGGCTCTAATTTAGCAAACTTTGTAGACCTGGTCAGAAGGTTCCTATAAGGGCCTTTTGAGAAACCATATTCAAATTTTAAATTAATATTTAATTTAAAACTGTTCTAACTGACTAAAAATGATCATTTGACAGTTAGAATCAAGTTGTGTTTTCAAAATAACGTCGTTATAGCAACACGACGTCATTAGTAGTGTAACGTCTAAATTTGAAAAACAGTCTGAGTCACTGTTCTACTAGAGCTCTACATAGCCTAATTTGCAGCCTGAATTTGCGGGATTGCCTGGGATAATGTTTTAGGACACTTGGAAATGTTTTAAATCCCTCCCAGTGGGCCGTACGATTTTTACGGCCCTCTATATTTTGCCCGTTTATGTGATAAACATTGTTTGTAAAGATCTCGCGTCACTTTGAGATCAGTTGGTTAAGCAAAAAGCTGATATATAAATTTACAATCAGGGTTAAGCTTGTATTTCAATGTTGGAACTCAAAACTATTATACAGAGGGTCTTCCACTGATTGATTTGGCTTTTTTCAATGTGTTGTGTAATTCCAAAATATATTTCCAAAATACAAGTTTATTATCACAAATATGATATTCTAATATGGCTGACCGTTTTCTTGTATATCATTTTAAAAATATAGTCTACTTAATTGCCCTTTTTTGGTTTTCCCTTTACAGGATTTTCTATCATATGGAAACAATAAATCAAGGTTAAACATAAATAAACCGGGTTCTTAAAAAATAACTTTAGTGACGTTATTTGGGTTTGAGAGTTAAAGCTTTCGTTATAACCTAGGGCGTTACTTCAAATGGATACGTTAATACATATCTTTTATTAGTTATTAATAATACAGACATTGTATCAAAACCCTATTTATATTTGATCAATGATTGCTGGCTTTACAATAGTTCTTTGATCATGTTCTAGAAGGTTATTAGAAGTAATCCTCTTGTTCTGATGGCAGTGATACATTAACCTAATAAAACTCCAATACAGTACATTTAACTTTTATCACACACGCTTTGATGTAGGTACATGTAATTAGATATATACAACAAACTGTGCTTGGGGTTTTAACGTGTTTTTGCAGACATTCATAAATGAAAGTGTGTCGTGTTTGATATCACATTTTAGCGTATCCAATTGCCTATAATTTAGAGAAGATGTTTTGAAAATAGCGTATTGAAAGAAACGTGTTCAACGTTTAAGCGCAGTAGGGGTCAAAATAGAAAAAATCACAAATTTTGAAATCGGTGTTATTGTAAATAAAATTGAAGTTTAAGATTCCCCAAATGGTTTAATTCTGACAAATTCATTTATATCGGGAATTTCGCCCTTTTCGACTTATTTCCTGTACAATAAGGCGTCTCTTAGAATTAACGTAACGTTATACAGCGTGCGGAAGAACTGCATTTCATTCGACCTAGAAATCGTTCTATAGCTCCTGTAAATTGTTGATTCCATGCATTGACCGTACCATACTAACGAAAATATCCCCGATTTGCTCCGTTGGTTTCAGGTCTGGGGAAATAGCCCGTAAATGCCGTTTGCATTCAGATATTTCCGCGTGTCGAGAGCATATGCGGACGCGTATTGTCATGCATCAAAATGTCCATCGTGATTGTTTTTAAATAGTTGTTGTGGTCAACGTATACCCAATCGATGTCCAACCCGAATGCGTACCATTGTTATATTCTTACAATTCATACAAATGAGATTATTGCAATAATAGAACTATTGATACTGTCATCATTATGATGATTTTTTATTGTGGTCACTCGTAAGCACGACTAGGCTCGTACAGTTTGAATACAGACCAGATGCCGTGTAATTGTGTCACTCATATTTATAGTTTTTCAATTAGAAGCAAACAACAATTCAGCATGATAAGGGCTAATCCCTTATCAGTTACAGGCTTGTTGAAATTTTAAGAAAGTCCCTGATTCGTAAATACTACAGTTAAGCCCCGCTTTTACACCCATTTGAGGCGTAATTATTACATGAAAGATAGGTGGCAGCTAAATGCTCATTTAGGATATGTTTTCACTTTTATCTTGCTATAAGCAGCCACCTGCTTATTTTAATACAAAAAAGTCACTTTCATTTAATGTTTGTAAGAAAGAGATATTTCAATATATATCGATATCTGCCGTCAACATCAGCATTGGCATCAGTGAAAAATATCCACAACAATACTACTGTTAAATCCCGAGTCGAAACGGTTATGTTTCTTTATAAAACAAAACACCCGATTACGCTACTACGTGATCTGCTATTACTACCATACATTTCTATAAATACTACTACTGATAAAAAAGCTAGATATATTACTACTCCTGTTTTAATTTTACTCTTACTAGATATACTGCTGCTCCTTAAGTCATTGTTTAAAGTATTTATAATTCTTGTTTGTATTTTCCAGAATACCTTGTTACGGGCAACACTTGTTCGACTACGTTGTATGATGCAAGCCTACAAACGCACCAAACCATCAAACTTGTGTCTTGTAAATGAAGCATCTGGACGATTTTATCCACGCACTTGACACAAAAGTTATATGTGACAAATGTCGGCATTATTAATATGTGGCTGAGATAATGATTCTGCCTCAACAAAAACAGTACAGACCCTGACTGGCAGCCATAGGTCAGGGGTCAAAGGTTATTGTCAGTACATGACAACGCCGTCATCTGATACATGTAAACTAAGAATTCCATCAGCATCGAAATATATATTCAGGGTGCACCATAAACAAAAAGGCTGGACCAAAACCAATTGTTGTGCCTGCCAGGGCTGGAGTTTCAGTATTTAAGAAAGGAACGTCATTATGAGTACAGGCACCCAATGGTATTACAATGGTTGTCGTGACGTAACGTCATGATGTAACGGCATGACGTTGATTAATGTACAACCATCCCATTAATTGTATTAGTAATTACACCAACAGCCTCCATTGGAAACAGAGGCGCCGAAATGCTGCAAGTGTACTGAAGACGTTAGATCATCCATTGATATCACTTCAATTTTCTCTATAGATTTATCAAAGTACATCACTGAAGCTGAACTTGTAAATAGTTTGAATTGGTTACCATGGCGTTATAGTAATTATGTTATTATGCAACAATTATGGTATTTATGTCACAATAATTTGTGAATGAATAAGAACATACATACTTGGTAACTTTACAGACAAGTGTGTTTTGTATGTAATGCTTTTTTTAATGAAACTTGTTTACCGGTTGCTATAGTAACTACTTTAGTAATATTATTGTGTTTTGAAACATTTTAATACAGTTGGGTAATACTAGTACTAGAAAAAATGTTATATGTGAGAAATGCACATGTGAGTTATACTTACCTGTTCTCTTCCTTATGTTAATTCCTTCGTTATTTATGCTGCTTGGCTACTGTCTGCCATGTCAACAACCTTTTATGGTTTGAATTAAGAGTTGTCATTTTCAAATGTATAACGACTCACTTTATTCATAAACACATTTTCACGAATTTCTGGTCAAGGACAACATTTGACCTTTTGAACGTTGTCCTTAATATTCAATTCCACTTCGTATTTCAGTATAGACAATGCGTTTAGATTAGCGTTGTTTTACCATAGCCTTTAAAAATACAAACAGTTTAGACCTTGGTCAGTTGGCTTCCTATTGACGGAAAACAATTCAATATCCTTTCGAAAGAATTTTCTCTATGTATTGTGACCGTTTTTGGAAATTATTGACTAAACAGTAGCAAAAATGTTCAAATATTTTATTGCAATGACCTTTAAACACTTCATAAAATGTGTAATCATTATTACTTTGTTCAATGTGTGTTCAATGGCGAATGATATGATGATGCTACATACCAAATTCTCAAAGATGTATTCTCGCCGTTAGTGTTAAATATGGTCAAGAAATCAACAACTCACGTTACAGCAGTACGTTAAGAATTGGCGGAAACCATTTCATATTTGATGTTGATACCGATCATACATATCCGGGTATTTTAATTAAACAATCAACAAAAAGCCTTCAGTCTAGCTCGTGTTTATATTAGATTTCAATCCAGTAACCATTTACAAATTTCTGTTTTTATATACTATGTTGTTATAAAACAGATACAACATATTAAAACGCATATTCGTTTGTTCTTAATAATGGTTATGCCAAATTTCTAGATTCTACAAATGTGCATATGGTAGCCAATTCTAACTGATTTATAGAGGACTACATTTTTTCCATATCGACTGAACAACATTTAAATGGTAAAAAAGTCCCTTGATGCAGTAAACATCTTATCTTAGTGTGTAAAGGGCAACCAGCTATTGGTAAATACTATCCAGAAATCAGACATGTGGTAGTAGAATGCTCGAAATAGGTAATACAGAAAGTATCTGTGTTTGTCCTACACTTACCAGTAATGTATGTTTAGACAATTCTAAACGATTATCAAGATATGTCACTTAAAGGGAATAAATACGAAAGAAGACTCAAGCAGGAAACGCAACACAAACAATACACCCATCTCTAAAGCAGAACACACACAAAGCCATACCATAACAAACACACACACACACATACACACACACACACACGCAATCCCACACACCAAACAGAAAACAATACGCAAGACAAACATAAAGCAAAGTGAACATAGGAGCCCGCATTGGTACGGTCAGCAGCAATCAATAATTAATTACAAATTAACCATTAACAACCACTGGGGGTTAAACCTGGGTTTAGGGGCGCCCAACCTCACACTTATCTCCTATATTCACCTATAAAGACGAACAGTGTACATAAAATATAAACCCTGTTCCACAACCTTACAATCAAAAAGACCGCCAGCACAGTAAGTAAATACATGTAAAACATCTAACAAAAAAAAGTCTGCTATACAAATTTACTGGTGAAAACTGTTTTGGTAGTCTGCTGTATTTGATAAGTCAAAAGCCTCGGGGAAATATAACACATGGATTGTGTATATATGTTTATTCATGTCATGTCCTATTGATTACATCTTCGAATTTTATGCTCTACTCAATGGTTTAACTATATCATGTATGCAGTGTTTTGTTATAATGATTATTATATAATCCAGTATGATTCAATGTGTCGGAATTAGTTACATGTATTGTTGGTTTGAGACAATAAGTGCTAGTTAATACATGAAGAGTGCTTAGTAAAACGTCTTAAAAATTAGTCATTAAAACAAAACTGTGTTGTTGTTTTTCCTTATAAGGATGTATATTCACTTGAAGCCATACAATGATGCATCCTTCCATGTGTTGCGGCCTTTGTCAACATCGTCATGTTTGTTTGGATATATACTGTAATTGGATTCGGTATCAATCCCTTTATAGCACTGCTAATGTACAGTGCAAACGGAAGTATGTTTTATGAGCATGATCTACCATTTGTGATAATAGTATTGATCTTTCCTAAGTCACAATACAGTTCTTCTATAAAGCAAAGACAACAAAATTTGGTTAGAAGAAACTGTGTTGCGTTTAGCGAATGAATATGCCATCTATTTATTCGCTTATTTTTGTACACGACTGAATTTGAAAATAAGAATGACATTATTATTATTATTATTATACCAGATTTATATAGCGCTCTTTTCACACAGGGATTGTGCGTTCAAAAGCGCTGGTAAAATATTAAAAAATGCTTTGTACGCCAGTTTCATGCCAGTGCATGATAGTATAGTAAACGTTGCAAGGTTTAATCAATCAGAACAATGATCGCAATACAGCTGTGCTGCCTGAAAGCATGACATGTCAGTAAATGATTTGATCACTGGCACAAACGACTATATTATAGATCAGTTCCGGACAAATCACACAATTAATTTACGCTTGATTAATATTCTGTTAAAAACTGCATGTCTGAAAGGTTTTGACTTTGATCTAAGCAGGCAATGTTGTTTTCAAAATCAATGTCAATTGGGAACGATTTTGCATTTGCACATAAATATATTACACTCAGATAAAACATACAGATAGCAATTTAAATAAGACAAAATTGCAGCAATTAAAATATAATATTATACGCAAATACACGGACTCCATTATAAGTAGTTTTATCACATAATTTGCGGGCTGCGAGTTGCATAGAGCCATTCTATAAATATCGTTATCCTCTAGAGAACTATCTTTTTTGCGTTCCGGCCCAACCTGTTCGTAAACAAACGCTGCAGGTAGGGGATACCAAATGACGTCATTTGCGAAGACGTTATCTTAAACAACGTCACGTTTTGTCGGAAATTCTATAATTATGGCGAAAGTGACTACAACCAGCAGCTTCAATTAACTAAACAGTTTTTTTTAATGTTTATGGGATAAAACGAATTTCACATTCGTGCTCATTATTTGTCATTTTTATGGTATTTTGTTTCTTTTATTTTATGAGCATTCAATAAAACTACTTATTTTGCGAATGGAAATTGAATTATATATACACTTACTGTTTCAAACACCTAAGATTTGATAAACTAAAAATACATATGCCTTTCAAAAGCGTGGCCATAAGCTGAACTACGTTTAGAATACGTGTTTGCTCGACTTACCTGAGTTCGAGCTCGACCGTACAATTTTCTTTACAATTTCTCGTTAAAAATATGTATTTATTAACAATTAGTAACATCTTAGCCTAATGTGTCAGCTAGGTTTACTAATTATCTTGTCATAGAATGTTTGTTAGATGTTTTACATGTATTTACTTACTGTGCTGGCGGTCTTTTTGATTGTGAGGTTGTGGAACAGGGTTTATATTTTATGTACACTGTTCGTCTTTATAGGTGAATATAGGAGATAAGAGTGAGGTTGGGCGCCACTAAACCCAGGTTTAACCCCCAAGTGGTGGTTAATGGTTAATTTATAATTAATTATTGATTGCTGCTGACCGTACTAAGACGGGCTCCTATATTCACTTTGCTTTATGTTTGTCTTGCGTGTTGTTTTCTATTTAGTGTGTAGATGAAGGAATGGGAGTGTGCGTGTGTGTGTGTGTGTTTGTTATGGTATGACTGTGTGTGTGTTCTGCTTGAGAGGTGGGTGTATTGTTTGTGTTGCGTTTCCTGCTTGAGTCTTTCGTATTTATTTGTAGCTGACCGGTTGTAATAAACTTTCTCGATACTTAGTGTATCAGTTGTTGGCCAATACAGTCAAGCAAAATACATTTGAAAGACGGGATAGCAGTATTCAAAAGTAATTAGTGTTCTAGGAAACACCAAACGAGAATATGCAGCAAAGAAAATGTATACATGTATATCTATTTCCGCATTGCTTACAAGTGATGCTGACAAATTAAACACGAAATAGGTTTACATTAAGGCCTGGGTATCGAAAGACTTTTCCAGCTGAACAAATATTTGTTAAACCGTTATTGATATAAATAGTCAGTGTCAATACATTAACTACTTTACAATTTGCTTTGTTAAAATCTCGAATCTCGTTTATTCGCATCATAAACAGTTTCACAACAGTGAACCTAAGGTCATTTCAGATTGTTAAGGGCATTTTTGTTAGAGATACCTCATAATCACACTATCAACTGTAGAAACTGCCAGTTACGTATAATCTAGTTATACGCTTGATGTAATTGTACGAACGAGTTAATTGGCATAACTATCGGTTTCCCACTGCATACAATTGTTTAGATCTATACCGTTTTTGTACTACTCAGTTGACCATGTCTTACTAATGCTAAAGAACATAATTGTTTCCATAGGTGCAAAAAAACTCTCTATAACGGCCAGTAAAAGGCCAACTGATCGTTTAACTCTTTGAACCTTAGTCCCGCATATAGGCATTCTTTTCAAACAGTGTATATGTGAATAGTACACATGTCCTATGCAAACAGTGAAGACCCAGATCAGAGGGCTCCGAGAGGAGCCCTCTGATCAGGGTCTTCACTGTTTGCCACAATGCCAACCATTGACAAAAACGACCCTTAAACGTGAGAAATGGACTACACTAAAATGGAAACTGGAATTGTCCATTTAAAGTTTCAGGGAGGAAAGAGTTAAAAGACAGGTGACAGTTAAAGCAAGATGACTGTTTTGCTGTCGCCACGCTTTAAGCAGTCACCTATCGTAAACACTTTGTACCTAACACAATTAAGTTATTTTAACAGAGAGGTTTTATTGCATTCTGTATTACGTCAAACTCGTGTCCATGTGCTTTTCCACACATTCCTTATATAACGGAGTACATAATCACCACTCTGTCGTTTGTTAGGTTTAATTTCATGCAACAGAGTAACGAAGCCGCGTCCAATATATATGCAATGTTGACATTGTGGCAGTTGGCCTGACATTGAGATAATTTAAAGTCTGAACTTTTGCCAGTCTCCTGTTGTATATCCTGCGTAAGAGAAGAAGGATGTTCATTATATATACATAAGCGCAGAATTTGTTTTGCGTTGTAAAGTTATAAATAGATTACCCCCTGGGTTGTAGATAGTCTATAAGAACGTTTTCCCTAAACGTTTGAAATATGCTAGCATGTGTCTTTTGCTGCAGAAACATCACTTGTTGTAGTTGTTCAATTTCCAGTTCAGACATATCGACAAGCAACGACCAATACGGCAATTGGTCAGATTCCAAACTGTTTACAAATGTAAGGCATGTCGCATTGATCACGTAAAGGACTAACAAGCCTGCAGTATTTACAAATTTATGTTTAATAGTTACAATTCTAAACAGTGATCAACAGACGTGTGGAAAGTCTTTGCGATAACATATTACACTAATACCTTAATCACGACCACTATTAAAGAAGGAAACTTGAAAGTATGATTGACAGGTGGAAGCTTAAAGGAGTTTCCTTTTGTACTTTCACCTTTCTTTAGGCAGCAATCTGCCTTATGCACATTATGATTAAAACAATTGAGTTGTTTTAATACATGTAGAAGGTGTTTACTCTATACATATGCGACATACCCCCGTGGTCGAATAGTAAGATAAGAGTACGTTAGTAAGCTTATTAAATACGCATCATTTTTATATTTACGTTACATTACCATGTTGTTGTTTTTTGACAAGCAATCTGTAAGCTTTTAGACATAGGTTTCAATTATTTGTACGTGGAACTATCTGCATAAGTAAGTTAGATACATACATATATATGACACGTTTATATGGTACTATACACACAAGTGTCATTGCATACCAGTGCTTGTCTGCGGATAGGGAATAACAATTTAGTTGCAATAAATTCAAGTCAGGTCTTAAACAGGAATAAGGCAATATGTCCCATTTGCTGTCAAGGAAATCTCATTACAATAACCCATTTATTGGAATCATTCAAATATACAAAGAACAGATTCTTGAATAACAAGTTTACAGTTGATCCCAAGCATCAGTAGACAGATCCAAAATGACAAAATACAGTAAACCCCTCTTCTATGACCAGAAAACAAAATATATTTTCTGTAAAAATTCCTTTGACAACTTAAGTCAAGATAAAATAAAGCAGAACATTTTTTTCTGTTTTACTATTATTTTGTTTCTAGGCAAAAATCTGCTTTGTACACCGATATTAAACCTTATTAAATAATCAGTTTTAGAGAGAAAAAACTAAGATCCAAGATGTTATGTAGATGTAACAAATATATCATTTAAGAACCACATTGTACCCTTTCTTCGATAAAGTGTGCATTTAATCATTTATTGATTATTATAACCACATGGTAGGCCTACGCTTAAAACTAATGATAGCTGCTTTAGTATTAATAGTATTATATGTGTCTGCTTTAAGCGAGAGCTTGTCTCTAACATATATAATTCATATTTTGAATTAAAAGTACATTCTAACATTCAATACCTGTGCAGATTATCCCTCTCGTCCATATATCGTATACCATTGATATAATAACTATGGAAAAAGTCTTAATTGAGATCTGAGTGTGTGAGTTCTGTTTTACGGCATTAGAAAAATATCTGGACTCAAACCGTTTGTAATTTGAGTACTTTTTGACTAGGTATAAGGAATACCATTATCAGTTTTTAACCGAAAACAGTTTTAGCCGATGACGGTTTTTGATTTGATAAGAATAAATGATACGATTAGCTTTTATACCCCCATGTCGTTTAACACCACTACTGTTTAGCAACAAATAGTAAGATATAAGACTACATGAAATATAGAAATCATCAATCATCGAACATTCACTTTTACCCTTGAAGGTTTAATATAGCCATAAGCCAAACATGTCGTATACAACTACAATTCATGTGTGTGTTATTTAGGCATCGAATCACGATTGACTTTTATTGATCTATTACGGATCCAAAACCGATTTACATACGAGCCATGCCATGAGAAAACCTGTTTTATTGCATTGCAAACAGTGTAGATTAAGGTCAGCTGCCGCGCGACCAACGTGCATCTAGCGCATGTTATCTAGCTGTATTGTATACGGTTTTTGGCATTGTAAACCAAACTCAGTTACAGAGCCTGGGATTACTACGGTGCATAGTCTGTACAATGTTACAATGCTATAAGGCAGGTTTTGTCTTGGTACGGCTCATACATATATCACACTACGGAAAGAAATGCTGATTAGATTTTCCGTAATTAAAAATACTGTTTCTGTGTTATATTTCACATACTTCTGCAGATTACGTTTTGAAACGTACCGGATAGGTTTTATCCGTTCATCACTAAGCTTCATATATCGTCTGCTCATACTTGTAGTTTACAAATGTATGCACACTTCATGTTATTTTGACGTTTTGACTGCAGAAATATTGATATAGCACGAGTGAAAAATATAGTGATTCAAGCCGAATCTGTATCAAGCGACGTATGATTTTGATCCAAACTGTTTGCAATGTTGATGGTAGTTGCTGAAAAGGCTGTCATCTTATAAATTGAAAAATGTATTACATTAAAGTGTTCCTAGAATACAGTAAACTATGACAACAACGGTTAGTAAATATATCTTAAGCAATCTATAAAGACCAACTACTACTTAACACGTGCAAATAAATACGAAAGACTCAAGCAGGAAACGCAACACAAACAATACACCCACCTCTCAAGCAGAACACACACACACAGTCATACCACAACAAACACACACACACACACGCAATACCATTCCTTCATCTACACACTAAATAGAAAATAACACGCAACACAAACATAAAGCAAAGTGAACATACCTAGCAACGAGTAAACACGTAATTCCTGAACAGTATGCCCGTGAAGAGTACGCTTGTTTTAAGAAATCAATAGACAGTGATATAATTGATTTAACCTTTTATTGCCAAACTTGCCCTGCGATTTTATTCCTTCACTGTTTCAGTGTCTCTGCTATAATATCGTTGTCAACAATGTCATTTCAAAGTTAAAACACCAGGCAGTATGACTTAATAAATTTGAAAACGAGTATCAAACAATTTAGATCTTGATCAAACGCTGCGTAACGCGGGGTCTCATCAGGATTCAAACTGTTTGCAAACGAGTTTTTAAGCGTCATTGAGAGCGAGATGGTTAAGCCATTCCTTTTTTCATGTGTGAATTTCAATCGGCATGCACACTACCACGTCATCTTTGTTCGGCTGACCATTTGGTTGTCACGTTTTGTTCATATAATACACAACATAATTCTAATTTTGCTAGACAGGTTCTTGATTAGTCTAGCCTGAATTGTAAATCTCTTGCGAGTGAAGTACTTCCTCTCTACAACAACACTCAATGGGAGACGAATATTGTGTGTTGTTCGGAGGGAATTTTTACGGGGATGGAAACTGGCTTACGTTTGCAAACAGCTTGACTCGAGATCAGACAATGCGCCACTCGTCATTATGTTTGTTTTGTCAGAATCTCCAGTATATGACTTTGAGAAAAACAGCAGACTACACTTTTAAGCAGACAATATTGTAACAGTAAAAGGGTTAGACTTAATTATCTTGTTTGATGAGGACAAGAGAAAGCATTGTTTTAAAAGGAAACCGTAAGGAGAGGGAGCCCAGTGTATCTCTTGCTATTACAGTGACATACAACAATCATTGCTTGTTAGAATACAATAATGTGGTATCTTTAAAACATAAGTACAACTTTGACAGTAGGCCAACGAGACGCTTTCAAAGCCTAGACACTGTTACGAGTCAGTCTGCTTAACCCTCTAACCCCTGGCAAATGTAATGGTCAATTCCATACTTTAATAAAGACAAGTCCAAATACGGCTATTAAGGGTTTGTTTATAGACAATATGTCAGATTATCAAATGGTTGAGACCCTTTTAACCCTTTACCCCATAGAAGCGACTTTTAGCGTATTTAATTTATTCCTCCGCTGAAGAAAATAGTTCCAGTTTATACCATCATGAACAATTATCATAACAAATATTTTTATATAGCCAAGTAGATGGTGGTTTAAAGCAGGTTGAAAGTAAAGCAGAATGTGCCTTAAGGCACATTCTGCTTTACTTTCAACCTACTTTAAGTGATCACTTGTATTGAATGTTGTAAACGGGTTATTGGGTAAAGGGTTAAAGGGATAGTCACTCTTTGCATTAGACAGGTGTACTATTCACAAGTACATGTACACTATTTGTCAATAGCGAGTGTACACGTAGCTAGGGTTAAATATGTTAGCGAATATTCATTTTTCAATTCGTTTAGGCACTCCACAAACAAAATACATGTAGATTGATGCGGAAATTACAACTAAATAATGTTTATCCATATCCAATTACGGTGTACGAGTTTCCTGAACAGCTGACCTTGTTCAAAACTTTAATCTTTATATGCATATGAAATTAAATCTGTCTAATATCGACTTTAATAGCAGTTTCAATAAATGACCTACTCCGCTTAAAGCAATGTTTCAAAGGACAGGAATGCTTTGCACTAGCGTCATTTTTTATTTAGTAAATATTTAAGAAATTTCATTTTAACATTAAATTGCTGGCGACAAATTAAACAGAATATATGTTTTCTTAGAAAGTGTTAGAAGAGACAGTCAAATGTGACGATGAACTGAATAAGTTGTGAGCAGTACCCTTATCAAATGAATTTCAGTGTTGATAGTTTGTGTCTTGTTGGTAATGAATCATGTTAGTGAAGATTCTTGTCATCGATGATACTTTCAACGCTTAATGTAATAGATTATACCTCAATGTTTTCGTAAATAACTGGCACCCTGGGACCCGTTTCATAAACTTCGTACGCCAAACATTGTCGTAAGTCAGATTATTAAAAGTCTCAATTATTTTTAATTTTCCCATTTAATCCTGTCTTGTGATATCTCTTTGAAACTGTCCCGATAATACGAATCAAAAGAGATGTCACAAGAGAGTATTGGATTTATAAATCAGAATTGAATGTATTTTAAGGTTTTGACTTGTGACCTATTTTGTCATACGAAGGTTTATGACACGGGTCCCTGGTGCGCAGAAAAATCTAAATATAACGGAAAGTCCTATAAGATGTAGACAATTGACAGACCACTAGTATTCTGACTAAATAACATTTAGTGTGCAGCCTAGTTAGAAAACACGTTTTTGTTTTCAAATTGACAGGCGTGTATTTCTTTTAAACACAAATTGTTACTTAGAAATAAAACAGTGATACAGTCAGTTGATATAGCATAATCTTCTTATTCACTATCGTTTTATCTATTAAACAGCAATTAGAAATAGCAGAAACGTATCATCTAGTACTTGAGATGTTCCGAAATTACTATTACACTTTTCCCATATATTGCATTTTATCATTCGCTGTAGTTCGTCATCTTAATAATCATCACCAAGAGAATACTGGTAATAGCTCAATACATCCGACTGAGCAATCAGCCATCAGACAGTTTAGTACATCTTCTAATACGACCAGTACTATAATAAAAAGTACATTACAAACACATTCGACTGATTTAATAGGGCTTTTGTCTGACGAGTTTATCACCGCTTCAGACCATCTAAAAGTATTTTTGAAATCAATAAATTAATTTCATTACGTCACTGACCGGTTTGTTAATACAAGATAGCTTCCAAAAAGCGGGACTTTTAAAACTGAGGGAGCCCAAAAGCTGAAGAAATGTATTTGTCTCAATATTTATTAAACTTAATAGCAAAACTTTCGAATAAGACGCGAACAACTCTTTATTATAAGCGGTCACTACTTTAGAACACCAGTAATATTTTACCTTACTGTTCTACTTGATTTGAACTTAAAAACAATGACATTCCTTAACAATAACTAATAAACTTAGCTCCTTAATCAGGAGTGTTTTCAAAGCAAACCGAGTTGCTTGTTCCGGACGAGATTGGTGTTCAGCGATTACCCTGTATTCCCCCGTTCGTATTTTACTGATTTAAAGGGTCTTTTGTCAAAATGGGTGTGTGGTTGTTTTAAACTAAACCAAAATACAAAATAATGAACCTTTTATGAACATTTTTAATTGTTGACTATTTGTTGTTGATTTTTACAATTTATTGCAAAATCGCAAAAACTGGCATCAATCTAGACCCTGATCAGTTGTCTCATACCCTCTGCTCAGGGTCTACACTGATTACATACACATGTTTACACTGCCCAGGTACACCGTTTTGATAGGACTGATATAGTCGTCAATACTCACTAGGTTTCAATATGATAAATTACGAATTTAACACAGTCATTTCGGTGCTTTATCAAACGCCTTGTGTAACAAGTCGTTTGACTTGCTCCAAACAATGTGCAATGGGTATAATGGTTTTTAGGTAAATTAAAAATAATATATGCATTTAATTGAAAAATGGGTACATGTCCCGCTAAACAATATTTACTCCATATAGTTACTTCATATTTAGTGAGATCCAAAAGATCAGTGAGGAGTATAAATATATTTGTTATATATAGGTTTACATATTTAGTTATGTGACAATAGGCCATACATCTATTTTGTATGACTGTTTATACAAGCATCTTAATGTGAGGTACCTTTTATAATGTCACCTTTATTAGTATATAACAAAATACCTAGGGCGATAATACGGCTTTCAATAAAAAGAATTCTAGTGGACATGAAAATTGTCAAAGGTACACAACTACGTGTCAAATTATTCGATCTTGAAACGTTTAATAGACACTTCCAATAACTGTTCTAAAATATGCCTACTCCATAAATGACAAATTGCAAAATGTCAGACGGTCCATACACTTCTCAGATCGTGCAAAACAGTCCTCCGATATTGGTCTTACTGTTTACATATGACAAATAAACTCCGCGCGTGTACACTTTGTGTAGATGATGAGTAAACTCTTCGCTAGGGTTTTATATGTTTAGGGACATTTCTAATAATAATGAAGTTGTCTTGGATAACAGGTGATTTTTGTGTTCGTTTGCTATACAATGCTCCCTCCCTTTAACGGCCCTCAAAACAACGACTCCTTACTTAAAACCATATTACTTAAAAATATCCGAAAGTCACATGTAAGTCGACATATAATGACGAGTGACAAACAGCTTGAATCTAGATCTTGATTCTAGCTGTTTGTAAATGTAAGCAAACTCTTTATTCCCCTTCATTTAATAGCACCCTCAGAACAGCAAACACAATACATGTATCCAATTGGGTGTTCTTGTAGAGAGGACGCACTGTATACAATATAAGCTTAGCCATATTTCAATATATTCGTTTGATGATAGCTTAACATAATGTCGAAGTAAATATAATGGATTAAACATTGCTTTTGATTTTTAGCGCTTCTTAAACCACTCTCTTTGATAAATGAATGTTTGCGATTTCTGTTGCAAAATCCAGTATCATACAAATGGTAAACAAGGGTAAGTGTTACTATATCTGCATGAACATTAATCTCACACTGAATCAACATTGAAACAAATGTTCCTTACATAAGGCAAATGCATCATGCCATACTAACTGGCATACTTTTAGCCATAGAATGAAATCTAAACAATGTCAATTTTATGGAAATGTTTTGAGCTTTAATCCTATTATCATCAAATGTAATATGAAGTTATTTCCCCTTCACGGCCATTTTGTCGTCGGCTTCAATATTGTTGTCTGCAATATCGGTTAAAATTAGATTTAAGGCAGTATAACTTACGTAATTTCAAACCAAGTGGCAAACAGTTTTTATCGTTACCAGACGCCGCGTTACAACTGTTTTCAAATGCGCTTTATATTATCGATAGTTAAAGTGTTAAAGGGTTCTCGGTCATACGGTGTCTTTTCTAGCTCTATAGGCCATAATGTATGTATATAATTTGACAATTGTCATTGGCTAGGAATTGTAAATATTTCTAGAGGAAAATGAAGCACACAGAAAATAGTCAATGATGAAAAGTGTGAATGCAGTGTCAAATTATATAACTAGCCAATAAAGTGTAAACCCCTGTGATACGTGTCCTGTCACAAACATTTGTCATTATGGCTTCGTTAGTAAGTACAGTCTAGCTGATTGTCTTGTCTTTTAATGCAATAAATATGAATTCGACGTTTTACTTCCTCTGACAAATGAACAGGACCTTAGTTTTCTTCTCAGCAAATAGTCTTGGTAGAGAAAAAAGGATAACGTCAGCTGCGTGTTAGCAGTTTGGCAGACAGAAATCACTGAAATTATTAAATACGAGTACTTAACATTGTCGCTGCCAAGCGCTATAACACTAACCAATGCCATCAATTTAGATACAGGCCAGATGCAAGCAGCCGATATGATTGCAAACAGAAGATGTTGTGGCAGTAGTTATGCATTGTAGATATACAGTTACAACTGGTGTTTACAGCGACTCAACTACTGCATGCTTTACGAAATAATCCTCATAGAACGTATTTTAGAGAGCAGTCACCGTCTTTAACGCTTTGCTCTATCACCTGTTTTGATAGTAGTTAGACGATTAAAGCAGGCTGAAAGAAGCATTTGGCTTTACTTTCATCCTACTTGAAACTTACGTCTCACTTACAGGATTTCGCTATACGCGTTTGCAATATTTAAACACATCGGAAGTAAGTGCGAGCGCATGTGCTTTATTACACTATTTCATTTTAATTAGGTCACGACATAGCGGCGCAAATCAATGCAAATACTATTCCAATACTATAGCATATATATCTTGTTTCTTTACTCTTTAAATTATTTTAACTGATAATACATCTGATATCGTGATAAGTGCGTACCGTTTCTTGCCGGCAATGCAATGTACTCGCTTTGATTCGGTTTCCACATACATGTATTACCTGTTTACCATGTAAACTCCTATGTTTACAAAATAAGCCGTATACGAAAAGCCAGGAAATTACATAAACTTTAATAGATAAGTGTCTGTTTCTTAATAAAATAAAATCGCATTCATATGTACAAAAAGGCGGAAATGATTTTTAATTCAACTCTGTTTGAAAGGGAAGAAAACTGGCCGAATTTAAGACAGATTAATAGCAGTTGTCTTTCGTGATATGCGAATATGGCCGACTGAAATTATGGATGCTAGTTTATTAGTGCGACTGCTGGGGTATACGTAGAAACTTTTAGTTTTATATCACGGACTTTATATAAAGGAACTATTTATTCCCATCGGTAAACAACGTCGAAATAAATACGGCAATTGAGTACCGGGCGGCCAAAGCGATAGAGTAGGTTCCAATCATTGTGTGAATTTACTATTTACACCGTTCTGAAACATCCATAGTTCTAGATGAGAGAGTATTTCAAATATCAAAGTCTTCTGATTCTACTAAATTCAAGATTGCATCTACTTTTAGATTTGTAGCCGTCCTTAACCGGGAGAGTTATATCGGATTTTTGTGCTTTGTTTTTCTCTCCCTCTCTGTCGTACCCTGAACCCATCTATGTCTTACAGTTACTCGTGACTACAGACTAGTTGCTTGAGTATAATTTGACCGTTGCCACAATGGGTTATTTTTAACATGGGCCTGAATGTTAAATTATTTTCCGTGTTACTAATAATCTTGTCATAGAACTTTTGTTAGATGTTTTACATGTATTTACTTACTGTGTTGGCGGTCTTTTTGATTGTAAGGGTTTGGAACAGGGTTTATATTTTATGTACACTGTTCGTCTTCATAGGTGAATATAGGAGATAAGAGTGAGGTTGGGCGCCCCTAAACCCAGGTTTAACCCCCCCAATGGTTGTTAATAATTAAATTATAATTAATTATTGATTGCTACTGACCGTACCAAGGCAGTCTCCTATATTCACTTTGCTTTATGTTTGTATTGCGTGTTGTTTTCCATTTAGTGTGTAGATGAAGGAATGGTATTGCGTGTGTGTGTGTGTTTGTTATGGTATGCCTGTGTGTGTGTGTTCTGCTTGAGAGGTGGGTGTATTGTTTGTGTTGCGTTTCCTGCTTGAGTATGAAGCCATTGGGGTCCAGTTTTCGAGAAATGCGCCAAAGTCCTTGTTATACATACTGTTAAATATCTTTACATATATTGTTAAATTAAACTTAAATTAAAATACATTATATACCTTTCCAAACCAGCTATTGTACCTTTACCTACGTTGTATTGATTAAGCTGCATTTGACGAAGGATTCCTTCTAAGAAAATCCTTGTAGTAAACCTAACTGGAAGGACTTTAGTGTTAATAGTGAGATTGCTCCATCTGAATAGGTTTTAATATGATACTATATTTGTGATTTGGCTTATAACAATATCTTTATCTCTTGTTTTAAGTTGTTCAGACATATAAGCAAGCAAACATAAAGATCCTGTACCTCACAGGACACACAACAGTCATTTTGTTTATTTTCAGTGCATGGTATTAGCTTGCAATGACCTATGCGAGGAAAATGTAAATGCGCTAAAAGTGTTTCTACGGTGAAAAATGTTAAGTACTATTAACTATTTCATATCAAATGAGGATACTATTTGTATCCATGTAATAATCATGTTATTTTAAAGATGTTGACGGTGTTGTTATGGAGTAGTTAGCGCCTTGGAATGAGTGTCAATGCTTTTATAAACATGTAATTATTGGTTTAGGACATTTATTGATGTATTAAAATGCCAATACAATAAATACATATTTGTCACGGTCTGTCGAGATGAATCTGCAACCCTTTAGCAAACCAAGGGAAATTGTTCCAAGCTTACCTTTTACCAGCCTAGACCTACTTACTTTTTATTAACAAAGCCATCATACAAAACAGCCAGGTCGTTCGGGTGATTGAAGCGATGTAACTGTGGCAGCATCGAAAACGTTTATTGAGAAAATACGCTGTATTATTTTTGCATTCGGTCATTGTTTGTGTCTGAACCGTTGTCTACAAAACAACAATTTTAGAATAACGCGTTATCAACATAGTACAAAGTTCGATTAAAACATTTAAGTGTATTTTTTATACACATATAAATATATTGTTTGCCAATAAGCCATCTGGTTTTTAGTATATTTAAACGATCTGATTTCAAATAGTGTTATGGAAACATATACGTTAAGGAACTATTGGTACTATTTCAAACTTACAACTGGTGCCTTAATATTCATACACTCTTTTCATACTCTCTCTCTCTCTCTCTCTAGCTCAATGTATTAAATGCATTTTTATACAGACCTTACAGTTTAAGATGCTTGTCATGTGTAGAAAAGACACCGATCTGACAAGTTTCTTTTACATCTCAGTTGACAATGCAGATACCTGCTATGCTGTGGTAGCAATATTCATTTCAAAATAGAAACATGTTGGCAAGTATGCATATTATCAGGAAAAGCCGCGCTCGTCCAGACAACTATCGCATGATTCTCATCTATATATCTAGATTGTATCGCTAGCCCCGTTCCAAATTCAACCATATTAATGTAAAAAATTGCAATTGAAGCAAGTCCATTTATCACGTTATCAGTCTCTTGAAACATGAAGTTGTGTCTACATTTATAAACATACTAATATTTTGATAATGTCAGTTTGAGGGAGAACAATATTGCATTATTTTAACACGTAATAATCGTTGTTCTGATTTTCATCTCAATAAATAATGTTCCTCGGATCCATCAAGTTTGATCTCTTTGGTAACTTACTATTACTAAGGCACATTATTGAAGAAACTTATTATTTGACAACTGGCGCCTAGAAGTCTATTGAATCATTCAGAATATCAAGTTTAAAGACGTATCTATAGGATAATGTCATATATTAAATGTATATCTTTGCCATTAATCATAATGCACAATTATATAAAATAATCCAGTATCTATTCCTGCATTCAGTACAGCAGATATTTGAATAATATTAATAATAGCGATAAGACGGCATTTGAAAATACCAATACATACAATTAAAATATACCTTATTTATAGACGAATTGGGCCTAATGGCATCACGCATGCGCCTTTTTTGTTTGCTAAGACAAAGAAAAACTGAACTTGTTCACTTGTAAACATGAATAGATTTGGAACTGAATCAACAATATTATTTCAAAATTTCAACAGAAGACACAGTAACAAAAACAATATGTCCTGGAAAAGAGTACGAGGAAATCACAAGGACACCATTGGCAGTGTAAATGATTCAGTATTTCAAGAAATTTATTCGGCAGAACTAAACATTCTTTTTAAAAATATTAACTGCAATAATCATTAACACAATAGTGTGCACATGTACGTGTTCTTAATATTTAACCCTTTCACCCACAAAGCCGTAAATCTTCGTTGACTATTATTAAAACATTATGTCTGTTATTTTTGTTGTCAACAGTTTGATACCGAATCAGGTGTTTTCAATTATGAGAAAAAGTCGATGTAAGCGCCGATAACATTCAAGTGTTAAACCTTAAGTGCCACTTCATACATTTCTACTTAGGAAATTATAATTGAGCCCTTTATATATAGTGTACCTCCCATACAACTGCCCATCGATCAACGATTCATCCTTACAACAGTACCTGCTTATGTTTTCCCAAACAAAATTATTATGGCTAACACTTGAATGGCTACAAGATCGTCTGCTTTTAATTGTCGTCTGCTGTTTCTTATCAAAGTTACATATAGGACATTTGACAGAGAAAACACATAATGACGAGTGACAAACAACTTGAATTAAGAACACACGCTGCATTACAAGGCATCTGATCTGGATCCAAGCTGTTTGCAATTGTAAGTCAATTTCCCTCCCTTTAAAGGGACTCGCAACCGGATGGTGTACTTGTCAAAATAAAATAAAATACTCAAATAAAAGCAAATTTGTGGCATTATTTGGCTTCTGACATTAAAAAAATATGATCAGTCCAAAAAAAGTCTCAAGAATCGTCACCGAATCTTAGATTTTTAGATATTTTCCATCGTTTTTCTATACCGACTAGTAGACGGTATAGTTGTTGTTGTTGCTTCTCTACACGGGCTCAGACATAAACCCGAGCCGAATTGTGAAGTTGTATGCACTTTCGATCGCTACACATTGAAATACGTTAAATCGATCCGAATAACGGATAGTTCCGTGGTCCATTGGTCTAAGCGGTTTCCCCTATTTTGCCTTCTGTCCGCCAATGCCGGGCCCCGGGTTCGAATCCCACCAGAGACCAATTTTTTTTTTTATTGAAATACATTTTTTTAAACAGAATTTCTTATCTTAAACTAATTCTTTACCATTTATATAAGCGTTTGACACATATTTACAAATCACTATTTTTAATGCACCATCTGGTTGCGAGTCGCTTTAACAACTTACTCCGAACAACAAAAACATTATTGTTGCCCAGTGGGCTTTGGTTGTAGAGAAGGAACACTGTACATGTTTGGTATGCTGGATCATCGTCTGTTTTACAAGAAAAGTTAACCCTTATCCTGCCGATCGAGACGTTGCTGATATTTGCAAATCGTTTGAATCTAGAACAGAAGGCACTGTTTTACCACGGTGTTTTAGTTTAATCTATTTGAAATTTAAAGAAATATATTACAAAGCAGATACTATGACGGCGGGGTAATATATTTTAGGTGATTTGGATGTTGGCTTGATTTAGAGATACTCGTTCTCATTCTAACGAGGTCGTGTGCTGTGCTAATGTCTAAAACATCTACAGGTTTTGATTAAATGGTGTGTAGAGTCATGATATATATTATATATGCTGTATTTGTAGTATTGAATGCAGGAGTCTACTTTACCTTTTTCCTAGCATTTTGCAATCAATTATCATTTGATACCTCCACGCGTCCTAGCGGACGCGTAACACACATTTGACTGTAAATGTAACCCTCTTTTTACAAAACACTAAAACGAAAGCTTATTTGACTGTATAAAAGACATGTGACATCTTAAAGCGAGGTGACAGTTAACCAAATAGCTCATAAAGGTGATTTCTATTTTACTGTAATATTGCTTTAAGTAGTCACCTAGTGGTCAAACGTAATATTGTACACAGTTTAGTCGCCTGAAATGAGCGGTTTTATTCTACATGTACTTGCCTCCGGTAACCCTTCCCAACAATTTTAAGCATATGCAAGCATTATCTTGCGCGTTTTTGTTGTACATACAAACGGCATTCAGATAGCAAAGATTGTGTTGGTATGTTACAATTGTCTTTAATTTCACGGCTCATTACAAAATGATGTGTATCTTAATTGCATGCACACGTAAATAGCCTTTCTTATCATAAAGAGCATCACTGTACAGGCAATGGAAATGCGCCGTTTTCCCCACTGGTTAGAGCAGAACGGAAACAAACGGGTGCAGTAAGGTTGCTGTTAACATCAATAAAATAATATACAGTATAATTCGTTTGCGTAAAAGAAGACTGGCTATGACATACATATTACAGTATAGTTCCCAAATAACGTTTGCACGTTTGCACTGACACACTTGTGTCATGAAAACCTTAACTTAATTGAATTATATCTGCCTACAGGTAAATGTATTGGCAACGTTGAGAAACCCAATGAGTTAAATATTCATGCTGCGACACATGCAAAGTATTTGTACACACGCGTAAGCACTGTCATAACTTTCTATTTCGAATCAAATAAGCAGTAGTGAAATCACAATTACTCCACAACTGCCCTTTACAAGAAACCAAACTACGATATGTCTTGAAGTGATACTCGCCTAAATGAAATTTTATCGGAACTTGATGAAAACTTCTCTATCGGTTCTTTAAACATATCTCAGTGCCTTGGTAAAAAGAATACCGTTTATTATAATAGTATATTTGTTCAATGACACTTGAAATGTATAATGTATTCTCGCTTTTCAGGGGTGCTAGATCACATTTTGTTACTATAAATAGCCGTACGGTAAACCTTGTCCGGCACTGTATCCCTCCGCCAAATTGGTATAAAAACAATGGGAAGGGTAGTAAATCTTACAGAAATACACTAAAACTTAAGATGGACCACAAGCTACGTTCACAGAGTGAACTGAAATCGAGAATTGTGCAGTAGATTCTACACTTGTCTGGTGGCTTTCGACAATGCAATGCTCCGCTGTTTAAACAGTGATTTATTTATTGTTGTTTATTTTCTTATATGATCGACTATACGCGTAATGTCACGTTCTTTCATGACGTCATTGAGGTCGGTTGTTGCTACGGCTTGAAAGTATAACGTATATAAAGGAAAAATGGTCATGTTGATCAATTTTACTCTACGAAATCGATTGAATTCAATAACAACCATTCGTATTTCTGAGTTATGATCTAAAGTAGGACATGTTTTCTTCTTAAAACGTGTGTACACATACATATTAAATCCAAGCTAAAATAGCGCGACCTTTAAACAGCTGTTTGTTGCCATTGGATATGGAATGTATGATACGGAAAAAAGTAGGTCTTTACAATTTCGTTAATTTTCTCGTTTTCATGGTAATTTTAAGCGAGAAAAATAATCAAGCACTGCTTTTGGTCAAGACGGGGGAGTCTATACCCTCGGTTAGTCTGTTCCTGTCGGAAACTCGCTAAAGCTCGTTTCCGAATGGGAACAGACAAACCTCGGGTATAGACTCCCCCGTCTTGACCAATAGCCGTGCTTGATTCTATTAGCCCTTCTCGGAATGTAATTTAACAAGCTTTACCTACGATTAACCCCATTCATATTTCTAAAATAACACCAAATTGACACACGCAAACATAAAAAAAAAAAACTAAAAAGTGACACTTACTATTATTTTAATGCAAAGTGTATAGTTTGTTCCCTGAAATGTAATTGGCGCTTTAATACCTATGTTGTGTCGCAGTGCCGTAAAACCCAACTTTTTCATTCATTTCCTGAATATATGTACTTTCCTTGATTTGTTTTGGCTCATATTCAATGAACACACTTACTCTATTAAAGTATATTCATAAGAAATTGATCAACAAGCCAAATTATTTATCCTAACAAATGACTCAATAACCTTACGTCAGATGTCACACCGAAATCGTTCCTTCGAGGTTTTATTTGTTGTAATCGAATTTCACAAATTGGAGCGATATGCACTTTTATCATCTGCTGCACCGACGTGGTGTTATATCAGTTGCCTAATCTTTGTCTTGTTCAGTGGTGTAACAAAAATATATTCTTGTTCGATAATAAAAGTTTTTTTCGGTACATTACCACAAATTACCGGGATGAGTTGTAACACAGACCTCCTTTGTAATACATGTAAAAGAATGAGTCAAATCTTACTGTTGTTGATTTCTATTAAATCATAAGAGACACCTTACATGCAAAATACCTACAATTCGTTCACACAGGAGGAACCCATATATTGTCAATAATCGAAAAGATATGAAAAGGTAAAGGATATAGGCTTACTATATTTTTGTTCATCACAAATTAAACCTGATTAAAACTTTATTTTGGTAAAAATTACAACCGCATCGAAACATATGCGGTACATTCCGGTAATTAAAAACACCAAATTGCTACGACATCATAATGACAGGGACCGCGATAAATATAAAATATATTTAAGATATATTTATACGAAAGTAATTAATATGTATTACCTAGGCATTGATAATTGCTTTTATAGACGATTATGATTTTTTATCCTTGAGATCATTTTCAACGTTACGTGCACCGACACTGGATCATCTCACGACACAGTGACTTTGAAGACTGAAAACGCGATTCCACCATTTTCCTGCAGTGAGATTAATGAAAGGTATGCTGAAGAGGTCGTACAACAACAAATGCTAGACTTGAAGGTAAAGTTGAAAAATATATGTAACTGTTCTAATCATAGTTATATTCATCATTTTATCCTAACATTTTATCCCGACACTTAAAAAGGTTTGCGTATATTATTCTCTTCTTAAACTTCCGTAAGCAGTTATGGGTTTTACTCAATTGGCTGCCCGTAAGGGCAGCAAATCTTACACGTTTTTTTCATTTTGGTCATAATTTACTACGCGACTGCTTTAATTCCTTGTTTTTATGATTTAAACGTAAAAAATGTATCGTTATCATTTTGTACTTGTATTTATTCTGCAACCGCATCAAAATGTTTTTTTATTAGAAGTAGCGAGCACGTATGATGGAAGCCGCGGGATTACATGTCTACGAAGTGTTAAGTAATATAAATAAGATGTGTCAAATAAAAGGACACGTACGGTGTTAGGGTAAAAGATTTACGTTTATCACTCACGTATGGATAACTTCCTCTTGGTATCCTAAACTAAGTAATCATTTTAATGTTTGTCAATAACTAATCGTTGTTTCTACCCCTAAATTCAATATAATTACGAGCAATTCAGTTATAGTTATAACAACTTAAGTGCAATCTTAGTGGTTAGAAGGGACACGAGCGCAGAGTGCCCTCTTAGCCACTGATATGTCACTTAATTTGTTCTAACTAACTTAGAATATAACGTATATTTTGAGTGGTCCAGGATAAAACATTCCCATTTTTTCTGGGAAACAAACATCGCTTATTCTGGTTGTAAAATACCTAAATATTGCAGTGTTTACAACTAGTTGCTACGAGGCGGAGTTTTCTATACCGCATGCACACACCACGCGACGTCGAAACACAACACAATTCTTAATGATGAAATGCAGTACTTATTGTTGTACAAAAGTGTTTGATTAGTTAGAAATGTAGGTTATATTCTTAATTAATTGAATAATAGAAGTTTATGAAAGTAACAGGTTTTATTTTTGAAAGGCGCTTTTTTCCAGAACACGTGTTTACAAGCGTGAATTTATGTCCCAAAATACATTTTTAAAACGGAATAATATAATCGATTTGGGAAATCAGGCAATAAAACAATATATTTTAAAATATTAGAATCACCCGAGTCTGGGTCCATATTGTTGCATACCATGTTAGGAAGCACGACAGTACTCTTCAAACGTATACCACTGGTGAATGACGAAACAACTTGGTGGTGTTCAATACGTTATGGTTGAAAATTAGCATAGCAATACTCATTTTAAGGGAGACCTTGTGATTTGAAAAAAAAAATGTTTGCATACGAATATGCACGTAATACATACATGTATGTTTATTATCATGCAATTCCTATCAGTCATTTGCTTTCTTGGCCGAATAACTTATATTAATAAACGTATGTTATGTGTATGTAGACTTGATCCAGACCCTGTACTCTTTAAATGCTAGTTAACGTTTATATACGGACTCATTTAACAAAATGAAACGCGGAGAAGACGACAACTTGTTAAAAGTATTGACGAGCTTGCCGGAGTGATAACAGTTCGGATTTGACACCATGTCTGATTTGGTTCCAACGTGTTTGCTTTTGAGAAATTTGTTATACATCAAATGCGTCTTTTGGGAAGAATATAGTATTTTTCCTATCATTTTAAAAAATGTGGTGATATTTTATATGTGGCATATCGTATAGCCCCAGCTGTCTTGGTAATCCTGCAATCGGCTTATAGTTACATTTTTTCTATAAAAAGTCTAAGACCGTTAGTGCTATCGAACCGGGGGAGATACCAGTTAATGGATTCATAATCTAACACGCTCTACAATTCTACTGAAAACCTAAGCAAAAATCAATTTTGAATTAAATCAAATGGGAATACATCTAAATGAGTATCCACTGCTTTTGCATGTAATTTAATCAAGGTGATAATGATATTCGTCTGAAAAGAAAAGCATGATAGGAACGAAGCCTTAGGCAAGAAGCTTTAGTTCATGTTGGTTTTAATTTCATTGTAATAATGAACACGACACGTTTTAATCCCTTCACTGACGAAGCCGGTGTACATTTGTTGTTAAGAAACGATTAATATTCTTAAATGTTTGACAATAATTAAGATATTCCAGACAAAAAAGAAACGTCTACATTTAAACAAGTGTGTACCTTTCATTTAATTTTTGTCAACAGCTTGGCGAGAATTTGGAGTCACGTGTATCGATTAGACAATTAAATTGATGGTTTGACATAGAAAAAGGATGTCTGCAACAGCAAAAGAAAACTTTAGTAAAAAGTATGAAGTTTTATTGAGATCTGGTCTATGAAGTAAAGCATTATACATCACAGTAGACGTTTCTTTTTTGTCTGGTATATAACTTAAATCAATGTACCTAGAATACACACACATGAAAACTGTCTAAAGCAAATGAAGTGGTATGGTATGGTGTTTAAAGGCAATAGGAAACAACAAACACATTTATTAATTGGTAAAAAGTCTGTGTGTGATAGACATGAATATAAATAGTAATAAAGGTTAACTTATATTAACTATGTGAACCGACACAGCGTATACGTTCCTGGTCATTTTACATACTAATAAAATGTATTTTTGGGTAAAATAAAAAGCAATAAAAAAGAAAGCTGCAAATAGATATTCTCTATATGATCGAATTTACAAATTACGCATAATAAGTTAACTAACCGACTGATATTATAGTGCTTGAAGTGGGCGATATGTTATTATTTCAGATTTACTCAACACTAGTTAGATGAAAATACAATGCTACTAAAAGGTTGTAAAAAATAGCTTCCCACGACGGCGAATGTTTATTATCAAAAAGCGCATAAATGTAAATAGATTATTGTTTTTGTCAAGGAATATTTGCACGGTTCACAGTAAAATGATGCTTAATAATATGAAAGCGTCCAAGTGCGTGTCATCAGAACAATGCTTAATATAGTGGCCTATCAGATATATGATTTATAGCAGCCCATGGCGTAATAACCCTTACATCACCAAATAGTATTACTTTACGATATATCTCTGCCATCGCCATAGTAGAATAAGGGCGACTTTACAAACATGTTTGCATTGTGACTAGACACTGCGTAACGTGGCGTATGATCTGAATCGAAACCTCCGTTTGACATTCGTATCACAATTTCGCCAATCAAAACTCAGAAGAAGCTATATTTGTTTTCTTCCTTTGAATATCCGGTGTATGGAACCTCTGTACGATGTGTGCATTAAATGAACATTTATATTGATTACAGAGTGCAGACAATCTGTCTATATTGTGTTACCCCCCTGAAGTTAGTGTCGGCGCTGTGAGAACATATCTGTCAAAGAGTTATGTTCATGAAAATAAGTACAACATACAATTTACAGCGATCTAGGGTGGGTTTCAATTGCCTTAGGACATAAAAGACTTGTAAGCATTCAGGGTAAATATGTAGTTGAGGAGAGAAACGTCATTGAAAAAAGATTCTTTTGCGAGTTTATTGACTTCTTATAGTATCCTATAATAATTATCACACACATCTGCAGTCAATTAATTTCCATTCGTAATATTGTCTACTGAAATAGAACCGTTTGGATTTTTATCTCAATTTACATGTGTGTTATTCAACATTTTATAAAACAAAGTACAAACATAGAGTCAATTAATTTGGATACCAAACGGATGCCGAATTATTCGTTGTTACTCTCGGATAGGAATTATTTCCTATAATAATGCGCGTCGAGAGTATTAAGATTAATGTCACATTGAAAACATACCGTTGATTAACTATTTCTTCAGAATACATGTCGATACACCACATTGAAATTTTGAAATACGAATAATTCCGACATGAGCAAAGTGCATATATCGCAGCTCGATTGTTTATGTATTTCATATGTGATGAACAATAAGAATAATTCTTTCTCGACTCGGAACCTACGACATATACACAAATAATGCCGAATGGCGTTCAAAATAATGCGATAATGCACTGCATGGCGCGATATTCAATTGGCTGTTCAATTTGCCTCACATGCGTAGCACAAAGCACAAAGTCATTTTACAAACACGCTGGTTCTGGAATATAGGTGTCCAGACATGATAAAAATGGTGTTGTTGCTCGCTTCATGGTGAAAGGTGGATCGTTGTTATTTTGAATTGTTGTTGTGTTAAGTTTTTTCCATTTACTTATTAAGAATGAGGAACTTCGTGTCAAGCAAATATAACAGTCAAAATCACGTAGCCACTGAAAACACTTTGGGTCTGACGTATTCTCCGGGGACAGTTTTGTTATTAAAACAAGTCATATTAAAATAACGTATTTGTAGGTGTGTATTAACAAGAATTATATAACAGTAAGTGTTTGAGGTGTGGGTTATTAGATATGCTGCTTTCAGGCCTAAACATCTGATGACTTAACATGTCGATAATTTACTGTGATCTTATAAACTATAATGCACACCTACTAATTTGTTGTGTTATTTCTTAAGTATGCTTTCTTTAATAAACACGGCCATTACTCTTTGCTAAATGTTTAAATAATTTGGAAGAGCTATACTTCACAGTTTCTGTCTGCCTGAATCAGTTCTATCAACTTATTTCCACGGACCCTTTATATGTCCCGATATGAAGAACCCCCCTTGATAATTGTTGTAATTAACTAGATATTGCCTAGTGGATTCGGTCAAGCCTTTATGTTGGATTTGTTCATTCATATTTGGTGGTGTTGACATTGTTTTATATAGAATTTTATATTTGCAAACAGTACAGATATATATCAGATCTGACATTATAGGACGCTAATCATAAATTGGTTAACCATGCCTGTGTCGTCTTGACGGCTGTATTAACCTTTACAGCTTGTTTGAATATACTTAAACATTTGAATTAATCACACGAGCTAAGCGTTTACATTTCACGCCAGTTTGAACCTTGTTTCAAAACGCAAGATATATATTTTTAACGCGTGATACCAAACGTTGGAATAACACGATAAACCATCATAACGAGGGTTAAATAGTTAACACAGGAGTGTAATTGTAAGAATTATTAGACACGTGCATGTCGTGTTATCATTATACACGTGTAAACTGTCTTTGTTTTTCCGCCCTACTTAATTACAGTTTAAACGCGATAACTCGAATAAATACGAAATACTCAAGCAAGAAACGAAACACAAACAATACACCCACCTCTCAAGCAGAACACACACACAGTCATACCATAACAAACACACACACACACACGCAATACCATTCCTTCATCTACACACTAAATGGAAAACAACACGCAAGACAAACATAAAGCAAAGTGAACATAGGAGCCCGCCTTGGTTCGGTCAGTAGCAATCAATAATAAAATAGAAATTAACTATTAATAACCACTGGGGGTTAAACATGGGTTAAGGGGCGCCCAACCTCACTCTTAACAACTTTACTGCTTACTTCTAATACAATCCGGTATTAGACAAGATATTTAACTGTTTCGCATTCGTTACGATATTGAGTATTAAGTAAGTGTACCTAAAGTTCAAATCTGAGAAATGTTAGTATACGACAAGTGTATAATGTCATAGCAGTAAATATATGGAGCTAAACTTACCCGTATTGCACCGTTATTACATAGCATTGCTGTGTTTGAAGTTAGGGATATTTGTGTATTCGACTTTTATAAAATCGAGTCATCGAATATAAACCAACAGAAACAAAGAATACAACAAAATGACAGCAACGTTCTGAAAAGAGTTGGGTCATCAAGGTCCAACTGTCAGCTCTAAACGTAAAATGGTAGGAGACAATTAGTGATTTGATGTGGATAATATGAAAGTAAGTTAGAAAATGATTTTTGAAAAGAAACTCTCAAAACCAGCATCCATCTAAAACTACGTGTTTACTTTTGGAATACATAGATAAATTGCTAAAATTAACTCAACATGCATGGAATACAAAATAAAAGGGGAATATATACTTAAACAATTTTCTAACAAAGTAAATGCATGCGCATTGCTTAATTAAAATAATTGTACCAGTACAATTGTAACATTACATACAGTTCATATCGTAATGCGAAACCATTAATCATATTCTCACTAGTAATGTGAGTCTTCCCTCCAACGGCCCTCCAAACATCGATTCCCTCCTTACAACAATGAGTGCCGCTGTTCCCCAAATCATACAACACCTTATAATCTAAATACCAGAATATCTAACACTGTCACTGCTGCAATATCGTCTGCTAAAATTGTTGTCTGCTGTTTACATATTAGTGGACATTTTGACAGAAGAAAAATAATGACGATACAAACATGTTTAATCCAAATCAGACACCGCGTTACATGTACGTTTGAATTCAAACTATTTGCAAATGTAATTTGCCCTCTCTGTAACAACCCCGAACAACACACACAAGTTTTCACCCGCTGGGTGGTGTTGTAGAGAGGGGACACGGTATGTTTCTTTTTAACTGTTTAATGCAATATTCCTGGAATATCTCCTCTTACACCTTAAGGCCTACAATTGAAATCGAAAACCTATTTTTCACATTAAGTGTTGTTGCGAATTTGCAATATCAGATGTTAAACGCTAACAATGCAATTCAATGTATCTATACTATGAGCAAGTTTCACAGATTGTTAAACCGCATGATTAATTCAACACCGAACAGAGAAACATGGTGCTGGAGGACATGTTACACACATAAACTTACATAATAAGACAAGAAACACTAAATTACAGACAACACAAAATCCTTTGTGCTACAGTACTGTATGGTAAATATAATATGCTATATGGTGATAACAGCAGCTTAGCCTTTGAAAGGTCAGTTGTCAAACAACTTTTCGCAGTTAAGGTTGGATTTGAGGGTGCTTAACGTTACATGTATATACCTTCAGCCAGATTCACATGTATTTAATGAAAGTTTATCATAAAACAACCATACAAAAGCAGTCACGATATTGGAAAAAAAATTAGCATGGAGATAAACAGCCGTAATAGTAGCAACGTTATATTTCAAGATACAAATGAGCACATACAGAATTAATGGGGCTATCTAATATTTCAACATTTGATAGCTAAACATTCGAATTTAGAAATTCTATCACTCAAAACTCCAATTTCTAAAATAATATATTGAACAACAATATGAACACTAAAACCTGTTTCTGAACAGAATAGATATCGCAGGATATTTACACGATGACGCCAGTTTACTTATAACATATTTGCATTGCAACAGAAATAGCTAAATATAACTATTTATTTTACTACATCATTCCAGTTGCGGGTTGAGATGGATGCAAATTTTGATTGTTAGGCTATTATCGTCGAGGCACAATCAACGAATAAAACGAACTATCAAACTGTAAAAGGATGGGCATCTTGGCATGCTGTATTAAAGAGCTTTTGCGGATTAAAGCTATTTTTGAATTAATCACTATATGCGTTTTACAATGAAAGAACCACAATATCAATGTCCAAGAACGATCAACAATCTATACAAATGTCTAGTAAAGTAGTGTAAGTTACTAGTATCCTATTAAACACTTTATCGTTGATACGCATTTTCAGGCAATAGAAAACTGGTTTGATCTCCGGATTTAAAGACAAATGTCTCATTGGATTTAGATCTTTTTGATATGGTGGCACATATAAGCCACAATTTTAACACTATTTATTCGCGAACAGATTGGTACTCGTTTTTAATAGTGATTCCAAATGTCTATATTTTAAAACGTAGCAGAAAGCGTTTTTGTTACCGTCATAATGCACTTTTGTAACTACTTACATTAAGTATGCTATCAGGTAAGTAATATCCTGGAACATTATTGTAAGAAAACACTTTTTAAAGACCCTGGATACCTTTCTACCATGCAGTTGTTATTTGGCTTAAGGCCTTTCGCATACGGAAGTCGGTCTTGCGGGCGAGCGGATATGCGTCTTGACGACTTGATCTTTTTCCATACGTGCTTATACTAGAAAATTTATATAAAGGAAATGTTGATACGATTTAGTATAATCCTTCATAGTATAGTCAGTATAGTGGTTGACTAGCAATACAAAGGTCATAGGTTCGAGACCCATCCGATCCAAAGTATTTTTTTAAGTGTCCGATTCATTGACTTGTCAATCTATAACGCAGTGATCAAGGGACATGTTATTTTCCAGTCTTCGTTGATTAGAATTAGTGATGTTATATACGGTCCAATTATATGTCTACTTACATGTACGTTTTAGTTAAGTGACTTACAAGTCAATTAAATCGGTATACATGTAAACGATTTGATCGAACTATATAAAGCCATACATTGAAGCTTATCTATACGTCAACCTTTTCAAGATCGATATTGCCCATTATTATTATGTTTAAAAATATAATTAACCTTGTATGCAAGTCCATGAATAAATAATAATGCATGTTAATGACAGAATTTCAATTTTAAGGTAGGTAACTGTATCTCAACTTCAAATATACATTAAATGAGTAATTCAATTGTTTAGCATTTTGCAAAATTTAAATAGCTGATAACATTTTTCTGAAAACCTTTATTCAAAATGTTTTTAGCTTATCTTGTAATGAATGTTGTGGACTACTTATTGAGCGAGATTTATAGTCATTAGCTTTATTTTTTTTTGAGAAAAATAAAATCATCAAAATTCCAGGTTTTTGTCAGAAAAAAATACCTTAAAGACAAACCAATCGATAAGTTTTGCCTATATTTTTCACACATTGTTTCTTAGGCTATTATCATTCTTCATGAAAAGTTTCATAACACCTTGTATGGAAACTAAGCGCACCTGCGAAGTACCTTAAGTGTCACAGGGAATGCTTTCTGTTTTATTTGACAGAGATTATCCCCACTACCAAGAACTTAATGGTCGATGGTTTTTGGTCCCATGTGCTACTTCGCAACAAATGCTATCAATTGAAGTCATCTGCCTGACATCATCTCACATCCCTCATCATCATATCGTTCCATTATTTCTTCGGGGCTATCAGTGTCGTAATGCTGTAAAACCCAACACATCCATATATTCAAAGATAACGATTTGTAAATACGGTCATTAACAGTGTCGTTTGTTGTTTACGTTGAGGCCGTGTCGACAGATGTATTGTACACACAGTGCTCCCTCTCTAAAACGACACATGATGGGATACACATATAGTGTGTGTTGTTCGGAGGGAGTCGTTATAGAGAGGGACAATTAAGACTTGGCTTACGTTTGCAAAACATCTTGAATCGAGATCAGTCGCCGCGTAACGCGGCGTCTGATCTGGATTCAAGCTGTTTGTCACTCGTCATTATATGTATTCTATCAAAATCTGCACTTATAAGTTACTTTGAGAACAAATAGCAGACGATAATTTTAACCAGACGATATTGCAACAGTAAAAGCGTAAGACATACTTGTTCCGCTTGAGAACAACGGCAATGCTCTTTGTAATGAGGGAGTCGTTGTCGGGAGGGCCGTTGTAGAGAGGGGGTTCTGTAGTAATTAATAGTTTCCTGATTGCGTATGTTGCTCGGATTTGAAGGCGCTGAGTGTTGTTTGGATGCACTGGTGTAGCATGCCGCTTCTTTATTTGTTTATAATAAGTTAGAAAATATATTTCTGTAACGTATGAAACAATCAAACATCGATTACTAACTGAAGCTTCTGTATTAAAGTCAGCCTTAGAATTTCCATTAAAATCCAGACCATTTTGTTTTACAATGTAGGGTCGTTCTTGTCAATGTATTGCAATATCAAAAACACAGTAGAACCTAAGCGGAGGGCAAAAGTACTCTTTTACTAGAAATGTCTTCTGTTAAAATATACTTAAAACACGGCAAAGGATAAAAGCTTTATCCCTTCACCTTATAGCCTGTTTATAGTTTTGAAGACAGGTGACCACTTAAAGCAGGTTGAAAGTAAAGCAGAATGTGCCTAAAGGCACATTCTGCTTTACATTCAGCCTGCTTTAAGCTACCAGCTGCCAGAATGTAGAAATTATTTCTAATGTTAAATATTCACATCTGTATAAATTGGAACTATTTTCGTCAGTGGAGGGGTATGTTAGAGGCGGAAAAGGGCGTATTAATGGGTTAATGGGTTAATAGATACTATAAACACGGCAAAGGATAGAAGCTTTGAAGAAAATGATTGATGTCGTTTTTACAGATCATCCCTGTAGAGTCAGCTGTCTCGTATCTTGTAAATAGCGTAAGCGGATTACTTTCCATCGATGTCAAAGTGTGACACCATTAGTGGTAATGCATAAAGCTAGGAAACAGCTTAAAGTGCTGTCGAAATATTCAGTCTTAATGAGACTGAAATCGATATATTGGTAGAATCAGATGTTTAGCTCACCTGAGCCAAAGGCTCAATGTGAGCTATTGGGATAGCCCTGTGTCTGTCGTCCGTTGTCGTCCGTCGTACGTCGTGCGTTGTCCGTCGTCCTTCGTCGTTCACAATAGCTACAAATGACATCTTCTCCTATACTGCTTGACAGATTTCAACCAAACTTTACAGGAATGTTTCTTTGGTCAAGCTCTTTCAAATTGTTGCAAATAATTTAAAACAATGTAAAAATCTGGTTGCCATGTCAATCAAAGTGAACAAATAAGAACATCTTTAAAATAAATCTAGTCTGAGACTACAAGGGTCACAGCTTAGATATTTGGCAAATAGCATCATCAACAGGTCCTCTATCAAATTGGTGCCAATTATGTCCCTTTGGTCTAATTTGGTCCCGCCCCGAAGGTCACAGTTTTACAAAGAGTTATTTAGTGAATTTTTACAACGTCGACTCCTCTGACACTAATATGGCCAGAGCTTTGATATTCGGTATGGTGACACTTCTAAATATCCTTTATATATTTTGTTAAGATGGTACCGGTCTGTTGCATATCTAGGTCACAAGAGCTCAAAATAGATTTTTCTATTACATAAACTTGAAAAGCTTCTTGTCTGAAACTACAAGCCAGAGCTTAGATATTTGGCATATAGCATCATCTTCAGGTCCTTTATCAAGTTTATTAAACTTATGCCTCTCCGGTCAAAATTGGCCCCGCCCTGTGAGTTACAGTTTTACAAAGAGTTATACTGTGCAATTTCCAAACGTTTTCTCCTCTGAAACTAATATGGCTAAGGCTTTGATATCTGGCATGGTGACACTTTTAGATGTCATTTACCTATTTTGTTCAAATGGTTCCAGTCTGTCGCAAATGTAGATCATAGGAGCTAAAGAATAGATTTTTTCAATGGAAACTTTAAACAATCTTCTTGACTAAAACCCTTGTACCCTGATCTTAGATATTTGGCACACAGAATCATATACAGGTCTTTATCAAGATTATTCAAATTAGGCCACTCGGGTAAAAATTGACCTCGTCCCTGGACATAAATCATTGTCTCCATTTTGTCAGCTATTCTCAGGTGAACGAAATATGTTCCACGGGGTTCTTGTTGACTTAACAATGACCATGCATTGAGCTATTGTTTTCTGAAAGATGACATGCATATTCATACAAAGAATAGTTTGTCCAGAAGTGTAAGAACCAATTGTATATTAGGATTCATTTGATTATATTTTTGGCGACGGAGAGTTTCGTACGTACACATTTGCGATAGGTATTTAAGACCTATTACTAGTTTGTAAGGAATTACGTATTTAAAAACACTCGTGAATAAATATAAACAACGCTAAATATCCTAATTCAGTGTATCAAACTGTTTTCCTGAATCACAGTCAGCTAAAAAGATTAATTCAGAAACAGTTTTGTTTCCCATAATAAATTGAATGTTAAAAAGTGCAGAAGTCTTTTACCTCGTTTCGATAAGACAAGTTGTTGTGTTTTGTATCAATTGTGTTTAATTTAATTTCAGATAGGGCGCGTACTGCATATTCTGGGATTAAATCTTATAAAATAACTCTGAAATATACCAGCTGCATACCATATCAGAACCGTTTTAGTGTTCTGTCAAAATTAGTTACAGATAGGAAATATGCTTCAGAAATGTTTATTGTTCCTATTAAAACATTGAAAAGAAATGTGTTAAGCACAGATTGTGTTTGGTTCAATCTACAAGAAAGTATGTGGCACATGCCTTTTACTCTTCACTGCAAAAACCAAAACACTAACAATTGCAAACTGTTTAGCTTCTGATCGCCGCAATCTAAATAGTTTGAGATTCATACTTATTTCTTATGAGTGAAACAGAATAAATGCAGACGGTTGTAGAGAAGGGACTGTTCTTTGTCCTAGTGAGAGGTATAAGCAATCAGAAACAATTAGAATAATTGGAACACCCAAGGCTCAACCGGCGGACCATGGTCTAGAGGTAACGGGTTAGACTGCAAACCAAGGTTGTGCGAGTTCGATCTACCCCTGAACAATATCATTTGGATCAGACTTTTAACTAAGGTCTCAGTGTTATACACGGGACATTCAAAATAAACAAATCGAGAAAAAACGAGTAGCGCTTTGCTGAGATTCCTCTATGACCGCTTCTCTCTCTCTCTCTCTCTCTCTCTATTTCTCTCTTTCTATCTATCTCTATCTATCTCTATATATCTCTCTCTATATATCTATATCTCTATATCTATATCTCTCTCTGTCTCTCCATCTAAGCCTGGCCTGAATCAAAACAAACAAACAAAACACGCAAGGCTAAGGTTTTTTACATAAACTAGCAATTGTTAAATGCACGGTATCGTCTGAAAGATTGAAAGCAGCAAACAAGTCATTATTATTAATTTCCGCCAAACTCTCGTAAAGAAGCCTTGCAGAAAACTCCATATTGGATATGAAATGGCCCCGGGTGGGTATCGAACCAGGAAGCCAACACCATGACCCATCAGCTAAAGAGCCGATTTTTTTACTATGTAGTTCGGTTTGGTAAACATAATTTGTTGTTATGCTAGTTTTAGAACGATTATGAATATCTGGGATGCAACAAAGGTCATAATTTATGATGACGAACAAACCCACTTCAGCAATAACGCCCTTTCGTCATATAAGAAGTCATTTCGGCATTATAAACTTCATCCTACGACGAACACCTGCCTTACTAGCAACTGTCGTGTCTTAATAAAGCAGATTATCATATTGGATATCAAAGAGTCCCTGGGCGGAGATCGAGCCCGAAACACCTGCATGACAATCAAATTCCAAAACCTCAATGCTGAAGAGTCGACTCACATGACTAGACAATTCGGTATTGAATACATCATTCGTCGCTCTCACTTGGCCATGTATAGAGCACTTAGAGAGGTTAGCTTGTAGGGTGTTACGATGAGTAAATCAAATGTTAACCTTTAATGCTTAAAATTATATTATATGAAAATACTGTAGGAGCATTTTGAAGTATCTGTATATTTTCCCTGCATCTATATAGTATTTATAAGCAAATCATTCGCATTAACCTTCTAAGTAATACAAATGCCGTACATTATGTTCGATTAGTGTTTTAAGGTAAACGTAGAAAATGTATAACGATTAAAGATCATATAAGAAGGTGGATAAAACAGAATTGCTAAAGTAGCGATTCATGTTTCAGACACGATATGATTTGTTATATAGGAATATGATTCTGTTGCATGTATCATATTTATCCAAAATTGTTCCGACATTGTTTGTAATAACTAGAACATTTCAGTATGATAATCTCAGTACACAAAGTGCGACATGGCGCTAAAGCCTCCATTACATAGTCTTCCTTGTGTTAGATGTTTATTAAATTTCAAAATAAAAGTCTACATATGTAATGCTTCGAAAAAATGTTTTATGTTTTGAATGCATTAATTTTCATAATAAGTATTATCTTAGCTCCTACTAAATCCTAGACATCCCATTGGTCAACCGAGGTCACGAGAAGACCCCATAATAACTATATTGGGTCAGTAAGATACCTCAAATTCATATGAGGTCTTTACAGAGTTAACTCCATTCCTTGAAGCCATATGGATTTCTCTAACTTATGAAAAAAATGTATTTATCCGAATATAAGTTTAAAAATGCAGATACTTATGTTTTATAAAACCGATATTCTAAACATTAGTAAGTTTTATAACGTTAAAAAACAATACAAAAAATATATAAATGTTTTGAGTCATTAAATAAGGTGTTTCTTCACTATTATAGGGAGGTATTTCATATAGTTCATTATATCAAAAATTGACATATACGCCTTTGTTCAGACTTCTAACATCTTTGACGTGTTTAAAAAGTATACTTATAGAGAAAATAGTTAAAAAAAGAGATCTAAAACAGAAAATTATAAAAAAGAATTAATACGTGTAGAAGATTATAGATTTGAAATACTGTTTAGATATGGTGTGAGCTGTTTCTAAGAGAGTTACGTCCGCTCAAAGCCATTATATCATGCGTGTAAATGCTTGAATTTAAAAGTAGTCATCTCGGTTTAGTAAGATTATAATTACAATGTACTGTTTAAGATCTACACAATTGTTTATTTTTCATTGTTTCTGCTTGGATTAACGTCCATTCTAGGTGTTGAAATTGATTTATCCCTTTACTGCTTATTCTGAGACTTAAATTTTCCAAAAAAATGTTTGTATTCATTCTTAAATTAGAACTACATCTTTTAATTTTTATTTGAACCACAACAGGACACACACCTTAAATATTCTAAATCTTCAAAGAATTAAAAGAATGACAATAGAATGATACTTATGCAAAATAGAAAAAGGTGAATGTCTTAAATTTGGAGCGTAAAGTGGGGGTAACTCATATAGTTTATATAAAGTTAAGATTAAACTGAAAATGCTTCAAGTCAAAGGTAGTCGGTGAGATAAATTCGTTATGCCGTGCTTAGCGTACCTAATATGGAATATACAGTGCCATTAAAAATCAATACGGGAATCGGCTCACTAAGCACGGTATAACAAATAATATTGTACAATTCGATACGCATTGCATTTCATACATTAAAAGTAGGGGTATGCGGTATTACCGATTTTTAGGTATAATATGATACGCTTGAAAACAATACGCTGTACCAGTACGCTCGGAGAATATTGGTACGCTCGGGAAACTTCGGAAGACGTTCGTACATTGCCGGTGATAGTTTAATTGCTATCGTTCTGCTTAAGTAAACAATCTTTTTAACTTGCCTTGTTATTACTTGCAGTCTTCGGTACAGGCCTCGATCTAACAGCTAACCCGCTATTGACAGAAAATGACAATTTTTCATAATTTAAATATGATATGTCGATTCTAAAACTATATGTCGTATATCATAATCAAACAAACCGCATGTAATCTAAACTACATAGAGATACCATAACGACGTGGACCGAGTGTTCCGAATAAACACGTCCCGGTAGAGAATATAACGTGTACCATACCAAACGAATGCTAAATTGACAATTACATACGGATAAGTATGTCCTGTTTCACATGACCATACTTGTTTTGAAAAAAAGGGATTTTATTCAACTTAACACGATTAAATAACCGCAAAGTGCACTATAATGCGGTTAATTTTATTCTTTAATTATCGTCGTCACCGCGCCGATATTTATGTCATACTTTCGCGAACTGGCCCTCAACAGACGAAAATGAATCTGCAGATAACATAAGTTATGGCGTGTGCTGAAGTCTATCAATTTATAGTACAGATTAATTCATTTAACTAGATTTAGACAAGATAAGGAAACGAATAGTTTCATGTCATATAAATAAACATTTTTTACACAGATCTATCACATATTTAGACATTAGTTGGCAAAAACAGACTTCCTGATTGAAAAATAGGATAACCCCTATCAAATATTGATAGCCCCTAACTTTGATAAAATCAGTTTGGAAACTTTAGCAAAACACTTACCAATAGTTATCATACAAGTGCATATAGGGAAGATAGAATATATCTTACACCTACGTGTTTTATATCCAAGTTAAAACACTCAATAAGGAGTAGTATTTGAGTTCAGTAGTAAGCTTAAATCATGTTCAAATTGTCATCCATGTGATAGTTTCTGCTCAATATAAATGATTAGAAAAGAAACAATGTATATCGCGATAAGTATCGCGATATGCTGTTCCCGTATCGCCATATATCGCAATACGCGTTCCCTGGTAAATTAAATGAGCGCACATCATCAAATAGCATTGAACATAAGAAAAATATTCATAAATAATTTATAACTCTCAAATGAAAGTTATTCATTTCTACATAATATATCAACATGCGTAACACACATACTAAAATAGACCATACATCTATACTCAGTAAAACTGCTAAATGCCCCAGCTAAAATAGCCTTTGTTATTCGAGGTTGTAATCAAATATTTTTGTTTACACGCCAAAACGTGTGTATGGAGATTTTTGATCGATTAATTCCGGTTTTAGAGGTGTTCAGTCAGGGGTTGTGTGAAGCTGGGCAAAGGCTCAAACCAGGGTAGCTAACACTTGTAGCACCGGTTGTGTTCTGTTTCATAAATTTCACTTGAAAAGTTATCGCGATTACTTCAACAGTTGGAACAAAACGTAATGAGTAGGATGTCTCTTCAAGAACGAGGTAGAACCATGGGACTATTACTGAGCGGACTGACCCATGCTGAGGTAATTGAAAACGTTTTTTCATTTAACATCTTTATTACTTTTTCTTTTTCGGATACGGTATAATCCGTCAAAGCAGAGTAGTTTTATCACATTTTTGTTATAGGTCGCTCTCAGAATTGGGGTGTAGAACAAATATGTGATCAAGCTTCCGGCAAAGTACGGCAGTACCGGAAGGGTAGCAGATGAACAAATATGCTCGCGCTCAAGGGTCACAACAAAAAGGCAATACCAGTACATTATTGTGAGTCATCTTTGTTAAAGGCACATGGCTGTTTTGAGCGATGACGGTGGTCATACATGATATTGACATTGCTCCAAAAAGGTGGCTATTTGTTGGCACTAGGCCTTATTCTTTAACTTACAAAGCATCATTTTCTCACAAACATTGTTATGTTTTCCATGAAATAATAACAAAATATATATATTTCATAAATCAGAACACCCTTTTACGCTATCACCATCCATTAAAAAAGAAAGTTCCAATTTACTCCATTGGGTTCTTAGCAGTTTTGCCAAGTATATATTGGGTGTTGAACATACACCTACATTTATGTTTCTATCTACACGGAATATTTTATAGAACAGAGCTGACTTATTCATATGGTTCTAATTTTACAAACGAATCTGTTATGGTATTCTGTAAAATGTTTGTAAAGAATATAAGGTTGTGATTAAAGATGATATAAAACGTGACGCATCTAGTATTATACATTACTTCAAGAGACCCACTTTGACAGACAAAAATACATACATGAATGTGCATTTACAATTACCCATACCAATAAAAGGCGCCAATTTATAGGGAAAATATCATAACTGAATATTTATTATTAATTGATTTGAATGGTTATGGAACCGTCTGAACTATTCTATCAATGCTAACTGACTTCAAACCTATACAGTACAATATCTCTATTGCGAACACTTAATTGTGTTTATTATTAGATGTTAAATGAAGGTGACTGCTGAAATCAATGTGACAGTAAAACAGAAAGCTCCTTGTCTGTTTTACTGTGAGCTTGCTTTAAGCTGTCACCTGTATTTTGTACAACAAGTTATTTCAAGTGGACATGAAAGAGAGTTTCACTGAATTGTTTATTGAAATTGTACAAAAAGCGTCGTAGTACCAATTGAAAAACGTATCCTTTAATCTTCAATTTAATTCTAAATATCGTGTTAAAAAGACGGCAGACACTAGTCAAAAGTGTAAGTTGTTGCAAAATGTGCATCCATTTAAATAGGCAGAATTAATACTAAAGAACACGCATGATTATTCCTGTTAAATTGTAAACTAATCAAAGCAAAGGTGATGTTTGCTTTAACAGGTAGAGAAAGGAAGTGTTGATAATTTTAAGGGAAATAATTAGTTCTACATAAAGCAATGTTGTTTTCCCTTCGTAACACAAGGCGATGTATAAGGTTCTAGAATCATAGATATCAGACATCAAATGCAGTTTTAGGAAAAGTCATATTGTTGGCTATACTTGAGGAAAAGATCCCAATACATTCTGATTAACATGGAATCATATAGATCAAAGTACATGTATTGGACAGTTTTATTTAAATAAATAAACCATTTTCGACAAAAAGCCATACAACGAATAAGCCAATGTCTCTAATCAGCTGTTCAATCACCATATTTGACTGAATGATGGTTGTATTGGGTACAAGGAAGATGAGATATGTTTTGTAACTTAATGAAAGTGTATCTATCATCGCTATCTACACGGTATCATGATGTTTGAGGGACGCCAATGCGTCTCCGCGCTCAACAGATTGGAATGTAAAGATATGTTAATGAACGTTATTTGGAAGCCATTTGAACTTATCGTTGACTACTTTAACCTTGCGCTTGCTTCTGAAGAAAGGCTTGAGTTTTTTGGTCTATTTATAGCGTATATGTTGTCTGCTAGCTATGCAATTATCGGCTTTAAAATAATTATGTCGTTTGCATTAATATTTTGAATTGGTATTATTGCATATTTCGCCGGCCAGTTATAATCGTGATTGATTGTTCGGCAGAAACATGTTGAAGTTGAAGTATTTTCTCTTAAATAGCAGCATACTGACAATTTATTGAGCAACTGATGATACGCATAATATCGTGCCACAGCATCTATGTTTTTATCGGATATCAAAAACTTGGAAAGTGACTTACAGAGTGAAACCTATGTAGCAAAGTTCCGTTTATCTTGTCATTGCGCCAGCTAAACAATTTCAGTTTCCATATATATAAGAAATTCATATCTTATTTCGAGTATTGTACTTTATTATGTAACTAGTCCTCTCTAACCCGACATTGACCTCATTGTCGGTAATTTTTCGAATGATAGAAAACCTTTTGCTGTATTGTGTAACAGGCATAGATTTTTTATTAAGGGCAACTGTCCATCGCAACGTTCCATATAAACTAGTTTAATTTCACACATTGCCATTAGTCGGTTCTTTGCAGAAAGGTGCAACCAGCAAACACGTTATTTGTAATCAGCAACATTCTAGCAATGTCTTCGAGGCCTGTATCATGCTTCATTTCGGCAAATTTCAATTAAATCTAAAATGTTTCTCATATATGTTTGCTTTAATTGTTGATGTACATTAACTTTGACAAAATTGTTAATTTTACCAATACGCAATGTTCCTCGACAAGAATCCAATCAATCAGCTTTGGGTATTTTAACATTTCAAAGCAATGCCACAAGGTAATATATTCTATGGTGCAACTCATATGCAACGTGCTGTAAAGTTTTCATCTTGGCTCGTGCACAGCTTGGTAAAGTTATTTTTTATGGTGAAGGTTTGTATCAACCTATGGAAGTACGCGACCGATACAAATACTGTGTAGATAGATGGAAACCAGTACGCAGAGTGAATCACCACGGCTGTGTCAAACAACATTATACTATAAGTATAGGACAAATCAGAGTTAAAGTATTTCCATTGTTGTTATTAACGTAAAACCTGTTTATTTCTACACACCTAAGCATACTCGCTATAACAAATATATATATGACAGTGGCTGTTAACGGTGTCGTTTGACTCCAGACATCTTGAATATAAATTAGTGACATCGCATCCCCCGATAAAGAGTCGAGTTTAGTATTATGTCTTTATCAAGTAACACGATACTGTTGTTCTCGCTCGATAAAGTACTTTCGTGTAAGTCATAGTTATACTGGGTTTTTCTCTTGTAGCTAATTTTATCTTACCTCCTCCTAAATTCTAATTATTCAATTAGCCATTCGCGGTCACATGAAGGCCGGTTATCATTGATGTCCCGTATAAAGTTAAGAGTTTCTCCGCTTCAAACGTAAACATTAGGTTTTTACAATGGTTACTTTCCTTGGAGTCCCTCGATGCAAAAGGCTTCTTAAGACACGCATAGCGCAGACGTCGAAATTTTATCTCAATGTAACAAATAGAGTAATAGATTATATAACAAATGTTCTATAAACTTTGATATGATTATTTAATAAACAAAATATGTTTCTGTCTCGCTAATAACATTTTATTGATACAATGCGACATGATGAATGTAGAAGTCTCCACATTGCTGGAATATACACCTACAAATATTTGGTAAGAATAATGTCGTAACATAACGTATAGTGCATCAAAAATGGAATATCGTCACATAATAATATTGACTTGCAGTTGTCCGTCCGTCGTCATCAGTCGATTTGTTATGTTTTTCATAATCGATATATAGCTATCAGTCCAAAACGAATACCTAATATAGATATTGAGAAAAGTTGTATCACATAAGACGTACATTGTAGCCCAACAAAACGAGGCAGGTGATAAAGTGACGACAATATCGCAACTTTTCGAAAAGGTTAGCAAAACATGATTATAAAACAACAACAAATATTAAACTGGGATACGAACCTTTGTCCTCATGATTCACAGTCATTAACGTTAACTAATGAACAATCCCGAAACATGTCATTTGACATGCCTTTTAAAGATATATTACTTTTATTAATAATTAAGTGATAGCCTCCCGCAGATTGAAAACGTTCGTACGTAGGCAAGTTAACAGAACGTTATTTAGTACACTATTTGGAGTAAATAAAGACGAACTGGTCTAACTACGTTCAGTGCAAAAGGCTTATCTAGTAGGTAAAAATAAATACGAAAGACTCAAGCAGGAAACGTAACACAAACAATACACCCACCTCTCAAGCAGAACACACACACAGTCATACCATAACAAACACACACACACGCAATCCCATTCCGTCATTTACACACTAAATAGAAAACAGCTCGCAAGACAAACATAAAGCAAAGTGAATATAGGAGCCCGCCTTGGTACGGTCAGCAGCAATCAATAATTAATTATAAATTAACTATTAACAACCACTGGGGGGTTAAACCTGGGTTTAGGGGCGCCCAACCTCACTCTTATATATTCACCTGAATAAGAGGAGATCCTTTGAAAGCACAGAAAACAAAGCAAATACTGAAAATTGCAGACTCGGTTTAATTGAGTCTGTTCATGAGCAATACTGAAATGTGCAACAGTGCTCACGCCCCCTAGCACCGGCTTAAGCGGAATTCAACCTTCAACTGTAAATACGCTGAAATCAATGATTCCAAAGGACCAGAAACCCTGTTCCACAACCTTACAATCAAAAAGAGCGCCAGCACAGTAAGTACATACATGTAAAACATCTAACAAAAATTCTATGACAAGATTATTAGTAACACGGGAAAGAATTAAACATTCAATCCCGTGTTAAAAATAACCCACTATGGCAACGGTCATATTGTACTCAAGCGACTAGTCTGTAGTCACTAGTAACTGTAAGACATGGAAGTGTTTAGGGTACGACAGAGAGGGAGAGAAAAAACAAAGCACGAAAATCTGACATAACTCTCCCGGTTAAGGACGGCTTTAGAGATACATCATCATGTAGTGCTAAGCCCTGTCTGTCGTCGCACAACCAAAGAGGAAAGCATAGTTATCAATTGTAAATTGATCGATAACCAAACGTGAAGTGCGCAGCAATATAGTTGGATTATAATCTTTTTTGAGGAAAAATCTAATACGTTTCACAAATAGGTTTTGAAAATGCATATGTCCAAGAATCTTACTAAGTCTGTAAATCACATCACCCTAAAACTCCGGATGTGAATCTGCAAGTCAGTTATGCCTCGTTATTTCTTTCCATTTACAAGAGCGCCTTTCATTGCGTTGTTATGGTGTGATACAAGTTTTACATTATCATCCAATGTTTTCAGGCGGAGCGGTCAACTCTAAACTATCAGATATTCTTTGTTACTCTTTCGTCTTGTACTTACTGATTTTCTAACGTTAACTCCTACTCGACACCTTACATATTGAATTGTTCAGTAGATTCTTAATGATCAATGTGTAAACTGCGTATGCATTAGAAATGTCAATATCATTTTTAAATATCGCATGCATCTAATCTACTTTTTACACTCGTGTGGCTCCACTGAGTTTAAATAGTTTCTGCCTATTCTTATAAATATTTCTATATGTTAATTAATATACACAAGCACAGACACCTCCGAAAACCTGTCTAAATAGCTGAGTCAATAATATCATGAAATTGAACTATCCGAAACATCGTGCTCGGATTGCTAAACTCTGTCACTGCCAACTTATTTGTGCAAATTCTACCCATTCACCGCTACAATGTCGTCTGCTTTAATATGGTTGTCTTCATCATCATTTCAAAATAAAATTTCAGGTAGAAGAAATATTGATATGTGTGTCAAACAGTTTGGATCCTGATCAGTCGCCTCATAATGCCATATCTGATCAGGGTCCAAACTGTTTGCAAAGTCGCCTTCTGGCGACGTTAGCAGTGAAATAATTAACAAACAGTCAAGGTTTGACAAGTACAACTCATCGAAAAGTGACTGCTTAGATTAGGACAACATTCAATACGAAATAACTAGACTTGCTTTATAGTGGCTTTCTGTATTCATGTTACCCAGCAGTATCTACCCTTTACCACATAATCTATTCTTAGTTTTGAAGATAGCTGAACACTAACATCAGGTTGAAAATAAAGCAGAATTTCGCGTACGATACATTTACTGTCAGTCTGTTTTCAGCTACCGTCGATTAAGATGTAAAATATTATTATGATGGTTATGATACATATTCACGTTAACTATTAGGTTTACGACAGGTGCTTGCTTTTTGTTTTACTGCCATTACGTGGTCGTTATATAAAGGGTTTACTCTAACATCATATTGTCTAAATACATCTGTTATTTCAGCACGACCTGTAGTTCAGTCTGTTTGTTCCATACTTGTTGCCTAAAACTATAAGTAATAGTATGTTCCCTCCCTGCGACGACCCTCCAACAACGACTCCCTCCTGACAACAAAGTTTTCCGCTGTTGCCCAAACAAAACAGGTTTGCGTAACACTCTAACTGTTGCAAGGGACCTCCGTGGCCTAGTGGTTTAGTCACTTTGACTTACTTTCACAAAGCTCCTCACCGCTGTATGTTCGAACCCCGATCTGGGTATTTAGATGTTTCTTGTTGGGAAGCCTACAAACTGGCCTGCGGAAGGTCGCTGGGTCTACCCAATTGCCGATTTGAGTCTAAAACAGTGCATAAAGGGTTTATGTTGTCTTCTTTCTCCTGCAAGTAGCTTGAGGTCGTAAAATGACTGAAATACTGTTAAAAGCGACGTTACGTCCTTGCAAATCAGGAAAATCTAACTATTGCAATATTGTCTGCTTACAAGTGTCGTCTGCTCTTTTTTCTGAACGAAATATTAAAATTTAGTGGAATTTTACACACAAAAAATATCATTTCGATTGACAAACAGCTTGAATTTTGATCAGACCACACGTTATGCGGCCTCTACTCTTGATGCAAGCTGTTTGCAAATATATGTCAAGTCTTAATTGTTTTCCTTCTCTATATCAACACCCTGTGAATAACGGACGCAATCTTTGTTTCCTATTGGGTGTTGTTGTAGAGAGGGAGCACTGTCTTATTTAATCTGTTTGAATACATAAATACCCAAGACAATAGCATGGCGCCATAGTTCGTTGACAACCACTCATTATGCCTAGATTTGAATTATATGAGCTCAATTAAACTATGTCATTGTCAATGGTTTTAAAATGACAGCGGTATTGAGTACATCTTATCTAATTTCCATAATAATACAAATGTTAATATAATATGATTTGACAATCAGCTAACGGGCACGATCTCAAAACGGTACGTAGGCGTATAAGTACTATTTCTAACATTAAACGTGTATTCCGCAAGTTCTCCTGATAATTGTTTCTTGTTGTCTGATAAGATGCCATGACAAAAACGGTATTATTACATTGCACCATTGTGCAGACTAAGCACCGTTGTCATCAGAGGTTCTGCATCTTAGATTGGTTTACACTGTCAAATGTCGTAGATAATACTGTTAAATAAAATGCTTTAGATGATTATGGGTATCAAACAGAGTAGGTCAGGGCCAACCGCAACGTCAAATGCACAGCGGTTTGCCTTAAAGTACATTGTTTGCAATGCAATAAGGCCACTTTACTCATGGCACGGCTCAAATGCTTACCAGTGAAAGCGAAATAATTCGTCATTTCCCACTCCTGCAACCTGAATTGGGCAGTCCCTGCATCTCTTTATTATAGACAAACATTGTTATAGTTTAGGGTAAATTTTAACATTATACTGTAATATGACAAATAGGACAGACCCTGAGCAACGAGATCGTGTAGCATATCTCTATTCATGGTATATACTGTTTCCAAAGGAAAGTATTTCTCTTCACTACTCCACTGGTTGCAGATAACACATATACGCGTCGAGTAAGGATATGTATTAAGTTCAGTCAATTAATCTTGCTTCAAAAATCAATTAACTTTTGTCAATAATGTCACTGTACTCGTGTACTTATTCTTATAAAACAGTTTGAATACTTTTTGTTTGAGAACGACTTTGCTTAATTTGCTACACGTAGCGTTGTTCCTCTCAAACAAAAACGATACAAAAAAAACTATACCAAATGGTTCAGCCGCTACAAGATAATGAGCAGCTCGGTGTATGTTCCGATTTAACCCCTTGACTGCCGTGACGTCATCAATTTTAAACAACTGTCGTCTGCTTTTATTTTTCAAATTAAATATTTATTTATTTTGACTTATGAAATATTGAAATGAGTGTAAAACAGTTAGTATCCTGATCAGATGCCGCGTTACGCGGCGTCTGATCAGGATCCAAACTGTTTTCAAATTACTAGTGTACTCGTGGTAAGGCAGGGAAGGGGTTAAAACAATATGATACTAAGATTCAGTTTAGATGAAATGCGTTCGTTTACCACATACTTTGCATAGTCGAAAAGCAACATTGATGTTGGAATTTTCTGCATTATTTTTATTGCTTGATCTTCAACGACGTCAACAATTAAATACACTGGGGAAATGAGATGAATATATACATAAGAGACTTGGTTCAATCATTAGTCAAGGCGACTTCATTAAGGCGGGAAACAGGTCATTTATCTTCCTCTGTTTACTTCGTTGACATAACCATGATCTCGAAATTGATTGCATTAGCATTGCTCAGTTCTGGGCTTCGAATGGATGATATTTAAATTGATTAAGCAAAGACCATGCCGACTTCGTCCTGGCAATTTTCGTAATGACAATATCAAATGAAATTATCTATACCGTAATAGTAGTGTATCAATTTGCTATTGTCATTTTAGCCTGGCCGCGTAACTAGTTTACTCAATTCTCAAGAATATATATACTCAAAAGTCTTGTAATATGCGCTAGCTTCACACATATTGTTCCCATTTATGGTAATAGTTAACATATCATCACAAAACTTCTTGTATTCAATATTCAAATATGTATGAACTATAAGCTAAACCGAAACATATTATTATAGCAATGTAATGTAATGACAATTGACGAATCTAAGCTTACAATTGTTTGACAAATGTTTATTTTTAGATGTTCACAATTGCAAATAAAGTTTTATTAAAAGACACACAAACTTGAAAGTGTTGTTTACGTTTTCAGGTCAAACCTACAAAATTATGTTAGACACAGTTTACCACACATCACATTCAATATTATCGTGCTTCATGCAAATTAAGTGGTTATTATTGTGAAGGATCGGGGTCCATATTAAACTACTAATGAGGGAATTGGTTGATATGTATTTTAGCTAGATGCACATAGGTTACATCTTGAAACTGAGATCAGTTTCAGGCGAAGTGTGTTCAAGTTATGTGACTTACCCTGGATACCAAGTTAAATAACACAATGGTTCGTGAGTTGTTTTCCTCAATATTATTGCAAATGTCTTTCAGTTAAAATCACAATAAAGTACGCCTTCTCTACAGCGACAACAACATTCAATTGGAAACATAGATCGTGTGTGTTATAGGTAGGGAATATTTAAACTATTTGTTAATTAGTTATTTATTTCTGTAGAAATGTCCATTGGTATGTCACTTTGGGGAAAGCAACAAACGGCAATATTAAGCAGACGATATTGCAGCATAATTATTTTTGACAGAATTGTCTTGTTTGGGGAACCTCAGTAATCATTGTTCTAAGGAGGTTAACGCTGTTCGGAGGGCCGTTGTAGAGACGGGGCCTTGTGCTTGAATAATCAATATACTTTGATCACTGAGGTATTGAAGGAATTTAACCAGGGTTTACAGTCTGTAAGGCTACAATCCAGGACATTTTAATTTGCCAGCTGTTCGTTTATACAGATTAAATTCACATTGTTTATCATAAACAGACAGTAAAATAACAGAAATCCATTTCAACCCAATTTAAAATTACAAAATATACTCACAATATTAAAAGTAATGATAAAGTATAAATGTCCTATCTAAAATGAACCCTGACACAATTGAAGACAATGTCCGAAAGTCCAGTTGGGATACTCAGATGTACGAGTATCAATGGAAATCTAGCCATAAGACATCTTAAAGTATTAGGACCAGGATAACAAATATATGGTTTCTTTTTTCCAACGATCTGTTCTACCTTTGCTAATTTGATACAAGCATTGACAAAATAGAATCGATGTGCCCTGCTGGCTTATAAATACTCTTCCGAACCAAATACTCATTTAATTAAACATCGTTGTAAAATTACTTTGATTCCGTCTAGACATAACAAATGACGTACAACCTAAGGTGCTAACTATTCGTTTGTCTAAAAACTAATAAATTCCAGACAAAACAAATTACATGTCCATTGAAAACGAGTTATTGTCAGTTATTGTCAGTCAAATCGGCAAAGACTATTGAATCGTTCACATGGTTTCCGAATGCCAGAACATTGCGATGCTCCCTTTCTACAGAAAACACCTAATGGGTGACACATTTCGTGTATGTTGTTTGGAGGGTGATGTTATAGGGAGGGTTAATTAATATCTGGCTTACATTTGCAAATAATTTGAATCCAGATAATTAGCCGCGTAACGCGGCGTCTGATCTGGATTAAATATGTGTGTCACTGGTCATTATATTTCATCTTATGTCCACTTATATGTAACTTTTGGATAAAGAGCAGATGACCATTTTAAGATAAATGTAGTTTTTTCTGGTCAGTTGCCGAGTTTTTCTGCGCCTGAACTGAGTTCATATTGGTTGTAAATCACAGTCTTCATATATTGGCAGTAGAGATATAAGAAGCACTTCAAACTTCGCTTTACAGTTACGTAAAGCACACCAGTATCTTTAAATAAAATAAATCCAAACATCTGTTTTGTTAAACATTATTAGAAACATTATTTGGACTACAATTTGACAGTTTAATTCCTTTTCAAAATTAATCAATAACAAATATTTCTTAAAATGATAACTAGTGTTTTTGTTCTATATACCTTCTGGTAGTGTTAATATTCATACTTGTTATATTGTAATGTTTCTGAAATACGTTTTTCTAAACTTGATTTAACACTGTATGTAAAGTATATGAATATGTTGCCTAACCATTTTAGCTCACCTGGCACAAAGTGCCAATGTAAGCTTTTATTATCGTGCTGTGTCCGTCGTCCGTCCGTCGTCAACAATTTCTTTAAACGACCATTTTTCATATATTTAGTTTATTATTTCCATATAATTTTAAAAGCTATTGTATTATTACTCTTTTCATTTTAACAAAACAGTTTAACTCTTTCAACACCAGGGGCTGTTTAAAACTGCTCATTATATTTGCATACAGTATTTACTAAGATCAGAAGGCTCAGACTATAGGAGCCCTCTGACTAGTAGGGTCTACATTGTCAGCTAATTTAGAGCAATATTGATATAAACTACCTGGAATTCCAAATAGACTGTTTCATGTTTGGTACCTTAATAAATTTACAAGGGAATATTATAATCCACAATAACTACGTAGTGTTCTTCGAGAGTTTAACAGCAGAATGCATACACACGTTTCTGTTATTTATTTCAATAATTAAAACTATATTTGCTACATGGTTTTCACTTTTACCTGTTTTAATTGGAGTGCTATGAATGATGTGTATGTAATGTAAGCAATTCAATAAGTAAAACATTGCCTCCGTGGAATATGTCTGGTACGAATTGACTTTAACAACACCATGGAGTTTGAGAGTATTGACATGACAGGTTTTACATCATTAAGTATCACAAATGTCTGTAATTCTTGAATATAGACTGACATTCACTGTATTGGCTCCTTTTGAGACCGTGTTTACGACCGGTAACACACTTTAGTTGATTGGTTTATGACACTCGATATGAAATAAAACGGTAACTCTTTATCATAGAAAATAATATTTGACTGTAACCGTTACAGTGTTGTGCGAGACTTGACTATCATTTTCAAACATTTTGGATCACGATCAAATGCAAAATTACGCTAAATCTGGCCACATAGGTAACCGTTTGACAATCATGTCTATTTCTTTTGTTAGAATGTCGTAAATTTATCTTTAAAATTTTACCAGACGGCCATTTGACTTTTTTATAGCCACGAATTGATTTCAAATCCAACCCTAGTACCATACAAAAGTAGTAGCAAGTAGCAAGTAGTGTGATACTTTACATTTTCCGTAAACCAATTGACACAAACTTTTTAAGATCGGCATTTAATATTTTACTGCTAGAAATAAACTAAAGTGGTAACCCAAGCCATTCCTCATCAATCGCAGCAGATACGTTCTTTCTTGGCGACCCTGAGAAAAAAAACAGTTCATTTTTTGTGCGTGTCTCGTTTTTTTCTTTAAACTTAGAAAAATAATGAGTAACTAATGAGTGCCAATCAATTTGATCCAGATCAGACACTGCGCTTCTCGGCGTCTGGAATGGTATAATACTGTGTACAAATGTTGATTGCGCTTAGCATGCTAGGGGTTAATGTGTGCATTAAAAGCTGATGACTAGGTGTATTTCCGCCATTTATTGACCTATGACCAATTACCATTCAACCTTTTAAGTGCTGAATACATTTCCTTCGATCTCATCATCGACTGCTTGAACTCTGAAAAAGTAAGTTCCTCTACGAGTCTTTTATTTTCAATCAGACTGACAAAACGTTAAGATCATGATTAGATGCCGAGTTGCATATGATCTGAATTATAATTTGTTTCAAAGATTAAGACAGTGAGATTCATAAAATCAAAATGTTAATAGACTAATTAAATATCAAGCAAAAACCAGTTATCATTGAAAGCGACCCCGATTGTGATCCAAATGAGATCGAAATGCGGAAACAATTAGTTCGAACAAGATGTCATAATACAATCGGGGTCAATTAAGGTCAAATTAGTACCATGGGGCGGGTTCCGGTATTTTTCAAATCAGAATAGTTAAGATATATCTAAAGACTTGTAAGACGCAAGTCAACAGTGTATGAATCAAATTTTTCAAATACCTACAACAAATTTGTCATTATTAAATTCCTTTGATTTTACAGAACGGTAATTTGTTTATTACAAACTATAGGGCGATAACTTAACCTCACGTAATTACATATTTGTGGATATTGTGAATATCTTAAATGCACCGATTCATTGGTTGTCTCATTGGAATCCATACGGCTTTAAACTTATATTGTTGACCCTTCAGCCAAAATGGCGTCAACCTACCTCCGCAATAAGCGACTGTAATCGACCTTACAAACAGCTTCACCATCTTACCAATCCAATTAACCCCTTTACTGTCATGAAATTTAAACCATTCGTGTCTGCTTCTATTTTTAAAAACAAATTTTCGGTATTTTGACTTACGAAATATTGAAACGAGTGTCAAACAGTTTTGATCTTGATCAGACGCCGCGTTACCCGGCGTCTGATCAGGATCCAAACTGTTTGCAAATAACTACTGTACTCGGGGTAAGGCAGTGAAGTGGTTAATACTTAATACATCTTTAATCAAAACTTCAACAATTTGAGTTTTTCATATACCGCACACGACAAAGCATAACATACGTGTTTTTGAACACAGGTGTTGATCAGACATTACATGTTAAAAGTAAGATTTAATGGGAAGTTTTACACTGTAAAAGACCTGTCAGTGTCATGTTGTGTTTGTGTTTTCTATTCATTTATAAAGGGGATGAAAACTGTATCACACTCTTTGCTTTCACTAAAATAAAATGATTAGTTGAAGAATGTCTATAAGCTCTTGGGAATAATGTATCAGTTTTCGCAGAGACTACTGACAGACAATTTATCATCGTAGAAAATATTCGTTTTACATGTTCGTTTTTCAGCCAATCACGAACGTCTTGAATACGTCAAGGTTTGACGCAACGTGCTATTATATAATCACGATACCAGGATAAAACTTTTTTAACCTTTCTAATCCTGTTTTGTAGTTTAACTGGCATGCACCTGGGGTTAAAAGTCATCTGTTATTCCACAAGTGTGGATTGTTTTATATAATAAAATACTTCCTTAAGCAAATAAAAAGAAAGAGATATGCACGACACAAATACAGGGGGGAAGCCATTCCTACGTGTAACTGAAAGGTTTTTTTACCAAATGTTCATTGAAAAAGGTCGACAATAAGTTATCATTAATAGAGAATAATATGTCATTGCATGAGATAGGAGGGGTTTATTCTGCAAGTGGAGAAATCATTTATCGCGAGGTATACCGGGCGGTAAATGGTCTCTCCACGAGCAGAATAAACCCCTCCTATCCCATGCAATGACATGTTATTCGATTTATCCCGTCACTAAATGATTTAAGCATTTGTTGTTGTTGTTGTTGTTGGCGTACCTGTGCTTAACACTCACAGGACAGCTTGGTACAGATATTATTGTCTGTCATACCTCGCCATATAGGCAGCCATGCTCCGTCTTCAGAGGATTTTAAATACCCAATAAAGGGTATAGAGCTGCTATTGAATGAGATGAACCATATTGGCGCACTCCACTAAACCAGGTCAGTAACAGAGCTGAACATAGCTTCCCATGAACAACTCCATTCGGACAAAGTAAAACTTTAAGGGTGCTTGATCTCGCATAATCCCTAAAGATGATTTGAGACCGGTTCTCTCTGCTCAAAAGGATAACCACTTTTTTCTATTGGCCCCATTGGTTTCATTTCTTACCTATTGTGTTAGTGTGAAGCAACTGAATACTGTACAGTGCCCAGTGAAACACACAACTAAGGTAAGAACTTCAGCCAAGGGCCGTATTTAAGCATTTCAAACTTATATTTATTCCATATTTAACAAGTTTAACATAGTTTTTAAGAAAGTTCTCACATACCGCATAAATGACCAGTGATTCGATTCAAATTTGATAAGTTATATATTTTAACTCGAATGGACCATACTTTACGCTTCATCTCATAAGATAAAATATCAAAAAGATCGACTGCAAAGTGTCACCAGTTTTCGCGTTGCTAATCAATGTCGTTCATTGTTTTGGAACAGTTTCGTTTCTGACTCTTTAGATTCAAACTCTGCATCCTGTTTAATGTTTAATGTCGAAATTTTCTACTAAATCTGAAATTCTGCTTTGTCTATTTGCCCACCTAAAATATCTGTCAACTTGTTTCTACAGTACAGTTTTCTTTAGCAGAGCCAGAAGACAGAGTTGGAGACGATTGTGGAATGGTTTATAACAGCGTAGATCTCTATGAGAATACAAATAATGAAGGGATATATGTTTGTTAACTTTTTGTTGGCTTTCAAAAAGCAATATTTATTCAAAATAATGGTTTGTTGCTATCAATTTATGTTTTTAAAAACACGTCAATATACAATCTTCATATACAACTTAAGTCGACGTCACGTGATCAGGTTCCGTGGTATAACAGTTAAGGTGACAGACTTCCACCAGGTAAACCCGAGTTCAAATCCCACTAGATCCAAACTTTTTTTGTTTGTTTTAAATGATTGTTTTCTTTTTTGTTGATGCTAAACGGTTAGCAAACATATTTATTGTGATGTTTGCGTCTAAAACTTAACTTCTCCTATATTTGTTTTGAGCAATGAAAATAAAATAGTTCCGGTGTACATATGCACCTACTATACAGATACACTTGTTACTATACCGATAAACCTAGCTTTATTATGCTACCCCTTTATTATGTCACCGGAGGCTGTAGAGACGGAATAAAAGTATTTTCGATTAATGTCCTTGTTGCATAAATGAACGGTAAGATGCACTCGAATACATTCAACATTAATTGAACGTTATGAAATCTGCCATATAAAATGTAACCAATTGAAAACATATTTGACCTCTACAATGGAAATCGTGATGCAGAAAATGTAGAGAACAAAATTAAATAAGGATTAACGTTTTGTGAATTATTTATGTACAAATTGTTTATTTGTGTATTTACCAGATTTTACAAGAACTTTATAACCACTTGATTACTCTACTGTACCGTGACGCTGTTTGACGTTAATATTATATTTAAGTAAGATATGCGTGTTGAAATCAGTTTCCACCTGTTTATGTTTATGGCATAATTGTTGCATTTCAATTCAAAGTTGTTTTTTATCATGAGGGTCATAGTTTTATAGATTACGTATTTGTCGCAGCAATAATACAATTACTTAATCATTTCAATAAACAGTTGTATGCATCTTCTCCCTCTTAAACAGTGTATCACCAAAAACCGGAACCCTAATTCAAATGTATATTTTTCCTAAAATAGACATATATTTTAAAATATACATATGCAGTTTGGTAGATACATCAATTGGGCATGTTTCTGCCAAATTGTATTTATAAATGCACATTGGTTTTAAAGTTATGAATATTTTAATGAAGAAATAAATACGAAAGAAGACCCTAATATCGGTTTTACCATGATATTGGCATTGTAGCTTTTTACACTGTTAAAGCATATTCTAAACAATCGTGCAACTGTTTTATTCTTAGCTGTATACGTATCAATTGTCCCAGAAACCGACTCATATACATGCTTCACATGCACATTCATTCAACTTAGTCATCTTATATTTTTATAAAGAATTTATTACAAATTGCCTGTCATTTGAGCGTATTTCAACATACTGGCCAGTGCATATGGCACCAATTGCGGTTATGAATCGCTACATATGTTCATTCTATGTCAGAATTTACGTCGTCAGATTATTATGGTCAATCTTTTTATTTGAGCTGTTTATTTCATAACCAATTAATCTGTACAGTTTCATATCTATGTTGGAACCATACTTTATTTTTGTTTTAAAACATAACATTTATCCCGACATCGCAGTCGCATATATAGAGTAGAGAAAAAAATGTATACGTATGGCAAACAGTGCAGATCCTATTTAGAAGGTTAATCTTTATCCCCCTCTGCTTTCTCTCTCTCACACTCTCTCTCTCACTCTCTTTTTCTCTCGTTTTCTCTCATTCTATCTCTCTTTTTTCTTCTTTTCGCTCTCTCTCCGTCTCTCTATCTATCTTTCGTTTCAATAGATCTTTAATCAGGATCTCTTTGACACTGTTTTATTAGGGCACTGTTTATAGATGTGTTGTTTGTAAGACGCAAATACGAGTAAATATTGTTCAATAAGTTATGCTAAATATCTAACATTGAGACCAAATACCTTTTCCTTAAAACTGCATTCTTCTATTTAATCAATTAAAAACGAAGACATTACATAGTTCTAAGGACATGCAGCTACTTAATATATGACTAAGTAAATGAACCATTTTAAATACTATTGTCCTGAATTAAAACTAAAGTAAAAATGCGGAATACCTCTCTGTTTCGAACATTTCCACTTACATTGTATTCTGAAGTGTTTTTCAAGCCATCAAATTGTATTATGTACACGCTTAATTTCATACAGCCCCTTTACAGTAAAACGAACAAGCATCTTAAAACACTATGTCAAATGTCGATAACATGATTAATGGAAAATTTCAGACTGTAATCTTTGTAATATAGTGCATAAAACAAATTTATTCCTTAAAATTAATATGTCTCTAAACTTTAAAATAAATTGGTTCGAATAGAACGATAACACTTACACGTAAGTATATGTTTTCCTCTTTTTAACACTTGTGAAATTACCTACAACGTGCTTAAGTAATACATTTAAATATTTCAAATTTTACAAAAAATACTATTTATGTAAAACAAATTTGTAATGGAAACAAATACATTGCCCATATCTTTCTAGGTGGATCTTTCAACCAAACACGATTGTCGCTCGAAATCGTTGGATGAATTGTCTATCAGAGAGATTTCTGAAAATAAAGTCAAGTCAAACCTCATTAAATCAGTAAGAAACAGCATCAATCACTCTATCTGTACCGGCAACTCGAAATTGATTATATTATCAATGATTTATTTTCTTTGTTTCTTGCATTGTTGGGAATGTTGAATTTCAGAATTGAAATATCAAATAGCTTTGTTGTTAGAGTGCGGTTCTTTCCTAGCTGTTTCCTTATTGAGAAAATGAAACCAATGGTTATAACTGTTGCTTAAATTACCGGTATGATACATGTATGTTCAACTATGTCACACAATCGTTGAATGAAATATAATATAACCAGAACGAATAATGTTCAACAGTTATCTATGAACAGCCATTGAACGGGATACCTATACAAGACTTGCCGTGACATGGAATTATACAGATACAGACTACGTAACAGGAATGGCATCGTATTTAGTGTGCTGTGTAAATGTTCTGTCTATCTATTGCCCGAGGCATACAGTTTGCTTAAAATGCGTCACATGTGATTTAGCCACTCTCCGGGATGCTCCATGGCTGAGTGGTTATAGTAACTGTGAATGTTAACAAGCTCCTTATCGCTGCTGGTTCAAACCCATGTATGGGCACTTCGGATTTTTCATGTTGGGAAGCATGAAAGCTGTCTTGCCGAATATTCTACCAAGGTGGCGTTTTATGCCTCAATCAATGCCTTCAAGGCTTTTGGCGTCTTTTTTCATCTGAAATTAACTAGAACGTCGCGATATGACTGAAACGCTGTTAAATCATAACAACTTGAAATCCAAATCCTGGTATGTCTACTTTCGAAAACGAGGAATACCGTTTTAACGAGCGCACAAGATACCGACTATTAAATGTTTGTGTGTACTATAAAAGCTATTGTTGAATTAGGATGAATAATATAATACGGTCAACACCATTAAAATCATATTATTGTTTCTCTGCTCCGTTCATGTTAGTAATTATGTTATCAATAATGTTCATGTATCTTTAGTTAGTATATACAGGAATTTGTTTCAGCAATCGCGCATGTGTTTAAAACAATCGAAAGCCATAACATACGTCGAGTATTATATGTTTCTAGAATTGTTTTTTACTGCTTACTCTTTTTTTTTAATTTAACAATTGTAAAGGTGAAATCCATTTTTGAAGTGACAACGTCTTTATTTGCATTTGTGAAATCATATATCAGCATATGAAATCTCAGAATCAAACATTTTGAATCAAATGACTACAGTCTATCGAACATTGTTATGTCAAGTCTGGTTCTGTTTAGACGTCATTATAGTCATTTATCTTTTCATCGTCTTTGTCCGAGTACACTGGCAGTTACAAACAGTTTGCATTCTAACCAGGCACCATCTAAACCATCCTCCGATTATAATTCAAATTGTTTCACACTAAACTCAGCGTTCGTTTTGTGTAGCATTTCAAAATATGAATTTGTCAAACATTATAGCTGATCGACCATTGTTTAAACAGGCGCTATCATTGCAAATAATGGTTTAAGTAATCATCTGGCTAATTTTCAAGGCCATCGGGAACATAAAAGTCACATGTCAGTTCATTACGAGCCCTCGTCGGACAGGCTGGTAATATGTACAGTAGACCTTCTATTTACACCCACTAAAAAGAAGGCTAATTGGTGTATGAAATACAGTTGACTGCCTTAAACAACGTGACAGTTAAAGCAGAAAGGTCCTCCTTTCATAAAAAACCTTTCTGTGTATTGTCACGTTGCCTCAATCAGTCACCTGTGGTACATATCTTATAATTACATTTAGTGGTCATAATAAAGAGGATTTAATCTACGAACCCTTTCGCATCTGCAGGTGTCTAGACACTTTTGGAAATAACGATTTGAAACCAAACAGGGACCGGCTGCTTCTGCATCTGATCAGGTTCCAACTATTGTCATTCGTTCCGATTTCTGTACCACATTACTTTTAACTGGTAATAGTTAAGAAGCGTCTAGTGCGAAAGGTAACTAGAATAAAGTTTCTTAAAATGGCCCCACAACTAATACATTTGGATACATGTCAGCCATTTGCCTGTAAAATAATGTTTGATCACAATTGTCGTTCCCATTTATACTTCATATATATGCATGATGTATTTAAGAATTAGAAGCCTGGATATTTGAATGCCATATATTTTGCTTCTGATCAAACGCCGATGTACTCGGCTTCCTTTTTGAATCCAAACAGTTTGCCATTTCTTATCATATTGATTTTAGAACATTTGTTAAATTAGTTTATATGTGGCTGTCAAAAACAAAAAACTAGACAAAAACTCATCAAATGAAAATATTTTTTTAAAAACGAAAGGTTAAACACTATAAACATATTTCCAGATCGCCAAGTACTGTTTTTGGATTCATGTTGCCTTCTTTACTCCTATTGACAAAAATGTACTTTAGAAATACTTCAAACATTCACCTCTATTTTGTTTCGTCTGCTGTACCCCTTTCACCACTATGTTACAATCTGTGCAAAAATGTAGTTTGCATTTGTGTTTCATAGCTATACTTAAATATCTTCAAAATCGAAGAAGACATACGCCGATCTAAGTGGCCTTTAGAATCCAACCTATTTGTAACGGCAACGACAGCCATCGGACACAATTATTTGTCACACAACAAAATTTTGGCATTTCTTTCCACACGTTTTTACCTTACTATCGATGCCACAACATTGTAAAATTAAACCACATTGAAGGACTGTTAACAATTCATGGTGTTCCCCTTAAATCTGTAAATATTAATTTATTCTCTGTTGTTTCGGCCAGAACTTCTGTTACTAGACAACTTATGAATATAGATGAAAAAAGTTGACTCGTTCCATTAAGCTGGTTGCCATGGTGACAATTGAGATAAATAACTAGAATTAAAGCCTGTTTTAATTTAAAAACATATTCCCCAACACAATAATGGAAACACAAAAGGACACTAAAAGAAATACAGAAATTGTTTACAAGTTTACTGACATGCGTTAAACGAGATCAGCAGCTTGATAGTATGATAGTTTAGAAGTTTGTTAGTGTGTCGTTAGCGTAATCTATCGAGCCATATTCAATCTTTCTTTTGCAACTTTTTGCTGTTAAACTTGTCGACCTCTTACATTTTTGTCCAACAACTAAAATGATATACGTGACTGACCATTTCAAACATAACTTTGATTTAAGTGATCCTGTTACCTTCACAGTCATCGAGTACCATTCAATTGTGCATTTCTTATACCATATGCAGTTTGCTTCTATACCTGTTTAACCTCTTCACTGCCTTATCATGATAGCACTGGTAATTTGCAAACAGTCTAGACTCTTATCAGACGCCGCATTACGCGGGGTCTGTCAGGATCCAAACTATTTGATACTCGTTTTAATAGTTCTTAAGTCAAAATATCTAACATTAGATTTAGAAATTAAAAGCAGACGTTAATCCTTAAGAGCAAACGTCCAACACCACCATAATTTGCAAACTTGGTATCCTGGTCATATGCTGCATAACACCGAACCTAATCAAGAGTGTTTCCCAATCGTATCAATGTTTATTAAGTAAACAAGCATGAATTAGCAAATTCGATGAAAGCAAGGCAGACAAAAAATAAGCAGACGGTTCTAAATGTTATTGACGGAATTGTACGCCATCATTACAGCAAAAGCGTTAATAACTGGCTATTACGTCATAATGACAGCAAGAGTAAATAATGCATAGCTAGACTATTGAATATATCGGTTCCTGTTTAGTAAAACTTTAATGGCATCCCTTGTACATACCGTAATGAATCGTAAATTAAATAAAGCAATGAATGAAAGTAGATCTTAACCATAACACAATACCAGAAATGGAGATACGCTTTAACAAAGTTTTCTCTAATGAACAGGGAGAATTATAAATACGATGTTAACAACATTTTGATGTTTCCAATAATTAGATGCCGTTCTATGTTTCCGAAATTAAATTTCAAGTTGATGCATGAGATGAATTTGATCAACGTCGTGTTCACTTCATTAAATAGGATGTATTATTATCACATATCATGGATGACAAATGATTAACTATTCATATAAATTATTAACAGTTTGATTTAGAAATGAGTTATTGAAGTATTTTTGTTCTTCGCTTTTAATTAAGCTGTTCAATCGTAGTTATATTCGTCGTGTTTATACCAGTTCGTCTGCTTTACATCAGTTTGATATATAAATGTCACTTGCAAATCTTGTCAATGTTAATTTCTATACATTATTTTATTTACATACATAAAAGCGTGTGTAGAAGGACTCTGGGCCCGTTTCATAAACCTTCGTACAACAAATGTTTACGTAAGTCAAATCTGATTTCTCTATCTAATAATGTTTTGTGTTATCTCTTTGGAATCGTCTTGAAAAAGGCGATTCCAAAGAGATATCACAAGACAAGATTAGATGGAGAAATGAGAAATAATTGAGTCTTTTATAATCTGATTTACGACAACATTTTTAGTACGAAGTTTTTATGAAACGGGCCCCTGGTCCGATGTTGGGTAGACAAAACCTTCAAGAGTCAATGGAAACTGCTCGTTTATTCGTCTGTATCAATTTGGAAAAAATCAAAACCTGGAAGTGTCCATTTAGAGATTAAGCATTGTATAGGACAATAACACTGTTGACATTTTCTTCGATGGTGAATGTTCAAACCTTAAATCAAATAAATCATGGTGTCGACAGCACGAAGCTGTTTCAAGTTTCAAGCTGTTTCAAGCTGGCAAAGTGTCTGCAGCAACATGTTGGTGTTCGTGATAAAACTGCACAAATGGCATTTAATGAGTTTCTGAAACGTGCTTTACATACGAGTCATTAGGTAAGGCTTGGTAGAAGAGGTGAATGCTTGTAAATTATTGAAATGTGTTTACATTACATACATTTAACCACTATATGTCGATACTGACACTTACTCATCGACCTCAAACAATAAGTATACGCGTGCTGAACCCTTTCATGATTAAATTTAGCTTGAGTGTTTTTTTCCGTGCACCTCAATAATGTCGTCTGCTTCAAAACTATTGTCTGCACTATCATTTCAAAGTTAGATTAAAGGCAGTGAAACTGACGTAATTTCAAACCAAGTGGCAAACAGTTTGGATCCTGATCAGACGCCGCGTTTCAAAACAGTTTGCAAATGCGCTTTATGACGTCATTGGGAGTGAAAGGGTTATCAAACAGTGCACCAGTAAATAGCGTAACACCTCTCAAACATGACTACTAAATTTGTTTAACCATCAGGTGTTTACGACAGGTGACTGCTTGAAACAATGTGACAGAAAATCAGGAAGTTCCTTTAGGAGTTTTCTGTTTAACTATCACATTGTTTTAAGCTTTCACCTGACTTTTATACAATCAATTAGCCATCGTTTAACCCATTACCCCATATCCTGTTTCTAATTTTGAAAATAGGTGACTACTTAAAGCAGGTTGAAAGCAAAGCAGAATGTGCCTTAATAAAGAAAATATTCTTTATGATATATATTCATGACTGTATAAATTGGAACTATTTTCTTCAGTGGAGGAATAAATTCAATGTTCTAAAAGGCGCTTCTATCAGGTAAAGGGTTAAGTGGTCGTACTATAGAGGTTTTACTGTAGAACGCTTTTACAACATTAATAGTGTTATCCTGATCAAGGGCTCCCATAGGATTCCTCTGATCAACCTATTCAATGTGTCATTTTGCAATATTGTAGAAACCAACCCTAAATTGTCATAAATGGACCAGATTGAATTGAAAGCTGCAACGATGAATTTGAAGTTTCAGGGGATAATGAATTCAATCAAACCGACCAAAATAGTTTCCTTTCACTGCTATTAGGTTTGTCTGGACCGTACAAAGCCTTTTTCAATTAACACTAAGCAAGTTCCTCGTACGCATGAAAATGAGATTAAAATGTCCATTAGAGAGTTTGCTTAATAATATGCCATCATGAACCTCATTAAAGCCGTACGAAGGGACATCCATCACTCACTGATCACATTCGTTGATATCCCCTACAACCTGAAATTAATTTCTGTAGCAAATGTTAGCCTTTTTTCTTGACTTTTTACGGAAAACAATAATAGGGTATTTCGTGAAAATAGTGCCTGCTTCCATTTACTAAGTCCATTTTAGTTCACCTAAGTGGCTTTTTAGCACACATCATACAATATTTAACCTATTTAACCCTAGTGACCATTACATGCGCAATCAACCCTTTCATGATCTAATTGGTTGTGAGAGTTTTACCTCTTCGCTGCTATACTGTCGTCTTCTTCACTATTGTTGTCTACTATATCGTTTCAAAGTTAAACTTCAGGAAGTATGATTGGATAAATTTCAAAAGATTGGTAAGCAGTTTTGATCCTGATTAGATGCCGCATTACGCGGCGTCTGATCAGGATCCAAACTGTTTGCAAAGGCGCCCTGTGGCGTCATTTATTATGAAAGGGTTTCCAAATACTGTACATGTAAAGCGAACACTAGTCCAGTGTACGAGCGTATGTTATGACCAGGGGCCTCGTGCTTGCCTTCTGATTAGGGTCTGTACTGTTTGTTATTTTAAAAATACCGTGAAGAACACACAGGTGTAAACCCTCCTTGAAACAGTCAAACATGAACTAAACTTAATTGGAAAATACAATTGTCTTTTTCCGTTTAAGTGATGAATACTAGGAAGAGAATGCTGTTGTAGTGTCACAATTTGATGAATTGCCGATATTTTGGAATAATGTTAATAAAACATCAAACACGTTAAACGTCATCTATATCACCGGGTTATGTAAACCACATAGATTATGAAAACCGTTGATTAAAATATATTTAATAACTCCGTGATAATGCCCGTCTAACTAAATGACACATAATCATCATATTCAACCTTTACTTAACCTGCGCTTATCTATACCCTTAAGTACACTGAACTAAATATTCTACCCACGACACCTATTCTGTCATTGAGAAGTGGCCAATATTGGCATTTAGAAGAGTACATGTATTGAGTGTATATGAAATATACTTGACAACATCTCTGACATTGTTTCAGTTTAGGGTAACCCTAAATCCCGTTGCCCTGGATATAACGCCGTTGCAGGATTGAGCAGGCCATGATAATTATCCGTTTTAATGTTTTATTCATTAATTTGTAGTTTGTTAAAAAGTAATTATTTTTAAGTTTTACCAATTGATATTGTTGTGTTAATATTAAATGCCGGTTCAATATCTTCGTTTGTAAATGTAATATCTACTATGCAGCACTATACTTGAGTCTTTAAGCGTACAGTAGAACATCTCTATTACGACCACGTTCAATAGGGTTTGTTCACTGCAAAAACAGGTGACAGCTGAAAGCAAGGTGAACGTTTTTCAGAAAGCTCTTGAATGAGCTTTCTATTTTACGTTCACCTTGCATTAGACGGTAGCCTGTCGTTAACAAGTTAATATCAATTAACAGATTTTAGTTGTCGTTTTAGATAGATTTTACTGTACAAAGATAATCATAATTGTAATAAATACTGGTTTAACCCTTTTCCCCATAGAAGCGCCTTTTAGCAAATATGATTTATTCCTCCGCTGAAGAAAATAGTTCCAATTAAATCAGTCATGAATATATAGTATAGGGAATATTTTCTATAGTCTAGAACGCGATAGCGCAACGCAGGCTGAAAGTAAAGCAGAATGCTCCTTTAGGCGCATTTTGCTTTACTTTCAACCTGCTTTTAGTAGTCACCTATCTTCAATGCTGTAAATAGGCTATCAGGTAAAGGGTTAACTAAGAAAACTGTGTAGATCCTTATCAGAGGGATCCTATAAGAGTCCTCTGATCAGGATCTGCAATGTTTTCACATGTAACGAGTATACTTGAAACAGGTCTGTGGTGTAAAAAGAGTTAACTGTCACGGCGGAACGAGTGTTTAAGAGGCTTAGATGTATTTTGTTGGTTTTATGTCTAAATGCATACCTTTCTTTTATAGCATGTCACATAGTCAAAGTTATTTTCTACTTTATATTGTCGTTTTGTGTTTATTCATGGTCTGAGACTGTTTACGTAAATTTTGCAATCAGTAATACGTGTGATGGGAGCCTGTTTTTACAGAAGGAACGGTGTTATATGTCAATTACACATGTCTATATACTGATGTTCACTTCTTTAGTTCGTGCTGAGACTGCATTTTCGACAGATTACTCCGCTCTGCTGACGCATTTATTACTCCAGACACCCAGTAGAATGATATATCGTACTCTTTCATGGCATGCGGGGATCTTTTTTCCTGCTTTTCCTGGCCTGGTGACGGTGCTGTAAATGATTAAGAAACAAAACTATTGCAATTAGAGATCAAGGTTTTACAGTATATGTTTTTGTTATAAGACAAACATTTAGTCGATAGTCATTAATTTTGAAAGTTTGTTCACGGTAATATTATCGACAGCATAAACATTGTTTCTGTATAGGTATATTTTAATTTTAGTAATCAACATAGCTGTTGGCATGTTAACAATTTTTTTAAACAGTAAAAGCCTGGATATGCTTAACATATGCATGTATTTTTGCTTCAAAATAATTTACACTAATGCGCCTTTATGTGCGTAATAATGAGCGCACCGTTCTAGAAGAATGTAACAAATATTTGATATCTTAAAACCCGGATACAGTAACGGTTTGCAAACTAGTATGAACCGTGATCGTTCCTGGAGTTTTCTCGCCGTCTGTTCAGTATCTAAACTACTTGATACTCATAAATATGTGTCTTTAGTCAAAGTGTTTGAAATATGAATTTGCAATCAATAGAAACATGTTAAATCAGATGAATGTCTGGGAATAACTGATTTACTGTTCACTGCCAAACATGTCTGTCAACGGTTTGAATCCTGATTAGACGCCGCATATCGCAGCGTCTGATCAGGATCTAAACTGTTTGACTATGAAAGTCAACTATTCTTAATGTTAATAAATTGAATTAAATTGTTTTTATAAATATGAGCTGATGAAAACATTGAAGCAGACCATATCAAGGCAGTGACTTTGCTAAACCAGTTATGACGTCATACTGGCGACGACAGGTTTAGTGACTGCTAATGAGATATCCTATTAACTCATTATTACGCAGCTGTAACGTTTATTTCCTATTCGGCAACAATAAGATCAACTACGATTATACAAGACTGTCAAAATCCTCAACCCAGACTTGTAGACGCTAGTACAGGAGGACTCATATCTTTAAAAAGAAGTAAAATCAAAATATGCAAATAGCTGCATGGTCTTGAATAAAATTTGATTGATTTTTTGTCAAATTTTGTTTCTTAAAAAGTGTTGTTTGCTCCAATTCCGAGTGCATAATTAAGGTTCAACAGAAAATGATACATTTGAGCCGTGCCATGTGAAAACATTGCATTCAGTGTATATCAAGGCCAGTCGCTGTGTAAGAGACACAGCGAAACACCTTGATCTACACTGTTCGACAGCCACGTGCATCTTAAGCATTTTATGTGTATTCGACAGTCTTGACCAAACTCAGATATAGAGCCTGCGATGACAACGGTTTTGTCATGGCATATTTGTTGTCAGATAAACAGTATCTTGGCATAGATAACCACCTGTCTTTCATCACGAAACTTTTTGTCTTTCCAACAACTGTCGAAACTTGATAGCAGAAACTGTTAAATACATCTAGTTAACTTAAATAAAAACCAAATCTAGTAATAATAATGTTAAAACTAGGCTTAACCCAGTCTTAACTATGAAACATGTATTGGTTTGATGTAAATGAGTTCAAGCTATCGAAATTCCTCTGTATGTTGCTTAACCTGTCATGACATCATAAGCTTAACATAATCGCCGTCTAAATTTATTTTTTTAATTTAAAACATAGATATTTTGACCAAAGAAACATTAAATTGAGTATCAAATCGTTAGGATCTTGACCAAACGCCGCGTTACAATAATAATTTTAGTCGGGGTTAGCAATGAATGGATAATTACTGTTTTGTTGTTTGCGTTCGTGTTTAAAACATTGATATCGTGTTGTTTTGATGTATATAAAGCTTCTGATTTGGAACCGTAAAGCTTTTAACCCATTGACTGCTGATCGCGACTTTTCTAATTTTTGCAAACAGTTTAGATCCAGATCTGACGCCGCGTTCTGGATCACAACTGTTTTACACTCATCTTTAGCCTTCTTTACTTAAAAAATTGTATAAATCTAAGTTGAAAGATTTTGCAGACGACAGTTTCGAAGCAGACGATATTACCGCAGGATAAGGATTGATATTTAATTGTCGCAGACGACTGCAATTTCCAATGCAAACTGTTTGGATCCTGACCAGACCTTACGTAATGCGTAATTTCAATATTTCTTCAGTCAGTGCGCATTTTATCTAGCTTTGAACCTAAATAGTAGGGTATAATATTAGCCTATCTGTGCCTAGTGTCCCATAAAAGGGACATAAACAAGAAGTGTAGACACCATAATGCGGCGCCAGATCAGTTTACTCTGTTTGCTGATAGGGATTGCAATATAAAAGCAATCGAAAATGAAAACTTAAACCAGACAACACTTACATTAAATTCATGTATCCAATAGATTATAATTGGCGAATCAACTTGGCATAAAATGGCCTAAATCAAAAAATATTATGAAGGTGGAAACGTTTAGCGATGGACAACATTTGGCGGTGAAATTGTTATGTTCCTCATTGCGGATGATTGGTTCAACTGCAAAACCAACAGACAGTAGTTTAGTGATCATATTAGCTGAACTCTGCTGTATCAGTTCATTGCATATGGTGTCTGCTGTGGATCTAATTGATTAAATCAACTGAAACTAATTCGTCTGAACACTGTTCCTGTTCGATGAGCTGATATTTAATCCTTAGCATGCTAAGCTGTATTTCTTTCACGTTTGATCTTTGAATTACTTGATAGACGGACGCAGAGTAGAATGACGTCTGATTATGATCAAAACTATGTCTCACAAAAATGGGATGCCGTGAAATTCACTAAAAATAAATGTATAACTTCGATAGTTTGCAAATTAGCAGATGCAGCAAATATTAACTCCATGTTGTTACGATTTAAGGATTACAATGAGAATGACGTTATTCAGACTCCAATTTGTTTACCACTCAGAATGAAATAAATCAATTTCTAAATTTTACTGTTATGCGTTTGCGTTTAATTTTATATCAACTAGATAGATCGAATTATTGTCTCCAATGTACCATTGGCAGTCGCCATGTGAAACAGGGTATCATTCTTACTAAACAAAAGTTTCAAGTTGGCATGCATAATATTCAGATTTATCTTTTTGAAGAAAACAAATTATAAAACATTTGATTAGCAAATTGTTTTAATTAGTCTGGAACCTATTTAGATATAGACGAAATTGATCGACAACAAATACCTTGACAATTTCTCCATTGACAAATAGGGACAGAATGTCTTGCCGGTGACAAATTATCTCTTATGTGTTCAATGAATGGTTTTATATTGAATGTAGATATCTGTTTATCTTTTGCATGCTATATTAGTGTCGTCTAGAAAGTGTATCGTCTGTATCAATTGTCTAAGTCGACTTAACTGGATTCTCTCTTTGATATTACCATGTGAAATATGTCCGGAACGGACGCGCCGTAACCCCAACTGCAAGAGAAATACAAAACATTTTCGCCCGTAACGTGCAAACAATAATAAATATGGTAGATAGGAATCTTGGAATTCCGTTTATGTTATAGATCTATTGCTAAATTTCACACAACGTGAACAATACAAAAATACTTTTGTGACCTTACTCCTGCTAATGGCATTTTGTTTTACATTTACAATAACAAGGTAGGGTTGACGAACTATGCTTGTGCTGAGACGTTTATAGTAATGTGTACGTTCGAATACCTGAGAGTGCTATTTCGGTAATTGAGATTTTTGTGATCTACTCTTATTTTACTGTTTGTTTATTTCTTTCCATTTTTTGATTTCTTGTATTATTTCAATCATTTTTATCTAATATATAGCTCACTTTTGTTAAGCCATGTGAAACATTTTCAAACATATAAACATGTCTCGTGACATTCAAATTTCAAGTTTCTCCCTCGCTTGCTGTGTTTGTGGCCGAGTCACTGTCGCCCTCGGAGTCTTTCTCCAACATCTAAAATTTGTCTACACGATTGGTTATTTCCTTTGCATCATGGCTATAGCGATGTCAAGTATGTCGACTCATGGAGCCCATCCAACGTGGCACATACATTTATCAATATATAATAGATATCAAAACTTGCATGGTTTTCCCACTTTTCGATCCATATTATCTTCTACACAAAAGTTATCAATCTTTTTTAAGAAATGCAATATTTATTCTTGTAGCAGCAGTCTGAAATTCATTTATTTTGTTTGTCATAAATATAATATTGGCAAAATAGCCCTAGTGAGTCAATTCGAATTGCATTTTTCTGAAAATAAATAGCAATGAAAATAGTTACCAGTTGGACCATATGTCCAGTTAATCAAGTAGGCAGACATTGAATCGACCGCTTACATGGCAAATCAAGAACAACAGAGACAATTACAAATTCATGCATGATTGTATTTTATTGCAATCCACAACGATTCAATTTTGAATGTATAGATTATTGTCTTATTCAAAGAATACTTCTCTTCATCGTGTTTGATCGATTCGTTATTTTTGATTCGCTGCTTTGCCTTTTTGAACTGGTCTTGTTTTTGTCATATATAACGCTCATATGTCAATGGAAAACATGGATATAATTCATCTTCTCCATAACCTGCCAGGAATTTGTGTGAATGACTTTGTCGATATTTCTTATCAACCAAATGTTGGTACTTGACATATTGACGGAGTAATCCGCACTATGAGTGTTATACACTTTTGATCCTGATCAAGTCCTGAGTTGCAAGACATCTAACCAGGAGCAAAACTATTTTCCAATACCAGGTCAAACGCGATAAGGAAGGACTTAAAAACGAGCACCAAATCAGAGAAAGATAAGGTCTATAGAGAATTTCAAAATGACGGATGACACGTAGCAAATCCTATCAAAGTGTAAACGTCATTCTTGTTTTTTCTACGGATAGAGTCACATATTTCTGCCATCAAGCCGTAATGAGGATCAACAGGATAATACTCCTGAGGGATTTCCTTTCAGCTCATCATGAAATTGGATATCTTGTTGTAAAGTCTAAGTACAGTATGGAGTTGTTTTTGTTGTTTGTTTGCCTCATTAAACCCTTAATCTGTCAATGGCCCATTCTAGTTTCAAATTAATTCCAGTCCATTTTCGACAATTTATATTTGTTTGTGAGAAATTGTTTTCAAAGACAAACAGTTCATCCTGTACAGGAACTGTCTGATCAGCGTCTACATTGCTGCACAGGACAAGTATGAGACGTATTATGTTTGTAAAAGACATGTATACTCATCGGTAAGGTTCATTTGGATTTGACTTTATCATAATTTAATATTGTAATGAGACGCATTGAACCTTAGTGGCGCATGCAAAGTTTACCAGTCAAAATTACAATAACCCTATGCAACTATGTTTACCCAAATTACAAGACTACAATAGGAACCTGTTGATCAGGATGCGCGGTGTTGGCATCTAGTTCCATCGTTTTAGCTGTTACAATGATTGTAAAACATTGCAAAGAACAGTCCTAAATAAGTAGTAGAAGATAGACTGGGATTAATTAAACAATGGAATTGTCCATTTGATATTCCAGGGTTGAAAAAGGATAAAGTGAATGTGTTTTATATACTTACGTAGCATATTTAGTTTGGTATGCAAACGACAATAACAAGTGTCAAATATATTTGGATCAGAACAGAGCAAGAGCAAATAGGCGGGTGATCTTGATCCAAAGTATTTGTTCAATATACAAGCTCGGTGCTTAATGTTTTAGCTATATATAAAATGTGTTGATTTTCAATGAGTTTGATGTTGCCTCTATTAATCTTATATTGTTTAACATAACAATTAAAATTAAAATATACCTGTCGAAAGTCAATATTTGTTTCCAATCATGCAATAAAGCTCATAACCATAACTTATCATCACAATATTTTTTTCACTATTCGAAATAGGGAATTATATTAATATTAATTAATATATAAACTGCGTTTTTCTAATAGTTCGTCCTCAAAGGGCCTTTTTCTTTGAAAAAGGCCCTTACAGGTCGAAATGTTAGAAAGGAGCAGTTTATATATTATTTAACATAACTTGTTAAACCCGCCTTACGCCAGCGGCATACCCTAGACTTTATGATTGCTCCTGACTCGAAAATGTCATATTTTCTACGTCACACTAACATGTCGATTTAGAAAAATAAGCTTCTAATGGCAACAATACCTAGGTAATTAAAAGGTCATGTTATATTATGGTTACGTCTTACCAACAGGTCAGGTGCTTTGAGAATGTAAGGGTAGGTTGGTAAAGGTTGTACTATTATGCTGCGTTTACACTCAGCCACGATAGCTATGATGCCCACGATTTGAGGGAATCGCGGTGAGCGTGGCAGAAAGTGGGACGAATCGTGGTTATCTCGAGAGAGAGCGTTGAACAAACGGACAAATCGCAAAGATCGTGGCAGATTTTTTGACGGTCAAAAATTTGGCACGATTGTGCCGATTTGTTTTTATATCGTGAGAGAGCGAAATAGAACTTGAGAATCTTAGTAGAGCGTCGTACAGCTTAACAGAGCTCAACAGAACTTAACAGAACGCATCACAGTGTGGAGCTCAAACGTAGGGGATCTTTAACTTGGAAAGGCGATTCTTTAAGTTTGAACATGTATTATTAAGTTAATTTAGTGCTCCATCCCTACAACGGTCCTCCCAACGTCGACTCCCTCTGTACAACGGCACTTACCAAAGTTTCCTTTAAACAAGACACTAACCGTATTTCAAGCGCTTTCACTGCTGGAATTTTGTCTGCTAAAAATTGTCGTCTGCTTTTTTCCCCTCAAAATTACATATTAGTTGACATTTGATAGAAACAATATAAAAACGAGTGACAGGTTAAGCTTCCCACCAAATATTTTCAGATTGCGTCATCCCAATGTCATTAGAGTTTGACACCAGCATCCATATAATGAGTGGGTGACCCATGCCTCATTTTTATACCCCATTCGAGCTAAAAACGCAGCACTGTTGGTGAAATCGTTGCCATAAATCACAGGAGAGCTTAACAGAACGTTATATCGTGTTAGTTCTTAACAGAACGTGATAAAACGTGATAGCGTATCGTGGTTACCGTAAGAGAGCTTGAGGGAACGTGATGAAATTGTGGCAGATCCTCATAAGAATCTTGTTTGGTTCCCAAAGAAACGCTGCAGGAGGTAACAAGACTTGCAAAGAGCTTTAGAAAGCGTGGTAAAGCGTAGAAAAAGATAATAAACCGTGAAGCTCTGCGCTTTTTTCTAAATCGTGGACATCGTAGCTATCGTGGCTGAGTGTAAACGCAGGATGAGTGTAAACGCAGCATAAGTTCGATCAGTATGTGTTTAGTTGAGATCAAATGTAAAAATGTTTCTCGGTTTATTCAAAATTTATTGGTTCTTCCTTATCGGATGATTATCTTATTGGTCAAGTCGTTGCTCGACTGAAACATTCATTTTTGAGGTCAAATCCAGGTATGTGATAAATTTCTCATGATGAGTATTTTGTGAAATGATGGAACACTTGCAAAAGTAAATAGACGTTTAGATGACATCATATATTGGTCAATTAACACAGAACACACAAACAAACCAGAGCTTATTCTGGATATTGATAGAATATCTGTTTGAGGAAAACAAACTATTACAGTAAAGCATATCTCGTGAGCGTCATATCAGTATTACAGAATTAAGATCGATAAAGATATGCAGCTGCATTATGGTTGTCAAAAATTCTGATAATCAAATTCAGAAGAAAAAAAATATGTTATACATTTGTCCTGCAAATATCTGATATCCGTTTGCTTTTTCCCAATTTGCGCTTTATTTTAGAGAACACAGTATTCTATATAAAAACGCTTCAAGATTAATAACGATTTAAATCACAACTTTCCGGAAAGTATTTCTAAAAGTGCGTTGATTATTTGATTTTTCTGTTCTTGCTTTCTTCAAAACACCAAAACGTTTTATATAATCATAATGCCGTGATACATTCAAATACAAGTGATAGAATTGCAACCTATATAGTGTGCTAAAACATTCAACCAATTCTAAAGTGAAACCTAATCTTCTTAACTAGATTCTGATACGAAAAACATATTTTTCTATGCAAAATACACGTCATATGATACAACACCTGTATCCTCGCACGCGATAATGTCGTGATCAGAGACATCAACATTGCTATAAAATTCAAATGTGATTTGTTACGTTTCCTCTGTCTACTCAAATTCTACCAATGCCACTTTTACGTAATAATTCCCTTTTAACGCATTCAACCCTAGCGACGAGTCATGTCGTCATTTACAAAAAGTGTATATGTGAGGAATACACATGCCCTATGTAAACAGTGTATACCCTGATCAGAGGGCTCCTACATTGTTTGTCATTTTGAAATACATGTATATTAAAATCCTCTCCAAATAGTCAAGAATGGACAAGATGTATTTTGAAATTGGAATTGTCCGTTAACTTTTAAATTGAAGGGATGAATGGGTTAATTTAATCATGATCATACTTGCATAAAATCGTGACGTTGACAAAACATTCGTAGTCGCTTGTTTTAAATTTCCACACAAGTTGATCCATTCGAGTTGGTTTAACCCTTTCATTGACAAATTATTTGTGAGTTTATTTACCCCTTCGACGTTCCATCGTCGTCTGCTTCAATTTAGCTGTTTGCCAGATCGTTTCAAAGTAGGATTTAATGTAGAATGACTTAAAACATATTTATATGAGTGCCAAACAGTTACGCGATGTCTGATCCGGATCCAAACTGTTTGCAAACGCGCTTTTAAGCGTCATTGAAAGTAAAAATGTTAACATGAACTGGGTCACTTGTTACGTTTAGCGATATGAAGGAGAGATCCGAAGCTTTCTTGTCGACACAAAAAATCAAATTGATATAGTTTCTTGTATATCGATGAATAGGGTATTGGGATAAACTGTATTTTCCACCAACAGGGACTTTCCATAACTGTTCAGTTTCTAGTATATGAACAGATGAGATGATGTTAAAAAGCCATACTTGAGCTAACCTGTACATGATATACATGTACCTAATGTCACTAAACATAATACTATATATATCTGTAGTAAGTTATAGTGTGCAAGAATGTTATTGTTCGAAAGTAAACGAGTCAATAGCATAATTGGAAGCCCCCTTCAGGGGGGGGGGGCTTCCTCAGTGTTGAGGTTGCATGTAGCCATTTTCTTGGAAGGAACTTCTACTTATTGCGAAACGGTGAAAATAATTGGCGCAATATTGTACAACCAGTCAAAAATGCATTGTCTGCGTATGCCTGAAACTAGGTTGCATACATTTTCGCAGCAACCAATTTTTACGAAAATCAAGTAGTGTGGTTAGGAATAAAACCTGTACCGGAACTTATCACTTCGATAAGGAATAAAACTCATACCTTCATTACATAAGATGTTAAATGCTTGTGTCGCGGCCGTAAAAGTCGCTTAGAACTACTAAACTAACGCTAATTGATTGTATGAATGACAGTAGGTAGCTTAAGCAAGGTGAAAGTAAAATTGAAACCTTTTACTGGAGTTCTCTGTTTACTTTCACCTTGTCTTATAAGCAGCATTGTGTTAAACAGCGAACTGTCTAAAACAACAGTTATACTGGTGTCTCCTATTATCGCGGGGCTAAGCCTTAGATCAATATATAAAGCACATAAATTGTTAATAAGAATTCTTCTTTGTGGCTTAAAGAGACTCGCAACCAGATTTAGCATTACAAATAGTAATTTGTAAATAAGTGACAAACGCTTATATAAACGGGTAAGAATTAGTTAAGGATAAGAAATTCTGTTTAAAAAATGCATTTCAATAAAAAAATGAGCTCTGGTGGAAATCGAACCCGGGACCCGGCATGGGCGGACATAAGGCAAAATAAGGAAACTACTTGACCGACAGGGCCACGGAACTACTCATATATCTGGGATCAATTTAACGTATTTCAGTGTGCAGCGATGGAGAGTACACACAACAACATAATTCGGCTCGGGTTTATGTCTGAGTCCGTGATCAATTTCTATAGCGTCATTCGACGCTATGGATAAAACGATGGAAAATATCTAAAAAAATAAGATTTGAAGACTTTTCTAGAGGGTGTTTTTAGACTGGTCATATTTTTCCAATGCCAGATGCACGATAATGCTACCCTTTTGGTTATATTTAAGTATTTTCTTTTATTTGTGCAAATGCACAATCTGGTTGCGAGTCGCTTTAAAAGTCAGTCGAAACTCTGAATAAAGTATAACATCAGTTTAAATAATAATAATAAAATCTTATCTAGGTCATTTCTACGTTTAAATACACCACCCTGCATAATCTAAATCAGTCAAATGTTTGCCTTATATTCTCGGGCCTTCTGATTGATTGTCAAGGTTTTTTGCTATGGATGGGATAAACTCTTTAAGTTCAGATAAGTATTTTTAGAGTCAATTTAAATCTATCATATTGAACATTTCTGCATCTGTGGCATCATTTTTTGTTTGTTTATTGAGATTTGGTTTATGCACAAGTATTAAATAAATGACAATGTGCAGCAGGTTTTACATGTGACATTTCGAAAATAGCGAATTCAAATCCAATTGATGATTTATGGGTTCATGCAACATTTTCCAACAGAAATTTATCGGAAGAAACAATTGATATATTTCTGGATGTCAGGAATGCCCATTTCATCTGATTTTGTTAGGCACGAGATTATGAGAAACCCGAGAATACGAGAATTGACGTTAACGCAATTTACTGGTCGCTATATAAAGAGAGGTTCATTTTACATGAAATATCTTCTCAAATATCTCAAGTATACCTATCACCTATATTACTCTTTTCCCAAACCCTACATAGTTGTTTTTCCTACCACATATACATGTCACTTCATTAAAACTGTTCGGCTTCCCTGGCTTCTTTTTTAAAGAAGCCAACTTGGGTGTATTGTTTGTGTTGCGTTTCCTGCTTGAGTCTTCTTTCGTATTTATTTGTATAATATGCATTAAAACTTGCTTGAACTATTAATTCGTGATATGATTTAAAGCCGTTTGACGCAGAAATATCGATACAATTATTGAAAATGTTAGGCGGTGTCTGGATATGACCCGAACTGTTTGTAACATTGACGTAAATTGCCGCGACTGAAAAAAGTAAACATTAAAACTGCAAAAATGAGGTCTATGTATTTATAGTTTGTTATCACTTTCTTTCAGTTCTTAGTCCAAATAATGTTTTATAACTTACAAGCTTTCGTATTTTAGCACAACCTATCGTAAATAGTCACATAAATGGGTATGATTTTGTTGAGGGAAAAATAGCGTAAAAGCAAGAAATTCACCAGATTGTTTGTTTGTTTGTAAATGTCTGTTTCTGCCATCTATGGGCTAATTGGACGCCCCAGAGAGATGGGAGCGGATAAAGGAAACCCTGGTGCGAATTCCTACCCTTATTATCGACAGAGTTTTCTGGTTCTTTCAAATGCCCGTTGTCAAACGCTGCTACAGCGGGCCTCAAGTTGTGTTAAGTCGCGCCCGAAGGGCACATTGTAAACCTAAAGTTATTCATTTGGATCCTATATGTTGGTTTGTTAACCCTTTAACCCATAGCCTGTTTCTAGTATTTAAGATATGTGACCTATTAAAGCAGGCTGAAAGTAAAGCAGAATGTGCCCTAGGGCACATTCTGCTTTACTTTCAGCATGCTTTAAGTTAATATCTGCTAGTAGATAGAAAATATTTCTTATAGTACATATTCATGACAGTATAAAATGGAACTATTTTCTTTGGCGGATGAATAAAATGAATGCGCTAAAAGTCGCTCCTATAAGGGAAAGGGTTAACAGTTAAATGTAAATAACACTTTATCCAGTGGCTTTATGGTTCTACACTCTTATGGTTAGTTTGATTTCATGCGCAGATAAAATGCTTAATATAAATCAGTTTCAGCAATAAGAAAAATACTTTTATAGCTTAATTCTTATTAATTTCAGATGAAATTCCTGGTTATTTCTGGATCCAAACAGTTTTCAAATATAATCAAAAGTTATCATTGCATGGGATCGAGAGAATATAGTAGTTATCTAAGAGTTGACTGCATATCCGTCGAGTGTTTGTTTAATGTGGTATTTTTGTGCGACCGGTCAGTAAAGCATATGAACGCCTGCGTTTAAGTCACGTATAAATGCCATTGTTCAGAATACCTTTCTTGGTTTGCACTCTCTTATATTGGCATAAAGATAAATCGTTTGAAAAGATACTATTTTAACGCCTATATCAGCATTTCCACAATAGACAGACATGCTTCCAAGAAGCGCATTTTGGAAATAAAAGACATGTGTTAGGCGTCTGTGTAAAAGTTACCATTGTAGTCTACCATTACGTAGACCGACAGCATGCCATATTTCCTCGTTTTATCACCAACATTGTGGTTTCGTTGTCGTAAATTATTTTGCAACGCGAAAAGGCAATTGAATGTATTTGTCACTGAAAGCTTTCAATAATAGATTAGATATATACTTGGGAAAAAACTTTCAAAAGCATATTCCTCTCTGAAAATCAAATAACACTTGAGTTATTTGCGATTCATTTATCATGTCTTAAGATCGTTCTGTTTATTACTATCAAACCTAAACAATATTCTTTTTACTGAGAAATTCCTTTACTTCAATTAATACTGTACCACAAAAAACTAAGTCGGCGCCGAAGATATTTCGTGTTTTAACTTTTAAAGCGCCTACAAATGCAAGTGTTTCTGTGATATTTCATTCAGCTTCAAACTGCAGTCAAATACTTTTTTATGATTACAATAATGGTTAAGATATCTACTTGATATCACTATTGTGTAGATTTATCCAGACATGCACTTCATTTAATACCACCTGATCTGTCGCCGATGTTGTATTGTCGCCGTTAAAGCCGCATTGTGTTTTTGAGAAACCTGCATAAAACGGTTGTTTGGGGTCCCATTTGAACTACGTAGGACGTGATTCTTTCACAAAAACCGGCTTTATCTAAGAAATTCGCTTTTTAAATTTTATTTATAATATTTTTGTAATGCACAAATTAAAAAGCCTCTCTTGTGAATGGAAAGAAGGACAACTCTGTAAATACAGTGCTCCAGATAACGGAAGTATTTCGAAAAACTAAAATCTTTATTTCTGCTTTTAAACCCAATGGTGTCATACTCATTCAAATTGCCTCGAAGAGACGATTAAATCAGTAGTAACTGTAGCATTCGGTGCTGAAATGAGTGAGAAAATGTTAGATTAGGTCAGATTACTCCCGGTTACATGTGTATAGCTGGAGCACTGAGAATTACCCTGTTAACCCTTATTCTGCTTCACAGACGTCTGCTTTGACATTGTCGTCTGCAAAATGTGTTCAGTTTAGATTTATGCATTGTTTTAATTAAACAAACTTTAAGACGAGTGTCAAACAGTTTGGATTCAGATGAGACGCCGCGTTACGCGGCGTCTTTCTAGATTCAAACAGTTTGAAAACTCCCGTAAAGTTACGACCAATGGGCACAGGGTTAAACACTACTTGATCCAGTGACAACGTGTACATATTATTCACCATGGGTAAGCGATTTAAAACATTACGGAGGATCTATACATTGAGCTTGCTGAAAATGACTGTTTCAGCCTTGTCCGCTCTCTAACTCAAACACTTCTTTTTTTATCTTCACCAATCTTGCTACAAATGTTTATTAGTATAGAATCTAGGTCAGGTTCAATAACTAGCAACATCGCATAAGGCATGTCTGAGTAATTGTCCTTGAATAATTAAAAAATGACTGTTTTAGCATTTTCTGCTCTCTAACACAAACACTTTTTATTGGATCTTCACCAAACTTGCTGACAACGTGTATTGGTATTAAATCTAGGTCAAGGAAAAAGAGTATTTGTGTGAGAGAGCAAAAAATGGTGAAACAGTCCTTTTTAATACATAAAGGGCAATAACTAAGATAATCCTTATGGGACTTTGTTAATAATAACAATGGACCTAGATTTTATATAAATAAAGCATTTCAGCAAGTTTGGTGAAGATCCGATGACAACTCCCTGTGTTAGAGAGCAAAAAAGGCTGAAACAGCCATTTTTTAATAATTAAAGGGCTATTACTCCAACATGCCTCATGCGATTTTAGTAGGATTCAAACCTAACCTTGATTTTATATTAATGAAAACTTTCAGCAAGTTTGGTGAAGATTTAAAAAGCAAACTTTGCTGAAAACAGTCATTTCTAATACATAAAGGGCAAAAACTCAGTTATGCCACATGCGATTTTAGTAATAATCAAACTAGACCTAAATTTTATATGAATAAATATTTTCAGCATGTTTCGTGAATATCCGATAAAAGCTGTTTGTTTTAGAGTGCAAAAATGACTGAAACAGTCATTTTTTATTAATAAACAGGCAATAACTCAAAAATACCTTATGCGAATTTAGTAGTAATCAAACTAAAACTTGATTTTATATCAATGAACATTTTCAGCAAGTTTGTGGAAGATTGGATAAAAAATATTCGAGTAAGAGAGCGGACAAAAACGTGTGATAGTCTAACTGACTAATGGATGGACGGGCGAAGGTAGATAACGGTTGCACACGGTAAAGTTGAATCCGGCTGTATCACGTGATACTAAGCCGTGTGGTAATGTTTATATCAGACGTTCTATTTTCGGTTTGTTATGATTTGAAATCGCCCTTTTTGGTGATTTAGGTCCGTCTTCATCATTTCATAGATCAGTTTGGCCCATAAAAATGTTCAAACATTATTATTAGCCGTTATTGTATTTCAGACATTAAGAAAAGGTCTGAAAACACAATGGGACTTTAAAATATAGTTACGATCTTTGAAAAAATTGTCTGAATAAAACTTCACCGCCGTTTCACTACATATAGGTAGCTATCTATGTCTACGACAAAAGTTTAGCCACGGCTATATAATCTTTTCGGAGCAAAACACGTCAAACATAAAAATAAGCATAACCTGTTTGACTTATACGACACCAAATCTCAATACCTTGTTCTATTTTAAATTGTTACGAATGCACGAAACGGCGAAATTTTCCCTTAAGGACTTTTCCTCCGTCCATTGAGGGACCACCAGCATATTGTTCTGGAGGTGTCAATGTAACTGTAAAGCACGTGCAACACAATCTCAGTTTACCTGGTGAGGTCCAGATTATACTCATGCTCTAGTGATTTTCAATGGTTATTTCTAACCAAACTATCAAATATACAGGTCCGTTCTCACATAAGACTATTCAATGGTTCAATATGCACAAGACCCATGCTTTTTGCAAGGAAATTGACAGTAAATAATCTGACAATGCGTTATGACCAAAATGTCGTCAGGAGATGTCTTTAAGTGTATTTAATTAGTATAAAATGGAATCGAAACTTAATAATATTTGAATTGTTAGAAGCAGTGATAATCCATATCAGAGGCACAGTAACAATTTTACCAATCAGGCACCACACTGTTTGCCACCATTCAGATTAAAATACATTGTCAGATCTTTCAAAATGATGCAATTTCGTAATATTTCGCATGCAATTTGTCTCGTTTTAACTCAAAATACGGATTTTTATCCGGTAATGAATCAAATTATGATAGAAACCAAAACAAATGGAATGAATAATTTTTCAACGTTAGAGGCTTTAAAAATTATATGGAAATAATTTAGATATTTAACCAAATAGAAAAGTGGCTAAAATAATTTGTGTTGAGCAATTATGCATATTTTGACCATCTAACATTTATAAAAGCATCCTCTACATTATTGATATACATATTCTTTATAACAGGCCAATGTTTGTGATGAAATTATTAACAAAATATTATTTATTTCGTTTTGATGCTTGTTTCAGGTGTTTAACTGTAATTATTTCACATTGTCTTGAGCCGCATTTACCTACAAAAATACAAATTTGCAAAATAAAATCAGACGACATTTTTTTAAAACAGACAACGCATTTGCATTTAATGGGTTAATAGCCGTATCCAATGTGAACCTTCTTCATGATTGTATTGCTGCAATCGTGTTGTAAATAATATAACAAAATGACACACCAATACTTATGTGTCAATCACATGGGTCTTAATGTATTTCTAACGAAATATATCTTTACCAAGTGTCATTAGTGTTGAGTTCAATCTCTTTGATTATCTGAATACGACTTTCATCATGACAATGACGCTAATTTCACCTCCACCGTCTGATGGCTTTATTACTTGCCTTCTGTCAAAGATTGTCACAATGGCATGTGTGTGCATATCGAATGGCACTCTTAAATTCGATTGTTTTTCAATTCTGTGACATGTTAATGTCTGTGCATGCAGCTCTTAGAAATTTAGGATTGCATTTTCTATTTAAATAAAGCATCTGGCATGCCTTTAATTCGTTTGCGTGTATTTTGTGACAGTGACGTCAGTTAAATGCACCATATTGTAGCTAGGACGACGAACTTTTATTATGCTGGTAGTAGCCTGGATGAAACGTTGCATGCGACGAGCAAGTGCTTTTTAAGTAAATCCATGTCTGAGAAGAATTTTTCAACATACGAGTGTTTTACTTCTGTATGGTAAAACTACATTTTCAAATAATCAATGTTTTGTTGAATTATCTTCAAATGCATGAAGGGTACGTATGCCACACATTTGCTAAATATTAATAGGTCTTTATTTTATGTTTTCTAAGCCAGACACAGAGCAAATAGACATATTGCCACTTGTATCATTATTTCTTTAGTCATTTTTTTAAACACCTTTAATTTTGAATGACGACACTTTCTAAGATGATACTACTGAAGTAATGTTTTTCATTACTATTGGTGAGCTGTGACTGACTGTTTTGTTGTCATACCAAAATATATAAGGATGGTCCTCCTCCATACGCGCGGTATGGAGCGGGACGCCAAATGACGTTATGCGATGCTCATTCCAAAAACAACGTCACGCTTTGGTACATATGGCGGCGGAGCTACAGCTTACGACAAAAATGTTATCAATAATGACCATCCTGTCCGATTCTCTACTTAATTTTATTCTTTACATTAGCGGTGATATAAGATTCAAAAGATGGAATATTTTCTTCCTTTCATCGAGGTATGACAAAAATGTTGACAGAATAAATGCAATTTAACCAGGGTTATTTTCTACCACCATGAAAAAAACAAGTAACACTTTAGTATGAAATCGCAAAGCCACTATGAAAACAAAGTATTTTCTATATATTCCTTAAGAAGACAAATACTCACTTCTACTCTAAACACGTTCTCACTGTTTACATGTAAGTACATGTACATTCAAATTTATTGAGTTTGAGGTAAACGTGGTGTTTCAGTTTCATATTCAAATATCCTTGATATACGTGTGATTGTGTTGATTTTACTTTAAAACAATATGGTACACATGAACGATGTTCGTTTATGGAATACTGACACTACCACGCTGTCCAAGATAGCGTTACCTTTTGTTTGACAGCTTGCAAAAGGCAACGTCTATATGTCATAGGATCTTTAGATTTATTATGTTTTCAATAATTGAATTATCAAATAAAATGTTATTTGCATGACCCCGTTTTTGAATTAATAAACGGGAACGGGAAAGAGTTTCTGGTGAATAAAAACTGATGTTATTCATAATATTTGCATTCACCCTGTAAAGTATTTATGTAATCTAACTAAAATATGCAGTCTATTTCTCTATGAATCTATAAATCGAAACTGGTTCCAGCCAGTTAGAAAGAGGGCGGAGTGTCCGTCGGAGAAATACCGACGTAGCGACCATCCAATGGTAGCTATGGCGTGTAAGTATGCTCAAATAAACATGCGCGACCTACATGTTTAAACATATGCTTTAATACTAGATATTTACGTTAAATTGTTTATTTTTAATGCTATATAAGTGTTCGTTTAGCATACAGCGACAGTTAACTGGGTAAAAAGCTTGATTTTTTAATCAACTCTCAAACATGTATTTTGGACTACTTTTCATACTGCATGTATATATTTAAGAAATCGAATGGAAGTTATATCCAGGATTACATCTATCAAACCTGTTCGCCGGTATATGATATATTCATATACATGACAACAATTCTGGTCAAAATACACAATTTATGGACAAGACAGAAAATAAAAATATAATTATAAGGAATAAACGACATCTTTTTTGCCATTTACGACGGTATGAACCCATTAACTTCGAGAGGTAAACTTATAGTAAACGCCCTTGGGGCGCTTACGAAACTTACCCCCTGCGAAGCTAATGCGCTCATATCGTCGTAAATGGCAAAATAAGTTGTTTATTCCCATATTTAAAACGGGTTGTACACTACCGAATGCAACTGTATGGTAGACATGTATGCTTAAATAAACTTTGTCTGAAATAGAAAGCCGTCATAAGATTGTAAATGAACTGTTTGATATACCCGGGTGTAAAGATGATGAGGGAAAGCTCTCAAAGTTTCGTCTTTCATATATTAGGTCAACACGTCTAAGAGAGAGTTTATATACAATTATTGAAAGGAATGCAACCTATGTGAGGCTGTAATGATCATGCGGCGTCTAATATGAATCTGTTTTGTCTTGATCATTAACAGTTTCCGCTGGCTTCATCATTTTTTCACTAGTAGTAATATTTAAATGGAAACTATTACAAATTAAAGTAAATGTGATCATAATCGATACTTTACTTCTTTGCATTATTGAACGTAATCAATAGCGATACTTATATGTGGGTAAACACCGGTAAAAACCCTTACATTTTGTTGACATTTAAAGCACTTCTCTTTTCAACTCCGCATGGTATCTTGTCTAGTGGACAGTTTTAAATAGAAACAATAATCAACTGCTAATACTCTTCATGCATTATTTATGTTACCAACTGATTTATCTGTAGCGTGACTAAGATGTCTGGCATGGTAGTTGATATATGTAAAAGCATACATAGTTTTATGCGAAGTGTTTCATTCTTAAATAATTGCTTTATATTTCAGTGATGACTTAATTGCCACGTTAAACATCGATTTTACCATTATCCTGGTTGCAGCTTGTCTGTAAATGCTTTTTTAAATACACGATTAAAAGGTTAATATAGGAATAAACAACATCTTTTTGACGTTCATGACGGTATGACTAAATTAGCTTCGCAGGGGGTAAGTTTTGTAAACGCCCGAAGGGCGTTTTCAATAAACTTACCCCCCGAAGCTAATGTAGTCATACCGTCATGAGCGGCAAAAAGATGTTGTTTATTCCTTATATTTATATTTTTATTTTCTGTCATCCATTTAATGTGTAGTTTGACGAGATTTGTTTTCATGAATATGAATATATCATATACCGGCCAAATGGGTTTGATAGATGTAATATCGATGTAATAGCCATTCCAGTTTCTAAATATGGTGTCAAAAGTAGTCCTTACTACATGTACTGTATTTGCATGATAATTTCAGGGTTTTACGCAGTAAACTTTCTCGCTGTGCTTTAAGAACGCTCGTAAGAAACTAAAACAAAAATTTCAATCTGAATATCCATTATCAAAGCATATTTTAAACAATTAGGTGGCGCAAGTTTTTATACACGCTTTACACATAGCAACGCGAATAGCAACGCTGAAATGCGACTACACAGTCAGCGTGTACACACACCCGCGGCTATCCGTGGCATAACCGATACACATAGGCTAGTTTCAATATGTCATAACGGAACATTACGTTACCAATTTAGTAAGTGTGAATGCATTATTTTGCTTTATGTTTGAGCGACTTTCCTATGTAATTCTGGTGAACAAATTGTTTGAAATTGTCAATTTCAAACCGTAATTGGAACTTGTCTAATCTATAAATAGAACACCACTCACTCGGAGAAGAAGGCAGAGAACGCGTACAGCTTTAATGACGGAGCGTAATATGATAACCTCCCTTGATTTTAATTGAACTGTCTGCGACTTAAAATAGGGGTTTCGAGATACCCAAACGGAAAATTTAAAAGTAGATCCTAACTTGGTCGGTATCTCTCCGCCGTATGGAAGTTTTTCTTCGCGGCGGAGACTCCGCCCTCTTTCTAACTGGCTGGAACCGGATTCGATTCGTAGGTTCATCGAGAATTGACCTGCACATTTTTAATACGATTACATAGAGACTTTACAGGGTGAATGTTAATATATTAATATGTAACATGACCCAACAACATCTTCAAAAGAAGGTAAATACTAATCATATTGAAGCTTAATGGCCACACGCAAGGTCTTTATAATTGATGGACTGGTGTTGTTCATGCTGTGTCAAACAAAAATCACATTTAACTGATCTTTGTACAACAATATCAATTTATTAGACTTAGCTTTTCACTATCACAAAAATAGAGATTAAAGAAAAATATAGCTTTCAGATTTCACCGAAATATGTCTAGCTTCGTCATCCGGGTTAATTCTTACTCGTCGCGGGGCATTAATATCAATCGAGGCATGTTTTGGCGATGTTCCTGGTAGGTCCTGGTCTAGGATCGTATAGTGAAACGTAGTACTCCGGAATGTGTTTGTGAATAGGACGCGATACCTCTCTTTTGTTTGAGCTTTGTCATCAATGTTCCATACATCTAGCCTTCAAGTTCATTGTTATTCTCTCGAATATGATATTAGTAACCCTGGTTTCTTCCAAAGTAGATATGATATATCGGGCCACATATAAACATTTATTGCGGGAAAGTTTTGTCTTCTCCGATGTAACAAGTATACGAAGAGAAAGTACGTGTAGCATACATCAACTTCTTCTGTAATTGTCATCTCAAAATTTAATAGATCTGTTTTGTTTTGTTTTCCATATCATTGTCCTATCTTAATCCAAAAGGTTTATCGCTGAACTGCTTCAGAATACAGACTATTAACATGTGATTGAAGATGACAGGGTATGTCTGCTGATTTAAAATTAACTAAAACGAGTAAGCAAGTTGTATTTCTTCCAATGAGCTGGTTTTAAAATATTGAGTTCAACTCATATTCTGATGGAATTGAATTTCGCTTATTGTGGGAATGTATTATTCAAGACGCGCAATCATAAATCTAAAGACACAAGCATTACCATGTGGTTGAAATAACATTTATATTCTCTGTGCTAAAATTTAAATTGCTTGTTCCAATTAATTATTTTACGACTGTCAAGTACGAGAATTATAAGGAAATAAGTTATTTCTATGATGGTGCCAGGATCTATAAAACAATTAATGTTCAATTGAATTGAAAATCTAGATTATTTCTTTGTCAAATCATGTGGGACGAATATGACGGTTTACGTTTTATCTGTAATTTTACAAGTACAGTAAATCCTCGCGACTACGACCACTAAAAAGAAGGCTAATTGTTTGTATAGAAGTCAGGTGAAAGCTTAAAGCAATGTGAAAGCTTAAAGCAAGGTGACAGTGAAGCAGAAAGCTCCTTAAGGAGCTTTCTGTTTTACTGCCACCTTGCTTTAAACAGTATCCTGTCTTAAACACCAACTAATCACTATAATTATTATAATTTAGTTGTCCTAATACATGTAGCGAGGTTTTACTGTAGTATAAATCCCTATTTTAACCCTTTCCCCCATAGAAGCGACTTTTAGCGCATATAATTTATTCCTCCGCTGAAGAAAATAGTTCCAATTTAATCAGTTATGAATATATAGTAAAGGAAATATTTTGGCTGTTCTAGCACATGGAAGCTTAAAGCAGGCTGAAAGTAAAGCAGAATGCGCGTTAGGGCGCATTCTGCTTTACTTTCAACCTGCTTTAAGTGGTTACCTATCTTCAATTCTAGAAATAGGCTATCAGGTAAAGGGTTAACTGACAGGGAGATGTGTACACTCGTTGGATATCATTTCTATATACAAAAAAACATTGCAGCAAGTTCTGTAGCATACACGTTGTTTTTCAAGTAAACCTCCTATCTTGAACTCTATTGAGTCGAACACTATCTGTATTGCAAACCTAAAGCGTGTTTTGTATCGAAATTCAACTGAATAAACATATGAAAGTATGACTTCAACATGTTCGACTGTTACGTAGCCAGTTGAGAACACCAAATACGCTACATTAAATTGGTAACATTTAGTCATCGCTTTCATAAGTTACGCTTTTAAATAAACGCTGCTTTTTAAAAAGTATCAATAATAACGTGTTTTGGTCGTGTATAAAAATTCCAAAAGTACCAAGTTATAGTCTACTTTTAGTCCGAATGGCCGTCCAGCCGACTGTACATTTACTTCCCTGAGCATTGAGCCATCTTGCTAACAATCTTTAGCACTGCTCACACATGGCGCTAAGGCAGCCGCAATACCAGTACACAACCTTCACATGTACCAATTTAAACTCCTGGGTTGAGAGGAGCAATGCACGATGCATATTTACATCTTCAGGAATTCATTAAACTCTCAAAGTCAGGCCGCTGGTCTGGCGGGTATCGAACTCACGACCCGTGGGACCGTAATCGATTGCGTTATCATACAACCACATTCGCCTTTTAAGTTATATAATTGCATATTATCATTTCTTTGAAACAATGTCCATGGTGTGCAATAGCGATGTGTTGTTTGTGTTCGCAAAAAGAAATAGCACAGCACACTGATGGCCTTCTTGCCCTATAGTAGTACTCTTTTGGGCCGACTGATAGGTCACTATAATGCAAACAGGGCCAGACGGAGGTTGTACTTATTTTTTTTCCGCACCTCTGATTTGGATCAAAACTGGACCCGAACGTAGAATGTCGTTCCGCGACCCCTTGTTTAAATTAATGTCGATGATCATAATTACAAAAGTAACAAACACAACCTCTATTATGGAAATGTTATCAACGGTTATAATAGCTTGATTCCCTCTATCGAAATAATAAATATATAATTTATGCCCTTACTTGTGTTATACATTTGACTGGCACCACATAAGCATTGTGTATGACATGTGTGCTACATTTGACTGGCACCACACAGGCCATATGTGTTACTTGTGTGCTACATTTGGACTGGTACCACACAACACAAGCCGTCTGTGTTACAAATGTGCTACATTGTGTTCCTTGTGTTTTACATTTGACTAGCACCACATTAGCCGTCTTTGTTCCTTGTGGGCTACATTTGGACTGGCACCACACAACGCAAGCAGTCTGTGTTACTTGTGTGCTACATTTGGACTGGCACAACATAAGCCGTCTGTTTTCCTTGTGTGCTACTTTTGGACTGTCACCACATAAGCCGTCTGTGTTACGTGTGTGCTACATTTTGACTGGCACCACACAACACAAGCAGTCTGTGTTACAAATGTGCTACATTTGAGTGGCACCACATAAGCCGTTTGTGTTCCTTGTGTTTTACATTTTACTAGCACCACATTAGCCGTATGTGTTCCTTGTGTGCTATATTTGGACTTGCACCATTGGTGATGGCGCTTGATTATTTTAACGAATCTAAACTCAAACAAACTGACAAAAAACAGGAAATATTCTGTACTCGAGAAGGATTGCGAATTGATGGTGTTACTAAGTCTTTGTGTCTTAACTGTATCCAAGATGTTTGAAATCAACCTATGTTTTAGCATAAACGTGCTAAAGGTAAAATACATATTCTCCACTGTGTCAGACGTCACATTATTCTTAGAATACTGACGGCAATGGTCTAACAGTAATAGTGTAGCATTTACTATCTGCCAAAAGTCTTCAAATTTCATCGGTTCTCGTATTTTGCATGCCTTTCGTCCTACTTGATTTAATAAATAATGGCGTTGCGGCCACTAAGAATGTCTATATTTGCGATATTCGTTTTTTAAAACATTTAAACTTATGACAAGGTCGATTTAAGCGAGTTTGAAGCATCGCATCTCGACCGTATCTGAAAACGTAGACTTTTCATAGAGTACAGCGCCACTTTGCAATATTCATCTTCAGCTATTTAAATTGGTCAAAATCTTACAATTGCACCAAGGAAATAATTATGCCAATGAGTATTATGTTTGCTTAACTGCCAAATTTCATCCCCAAATTTACGAACGTCAGGACTGGTTTACAAATTGTTTAACTTTGTTTTCCAGTTGATTTATTTAAAACATGTTGGCCAATGGTATATCGACATGAGTATCAAGCCGTGTAATATGGCAGCTGATCAGGGACCAAATGGTAATATTGACTTAAGTCACATATGGCCATGAAATGGTTAAAACTATATTACTGACAATTTAAGTGCGTATTTTAGCTACAATGTTCAGTGATTATTGTGACTAACGTATACTGTCTCGAAACATGTTCCGTTTTCCAAACTTATGACGATCGATCATAACTTACAACAAATTCATAATTAAAAACGGTTATAAAATTTCTGGAAGAGAAAGACAAATTAAATTCTATCCAAACCTGAAAAGTTCAACGGCAGCTTCAATTATTTACAAGAATGGAGACAACATGCAAGTTATAAATTCCAGTTTTGGTAAAACGCAGGAGGTGAAGAATTTTATTAACATCACTGCAATTGTTACGGTATAATGGGCAGTTAAAACTATTTAAATCGAGCACTCTCGGACGAAATACATGTTTAATAAATATTGAATTCTTTATATATAATACATGTTAATCATAATAATCCAAAAGTCACGTTTTACTTTAGCTTTGACCTGATTTAAGCTGAGATGTGTATTAAAGAAAGTTAGATAGTATTTAAAACATTCACTAACGTTTGGTCAATGAAACTATTGGTTCTGATTTTGTCCTACTTTTCCTAATACAATTCATGGATTTTTGATATCTCTTATTATCTCATGTATCGATTATATAAATGCTTTTGACACGTAATTGTCATACATTCATGAATGTACCGTTAGTGTAAGAGAATCGTTTCATTCAACTATTGCGATCGTGCAATTATGGTTTGTGTGCTTTAATAACTGTGACAATTGAAAATTGATTAAGATGAAAGACTGTTCTTTTGAGCAACGCTAAAAACTGAAATCCGCTCCATAAAGCCCGTCTTTCAGCTAAACCATTGAATATTACGCGCGTTCTATCATCTGAAGCATGCATATTAATTCACACCTTCTGTAGCGGTTGGTTTTTGTTACAAGGAAAAATACCTCCTATTCAATTACTTTGAAATAATAAAACGCGATTGAGATATTAACTATTTGACCCCTAGTCAGGCATATATCTGTTACTTGAAAACAGCTTACCTGTGAGTAGTGCTCTTGTCCTATGCAAAAAGTGTAGACCCTGATCAGAGGCTACACTGTTTGTCATTTTGACATTTATTGTAAAAATCAACCCTAAAAATTCACAAATGGACTAAAATATATTGAAAACTAGAATTGTCCATTTGAGGTTTTAGGGAGGAAAGAGTTAAGCAGTCTAGGTATGTTGTGTGACATTGGAAGCTTCCAAAGCTGGAAAAAGACAATTATCTTTTTTTTTCAAGATTTGATCAAACTTAATTGAATCAAGAACAAGAAATAATCTGAAGGCTATTCTGATTTTTTATGATTATAGAAATGTGTCATGTTCTAGTGTTTCTTTTCTTAAAATGGATCATCAGACACAAAATGTTTTTTTTGTTTTACAAGTAAGCACGTTATAGACGAGTTGTTTTATTTGCTGAAATCGGTTGGCATCCGAGTGAGATAAGAAGCTTTACTGTTTTACGAAAATAGAATAACCCTGAGTATTATCACAAACAACACATTACGCTCGTACATTTATACAGTCATAAATATGATTCATATAAAAGTAAAGCATAATGCTCCTTACTTTCAACCTGCTTCAAGCAACTTTCTTCAACACTGAAAGCAATGTTCGAGAGAAAGGGTTTCTGCCACGTTTGGATGGTAATCGAGGTCAAAATGTGAACAGAATGAGCGATTCGTTATGCAACAGATGATTTTGATAGACCGCTAAATTACAAACCGGGCAAGCTTTTGTTTGAAATAATTTTAAATAATGGTTTAATACGTTCTTGGATGTAAAATTTAGTATAACTTCCGAACAGGAAACTCTAGCAACCAAGCGTTTTTTTTTGTATTAGTAAAGTATTTCTAAACCTTGTTCAACTTGACAATAATAATTAATCGATCAATTAGATATACCAAATGATAATACTTACTGCCGCATTCTACATTACTGCTACCCTAAAATAATAAATCACTTGTCCCAAACAGTAGTAGATTTGAACTCTTTTATATGCTATTGAACTTCCCTCATCCTCAAAGTCGTTTAATATCGCTCCGGAATGATTTTGTTAAGATTGTTTGCTGTGGTGGTTAGTAAAACTGTTTAGCTAGTAAGGCCATAAAGGTATGAAATACATTGGTACACGAGCTTGTGCAAGTGGACTCTTTACACCTACCATGAGTTCAGTATGGAAATCGCTGTCCGTCGATGGCCATCGATTGCCAGTTGGCTACCGGTCTGAAGTAAAGTGGAGAAAACGTTATTCTACCGTTCAAACGCAAACACATTGCAATGCAATACAGAAAATTACACCTTTTCAACAATGCTGACTTCCAGTTTTAACTTGAGTGGCAAACAGTTTGGAGCCTGATCAGACGCCGGGTTATCCGGCGTCTGATCTGGCTCCAAACTGTTTGCCATGAACATAATAATTTAAGCGTAAACGCGGTTTTTCGGAAATCAAACGTTTTCTCTACTGTATTCTTTACGTTTTACACTGGGCACAAACTGCTAACCTAAAAGGCAAACAGTGGTAACTGAACACGTTACTGATGATGACTTCAAATTGGTCGGGAATCTTAAAACTTCTGCCGCTTGCTCAACATTCATATTCAAAATCCGCTCTTTCTGAACATCTATCATTTGAATTATTTCACTGGCTTATATAATAAGGAATAACTCTCCGCAATTGTACAGAATAATTTTAAACATTTATTGTAAGGACAAGCAGACACTGATTTGGCACCCATCTTACGACTCGTCGTACGACTAAACAATCTCGATTATTAATAGTTATTTTTCCATCTAATCTTGTCTTGTGACATCTCTTTGGAATCGTCCCGAAATACAGTTCCAAAGAGATGTCACAAGGACAGGAGTAGATGGTAAAATCAGAAATTAAATGCTAAATCTTGACTTACGACCGTTTTTGTCGCATGACAATTCGTAGGACGGGCCCCAGAACATACTCGTGGACCTGTAAGATCTGGATAAACATTGTTTTCATAAAACGTCGAAATACGCAAATGCTTTGAGTAGTAATAAACACAGTCACATACAAAGTTAAAGCATTATCAGTTTCGTCTGCAGAACTACTCTTAACCCTTTACCTGATAGCCTTTTTCAAGTATTGAAGATAGGTGACATCTTAAAGCAGATTGAACTATCAAGTGCTAGAATATAACACAATATTTCCTTTAATATATAATCATGACTGATTAAATTGGAACTATTTTCTTCAGCGGAGGGAATAAATCATATTCACCAATAAGCTTCAATGGGGGAAAGGGTTAAACGGTTTTTCTGTCATTTCCTTTAGAAGGTATTTGTTTCGAACATGTAGATCCAGATAAGACATGAATTTAATCAGTGTCCTTTCGTGCTCTTTATAAAACTTGTCACATGTTCAATCAACTCGTGTTAATGTTTTGGTGAGATTTACCTGCAACATCAACGAAAAGCAAAACTCTAAATGAACACATACAGGTATTACATCCTCACGTATTTCCTACATCCCTCGAGTTTTAACAATTTTTCAGACTTGTCTTCCTGATAATTCAAATTTATTTCATTTCGACATTTCCAGGAGTAAAACAATTCCCCTGAGTGTAGGATAAACGAATAAGTTGTATACAGTACAATCTCTCTTTTGTGACCACTTAATCATGTCCATTATTAGATGTTTACGATAGGTGACTGCTTAAAGTAAGGTTATAGTGAAACAGAAGGTTTCTGTAGCTTTCAGCTGTCATCTGTCTTTTATACAATCAATAAGTTTGTTTAGTGATCGTATTACAGAGGTTGTACTGTTTCTATATCACATTTCAGATTCGGCAAAAAGGTTTTTGGTTTTAACACATGCTTGTAAATACTGAATAAGAACTATTTCCCCGAAAACCATGATACTTTCGTAAAGGTTACTTAAAGGTTGACTGGTTTTAAATGACACTTCTGAGATGATTAATTGCTAGACCACACGATTTGTCTCAAGTATATACCCTTTGCAATAACTAACAACTTGGAGCATTTTACCACCCAAGTCGTTTTATCCCATTTAGCGAAATATTTGGATCCTGGTCAGACACCAAATGGCGTACAGTCTGATCAGAACATAAACGGTATGAATCTCGTATCGGTATTCCTTATCTCAACCTAATTTAAATCTTACTTGAAATTAAAAATTAAAGTATGATTGGAGTTGTCATTTTTTATGTAAGTGATGCGTAGTCTAAATTTCCCTTTTATATGACACTAGGCACAAATAGGTCACGACATAATGGTGTTGACTGATTCAAAGCAGCCGATAAAACTTTAGCGTTGATATAAGTAAGCGACATTCTGTGAAACCTCTCTATTATATCCATTACATGTGATAGAATGTTCAAGGTTTTAGTCAAGTGGCTGCTTAAAGCAAGAGGTTAGTAAAATAGAAAGCTCATATATGAGCTTACTGCTTTACTGTCGTCTTCTTTAAGCTACCATCTGTCTTTAATGTTATCAACAAGCCCATTTTCAAGTGGTTGCTTTGAAGAGGTTTTACTGTTGTCGTTTGTTTTTAATGGCGTGCAGTAGAGAAAACGCAATGTGATTAATGGATTCAAAACGTAACGCAAGATAATTGCAGCTTCTGAAAGTGTTTATAACTTTGTTTGAATATGGTTGGTTATCATGATTAGGACTGTTCAGATGCTGTCTAATCTGCTATAAAAACTGTTTACAAAGTATGTAGCGCTTTCAGCATTGTCCATGTAAAACAGTATATAGAGGATATTATATGAGAAATCATCAATTATCTTTTTTAATAAACGAGTTGATTTAAATAATATGACTCGAGCGTTATATTTATTTTAGTCAACGAGTTTATTAAAATTGATAAAGAACGGGCACGATTGTGAGATTCTATTAATCACATAAACATTTTAAAATAAATCTGAATAAAACCATACTAAGTATGGAATGCCGGTCACGACATGCCAATTGCGAAATGCTAAACGCTAATTTGCCAATTGCTAAATGCTAATATGTGATTTGCTGGTTCTATAATGCTAATTTGCCAATTGCCAATATGCCACTCGCCAGTTGCTTGATGCTAGTTCTTGGTTCATAAAACTTGTACGTAAACATCATTCACAAAGGATACAGAATATTGTGCAAGTTACAGAAACGATCGTATCTAATCCTTTTGTGGTCCAAACAGTCTTCAGTGAAACGAAATTATATTGACGACAAATTGCAATAAGCGTTTAACAATTAGCAAATGGCATATTGGCAATTCGCAAATTAGCATTAAGGAAATAGCAAGTGACATATATTAGCCTTTTGAAACTGGAAAATTAGCAATTAGCAAATAAGCAAATGTCATTTAGCAACTGTGAAAGAAGCAATTAGCATTTAGCAATTGGCATGTCATGAACCGGCATTAAATTTACGACAAATGGCAATTTCCATTTAGAAACAGGGCAAATGGCATATTGGCAATTGGCAAATTAGCATTATAGAGCTACCAAGTGACATATATTAACATATAGTAATTAGATTTACGAAAAATAGTCTCTCCGCAATATGTATTTCCGCCACTTATTGACGTTGTTTATAGAAACGTCATGGCAAATGACGTCATTTGGCACACTGCGTTATGCAGCGTTTGTGACTAATAGGTAAGGCCGGAGCCCAAATATTGACGTTTCACTATCATTTATTGAATGGCTCCATAACGCTACCAGATGCGGTTTTATGTTATAATTGAGCTTAGCTATTATCTTTATAACCTGTTGAAAGGAAACGAAAGCGATTGCAATGCAACAAAACTTAAAAAATGTCAGCTTTATTAACAATATAATTCATATGAATGGAAAGTAGTTCAAAATATAATTATTATATAATTATTATATAATAACGTGTGTGTTACTTTGAGATACCACCTTGATTACATATTTCGAAGCATGTTAGCTAACCATTGTACACACAGGTTTGAATGTATCAATTTATTAAGGCCTTGAAGTACGCACCTTTTACAATCAATGTGGTTTTGAGGAGTTCACTGTGTCAATGCAGCTAGTATAGATTTAACCACGGGCTCCTTTACATATATTTATGATCAGTGTCTGCATATATAAAAACTTTTAATATATTGTACAGACAACCCTGTCTAGCCAAAAATGAGCTAGTTTTAATTGAACACTGGAATTGACCATTTGAAATTTAGGGTTTAACGTTTAATGTCAGACAATCCTATTTTACCCGACCACACAATCGTGATTACAATGCTCCCTCCATGCAATGACCATCCGAACAACGATTCTCTTCTTATAACAATAATATTCGATGTTCCCATAACATGACAGGGTGTCTTATTCTTTCACTGCTGTAATAAATTCTAATTAAAATTGTCGATTTTAGCTTTTTCTTAAAGTTGCATGTAGGACATTTTGACAGACGAGACATACAGGCGAGTTACAAACATTTTGAACCCAGATCATGCATCAGGCGTTACACGGCTTATGATTTGTGTTCATACTGTTTATAAATGTACTCTACGGGTATTACTTTTCCCTCCTATAACAAACCCCCTCTGAACACCACATGAAATTTGTTTCCCATTGCTGGTTGGTGTACAGAAAGAAACCAAATTGAAGTAAACTGTATTTGTCACAGATGTAACAATACAATTCAATACAACAAGACCGTCTGCACAAATAAACTTCTCTTGTCTAATATGCGACTAATGAAGCCAAATAACCTTTTAAGAACTCCAATCTGGCAATGATTCAGACATTTTAATCAAATTAATCTAGTTAAAAATGACGTTCTGTGTATAAAATGTCATTAAGTCTGCTTGAAACGTGCTATTAACAGTAATTCCGTCTGCACAGATAGACATCTCACCAAGTCACCTAAACGTGACAGAAATAGAAATCAATTATTTAAGGGGAAGTGTTACTAGTATACCTTTAGAAACATTGATCACACTACATGTATATACCTTTGGTCAGAAGTGTCTGTTGTGTGAAGAAATTCTAACAAATTGTGTATCTGTCGTTTATTTAATGTCTAACACTTTGATTTTTTTTATAAAGGTTTATCGATTTATGGTGCCGAATCGCAATATTTGGTAAACATTCAAAGTTTTTATTTAGCAAACAAAGTTAAAAATGTGGACCGACGGATTATCTAAGCAGGTAAACTCAAACTTGCAGTCAAAAGGTCTGCCTTCTCAAATATTTACAAAGGGCAAAACTACAATTAAAAATTGCAAACAAAACACGTGGCTGTGCTAAACCAAAACCAAAATGTATTTCCAGGGAAAACTGCTTGTATCTTTACCAAACGCCGAAACGCCGAATAACATTGACGTCTGATCAGATCCAAAACGCCCATCACTCAGATTGAAATTTCTTTTTGAATTTGTAAAAGAATGCCTTTTTCAAAAAACAATTGCAGTTTGTTGGTATTTGACTTGGCAGGTTAGGCGCCTTTTACATTATTTATCAGACATGCAGGGTCGTTTAATGTGCTCGATCTATCATTATTCAAAGCAATATTTTATATATAAAGCAATATCTTATAAATATGTCATATCATAAAAACAACTTGCTTAGCATTGGCAATTTTTTGGATCACGAGAACATACTGGCGTTCTCTGCGTCTGTTTGACATTCCCATGCCTTAATCAAAGAATTTGTTTAAGTATAACTATTTCGAGGCATCATGTTTTAGGATATGGATAACCTGGCAAACTGGAGTTACCTTATGACCATACAGCGAATCAATCGATCTGCTTTTTAAGTCAAAATGTGTTGAATTCTAAGATATATGAAAGAAGGCGATACGCTTGAAATCATATGGTATGACATCATAATGGCATTGCTAAGGTTAAAAAAGGATGGTGTTTTATGTAGCAAATTGGATAGCCACATTTAGAGACTTTATCATATATCCCGGCGTGAAGCCTCCTAGACAATGTACATGTGACGTTTTAAATCAGCCGCCGGCTGTTTGACAGTCAGTTTGATTTTTAATCGGACGCATACAACCTTTTATGCAATCATAATCACAGCTGTAAATTGATAAAAATATCACTTCACATTAAAAAAGACAGATGGCAAGAAAACATGTTGATATACAAACAGTCTGACCGGCATCCTATTGTACGAGTATGTCGCAGTTAGCCTTTCAGACTGACCCGTTTGTCAAATTTTGTTCTCAAATAGTAAAATAATGTTGCTCAGCAATTCCGAAAACAGTCCCTGAGATGGCACCAACACGTGTATTGTTAACAATATATAAATATTAGATGGCACTTTGCGTGACATTCAAATTGTCAACCCGAGAAAGAGAATGTCACCCCGAGGCGTAGCCGAGGGTGACATTCTTGTTTTCTAGGGTTGCCAATTAGGATGTCACGCAAACTGACATCTAATTTTTTTTTTATTACACTGAGCTTATCAACCCTGGATTTGGAATCGTTTTATTGGTATTTTATAAAATATGTTGTGAATACCAATTTAGCGTGGACATGTACGTAACGCGGTAAAAAACGTCGCCGTCTTACGACGTTAGATTGTTTATAATTATATTACAAGAAAGAAAGAAGAACATTATGACCGGCGGTAGTAGTCAAGTGGTAACACTGTTGGACTACGATACCAGGGGTCGTGGGTTCGATCCCCCGCCGGACCAGCGGTCTGACTAGAGGATTTTTTCCGAATCCCTTATTATGTACAGGAATGTCCTTGAGCAAGACATGTACCGCGAAATTGCTCCTCTCCACCCAGGGTTAAAATGGGTACCTGTGAGGGTCTGAGCCGGTACTGCGGCTGCTTTAGCGCCATTTGTTAGCAGTGCTCAATATTGTAGGCAAGATGGCTCAATGATCAGGGGGTAAATGTACAGTCGGCTGAGCGGTCATTCGGACTGAAAGTAGACTTTAACTGGTACTTTACTTTTTTTTACTTTTTTAGATTGAAGAAACAGCGTCTTTACATTGTCTAGGTGGCAAATATCCTCTTCCGAAATGGTGGCAAATCGTTAAGGAATGGACAAAGGGAGCAACTTGTACAGAAAATGCCAAAAGTTGATTTGAAGTTACCACTCGTTAAAACGTTCTATTATCGCCCATAGCGAAAATCATATCATAGCTGACAGTATTTTTAAGAGCGGAGAAAAAAACTAATGTCGTTTAGAGTGACGTCACAAAATAAATATCCTAAAGAGTGACAGTATATTTTTGGATGGTTGTACAAGACATGCAAAATGTTAACTTTAGGTCTATGAGAAATTAACATTGTAACTTAAAGCGATGTGTTAAATTACATAAATATTAGATGGCAGTTTGCGTGTCATTCACATTGTCAACCCGGGTAACAGAATGTCACCCCGAGGCGAAGCTGACATTCTTGTTTTCGAGGGTTGACAATTTGAATGTTACGCAAACTGCTATCTAAAACTTATTTTATTAAACCGTGCCTATCAAGCCTGGCTGTGGATTCGTCTCATTCATATTTTATCAAATATGTTGTGAAATTCAACTTAGAGCCGCCGTGCACGTAACGCAGGAAACGACGTTGACGTCTACGACGTCATATTGTTTATATCATTACAAAAAAGAAAGAAAAATAGAGAAAATAATATTTTTTAGAGTGACAAAAAGAATATCATAAAGAGTCACAGTATATGTAGGATAGATGTAAATGACATGCAAAATGTTTCAGTTTGGTCTACGGGAAATTAACATTGTAACTCAAATGATCATTATATTACGAAACACAGTACGTTACGTCCTGTCAAATGATGTCAGTGTACAAAGAATCATAAAGAACCTGGAATGACGATTTCTCTTTGATGTAGAACAAAGCTAGATCCAGTGTCCTTAAAAGCGTTCGGTTTCACTTGAGTCATTTTTTGAAGAAAAAAAACACATTTATACATTGAAAAAACATTATTTCTTTATGTTTAAATGCTTTAAAAATATTTATTTCACATCAATTATGCAAGTTCTAGCAACTGCATATCAATTTTAATGGTGCTTATTGTGGTTTGTTTTAGGTGTCTTTTGTGGGAGGAAACCTGATTGTCCCGGGAAAACCCGTGTGTTCGGACGAGCGACCAATATGTCCACTCACCCGGGATCGAACTGTATATTACGCCTGTGCCTACATCTCAAATTACGTATCGTAAACATTGAAGGTTTGAATACAAGTGGCATCTTGCAGCAAAGTGATTGTAAGTCTTAGTCACTTATCACATCTTTCTTTAAGCAGTCATCTGTACTAAACGCAGTTAAAACGGACAATTTGGGCATAAGACTATGCGAAAAAGGAACCATTTTTTTCTATATGTACACGTCTTTTCAAAATGTAATTTATTATACTCACGGAGTCCAGGTTGTATCTGAAAATGTAGAATGCATTTACCTGTTTAAATTTACGAACAACAATATTATCGAACGATACGCACGTTTAGCTTTTTAAGTTGTTTGCAATCCGATCATTGTAAAAAGGAAACGAAAATCTTAACCCTTATCCTGCGGTAATATCGTTTGCGTCTAAATTGTCGTCTGCAAAATTTGTTAAATCTAGATTTATATACATTTTAAAGTAAATAATCTTAAAGACGAGTGCCAAACAGTTTATATCCAGATCAGACGCCGCGTAATGCGGCGTCTGATCTGGATACAAACTGTTTGCAAAATCAGTAAAGTCGCGACCAGCAGGCAAAGGGTTAATAAGTGTTGTGCTAATTCTGCTTTAAAGCGATATGTACGTGTTTCAAATCATTTTAAGTGAAATATTTCTATCTAAAATGTTGATTGAATTTCTTGAACATTCTCATAATAATTCGAAACTCATTATGTATTTCTAACCGTTAACGATTGAACATTAATTTTAACAAATTTAATGATAAAGTCGGTATAAAACAATTGTATGAAAAGACTGATTAGCTTCTATCGAAACCTGACATGTTTATCAGTGGTTTCAATAATTTACACGAAAGACGAAAAAACACTAACAAGCTATAGTCGATGAATGAGTTTTGAAAAGAAATTATAGTCGAATACATGTAGCTAGTTATAACGTCTTTAACTATGCTTAGGTTGAATTATTTCCGCTGTTTGTTTGTGTAGAGTGTATGTAAGTTTGGAAGTGATTTTGAGTCAGACTTTACATAAAGGTACTCGGCGTATCATCTGAATCTAAACTGAATGTTTCAGTCATCACAAATGCGTCATTATCACGCAGAAGGAAGCATAGTGTGGTTGCATAGAGCGAAAATGTACTATAAAAAGCGTTAACTTTTGTCCCCAGTTAAATTGTCATTTGTATTCAATACATGTAATAGTGTTTGATTGTATTGTGAGTAGTCATTGGTGGGTGTTTATCATATCATAGGCATTACATATTTGCTTAAACTATTAATTATACCCTTTGTAAGTATTTTCTTCTGAATTGACCGATTTTTATCTAGAAAACAACATTCTTAAACTTACAATAGAATGATAACTGGGTCTTATAATTTTCGTTATTTTAAGCGACATCCAGCAAGAGATTCGGATAACTGTATTAGTTATGCGAAATATACAGTGTATAAGATGTTATTATTTCCTGTTTTAGCAAAGACGCAATTCACTGAACTGTCGAAAATTACAAGTTTTTGAAATTTGTATCTATTTTTCTCACATAACTTCCCCTATTTTCTATAGCGTAAAACGATCACAAATATCCGTGTCTCCAATAAATTTGATTACGCCACTCAAAAGTCACTATTTATATAGGGGTAAGTACGTCACTGAGATTCAAAAAAAGCATATTGCTTTTAAAAGTTACTTTAACTCGTTGGTTATGTAAGAAAAAGAATCTGTCACTCGTCGGTGTTTAAGACAAGTCTCAAACTCGTCTAGAATAGAAATGTTATTAAAGGCTGGCTTAATAACATTTACATTCTAGACTCGTGTGAGATCAAATCTTCTGTGCTGAAAATACGACGGCAAGGTCATACGAATCAGACAATATCCCAATAGCCAATTTTCGGTACTGAAGACAGACTGTTGCTGAATGCATAGCGAAAGTAACACAGAATGCTGTACTGCTACCATCTGCTTCGATAAAGAAATTTTTGCTTATGGTACATATTCATGACCTCATTAAATGGATCTTTCTTCTTTTGTGGAGTCATAAATTTAAGACGTATCTATTGGAAAATTGGTTCACATATGTTCATTCATTTTCAATAACTGTTACGGTTTCTCATTATCGAAGGATGCATAAAGCAAACAAAACCCTGTATTAACATTTTTGATGTTTAATTAAATAAGTATGGCCAGTATTTGGCTGCGGCTTTCATTTACATGTAGACAAAAACCGGGTCGCCGCATGGCAGACCCCAAAAAGCACAAATAGCTTCATCAAAGCCCTTAGCAAAATGGGCAACACATAATGTCAAATGTTCATCAAAGCCCTTAGCAAAGTGGGCATCACAACATCTCTAAAGGGTGTGGAGGGTGGGTTTTTACCTAGATTTATGAAGCGGTATTTTCCAAACGCATGAAAAGGTGCTTATGATAAAAGCTATGTCGTAAGAACAACACGCGCAATATTGTAAGAATCACATTCGCCCCAAATCACATTCGGCCCCCTCGATAAATTCGCCAACACCAACACTTGATATTTGGCAAACAGATTGGCTTTCAAAGCATTTTTGGTAAAGTGATGTAAGGTGTCTATAAAATCTCGGACTTATAAGTTAAGGAAAGAAAGCAATACATTTAATAGAATAAAATAATCGGTTCAGTCTGAATTTGAACCCTTTCGGAAAAGGCAAAACTTGATAATGTCCTATTATAAGCCGACGCTTTATCTGCTCTATCCTTCTTCATAGAAATAAAAACACTAATTGTAGATAATATTATGAAGTCACATGAATGTAATGTCGTCGATAGTACATGTAAATAGTAATAATAGAATGTAAGCAACTCTCTCTTAAGAATTTATTTGCTAAACTTAAAAATGTGAACCAGGACCTATACCCTCAGCGAAATATGACGAGTGACAGAGGTGACGTAATACTAGTATCATTTTACCTTATTGGTTCGTCGGTAATCGTATTAATTTGTCATTAAGACATGTTGTGTTTATCCTGCGGTAAATGAGCAATTGAAAAGCGGCCAAGTACTAACTAATACAAACGTAAGGTGAGTCGACAGGCTCTTGTATACTTGTACTGTACATGTTCTTAGTTGTTTCATGTATTAAACTGTAACCGTTTTATTGAAGTGTTAATCTATCTTATTCAGAATTGTCACTATATTCAATACAATCAGTTCAAATAACCAACAATGACACCGTAAATCACATTGAACATGTGTCGCCTACTTGTTTATTGTTCAAAGTGTAATGGGAATATTCCTTAATGTCTTCTCATTATTTCTATTCTTCGTGTTCAGCGAATATTTAGTAGCGAAATCAGATCAACGTAGCTTAATAAGGTTGTCTGTGTCGACCTAAACGACTTGAAATATTCTTTGAATTAGTGATTGAGTGTTGTTTGTTCCAGAAGAAATTAATTATTCAATACTTTTAATGTTTATAGGGATCTCATTAAACTTAAAGTACCATTTAATTGCCATAATTAGCCCGCTATCTGTAAGATTGCCAATATAAATTTCATTGATAAAACATTCTCATTAACCAGTTCGCGTGTACGGTGGTAACATATTTCGTTGTCTAGAAAGACGAGTCAGAAAAAAGTGTGAAGACCAGCATTTATATGTGGCACGTCATTAAAAAGCGGGATACATTTCACCTTTTCAGCACCAAGCTCATTGTGAGGTTTTATCCCATTCACCTATGTACTGTCGTCTGATTCAATACAGTTGTCTGCCAGATCGTTTTAAAGTTGAGTATCAAATAATTTGGATGCTGATCAGACGCCAAAGTGATAGATGTATTCAAGCTGTATGCAACGTCGGTTTAGGCGACCTCGGCGGTGAAAGGGCTGAACGCTGTTCACATGGCAAATTATTATTATAAAGCATCCAGCGGCGAATGTGCTTTTGCAGAGACAGTCGTAATTCCTTCTCTGAAACATGCCAAACGAAACGCAAGCACAATGCATAACATGTAGAAAATTGCAATAAAACATTATTGAAAAGGTGTGTTGAAACAGTTTCGGTTCGTATTTGTTGTCTTGATACACTGTGTATTATATCTGACTTAAGGCGGCAATTGACACAATGGCATATACGAGCCAATCGGGACTTGGCAAGTACTTTATTATTGTGTCTATAAATGGTGAATCTATATTTATTTTATTATCAGCTCATGTAAACTGAATAAAACGGTTTAACAGCCATTCAAAGAGGTTGGCATAAGAACCGTCTAAGACAACAGGTCTCTTTATGCCGGTTAACAACATTGCAGAAAGCTCACTGAGGTTTTAGATTCTATATTCATTTTGTTGTTATTCAGTACATGACCAAACTTCCTAGAGCTCTGTATACACCATTACGGTATTGCTGGATTAGGACAATATACTTAATTTAAGTTAATTCATAATGGCATTGCGAATGTTATCTCTTTCATGGTCAAATGCTTCTGGAGATGTTTACCATGTTTACCACTTTAACGCTTTATCGTCTTCTGCTTCAGTATTGGTGTCTGAAATACACGTTTGAAAGTTAGTTTTAGTGTTTAATGACTTAATAAATATCGATAAGAGTGTCAAACAGTTTGGGTCCTGATCAGACGCCGCGTTACGCGACGGGTGATTAGGACCCAAACTGTTTGCAAACGCGCTTTAAGGCATAATTGAGAGTTAAAAGGATAAATGGTTAATGCTAATACTGTATGTCCTTCGTAAATAGAAGAGATGAAATCCTAAGATTTCCAAATGTGCATTTTTCAAGTGCGATTTTACGAATCGTACCTTTACCCCATAGCCTATTTCTAGTTTTGTTGGCATGTGACTACTTAAGGCAGGCTGGAAGTAAGGCGCATTCTGCTTTACTTTCAGCCTGTTTTAAGATACCATTTGCAAGAAAAAATTCCGAAGATTTAGGAAAATTCCGGAGAAATGGCAGCCCTGGTATGACAGTCCTACATGTTTCCTACAGTCCTCTGCTTTTAGCGCTCTTTCAGACTAAGTCTTGCTTTCCCGATAATTCAAATTTGGTTTTGACATTTCCAGGAAGCGAAACAACTCCCCTGAGTGTATAATCAAGGAACAATGATTATATCTATGTGCCAACTTGAATATTCTAAGAATTATTGGGACTTTAAACACATGTTTTACAAACACTGTGTAACAATATCTGTCTTTAAATAGTATGAGTACAGGAACACCTCTCTATAACGACTACAACATTGGTCCATTGTGACGATTGTAAGGTGTTTACGACAGATGCCTGTTTAAAACAAGCTGGCAGTAAAACAGAAAGCTTTTTGAAAAGCTTTCTGTTTTACTGTCACCTTGCTTAAGCTGTCACCTAATTTTCCTACAATAAGTTGTTTTTTAGTCATCGTAAAACAGCGCTCCCTCTCTACATCGACACACAATGGGAGACACATATTGTGTACGTTGTTAGGAGGGAGTCGATATAGGGAGGAAACATTAAGACTTGGTTTACATATGCAAACAGCTTGAATCCAGATCAGATGCCGTGTTACGCGGCGTCTGATCTGGATTCTAGCTGTTTGTAACTCGTCGTTAAATCTATTCTATCTAATTGTCCACTTGTAGCTTTGAAAAAAAACAGCAGACGACAAATTCAAGCAGACGGTAATACAGCCTTGGACATGAATGTCTTGTTTAGGGAACTGCGACACGGGTCGTTATGAGGAGGGAGTCGTTGTTGGGAGCACTCGTAGGTTTTGCTATATTTCTATCAAATACACTGATCTTGCCATTTCCGAGAGGTAAAGCTGTTTCATAACATACTTTGTCTCAGGGATATACATGCATTAACATCCGAGAAGTATTTTGAGAGTATCATACAATGAAAAAACGAGTTGAAACGCTTAAACGAATCTTAACGCAGAAGCATTGTAATAAATTGTAGAAATTACAGATTGTCATTTTAACATGGCTGTCAGGCCCTCTACTCGGACGAAGTTCTTACCCTACTTATGTGTTTAACTGGGCAGTTTATAGTGTTTGATTGCTTAACATTAACACAATAGGTAAAAAATGGAACCAAAGGGGCCAATTGCAAAAAGTTGTTATCCTTTAGAACAGAGAGAACCGATCTCAAATCATCCTCATGGATTTTGCGAGATTAAGCACCATTGAAGTTTCTCTTTGGCAGAATGGAGCTGTATATGGATAGCTATATTCAGCTCCGTTACTGACCGGGTTCAGTGGAGTGTCCCAATACGGTTCATCTCATTCAACAGTATCTCTATACCCTTTATTGGGTATTTAAAATCCTCTGAAGACGGAGCATGGCTGCCTATATGGCGAGGTAATTGAAAACAGCTTTGCACGTAATCCTCCAGCTTGACAGGCGATTATGTCTGTACCAAGCTTTCCTATGAGTTTTAAGCACAGATGCGCCAACAACAACGACATGGATGTATTTTGTTTTAATACGAGTTGCTAACAGTTGAAAGACTGTTTAAACCCCCAAGTCAATCGCTGTCTGCTTGGGCTGAAATATATTTCATAATGGACATCAGTTATATAACCCTATGCAGGCTGATAGCAAAATTGTGATAACTACGACCAACAGTTCCAAACTTCCTGATACAGACAAGACGCCGAAAACCTCTGGAATCATCTGAATCCAAACATATTGACACTTTGAAAGAAAATGCACAGTAGTGTAATCGTTAATTATATTTTATACCCATGCATCAGACCTCTTATCTGTATAGGCAGTTCCGAAATCATACAAATACGGCGTGTAGCGGCATGATTTGAAAAAAATTCTAATTTGATTTATTTTACAAATCATGTCGAAAACCGGCATCTGTAAATTTGATTCAACATGATTTGAAGAAAAAAAAAATTTTAAATTTTTTTTTACATAGGCTGGTATTTGGAACATAAATACGATTCAGAAACGCGTACGATTAACATTTTGATAGATAAAAGATGACTAAACTATAAGGCAGCGACGGTGGAAAGTTAGATATAATGACAATATGCGCTAAAGTGAAGTTCACTAACCTCTCAGGGTTTCTATAACACAGGTCAGTAAGTCATTATTCCAAACAGTATTTTATCACCCTTGGCATGTTATCACCCTTTGCATGTTGCAAGTGAACAATTGCAATCAGAACTATGATTGGGATTTTTTAGATAAGTTTTCGAGAATATAGTCAACTATTTAAAATCAATACTGTTTGACATTCATTTTGAGTTTACCTATATTTACAATTGTTTTTGTTTTAATTCTTTCGCAGACAACATGTTTTAAGCAGATGATAGTTTAGTTTGATAATGTTTAAAGTGCTAGCATGTGACATTCATCCATCTCTATCAATCTCTTCTCGCACTAGCAAACCCAGATTGATTAAATTAAAAACGTCTGGTCTTCTATTTAGCGAATACGATAATCGAATATAAAAACATTATCCTGAATTTCGACGAAATGGTACATGTATTCATTTGAACCTTACTTGTTACATAAACGAATGGTGTATTAATGCATGACACTCTCATAGACAAGCATGTCTTTCTGTCTGTCTATCCGTCTGTATGTATGTTAAATGCAGACGAGATATAGAAAGAAAACTATACGAACCCTTGACTAATTTCAACAGCGAAATCCGACATAAAACGAAAATGTAAGTGTTATATGTTTGCAAAATGTTTCGCGCCTGATCTGGATATATACTGTTTGCCACACTTAGTTAATTTTTCATAAGTTAAAAAAACATAAAAACTGATTATAAGGGTTTTTTCCGCAGACGACAACTAAGCGTTATAAGGATCAGACGCAAACTTTGAAATTGCTGTTTGCCATCCTATAAAGAGTTGAACTTTTGTGCAACTAGTCAGAACTATACATATTGCCACATATTTATAAGGCGAAAGCTAAATACACGATAAAAGAAAAAAAGGAGCAAAAGAAAGTTTCTACTTTAATTCGTTTGTTACTTCATTCATGTTTCTAGATATCGGGTATTAACCTTTTTATGCCTAGTGAATTATTTTATGTTGTATGCGATACTAGTATTGGACGAGTACATTTGTCATTTGCCAGGTACGTATTTTTGGTTTAATTTGATATTCCCATTTTACCTTTGATAGAAATTACTGGGCTAGGGTTTACAATTAGTCCGCCACCAAAACCTAGGGTTAGGACCTTAGAGGTCCTTTTGGTATTTCCGTCGAAATTAACTGGCCATATCTTGTGACATTAACCTGGCCATTTATTGTAACATTAATCTGGCCATTTATTGTGATGTTAACCTGACAATACAAATGACATTTTTAGTGGCGGATTAATTGTAAAATTGCTCCAAATTACTGTAAGCAAACCATGAAAGTTCCTCATACCAGACGCCACGTCATGTAGCGTGTAATCTGAGAATACACTGCTTGCATATGTCTCCTTTATTGGACGCTGGGCACAAATGGGTTAATCCTTTCACTGCCGTTACATAACGTTAAAACAAGCCTAAAACATTCCTGCCATTACTTCATCTGCTCGCAACAGTGTCGTCTGCTTTCATTTCTAAAGATTATTAGTTAAGACAGTTTTAACAAAAATTCTATACACCCATGTCGAACAGTTTGGAACCTGAACTGGATTCGTATGTGTGCAAATGTACTACTGTTAACGCATGTATTAAGCAGTTACCTTCTTGAATGGATGAGCTCTGAACATGGAATGACCTTCACAATGAAACCTATCGTTTACGACAACGAAATTGGAGGCTATTTGACTGCATGAGAATCAGGTGACAGCATAAAGCAGGATAAACGTAAAACAGACAGCTTCTAAAGGAGCTGTTAGTTTTAGGTTCACCTTTCTTTAATCAGTCACCTTTTTTAAACACCTCAGGATCATTAACACAATCGAGTGGTCGTGCTACACATATTTAACTGTATTTATGTCTCATAAGACATTCATATCATAAGTCAATTGTCGAGTATATAAGGAAAACTCGAATGGTTCCTCAGGAGCGAAATGCTAACATGAAAACACTAACATTTTCACTGCCACCATGACGCCCATCCACTGCCATAACATCGTTTAATCACAAACATAACTGCTTTTATATTGTATCTAAAGTTTGGCAGTTTAGGTAATTATACTTTAAACATTTACCAAGTAACCCGTTTATAACATTAAATACAGGTGATCACTTAAAGCAGGTTGAAAGAAAAGCAGAATGTGCCTGAAGGCACATTCTCTTTTACTTTCAGTCTGCTTTAAACAACCATCTGCTAGGCTATATGACAATATTTGTTATGGTAATTGTTCATGAGGGTATGAACTGGAACTTTTTTTCTAACTTAAATACGCTAAAATTCGCTTCCATGCGGTAAAGAGTTAATTAATTTATAACACAACAGACGGCGTGAGCGTTGAATAACACTCATATATAACTAGATGAATAACTATGCAAATGAGGTACGCCACGACGTCGTTTACTTGTGACGTCATTAAAATGCGTTCTATGCGTTAACACTCAATGTTTTCATTCCTTCATGTAGATTCAATTTATAGATTTTTGGTTGTAATTAATCAACATTAGATCTACATGAAAGTGTTTATTAAACATTTAATAACATAAACATTATGCTAGTGAACGGGGTTACTTTTGAACAACTTTTTTCTGTATAGAATCTAGATCTACTTATTTTGCGCTTAGCATTTACTTGACTTCAAAGGCTACGATGGAAAACCGTTCTAGGTTATGTTATAAAAAGAGTATAACATTCGTGTTAATAATTTATTGGATATATCAACCTCGTCGTTATAGAAAACGATAAAATCTCGGCAAATCCTCGCTTTTATCGTTTTTATAGACTCGTTTAATAAGTCCGATTAAATATGAACACTCTTGTAATGTCTTATATTTATATGAGCGTCAAACACCTGATCAGACGCCAAGTTTCGCAGCATTTGATCTGGACCAATAAATACGAAAGACTCAAGCAGGAAACGTAACACAAACAATACACCCACCTCTCAAGCAGGCACACACACACAGTCATACCACAACAAACACACACACACACGCAATACCATTCCTTCATCTACATACTAAATAGAAAACAACACGCAAGACATAAAGCTAAGTGAACATAGGAGCCCGCCTTGGTACGGTCAGTAGCAATCAATAATTAATTATAAATTAATTAACCATTAACAACCACTGGGAGGTTAAACCTGGGGTTAGGGGCGCCCAACCTCATTCTTATCTCCTATATTCACCTATAAAGACAAACAGTGTACATAAATCATAAACCCTGTTCCAAAACCTTACAATCAAAAAGACCGCCAACACAGTAAGTAAATACATGTAAAACATCTAACAAAAAATCTATGACAAGATTATTAGTAACACGGGAAAGAATTTAACATTCAAGCCCGTGCTAAAAATAACCCACTGTGGCAACGGTCAAATTGTACTCAAGCGACTAGTCTATAGTCACGAGTATTTGTAAGACATGGATGGGTTCAGGGTACGACAGAGAGGGAGGGAAAAACAAACAAAGCACGAAAATCCGACATAACTCTCCCGGTTAAGGACGGCTTTTGAGATACATCATCATGTAGTGCTAAGCCCTGTCTGTCGTCGCACAACCAACGAGGAAAGCATGGTTATCAATTGTAGATTGATCGATAACCAAACGTGAAGTGCGCAGCAATATAGTTGGGTCATAATCTTTTTTGAGGAAAATTCTAATACGTTTCACAAACAGGTTTTGAAAATGAATGTGTCTAAGAATCTTACGAAGTTTGTAAATAACATCACCATAAAACTCCGGATGTGAAATACCTTGCCGCAGAAAAGACTTTAAGTTACATTTATACGTGTTAATGAGAGGACGATTTCTATAAAAAGAATTTAGAAAATGTTTTACGAAGTTTATGAAATCTGTAACCCTGTTTAAGAAGCTTTTCAGTAATAGTTTTATTACGAATGTGGAAGTCCTCAACAGAGGTACAGGCCCTAGCAAAACGAATAAGTTGTGAGATATAAACCCCGTAAGATGTAGAACGGGGAACATCGCCATCTAGATGAGGATAATTTACAATACTAAAATCAAAATCATCTCGTTTATCGTAAATCTTAGAAGAAACAATTCCGTTATTTATTAAAAGATCTAAATCTAAAAATGGTGCCGACAAATTTGACTCATTTGTTTTATTAAGGCGTAGTTCTTATGGGTAAATAAAAGGAAACAACGTATCAAAAAATGGGTTGACTGTTTGTATATGTTTGTGTTGTCCAGCTTCGCACTAAATGGGTTGAGTACTCGTATAAGTCCATATGTACCGAACTGGTTCGTGATAAGTAAACGTACTGAATAGTCATATTTAAAATATTCTTTTCACCATAAGAGACTGGCCAATATGTTTCAAGAGCCTTGTTTTAACCGCATGAATGATTAACGAGGTAATTTACAAAATATGTTCTGTCTAGACAGCGTTCGTGACGGGCAAAAACAGATTCTTAATTACTCACTCGTTTTAGTTCTAACGAAGTCCTGTCTAGAACACTTATTTGTCAGTCCATTAAGACTTTTTTGTCAGTCAAATCGACAGAACGTATTAACCACTTCATTGTCATGACGTCATCAGTTTCAAGCCATTGTCGTCTGTTTTCTTTTCTGAAAACTAAATTTTAGATAAATTTACTAAAGTAATACCATTATGATTGTTAAACAGATTGTACCCTGGTCAGACGCCGCGTAAATAGCCATTGTGCTGTGGCAAGGCAGTCAAAGGACTAAAGGCGTTATCTTGAACTGCTGGTATACTAAAACCTCTCCCCAGCGCCGCTTGAAAAATATATGAGGATTGTCATGAGAAACCAGGGGCCCGTTTCATCAAACTTCGTACGACAAACACGGTCGTAAGTCAAAACTTTAAAATACATTTAAATCTGATTTCTTTATCTAATCCTGTCTGGTGACATCTCTTTGGAATCGTCTTAACAGAACAATTCCAAAGAGATGTCACAATTCACAAGACACGATTAGATTGAAAAATAAATAATAATTTAGACTTTTATAATCTGAGTTACGAAAACAATTGTCGTATGAAGTTTTATTAAACGGGCACCAGGACCTACTACATTGCAGAACAGTGTAGACCAGTATGAGCAATCATCTCAGGCGTCAGAAAAGTTAACACGTGAAATATAATAAGGTATGTGCCCTACCCATTTGTGCCTAGCCGTCTATAGTAGGGACACAGGAAAGCAATGTTGAATCTGGTCAGACGCCGCATAATTCTGGAACAGACACACCTTAGACTAGGCGCCGCTTCTCTTACGCGGCTGCACGTCTTAGCTCATACTGTTTTGTTTGTAACGAATCTGATGATACATTTCATATACAGTAAATTTTCTTTAACACAGATCTTATCTTCCCACAGGAAGAAGGTAATGCACATGACAGAGTTATTCGTGTCACTTGCATTTAGCAATCACTCGGATGTTGGCAAAATCGTGTTAATTATGTTTCCACAGTTTGGATCCAGATGCAACATTTCTTCTTGATCCAAACTGTTTGACACTCTGATAATATTTTGCTGACAGATTATTCCTTTCAATCAATGTTACAGTTGACAATTACATAGCGTACTGAGTGTTAGAGACCAACATTTAGCCTAACTAAATAGTATTTTAAAAGTGTGTGTACTGTTAGAGATATGGTCATTTGATAACTGAGTCATATGGTTCCATTTGGTCATTTATTAACCGCTAAGGAGTATCATTTGCTATATAATCACGATTTGTGTCATTTTGTAACGGTCCAGAAAATTGGAAAAGTAATTCCGTAGCCGATTATTTTCAGGGTTGTTTTTAAAGAGTTGAAATAAGGTGTATGTCTAAACTATACGTGAATGTTACCAAAGAACAGTATAATTTGAAACACATACAACAAGTTATCAAAGATTTGTTTTTATATTTTGTGCGCTATTTAACCATAAAACCTAATTTGATTGGTCAATAATGAAATTGTAGTAAGTGTTTAGGTTAGGACAGTGCTCTCTCTTTACAACAACCCCCGATTGGAAACAAATTGTATGTATGTTGTTCAGATGGAGCTGATATAGGGAGGTAAATTGGCTTATATTTTTGAACAGCTTGAATCCAGTTCAGACGCCGCGGCGTCTAATCTGGATTCAAACTGTTTGTCACTCTTCATAAAAAAAATTCTGCCAAATTGTCCATTATATGACTTTGAGAAAAGCAGCAGATGACAATTTTAAGCAGATGATATTGCAGCTGAGAAATTTTGGACATAATTTCCTTGTTTTGGGAATAACATGAGTCGTTGTTGTAAGGACGGATTCTGAGGGTCGTTGTAGGCAAGGGGCACTGCAGTTTCATACAGGGAAATTATTATTGTTGTCTCTTTTTGAAACTTAACGCAATGCAACAAAATTTAGAAAATAACAACTTCTGGATAATATTTTTCAATCCGGTTGATAAGGAATTAGGGTTCTAATAACACGCCGGTTACCCACCATCTGATCCGGTTCCAAACTGTTTGCAATGGAAATGAGGCCTTTGGAATATACGCGTTTATCGGAAAAGAATTTCGCGTTCTTCGACTGTATGAGATTTCAAGTGTTTTTATACCGTCGAGAAGACGTTATTCTTTCTTAAAAAAAAGCGTTTACGCTAAAACTATTGTTTACATTACAAACAGTTTGGAGCCAGTTCAGACGCTGGGTAACCTGATGTCTGATCTGGCTCCAAATTGCTTGCCATTCAGCATAAAATAAATCATGAAAAATGTCCAAAAAATGTTATATTTTACAGTTTACTGCTACGCGTTTGCGTTTCATCTGCGTTTAAACGGGAAATAACAACATTGTCCCAACTGTAAGTGAAGCATATTATTTTAACCAACTTGAAGGAGAAAGTTAAAAATATCAGCAAATACAATAATATATCATGCAAAATTACAAATGGGGACTGTGTAAAATTTCATTAATCACTTGCCTGATATCTTATATGCATGGAGAAAAGACAATTATTGGTGGTCGGATGTGCATTTCGATGAAATATCAGTTTTGATGTAATCAATTACCATTTATTGATTATTATTCTGGAAATAAGAAATATTTTGATGATATTCTAATGGTAAAGATTGTATATACACTCATTGACCATTTAAATTTCAAATGAAAAATCCCGATTTCAAATCAGATATACAAGTAGTCCATGTTTTGAATATTGATAGTTAATTTTGGCCAATACTTTTTAAACATAATATACAGCACACATCCTATTCTGATGGCCCCTACATTAGCGCTCTAATCAGCGTTTAAATTGTTTAAAAATAACACATGTATATTTCGTCTGTTTGTTTGATAACAGTTGGAAAGAAATGCGTTATAGACTTACGAAACAACGATGAATGTCAAAAGGTGTGTATCCTAATCCGATGTCACGCTAAATACGTGGCGTCTATTCAGAATCCAAAGTGTTTGCCAAATGTCCGCATTGTCGGCCGTGGCTGTGGAATAGTTAATTCAAGAGGCAAATTCAAAACTCTTTGGCATTCAAATCGATATTTGATTTCTCAAAATGCTTTACATTTTTCACTTTTTTGTTTAAAAAACACCTCTTCACCGGACTCGTATGGTGACGACATAAATGTCCGGTTTATATATGGTTCCAATTTAGAGGGGTTTTAACCCTATACTTTGTTTCTAGTATCGTTTATAGCTGACCACTGAACACGGTGTTACGACCCGTTTTGTAATAACGTTGCATAGTGTAGTTATTTCTACAAAGTAGGATGGCAACTAAGCAGGTAACAACTAATTCAGAATGCTTTAGTTTCAACCTTCTTTACGCTATCATATACTAAAATATTTCTGCTGATACAATATTCATAAACGTATATAGTGGAACTATTTTCTTCAGTGTATTAATAATTCAAAGGCGTAAAAGTGTGTATTAATAGTAAAATGGATTAAAATAAAAAAGGGTTTGAAACAGGACAATTTTTTTGTCCGGTTAAGAGAGAATTCCGGTATTTAGAGGTTCCAGTTTGGAAGGGTTCCACTGTATTTTAGTCCTATCGCGACCCCAGGAGACACGTTCCCATATCAACACCTCATTTAAATATGAGGTACTGAACTAGAAATGTGAACCCTAATCAGAGTTACCAATATTCTGGATATTCTAACCTTTTCAGCTCTTTAATTTACATAAAAAATTATTTTAAGATGGATTTATCTATCAATCCAAATCACTGAAAAAGTTTCACCTTTTGGCAACCTTTTACTGTATCATGCCAGACTATGCCAGTGATCACCATTTCTTTCTGCCAATTGACTAAGCTGGCATCCCCGTGGACCGCATTGGGTCGTTTGGTGTGGTGATTGAATGAAACGGGTTACATCATCATTACAGCATTAAACCGGCCTTCATTTTATATTGTATTAACATATTCAATCCCAGTATACGGTACTCGTACCGTGTACCTGAGACGAATATAGTTGACCTATTCAAACAGTATAGACCCTGATCAGAGGGCTCTGATCCGAGTCAGCACTGTTTGTCACTTTGCATTGCATTGCATGTATTACAAAACCAACCCTTTGAACATGTAGTGCCTAATATTCTAGACTTAACCCTTTCGGTGCCACTTTTATCATTAGGTTTTTACCCCTTCACCGATATATTGTCGTCTCCTTAAATTTGTTTACAAGAACGTTTCAAAGTTAGAATTGAGGTACAGTAGTAAAACTTAAGAAATATCGATACGTGTGTCAAACAGTTGGATCCTGATCAGACGCCGCGTAACGCGGTGTCTGATCAGGATTCAAGCTGTTTGCAAAGTCGACTTTATGCGACTTCGGTGCAAAAGGGTTCATTGTTAACTGAATTATTCAATCAAAGGTTTAACAGTTGAATGACTTAAAGCATATAGTATATTTAATTCCATTACAGACACGGAAACAAAGTGCTATACGGGTTAATCGTTTTTTGCTCTTCCTCTGAGTTTATGGTAAAACCTTATTGACTTCAACTACTTCGTTAGCGACAAAGAGGTGCCTTTATTGTTTTTACATAAAACAATTATCTTATATGTCAGTAACACGTGTCTACAGATTGACAGTTCCCTCTTTAGTTTGTGTTGCATCTGCAGTATCCGTAGATCAAATCAAATAACTCAAGCCCGCACATCGATGTTGTTATTACGCCAGACACTTTAAACGAATGGTATAGCTTTTTTTGCCGTGACATACGGGTTTTGTTGTTTCTTGCCTTGCTTGCAGAAATACACAGTTCTAAATTTCTTTTAAGGTAGCTTGATAGTTTTGATACTGGAGGCGGATTTTTCTTATTTATCATCATGATTTATTATTTGTTCTCCCATTTTATAGATTAATGGTTTAAGTGGTACACATGCCACCATATAATGTCTTTTTTAAAAAATATTTTATTTTTTTACGATTTTATACAAACGGCGATTTCAAAGCCGTCTTCATTTGTAATGCCTTTAAAATTGCAAATAATAGACTTCATTAACATATCTAGGGATCCGTGTCTCAGATTTTTAAAATTCCCCTTCGAACTATTATTATGTAATATCAAAGTTATTTTACCGTTTAAAGTCGATTTCTATTACGTAACGCTTTGCTGTGAACAGCTGGAGAACCTCATCAACATTCTGAGACAAGGTTCACTAGAGAAGATAATACCCTTTCATCTGCTTTAAACCGCATGAAAATCGGACCCCAACTGCGAACACAATTGTTGTTCAAACATACCGCGTGTCTGAAAATAAGGAGGTGCCGAAAACGTCAATTAACTGATACGCGTGTCATTTTGACTGTCTGACACAGTGCGCATACCTTGGGGTCCAACTTTTGTCCTTTTTGTTTCAACCAATAAGAAGACACATATTTCGTATGCGATTTTCTATAGCTCCACCCTTAATAAAAATACCAATTATATTTCAATAATGATTTTAACATGGGAAACCCATAAATCACGCAACAGCAACTGGAGAACGCCTCTAACTGGTCACGTGGCTGGACTACGGAGTGCTTAATGAGGTGAGATTTATTAATCAGATAGCCGTGAAATACGTTTCGTTTGGTTTTGGAGATTTTGTCAATTTGTAGAACAGAATGTCGGCTATCAAAATCGGAAAAAAGTTAAAAACACCAATTTTGCAGTTTTAAAGCTATCAAGACACCTTTAAACGACCTTTTAAAACATATGACCGTTAAATGCAGTACAACGGTATTACATAATGATTGAGGGCTTTCGGAATTAACTTTGCCTTACCTGCATTTAACTACCAACTGTATTTTACAGAAAATCCTCTAATATAATTTTTACACCAGTATTTGTCAAGAAGGCGAGAACTTTATCTTTGTTTTATAAATATTGATTTGTTACATATCTCATATTTAATGCTGTTAACCATATAAGTGTTAATTATATTGGAATGTTGCACATATCTCCTGTATGGAGGAAATAAAACATTGAATTGAATTGAAACAGAAAGTTCCCAAAGGAGTTTTCTGTCTAACTATCAAAGCCACCTGTATTAAACACGTGATGATTAACACAATATACAGTGGAACCTCTATATTACGACCACTAAAAAGCAGGCTAATTGTCTGTTTAAAAATAGATGACTGCTTAAAGCAATGTGAAGGTGAAACAGAAAGCTCCCATAGGAGCTTTCTGTTTCACTTTCACATTGCTTTAAGTTGTCACCTGTATTTAACGACTAATATTTGACACAATTTAGTGGTCGTAATAGAGACGTTTCACTGTAGTATGATAATGTGCATTGACGCAGAAAAGAGAATATGTAAAAGCTTTTTGCTTCATATTGTAAGACAAAAATATAGTTCTGCTATATGGGTTTTTGTTCCATGCGACACGTGGCCACCTTGGTAACAGAATAACGACCTGCTGATGCGATTTGAGGTTAAACTTCGTTATTGTTTACTTAAGAAATAATCTATGTACTACCGTTGTGAAACGGTATTTAACAACGGTTGGGAGTTGTGGTGCGCAGGAATTGACCACGAAGGCCGAAGGCCTGAGTGGTCAATTCCTGCGCACCACAACGACCGACCGTTGTAAAATACAGTTTCACAACGGTAGAACATAGATTAGTTCGATTCTAACATGACCAGGTGTAAGGAAATTCATTAGAAAGGAAATCAAATGTTCCATACTTATTTCCTCAGCGGATGAAGTTTTTCGACCGAATAACTTTTTTCCGCGGCATTACAAGAATCTTACACCCATAAGCAAATTCACAATTACCGATCCATAATCTGGCAAAGAACAAACATTACATCAAACAAGACAGAAGAATGAGAAAATTACTGTAAAGTTACTGGTTAAAAGTATATGGTCTTTACGGGCTATATGAATAACGAAAGAAATTTAAAAAACATAACGTATGAACGCACGTGGTCACGTCATGTCATATAACCGTGGGAGGAGCGGGGTAGGGAAGAGCGTGGTATACCGTCTCAGGTATACCACGATAGACCTGTTCTTTGTTTTCAGAGACGAATTCACGTGTCATGTTAGAATTAACCATACACCCCATATATACACCTTTTTACGGATTTAATTTAGTTCTCCAAAGAAGTAAATAGTTTATTTAGCTGTGAATAGGTATTCTAAGAAATATTAAAAGGAATATGGAAGTTTAAAGCAGGATGAAAGTAATTCAGAATGTGCCTTAAGGCACATTCTTTATTACTGTCAACTGCTTAAACTCTATGGGGTTAAGGGTTTACCGTTTCACGATCAATTTTAAAGGGGCTCGCAACCGGATTTAGCATTAAAAATAGTAATTTGTAAATATATCAAATGCTTATATAAATGGGTAAGATTTAGTTTAGGATAATAAATTCTGTTAAAAAATGCATTTCAAAGCGATTAATAGTACATATTCGTCTCGGGTTTATGTCTGAGCCAGTGTAGAGAAGCAACAACAACAACTACATGTATACCGTCTACTAACGCTATAGAAAAACGATGGAAAATATCTAAAACAAACTAAGATTCGGTGACGATTCTTGAGACTTTTTTTGGACTGATCATATTTTTTTAATGTCAGAAGCCAAATAATGCCACAAATTTGCATTTATTTGAGTATTTTATTTTATTTGACAAGTACACCATCCGGTTGCGAGTCCCTTTAAGGTGGTATAATTGACTTAATTTCAACACAAGTGGCAAACAGTTTTGATCCTGAATGCGGCGTCTGATTAGGATCGAAACTGTTTGCATATGCTCTGTATGGCGTCATTGAAAGTGAACGGGTAAAATGGGTTATTGCTTAACCATTTCTTCACCTTACCTCTATTCCCATAGATGCAAATATTGTTCGCCTTTACACTCCTCTTTAACCTTTTGAACCCTAGTCCCGTATATAGGCGTGCTTTTCAAACAGTGTACATGTGAGTAGAACACTTGTCCTCTGCAAACAGTGAAGACCCAGATCAGAGGGCTCTGACCAGGGTCTTCACTGTTTGTCATAATGCCAATTATTGACAAAACAACCATTAAAGTCAGAAATGGACTAGACTTAAATGGAAACTGACATTGTCCATCTAAAGTTTCAGGGAGGAAAGAGTTAATTAACCCGTTTATAACTGAAACAACATAGAGATCGATATTATCAGATTCTAATTAAGTTAAGTCCGTTTTTTGTCTATCTATGGTTGTGTTTTGTAATGTTTTTAAAATGACAACAGTGTAGATCCTGATCAGAATGTTCTTAACAGCTACAATGAAGGTAAATGACAAGGACAGTAAAGACGCTATAGACCCTGATCAGATACACTGCTGGTAGCCACAAGTACAGTAAAACCTCTATTTTACGACCACTAAATTGTGTTAGTCAATAGGTGTTCACGCCAGGTGACTGTTTAAAGAAATGTTACAGTAAAGTAAAAAAGCTCCTTAATGAGTTTGCTGTTTTACTATCCCGTTGCTTTAAGCTGTCCCCTGTATTCTATCTCATCCATTAGTCTTCTGTTTGGTGGTCGTAATAAAGAGGTTTAACTGTATACTATATGGGCTAAAAGCTGACTTTCAATGCTACTACAGTGGAGAATCTGTTATTCTTTCCCAATAAACGCGTTTACGCTAAAACTATTATTTGCAGTGCAAACTGTTTGCCACCAAGATAAACAAAAATGATCACAATTGTCCAAAATTGTACTTTTCTACGTTTTAGCACTTTGCGTTTGCGTACGTTTGCGTTTAAACGGGAAAGAATAACAGATTCTCCACTGTACCATACTCTTATATAGACACTTTTCTACATTTATTTCCAAGAACCGTGTATCACCCTATCGATAACATCGCTTCCCTTTAGATTGTTTTAATATGATCAAATCTGAATCAGTTTAAACAAGCTATGGGAGAAATGTTTGAACTTACATGTATATTAAAACACTGCTTATGCAAACCAATGCTTCGTTTGAATTGCAATCCTTTTACTTCTATTAACAATGTCTACTTTAATCCGTTTATGACAAGCGTCCGACAAAAGGGACATAGGCAAACAGTGAAGACTCTGGTCAGATACCGCATTGTGTGGAGTCTGATCAAAGTCTACAAAGTTTGCTGATAGGAATTTCACTATTAAACAAAACCTTAAAAATGCAATCTTTAGATAAAAAATGGACTTATCCAGTTTATAAGCATGGACGAATCCACTAGGCGGAAATGGGTTAACTGCATTTTTTTAAATCCATATAAAATCATAAATGGTGATTTTAGTGAAGAAAATAGAATGGATGTAATTGAAGGCTAAAGATTATTAATACAATCAGTTTTGATAGTTTATTTCTTCAATTTCATAGAGAGTCAATCAGGAAAGTCTAGTCAAAGGGAGGTAACTCGTCCGAGTTTTCTCTAGTATGAAGACAAATATTGGACACTTTCCTAGCATAACAAGTGAGCATTTACAGATAATCATATATAATCGATATTGACCTTTATCATGCCGCAGTATAGTCTGCACAAAAGTGTCGTCTGTAAAAAAAGAGTTCATCAGAGCTTAGCTTTAATTTCATCTTGCTTTAACCCTTTCACTCTCAATGACGCCATAAAGCACATTTGCAAACACTTTACAGTGGAGAATCTGTTATTCTTTCCCGTTTAAACGCAAACGTACGCAAACGCAAAGCACTAAAACGTAGAAAAGAACAACTTTTTGACAATTCTGATAATTCTTGTTTATCTTGGTGGCAAACAGTTTGGAGCCTGATCAGACGCCGGGTTACCCGGCGTCTGATCTGGCTCCAAACTGTTTGCACTGCAAATAATAATTTTAGCGTAAACGCGTTTATTGGGAAAGAATAACAGATTCTCCACTGTAGGTCCTTATCGCGACCCAAACTGTTTTACACTCGTTTCGAAGTTTCATCAGTTATATTGCCATCAATATAACTTTGAAACGATATTGCAGACCACAATATTGAAGTAGATGTCAATATTGCGTTGAATGGGTAAAACCCTCAAGATAAATTTAATCATGAAAGGGTTAAGCTTCGATATGTTTTATATAACCAATTAGCCTTCCTCTTAGTGGTCGTAATAGGGGCTTTTACTCTACCTAGAATATAAAAAGATGCTGTAATTATGAGTAAATACGGAGTATGTCGTATTTAGCTATTAACCTTTTCACTCTCAATGACGCTACAAAACGCATTTGCACACATTCTTATCCTGATCAGACGGATCAAAACTGTTGTTTTTGTTTCGAAATTACGTCGGTTATACTGCCTTATATATAACTTTGAAACGATATAACACAATATTGAAGTACACGACAATATGGCGGTTAAGGGGTAACCACAGCCTAACGATGAATTTCATCATGAAACGGTTAACGTGCAAAGTGTCATTTCAACAATGCTTATCGTGAATATTAATAACGTGACATTCTTTGCAGCAGCGCTTCATTATGATCAAATATCAAATGGTAATTTGCTTCTGTTTACTCAATTAACTTACTCGAAGGCTTCACCGAAACATTTCTAGATAGTCTGATATAACTATGGACCCTTGCACGACCGTGTTATAGTGGCAGGGCTGCCATTTCACCGGATTTTTCCTAAATCTTCGGATTTTTTGCCTAGTACATGGAAGCTTAAAACAGACTGGAAGTAAAGCAGAATGCGCATGAAGGCGCATTCTGCTTTACTTCCAGTCTGCTTTAAGTAGTCATGTGTCATCAAAACTAGAAACAGGCGATTGGGTGAAGGTACGATTCGAAAATTCGCACTTGAAAAATGCAAATTTGGAAATCTTAGGATTTTTTATGTCTACTTATGGCAGCCCTGTAGTGGTATAGTCTGATGTCTTAAATGTTTCACACGCAGTGTATTATATACTTATGTAAGTCATCAAGTTATATGAATAAGTCCAGTTTATATTAAGGATCTAAACTATGAACAAGAGCATGCATTCCAACTTTCCCCAAATACTGCTGACCGGGACTTGACTCAAATACAACTATATTTCGGAGTTTTCTGTGCTTCCCCATACTACAGTAAAGAAAACGTTATTCCTCTCAATAAACGCGTTTACTCTTAAACTATTATTTCCATTGCAAAGAGTTTAGAGCCAGATCAGGCGTCTGATCAGACTCCAAACTGTTTACACCTCAGACTAAAAACAATAAGAAATGTCAAACAATGGTAATTCCTACGTTTTAGCGATTTGCGTTTCGTTTGCGTTTAAAACGGGAAAGAATAACGTTTTCTCCACTGTATTCCACCACCGCTGTCCTTTCGTCTGGTTTTATATCCAATCACTTTGATAACTCTTATCAAGCTGAATAAGTGGCGTCTGTTTGTAAAATGTCATCTACGAGATAACGCAACATTGGTTGTCATTCCTGAAATAATTGAAGAAAACATAACAGTGCCAAACACTTTGGATCCACGCCGTTTGCAACTGTTAGCTAAGTCGCGCTTGGCATGACAACGAATAAGGCATTTTGATGGAATAACGTCGATATGAGGGGCAAACTGTTTAGATCTTGACTAGTCGTCGATATACATGTTTATTAGCAAATGTCAACAGTTCGATGAAAGATAGTGAAAGAGGTATGTGAGAACTAACATGTTTTCTTAATTTACCTTGATGGATAGTTGTCCGGTACAGTGTGGTCGAAAATAAAATGTACGATCTATAAGTGACCTTCAAGCAAATCATTTATACGAGTATAATGATGAATTTAGAAGATAACTCGTGTAAATCATGTGAATGAATATTTCATGAACACAACTTAAAGGGAGTCGAAAGCGTTGGAAAATAATAGCATCTTCAAACTGATTTGTATCTCCTTGAACAGCTTTGAGTTTAATGGTTTCAAGTTTGTTATATTTTAAACTACTAAATACATGTATTAAAGACTCCAGATAAGGAGAGTATTTGAAACGAATCTTTATTTTTGCATAAAACTCTATGGTGTCACTACTTATTAGAATTGGCTCAAAGAGACAATTCTAATGAGTAGTAACACCATAGGATTTGATGCTGGATGAGTGAGAAAATGTTGGATTTATTCAGTTTACTCCCTCTTATCTGGAGCCATGGTATTGTAAACATAATTTATATTTATCAATAACAGTTAGATCTTTAACGTTTAGATCATCAAACTTATGCATTTCAAGGGGTTTTATACATGTCCATAGACTTGCTGGTTCCGTTGGAATGTCTGGAAAGTCGAGCTCGCCTAGAGCGGTGAAAGGGATTACACAGGGCAATTGTATTGTACAAAAGCTCCTCTAGTTTTCATCCATTAAGATGAAATCATTCGGTTTGTTAAAGCGCATTTGAAAATGCCGCAAAATGTCTGCTGTCCGAGTTCGAAAATCAATTCGTGGAGAAAAGACATTTAAGCCGCGCTTTCTCTGAGAACAACATTTATAAGAAATAAACGTCATTAATTCAATGAAAAGGGATTTGTTTGGTAAACCTTCATACTAACAATATTGAAAGATGCTTAGTGTATTTTAAGTATGAATAGTGTGTGTTGAGTGAGAACTTCATTATTTATTGATTTAAAATTCAAGGAAAGTATAATATTGTATTTCTATTCTTGTTTCACCGGATGTCTTAAAGGCCTTTCTTGCAATATATGTCGTATAGGATTTTGTGTAATATACAAATGGATGAATACGTTGTACTTAATTAACATTTGTCTAATGGACTTTGGGCACTTTTAGTTGATGCAGTAAGTCAGTTACGTTAGAGGCATGCTACTGTCGAATTCAGAGTTTTACTATGCAGACAATATGACCGAGGTTGACGATGAATAGTCTGCCACCTGATAAAGTGTGAACAGATACATTGTCCTTTCGAGCAAAGAATTCCCTCGGGAAAACTAAAAGTACAAAGCTCTATATACTAACGAGAAAAATTGTCCTTAAACAGACACAATCTGCATTAACCCTTTTAAAGCCAAGTATCGCATGACTGACACATTTACAATGCTAGTGTCATACCCTGATCAGACTGTGGGCTACGTCTGTCTGATCTGGAACCCACCTGTCTGAAAAGTATACTTGACGGCGAAAACAGGGTTCAGCGAATCATTCTTCAAAGATGCGTATAGGCGACTGAGTAGGTTAACGATAAGGCAGAGAGTTTCTTTAGGGGCATTCTGCATTGTATTTATATCGGCGTCCCATCTACAACACATGTGTTTGACACTCTAGCGAAATTGTCTAAAGAAAATGGAAATAAATTGACAGTATGAATTGTTCCAGACGAGGATTACATAACGGGCTTAAGGTTATCTTTTAGATAAACAGTAATTGAAAGACAATGGAAAAGTTTATACTGAACTTTATTTCTGTCAAAAAACTGAGACAACTTCCATAAACTACCTTACGACAATACTATATTGCAATTTTAGTGTTAAACACATGTTGCAGCTGAAAGTAAACTGAACACCCGACATTTCTTTCACAAAACTTCTTCTTTATTTTTAGCATCCATTAAGCACATTTAAACCTTAAATGCAGAAAAAAGCTGTTTGTTAAGTGGTTGTTATGGCGACTGTTACAGTATCACGTTATTGGTCCCTTGAACGTTATAAAGTTTTCTCCCGTTTAGCGAGAAGTCTAAACTACACTAACATCTAATAGAAAAGAAAACTGTTTCGGAAAAAAATCGTAATGTTGTTAACACATTCAACCCTAGCAACGATTATATTCGTCACTTACAAACAGTGTGCCTGTAAAGATTCCACTTGTCCCATGCAAACAGTGTTGACCCTGATCAGAGGGCTCCTTAAGGAGCCCTCTGATCAGGGTCGACACTGTTTGTCGTTTTGAAGTATATCGTTCAAATCAACTCTAAGTTGTCAAAAATGAAATAAACTTAATTTGAAATAGGAATTGTCCATTAAAAGTTCAGGGGTGAATGAGTTAACAAGATGAACTGTTTTGCACTGTTTCAGACTCAACTTCAGTAATTTATTTTATTTCTGTATGTTCTGAACAATATGATATGTTCGAAATACTATATAACTTCGACAAATGCAAAGGCAAGCACTTTTGGTTAACCTCTTCACTGCCTTACCCAGAGTACATTGGTTATTTGCAAACTGTGTGTAACCTGATCAGAACCCTCGTTAAATGGCGTCTTATCAGCACTTAAACAACGATTTGATACTCAATTTTAGAATTTTCCAAATCACAATATCCAAAATTTAATTTGAGAATTAAAGCAGTCGGCAATTGTTTAAAATGTATGACGTCATGGCAGCGAATGGGTTATTAAAGTAAGGCAATGTGAAAGTGTATTATGTTTGGAACGTAACATCTGAAGTAATACAAAGCTTAAATATCGTAACAATGTGCCCCATGGTAACAATAAATATCCTGTCAGCCTATATAGTGTGAACACATGCATTATGTTAGACGATGAGCTGTTCCCTGGAGAAACCACCATGTAAAAAGCTATAGATAAATATCACCGAGAAGGAATTACAGTAAAACGTCTCTAATACGACCACTAAAAACATGTAAATTAGTCGGTGTTTTAAGCTGCTTAAAGCGATGTGAAAGTAAAACAGAAAGCTCCTTCGGGACCTTTCTGTTTTACTTCCATTTTACTATTAACTGTCAAGTGTCTTCTATCCAATCAATTTGCCTTTATTTAAGTGATCGTAAAAGAGAGGTTCACTGTATAGTAACGAGAAGAAATTACCTGGTATGATACACATTACTACTTAACTTCCGAAAACCATAATCATAAATACCGGAATTAGCTGACAAACGGAAACTTTCTGACTTAGCAATGGTTTTTTGTTTTATGAAATCGCATTACGCACTCTTAGGACGGGTAATAGCTTAATGCGTGGCAATAGTAACATATAAAGCTCATAAAACAGTTTTCTATATTGCGTATACCAATCTATTTTTAAAGACTACCTTCTATATTTCAATAAATAGCTAGTAAGTATTAACATCCCCTAATCCGGAAACATCCCCTACCTCTTTCACTGCCAAATTGATTGTGAGATGTTAACCCCTTCACCGGTTCGTTTTCGTCTTCTTCAGTTTTGTTGTTTACAATACCGTTTCAAAGTTAGATATAAAGCAGTATAATTGACGGCTAGCGCTAAATGTCTGTATTCTCATGTATGACGTCACAATTTTTGAGGTAACGTGACGTCAGAGATTTTGTGGTAACATGAAACTACTGTAATTGTGCAAGTATTTCCATGTCATCGTAGTACTTAAGAACCGTATGACTATTCATATACTTAAAAACGCAGATGCAATTATTTCCCATGGAGAAGGCATCCGTGGGTATGCTCGCTCGGGAATTGTTTGATTCGAGGGTACAATTAGGCGTATGTTTGGGGTGAATTTTCTTAGAAGAAATTGTATAGATGTCTACTTTAAATTTTCCGAATTTCTTGTAGTATAATTATCTAACTGACAAGTCCACCATATGTACAGTAAGAGACAGCGAGCTATTTTGAGACTTCAGGCCCTGTCCTCGGACGGCACCCGTCAAAAATTATCTTGTCGTCACAGGGGTTGATGAGACTACTAACTGACGAAATCTAATGCATCTATGGACACTGGTTAGAATAAAAAAAATCGTGACTAGACATTTCATTCATCTAAAATCATTCTTAATTTGTAATGAAGTCTTTTTGAGGGTTCATGAACACGTGACAGGGATCTCATGTCAACTCAGGGCTGCCATAAGTTGACATAAAAGATCCTAAGATTTCCAAATTTGCATTTTTCAAGTGCGATTTTACGAATGGCACCTTTTCCCCATCGCCTGTTTCTAGTTTTGTTGACATGTGGCTGTTTTAAGCAGGCTTGACGTAAAGCAGAATGTGCCTTAAGGCGCATTCTGATATACTTTCAACCTGCTTTCAGCTACAATGTAATCGTAAAAAACCGAAGATTTCGGTAAAATCAGGAAAATGGCAGCCCTGTCACCTCAATGACCTCATGGTAAAGAATACTATATAGTGTCATGGAAATCCATGCGTTATGACAGAAATCTCATGTTATCTCAGTGTACATAGTATAGAATACTATAGTGACATGGAAATACAGGCATTATGACATAAATCTCATGTCATCTCAGTGTAATTACTATAGAATACTATAGTGACATGGATATACATGCATTATGACAGGAATCTCATGTCACCTCAGTGTACATAATATAGAATGCTATAGTGACATTGAAATACAGGCATTATGACGGTAATCTCATGTCACTTCAGTCTACATAGTATAAACTACTATAGCGACATGAAATTACTTGTATTGTGACAGTAATCTCATGTCACCTCAGTGTACACGGGACATAATACAATTGTGACATCCAAATAATTACACTATTACAGGAATCTTATGTCACCTCAATTTACATGGTAAAGAATGGACATACAGGCATTGTCACAGGAATCGTATGTCACCAAGTGTACATAATATAGAATGCTATAGTGACATGGAAATACAGGCATAATGACCGGAATCAATGTCACCTCAGTGTACGTAGTATAGAATACTATAGTAACATGGAAATACTTGTATTGTGACAGTAAATTAATATCATGTCACATCAGCGTACATAATATAGAATACTAAAGTGACATGGAAATACTTGTATAATGACAGGACTTTGATTTTGCCTCAGTGTACGTAGTAAAGAATACTATAGAGACATGGAAATACTTAAGTTATAACAGGCATTTGATGTCAACTCAGTGTACATAGTATAGAATAATATAATGACACGGAAATACAGGCATTAGAACAGAAATCTCATGTCACCTAAGTGTACATAGTATATAATACTTTATTACACCTCGCTTTGAGTTCCAATGTTAAATTCCCATAGACCTACAGTTAACATTTTGCATGTCTTTTACATCTATTCAAAATATACTGTCACTCTTTATGATATTCTTTTTGTGACGTCACTCTAAAGGACATTACTTTTTTACTCCGTCCGAAAACGTACTGTCAGCATTGACACGACTTTCGCTATTGGATACATTAGAAGGTTATTATAAACATTATTATTACTTTTCATTGGTCAAGGAGTCCTTGACATAATCCCATGTACCCTGTGAGCTGACATGGTACATAGAAATGCAGCTGTTTTGATTGGATGACAGGTCCCTGAGTGTTGATTTGCAGAAAATAAGATGGCCGATTGCTCGACAGAATTGAGTGCATTCAATCGTGCATCCTCCGTTTTAAGTCCATTTCGGCTAAGAACCAATCGGTGTTTGGATCTTTCAACAGTCGTATTATTTCTGGGAAAGTTTGACGTCGAAGTATGCCGAGTATGCCCATTTTTCTTTTGAACAACAACCATTAGACGTGACGACATGACGTCATTACGCTCAACGTTATCTGCTTTGGCGCGATATTTTTTTAGTTTATAATGAGCGCTGTACACGACAAATTCCGAAATATTTCGTTTGAACAGTGAAAACTTTGCAGTATAATAAATTCGTTATATAGTTTCTTCACAGTGTACATGAGGTTTTCTTCCCGGCTGGTAAAATCATGTAACCCTCGCCTAACGGCTCGGGCAACATGATTTACCTCAGCCGGGAAGAAAACTTCATGTACACTGTGAAGAAAATGTATAACTAATAATGTGACGTCGTAAGACGGCGACGTCATTTCCCGCGTTATGTATATGTCCGCGCTGAATTGGTTTTCACAACACATTTTATAAAATACGAATACGACGATTCCAAATCCAGGGTTGATAAGCTCGGTGTAATAAAATAAATATTAGATGTCAGTTTGCGTGACATTCAAATTGTCAACCCTCGAAAACAAGAATGTCACCCTCGGCTACGCCTCGGGGTGACATGCTGTTTCTCGGGTTGACAATTTGAATGTCACACAAACTGCCATCTAATATTTATATAATAGTGACATGAAAATACATGCATTAGAACAGAAATTTCATGTCACCTCAGTGTACATAGTATAGAATACTATAGTGACATGGAAAAACAGGCATTAGGACAGAAATCTCACGTCACCTCAGTTTACATAGTATAGAATACTATAGTGACATGGAAATAGAGGCATTAGGACAGAAATCTCATGTCACCTCAGGGTACAGGGTAAAGAATACTAAAGTGACATGGAAATATAGGCATTAGAACAGAAATCTCATGTCACCTCAGTGTACATAGTATAGAATATCAGAGTACCATGGAAAAACAGGCATTAGGACAGAAATCTCAAATCACCTCAATGTACATAGCAACGATTACTATAGTGAAATGGAAATACAGGTATTATGACAGAAATCTAATGTTACCTCAGTGTACATAGTATAGAATACTATATTGACAGGAAAACAGGAATTAGGACAGATATCTTAAGTTAAGTGCTTGTGTGGCGGCTGTAAAAAGTCGCCCCGTACTTCATTCTCAGTGTTGTTATACTTTCTGGTCCTTTGGAATCATTGATTTCGGCGCATTTACAGGTGAAAGTTGAATTCCGCTTAAGCCGGTGCTAGGGGGCGTGAGCACTGTTGCATATTTCAGTATTGCTCATGAACAGACTCAATTAAACCGAGTCTGCAATTTTCAGTATTTGCTTTGATTTCTGTGCTTTCAAAGGATCTCCCCTTATTCAGATTTATTAGAACAATAATCTCATGTCACCTCAGTGTACATAGAATAGAATAATATAGTGACATGGTAATACAGGCATTAGAACAGAAATCTCATGTCACCTCAGTGTACATAGTATAGAATAATATAGTGACATGGAAATACAGGCATTAGAACAGAAATCACAGGTCACCTCAATGTACATAGAATAGAATACTATAGTGACATGGAAATACAAGCATTAGAACAGACATTTCATGTCACCTCAGTGTACAGAGTATAGAATACAATAGTGACATGGAAATACAGACATTATGACAGGCTCCCATGTCACCTCAGTGTACATAGTAATAACTGTATATATTACTATAGTGACATGGAAATACAGGCATTAGGACAGAAATCTCATGTCACCTCAGGGTACAGTGTAAAGAATACTAAAGTGACATGGAAATATAGGCATTAGAACAGAAATCTCATGTCACCTCAGTGTAAATAGTATAGAATACAATAGTACCATGGAAGTACGAGGGGTGTTCAAAAAATACGCGGACAGATGCTGCCATTCTCTCAGATTTTTACTGAACGGAGCGAAACTTGCACATAATGATGCCCAAAGAATTCTGTACCTAAAGTGTAACTTTGCCGACAAAATCTGTACGCATGATAAATGTATGGTTGTTATGGTAACGTCACCTCGTAACACCCGGCCCAAAATGTAACAAAATGCAAACTTGTGTCGCTCCGAAAATGACGTGTATCACTTTCGTCTGATCCAATATCGTCACCAAATTTTAACACAGTATGGCGCCAACTCTTGACACGACGTCCGTGACGTCACATCAACGTTTGACGTAATTTGAGCGTTAGCGGCCATTTTGTTTGTAGAAGGTGCATCAAAATGAGTGTCGAACAGAGAACGGCGGTTAAATTTTGTGTTCTCAATGGAAAAACCAGAAAAGAGACTATGAAAATGTTAGTCAAGGCATACGGCGATGCTGCAATGAAGAGGACGGCATTACATAAATGGTACTCGCGATATGAAGACGGACACGAAAGTGTGATGGATGAACATCGTAGCGGGCGGCCGACGTCAATAACGTCGCAGAAAGTTAAGGAAATCCAAGAACTCCTGGATAAGGACAGACGCATCACGATAAGAGAAGTTAGCCAGCGGGTAGACTGTAGTGTTGGGGCAGTTCATAATATAATTCATGACAGTTTACATATGAGGAGATTATGTGCGAGATGGATCCCTAAAATGCTGTCGGAGTGTCAGAAAGCTGAAAGGGTGGAGTCGTGTCGGCGTTTTGTTCAGCGATTCGAACGAGAAGGAGAAGGTTTTCTCAGTAGGATTGTGACCGCAGACGAGACGTGGATCAGTCTATATGAACCGGAATCAAAAGAACAATCTACTATGTGGAAAACTCCCGGGTCTCCATCACCCAAGAAATTTAAAGTCAGTCGTTCAACGAAGAAACAGATGTTTATCATGTTCTTTGACATCCACGGCGTCATCATTAGCCATGCCGTTCCGCAAGGACAGACGGTCACAGCAAATTACTACTCAAAGGTGAGTTTGAAATTAAACAACATTTTACATTTATAGAAAATAGTTTATTATAATATGGAAACAATCGATAACATGTTTAATAGATTGTTTGTTATGGTTTACATTTCTTACCAACAGGTACTGAACAGAGACCTTCTTCGAGCCATGCGGAAGAAACGAGCGCCCCAGTTGTCGACCATGCTGTTTCATCATGACAATGCACCTAGTCACCGGGCTTCTACGACTCAGGAAACGATCGACAGACGGTCAATTGAAGTGATTGGTCATCCCCCGTACAGCCCCGATTTGGCTCCCTGTGATTTCTTCTTGTTCCCCACACTGAAGAAGATTCTGCGAGGTCGACAATTTGACGATGTTGCCGATTTGCAAAGGGCGGTACAGTCCGCGATCGCTTCCCTTGAACCATGCGCATACAATAACTGTTTCTATTCATGGGTTAAAAGGTGCAGAAAGTGTATTTCATTCAAAGGGGAGTACTTTGAAAAGGACGAATGCCTTTAGACAGATATTACGGAAAGGTATGTGAAACAACAGTCAATAATCACTCTAGGATAACTCGACGTCAATGTGACGTTGAATGACGTTGGGCCGGGTTTGACGACACCACGTTACCATAACAACAGACGTTTGATAATATTTGAAGTCAATTGTATGAAATTTTCACTGCAAATACAGAATTTCCTGGGCATCATGATATGCAAGTTTTGCGCCGTTCAGTAAAAATCTGAGAGAATGGCAGCATCTGTCCGCGTATTTTTTGAACACCCCTCGTACAAGCATTAGGACAGAAATCTCAAATCACCTCAATGTACATAGCAAAGATTACTATAGTGACATGGAAATACAGGCATTATGACAGAAATCTCATGTTACCTCAGTTTACATAGTATATAATACTATAGTGACATGGAAAAACAGGCATTAGGACAGAAATCTTATGTCACCTCAGTGTACATAGTATAGAATACTATAGTGACATGGAAAAACAGGTATTAGGACAGAAATCTCACGTCACCTCAGTGTACATAGTATAGAATACTATAGTGACATGGAAAAAAGGCATTTGAACAGATATTTTATGTCACCTCAGTGTACATAGTTTAGAATACTATAGTGGCATGGAAATACAGACATTATGACAGGATCCCATGTCACCTCAGTGTACATAGTATAGAATAATATAGTGACATGGAAATACAGGCATTAGAACAGACATCTCATGTCACCTCAGTGTACATAGTATAGAATAATATAGTGACTTGGAAATACAGGCATTAGAACAGAAATCTTATGTCACCTCAGTGTACATAGTATATAATACTATAGTGACATGAAAAAACATGCATTAGAACAGAAGTTTCATGACACCTCAGTGTACATAGTATAGAATACTATAGTGACATGGAAAAACAGGCATTTTGAAAATAAGTTGATGTCCCCACGATGTTTTTACTATAGAATACTATAGTGAAATGAAAATACAGGCATTAGGACAGAAATCCCATGTCACCTAAGTGTACATAATATATAATACTATAGTGACACGGAAATACAGGCATTAGGACAGAAATTTCATGTCACCTCAGTGTACATAATATAGAACACTATAGTGATTTAGATATACAGGCATTATGACAGAAATATCATGTCAGTCAGTGTACAGAGTATAGAATACTTTAGTGACATGGAAATACAGGCATTAGGACAGAATCTCATGTCACCTCAGTGTACATAGTATATAATACTATAGTGACATCGAAATACAGGCATTAGAACAGACATTTCATGTCACTTCAGTGTACATAATATAGAATACTATAGTGACATTGGAATACATGCATTATGACAGGAATTCCATGCCACCTCAGTGTACCTAATATAGAACACTATAGTGACATGGAAATACAGGCATTATGACAGGAATCTTATGTCACTTCAGTGTACATAGTATAGAATCCTATAGTGACATGGAAATACAGGCATTAGGAGAGAAATGTCATGTTACCTCAGTGTACATAGTATAGAATACTATAGTGACATGGAAAAACAGGCATTTTGAAAATAAGTTGATGTCCCCACGATGTTTTTACTATAGAATCCTATAGTGACATGGAAATACAGGCATTAGGACAGAAATGTCATGTCACCTCAGTGTACATAGTATAGAATACTATAGTGGCATGGAAATACAGGCATTTTGACAGGAATCTCATGTCACCTCCGTGAAACCTAGTATTGAACACTATAGTGGCATGGAAATACAGGTATTATGGCGGTTATCTAATGTCATCTGAGTGTACATAGTATAGAATACTTTAGTGACATGGAAAAACAGGCCTTATGACAGGAATGTCATGTCACTTCAGTGTACATAATATAGAACGCAATAATTAGATGCATATACTAGCAATATAATAGGAATTTGATGTCACTTCAGTGTATATACCGTTAGTTTATAATACTATAGTGACATGGAAATACAGAAATTATGACAGGAATTTAATGTCACCTCAGTGTACATGGTATAGAATTCTATATTGATATGGAAATACTTGCATTATTACGGGTATCTTATGTCACATGTAAAAGGTATAGAATACTGTAGTGACATGGGAATACATGCATTTTGACAGAAATCTCATGTCACCTCAGTGTACATAGTATTGAATACTACAGTTACATAAAATCCTTACAATTTGACAGAATATCATATCACGTTAATAAACATGGTATTCAGAACTATAATGAAATGGAAATACATGCATTTTAACAGGAGTCTGATGTCATCTCTGTGTACAGAGTATAGAATACTATAGTGACATTGAAATACTTGTATGATGATAATTATCTTATGTTTACATCAGTTTACATAGCATGGAATACTATAATGACATGGAAATACTTGCATTTTGACACGAGTCTTATGTCACTTCAGTGTACATCTTATAGAATACTATAGTGACATGGAAACACTTGCATTACGATAGAAATCTCCTTTCACTTCAACGTACGCGGTATAGAAAACTATAGTAACATTGAAATATTTGCATTATTACAGGAATATAATGTCACTTCAGTCTACATGGTATTGAATACTATAGTGACATAGTTGGCATGGAAATATGACAGGAATCTCATGTTACCTCAGTGTACGTGGTATTAAAAACTATAGTGACATGGAAAAACTTGCTTTTTAACATAAATCTGATGTCACCTCAGTGTTTATGGCATAGACAAATATAGTGACATTAAAAACCATTGCATTTTGACAAGAATCTCATGTCACTTTATGTACACAGTATAGAATACTATAGTGACATAGAAAATCATGCATTATGAGGGAATTCTCATTTCACCTCAGTGTACATTGAATATAATATTATGGCAATATGGGAATAATTGCGATACCGGTATTACAGCATTTAATGTCACCTCAATGCACGTTGTATATTATAATATAGTGACCTGGAAAGTCTTGCATTGTGACACTAATTTCATATCACCTCATATTGTCATGCTTATCCTTACAATATGACAGAAATATCATGTCACCTTAATGTGCATGGAACATAGTACTATGGCAACATTGAAATACTTTAAATGTGACTGGAATCTAATGCCACCTTACCAGGGTTCTGAATTATAATGCATGCACCATTAAAGTTCAGTTATTTCCCCTTGGAAATGTTTGAAAAGAAAAAGCATGTCTTCATGGTATCTGTAGATGTTACTCCATCAATCTGTGAATTTTAGTTAAAATCAAATGAAATGTGTAAGAGGAGTTGAGCTAATACGAGTGATTTGACCTAGAATACATGATACATTAAAGTTCAATTATATCCCCTTTGAAATAATGGAATGGAGGAAGAAGATTTCTTCATGCATATTTGTAGTTGGTAATCTATCAACCTGTGAAGGTTTGGTGAAATCCAATGAACGGTGGGGTAGGAATTGCGCTTGAGAGTGCTTATACCATATTTTGCCTGAAACATTAAGTTCAAATTATCTGCCCCTTTAATAATTTAACCTAGGCAATAGGGGAATTTAAAAATATTTCTTCATGCATATCTGTGGATAGTATTCTATAAACATGTGAAGTTTTGTTAAAATCCAATGAACAGTGTAGGAGAGATATCGCTCAAGAGTGCTTCTAACCTATAATGCATGAAGCATTAGGTAAAATTATCTCTCTTTTTCATTATCTCCCGCTTGGAAAAAGTAGAATGGAAAAATATGTCTTCATGTATATCTTTGAATAGTGCTCCATCAGTCTGTGAAATATTTTTCCAAATCCGATTAGTGGTGTAAGAGGCATTGCGCTTAGTAGGATTGACGGACAGACAGACAGACGGACGGACGGACTGATGTTTATATACTCCCCCAAACTCATTTGCCTGAGGTTTACTTATCCCTGTCATAACGCAAGGATCATAATGTTACCTAGTATTCCACACCATACTTAATGAAGTCACATAGAACTCATGTCATAATGCAAGGAATATCATGTCATTATATTTTCTATGCTATGTTTGCGCAGTTGACATGAAGTTCGTGTATTAGCGTAACGACTTTCATGCAGCTATAATATTTAATACCATGTTCATTGAAGTGACATTGAATTGTGTTTATATTTGCTGAATTTCATGTCATCGTAGTATTCTGTACGATGTAAATTTAGGTTATATGACATACCTTTCATGTCACTAAAGTATGTTGTACTATATACATGTATATAGTAAAGTGTTAAATCTATAGTAAAGTGACTTCCTCTTATAATGATCGGATTCACATGTCACCGTAGTATTCTATATTATGTATACTGAGGTGGAACGAAATGCCCGTTATAATGAGTGCTTCACCCATATACAGATATAGAGTAGAAATTCATATCATAGCGCACTATATTAGTCTATGCCGTGTGTAGTAAGGTGGAAGGAAATTCCTGTCATAATACAAGGATTACCATGTCCTCATGATATTTCATACCATGTATAGTAAGGTGACATGAAATGCCTGTTATGACGCAAATATTTTCAAGTCGCCATACAATTATTTGATTTGTAAAATGTTAGTTGAATTGTTTAACAAGAGGACTATTGGTCCTATATCGCTCACCTGAGTAAACCCCTGCTGGTGGGGGATAGAATACACCAGCTGCATCTCCTGCAGAGGGGTAAGATCCCCACGAATAGGAGCAACCTGTTTGCCGTGGGTTGCGACTCGAAGCACTCAGATGATTGGATCCTGGTAGTTGAGCAAAAGGGATCTCTGAGCGCAGATCCCTGATGCAACACACTGCTTTGGCCTTGATTCTGGGTGTAGAAGAGCGGTCAGATATAGCCCGGTCTGATCAATCGGCTTACCATGTCTTGCCCAAGGATACTGCATGATTTATTACAGGTTTCAATTGCTCTAAGCAATGATTTGTCCCTGCATTATATTGTTGCACCCGCTAGTTTTACCTATAGTACCTTATTGTTGATAGGTGTCCTTGAAGGCGGTGCTTTTAGGGTTAGTCAGGTAGATATGTGTATGGTGGACCAGCGTTTCTTGCGTTGATTTACCTATTGGCCAGAAGATGCACTATTTAGCGGTAGTGCATCGGAGGTACGGCGTTGGCTCGACTTTGCTGTTTATCTGGGTATATCACTCATGTAACCCTGGTATTTTTGCTGGAGATATCCCAAAAATATCCCCTTGTTGGACTCCGAGGTGGGTGGGGAACATGAGTGATGAACTTTCTGCGGTCATGCCATGGCTCAAACAGCTTATAATCGCTCTCATAACAAACCAACCAATCTCAAAAGGTCACGTAAGGACTCCGAGTCATCGGAGTCTGATCGTGAACATACTGTACATACTACAAAGACCAATCAGTGGCCAAGATTTTTAATCATTTCTCCCAACAGTGATGACCAGTCGCTGGCAAGGCTGTCACCCTTTGCAGTTGCTAAAGCACTGCAAGGTTTGGCAGGTGAGCCGAAAGATGTAAAAATATTGCGGTCCGGTAAGATTTTGGTGGAATGTGCTAAGCAACAACATTCTGATAATCTTCTCAAGGTTTTTGCTGGAATTTCAGTTAATGTTTCCCCTCATCAGTCTTTAAATTTTTGCAAAGGTGTTTGGAAAAGTTACGACCTTCAGCACACTAATGAGGAAGAAATGTTGACAGAATTGAGCAATCAGAATGTAACGGAGGTTAAACGAATCAAGTTCATCCGACAAGGGAAAGAAGTTATCACAAATACTTACATTTTGAAGTTTAACATCCCGTGCGTTCCACCTACAATTAAATGTGGCTATTTGAACATTAATGTGGAACCGTTTATTCCACATCCTCTTCGCTGCTTTAATTGCCAGAGATTTGGTCATCATCGTGAAAAATGTAACAAACAACCAGTATGTGTCCGTTGTGGTCAGGAAAATCATGATTTCTCGACCTGTGAAAACTCCTTGCAGTGCTTTAACTGCAAGGGGGATCACTTTGCACACTCGAAAGAGAGTCCAAAGTGGAAGCAGGAAAAGGAGATACAGAGTATAAAAGTTCTGAAAAATGTATCCTTTCCTGAAGCCCGTAAGTTGGTGGAAGCTTCAAAACCTTCTACTGCTGCGGGCACATCAGCACCATCGTATGCTGCTGTCTCTCGACCAGCCTCTGCGTTTGTGTTTGGACCAGCTTCTGGTGTTGTGTCTGGACCAGCCTCTGATGTTGTGTCTAGACCAACCCCTGTCCAGGAATGTGCTACATGCAAGCTCTTGGTTGAAAAATTATGTATCATCTTTCCTGAAAAGGCAACCAAAATCAAAGATGTTCTTCAAGCTATTTCAGACAACTCTTCTAAACCTTCATATCCTAAACCTTCATCTTCTAAATCTTCTTCTCAAAATTCTCCACCTTTAAAACCCACACTACCACCAAAACCCTCAGCACCTACCCTTCCGATTCAAACGAAGGATGGTAAACAATCAAAACCGAAAAAGTCAAGTAGCACACAGGAAAACAAAGGTAACACAAAATCGCCGAAAAAGAAATCTAGCCAGTCAAAAGTGCAGCGATCGGGAGCTGATGTCGATACTCCCATCGCTTTAAACAACACATATTCTGCACTTCAATCTGTTGAAGATGCAGATGTTTCACATTCGGGCTGGGTGCGTCCACCATCATGATCGGATGATACCGATACCGACGAATGGCGAAATTTACCTGCAAAGGTGCCTGAATGTGGCGGCTTTGAGGAGGAATCGATGGATGTTAATACATCAATCGCTCCTTCCTCAAGGTCTCCCATTAAGAAACCTAAGGACAAAAAGATAGTCCCTATATATCCTCCATCTAAATAATGATCTTAATTACTCTTATCATTAATCAATAATGAAAAATTGCGTTATACAATGGAATTGTAGAGGACTTAAGGCAAATTACAATGAAATTGTAGAGTTATTGAATAAACATGATCCTGCTATCATGTGTCTTCAAGAAACTTTCTTGAAGGACACTGATCAAATCAACTTTAGAAATTATTCTATTTATAATCATATTTTTAATGATAGTGAAAGAGCTGCTGGCGGCTCTTCCATTATTGTGAACAACTCTGTTGTTCATAGTCATTTATCTATCAAATCTAATTTACAAGTTGTTGCTGTCAGTGTAACCCTTCACAAAGCTATTACATTTTGTTCAATTTACATTCCGCCAAGGACGACAGTTAATAAAAAAGATCTTGACGCTCTGATTGAACAATTGCCCTCACCTTTTATTTTGTTAGGGGATTTTAATAGCCATAACCCATTATGGGGTTCTGATCATTCTAATGCTATGGGTAAGATTGTTGAGGATTTTGTTGGTGAGCACGATTTGTGCATCTTCAACAATAAGTCTCCAACTTATCTTCACCCGGCATCAGGGTCTTTAACTTGCATTGATCTTTCTATTTCTTACCCTACTGTTTATTTGGATTATGATTGGAGAGTTGGTGACGACCAATGTGGTAGTGACCACTTTCCAATATTTCTAAATAATATTGCTTCTCCAGTCGAGGAATGTGTTCCTCGCTGGAAACTCAAGAAGGCAAATTGGGAAAAATTTGAAATTCTGTGTAAAGAAAAATTAGATTCAGATATTTTTAAATATATTGATGACCCCATTGAAAAGTTCACCTCTATTTTATATTCAATAGCAGAAGAATGCATTCCTAAGTCCTCATAAAACCCTAAGAAACCTCTAAAACCTTGGTATAATGATGATTGTAAGGAGGCTATTCGTAAACGTAAGTCGGCTCTTAGAAGGTTTAGAGTAAGTCCTACTGAGGACAATTTAAACCATTTAAGAGTATTTAGGGCTAAAGCTCGTCGTACTTTTAAGACTGCAAAGTCGCAGTCTTGGAAGAATAATGTATCTAAATTAAATTCTCGCTCATCAGTAAAGAAGGTATGGGATATGGTACGTAAAATAAGCGGTAAAGGTAAATCTTCATTTGGTCATTTAAATGTTGATGATAAAAAAATAACAGATGTTAAAGATATTGCCAATTCCTTGGCTGATGCTTTTGCTAAAAATTCTTCATCAGCTAAGTCTTCTCCTGAATTTAGAAATATCAAAAAGTCTAAAGAAAAAGAAAAACTTAATTTCAAATCTTGTAACACCGAAAGTTACAATTTACCTTTTACTGAAAAAGAACTCTATGATTCTCTTAATAAATCCCACGATACCGCTGTTCGACCTGATGATATTCATTATCAATTTTTAAAGCACTTGCCTATAAATTGTATGAATGTACTTTTAGATATTTTTAATCATATATGGTCAAGTGGTAAACTTCCCAGATTTTGGAAACAGGCGACAGTCATCCCTGTTCCAAAACCTGGGAAGGATAACACAGACCCAAATAGTTATCGCCCTATAGCATTGACGAGTTGCGTATGCAAAACCTTAGAGCGCATGATTAATGCAAGACTTGTTTGGTATCTTGAATCCAACAATCTCATTACGGAGTATCAAAGTGGATTCAGGAGCCAAAGAAGTACTAATGATCATTTAGTTAGATTGGAATCTTTTATTCGTGAAGCTTTCGTCAAGAAGGAGCACTTAGTTGCTGTCTTCTTTGACCTTGAGAAAGCATATGACACAACATGGAAGTATGGTATCATGAAAGACCTGCATGAAAATGGCCTTAAAGGTCGACTTCCAATTTTTATTGAAAATATTTTAAATGATAGGGAGTTTCAAGTCCGAGTTGGAACTACCCTTTCTGATATGCAAAAGCAGGAAATGGGTGTTCCACAAGGAAGTATTTTATCAGTAACTCTTTTTAATGTAAAAATTAATTATATTGTTAAATGTTTAACAAATGACACAGATTGTTCATTGTATGTTGATGACTTTTTAATTTGTTACCGTTCTAAAAACATTAATACTGTTGAACGTCAACTTCAGCTGTCCATTAATAAAATTCAAAAATGGGCTACTGAGAATGGTTTTAAATTTTCAAGATCAAAAACAAATTGTGTGCATTTCTGTCAACTGAGAACATTTCATCCTGATCCCGAATTGCACCTGGATGGTAGCCCCATTTCAGTCGTGGATCAGGCGAAGTTTCTCGGTGTCATCTTTGACAAGAAACTTTCTTTTATCCCTCATATAAAATATTTAAAGGCAAAATGCCAGAAAACTTTAAAATTACTTGCACATACCGACTGGGGTGCAGATCGTACTGTAATGCTTAGATTATACAGAAGTTTAGTAAGATCCAAACTTGATTATGGTTGTTGTGTTTATGGCTCTGCAAGGAAATCATACTTGCAGATGCTTGACCCAATACATCATCAAGGTTTACGTTTAGCATTGGGTGCCTTTAGGACTTCCCCTGCTAAAAGTTTATATGTCGAGGCCAATAAGCCTTCTCTTTACTCTCTTCGTGAAAAATTATCCATGCAGTATACTTCAAAGTTAGCTTCAAACCGTTCAAATCCAACATACAATAATGTGTTTAAACCTAAACATAAACGTATATTTAAATCTAAAGAAAAAGTTATTCCATCCTTTGGAATACGTTTGAAAAACTCTTTTGAAAGTAGTGGTATAGATTTGTCTTTGGTTGAAGAGACCAAAGTCGAATCTATACCACCTTGGACTATTAAACGACCAAATGTCATTTTTGATCTAACTTGGCATAAGAAGTCTGAAACAAACTCGCTTGAATTCAAGTCCTTTTTTAATGAAATCATTTCAAAATTTGAAGATTTTAAACAAATTTATACTGATGGTTCGAAAGATGATGAGAAGGTCGCTGCTGCTTTTGTAACTGACAATACGGTTACAAAGTTTCGGCTCCCTGACAATGCTTCTATATTTTCAGCGGAGATCAAAGCTATTGATTTAGCTCTTGATTATATTGCTGAAGATTCATATAATAAACATATAATCTTTTCGGATTCTCTTTCTGTATTACAATCATTGAGTAAAGGTTCTACTAAAAATGTGCTTATTAAAAATATTGTTTTAAAATTTCATGAACTGTCTAATTCTAAAGATGTTAAATTTTGTTGGGTACCTAGTCATTGTGGAATTAAGGGCAATGAGAGGGCAGACTTAGAAGCTAAGTCTGCCCTGTCGTTGCCTGAATCTGATATGGATCTTCCTTATTCGGATTTCAAACCACAGATTACTAAATTTATTTTAAGAAATTGGCAGGAGTCTTGGAGTGGGGAAACTCACAACAAACTCCATGCCATTAAACCTGTATTAGGTGAAAGTTTGAACTCATGCCGGTCGATTCGCCGGGATGAGGTAGTTTTAGCTAGATTGAGAATAGGACATTCTTATATTACACATTCATATCTTTTAAAACGTGAGGTTCAACCAGAATGTTTATTTTGTTTTGAACCTTATACAATTCAGCACATTCTTATTGATTGTGCTGATTTAACTTTAATTCGTAGTAGATTTTTTCAGGCAGATTCTCTGCGGGAACTGTTTGAATTTGTAGATATATCTAAAATACTTGAATTTTTAAAAGCCATTAATTTATATTATAAAATTTGAATAAATTATAGTTTTTTGAAGATAAATTTTTGTATGTCGATTATGTTTTGTCCATATTTTGTTTACTTTCCCGTTGATCGGGACTGACATTGACGTAATCTATTAGTTGATATTGTTTTAAATTTGATATTGTAATTATTTATTCGGCTCTAAATGACCTTTTTGTGTCGATGGGCCGTAAAACACCATTCATTCATTCATTCATTCATTCTCACCTGAGTAAAAGTAATATATAGCCATTTAGTTCATTTAGTGGCACAGGTGGAGAAAAATATGTAGCCTGACCAGGGCTCGAACTCGTGACCTTCAGAATACCGTTCCGACGCTCTACCGACTGAGCTTATCGGCTGACTACAACTAAATCTCCCATCTGTGTTAGGTTCATTACCGTGACACAAGGCAGATATATTTTGGACTGACAGGCTTTTACTACTCTGCCCCTTGTCGTTTACGACTTGACCATTTTTAAAGATTTTCTTATTTTGTCACTTTTGTTACCAGAATTCTCATTGTATCGATTTCTTTGAACAACTTTGATAAAGCTGATCCAATGAACATTCCTGTAAGTTGGTTAAAATATGTCTAGCGGTCAATTGAAGCAAACGGCGGCGGACAAAGCACGACGACGGACGGCGGACACAGGGCGATCACAATAGCTTACTTTGGGCCTTTGGCTCAGGTTCGCTTAAAGACTTTTCCTCAGTCCTTTGATGGACTAACCCCCCCATTGTCTGGATAGGTGTGAATTTTAAATGTCAAAGCCTTCAGCATATGCTTTCCCAATCTCTAATTACCTGGTGGGGCTCAGATTATACTCATGCTCTAGTGATTTTCAATGGTTATGTCTAACCAAACTATCAAATATGAAGGTTGGGTCTCACATGAGAAGCTTCAATGGTTTTTTGCTACTTCATGTCCATAAGATACATGTTTTTTGGAAGGAAATTGTCTGGCAATGCGTTATGATCGAAAGGTCGTCAGGAGATGTCTTTAAAGACATCTCCTGACGACCTTTTGGTCATAACGCCATACCAGACAATTTCTTTTCAAAAAGCATGGGTCTTGTGCATATTTAAACAATTAAAGCGTCTTATGTGAGACCTGACCTTTATATTTGATAGTTTGCTTAGAAATAACCATTGACAAGCACTCGAGCATGAGTATAATCTGGGCATCACCAGGTAAACTGAGATTGGTATACCCACTTGCAGCATTAGCTGCATGCTTTTTCTCGCCTATCGAGAACAATTGGGGGTAGTCCATCAATGGAATGAGGAAACGTCTTTAATTGTTTTATACATTCCATTACCAAAATAAGCCGATATGAAAGTGAAAGAATAACAAATGCAGTATATTTTTTAAATAACTTCTATTTTGGCATATAAAACAAATACGTGTACATCATTCTCAGTCATCATAAAAATCTTACATGAATTGCACTGAATAAAGCCTTTTTATGGAATACTCATTTTTAACCCACGTTTTAACTTTAAAGAGGATATGTTTAAATCTAGCGCGTTCCAGATATTGAAGTCTGACAGTACTTGCAATAACACCCTTCTATTATAACCACCAGATAGTGCTAAATTGTGGTTACTTTAGGCAGGTGGTTGCTTAAAGCAAGATGAAAGTTAAGCAGAAAGCACCAAATATAGTGGTCGTATTAAAAGAAAGGGTTATACTGTAATACGGTGACTGTTTAATCCTGGTTCCTTTAATTTCAGCTTTATTTTTTAAAACATTATTAAACTGATACTATTCCCCATTTGTCTTGCATTAATATCCTTTGTATAGTTTTCCCGAAAAAAAACCGGACAATCTTTTTAAAGCATACTTTAGTACATCAAGGGCACATAACTCTGTAAATAAAATCCTAATGAACCTCAAACTGAACTCATCTTCAGATCTTGATGCATATAACATTTGTGTGAAGTTTCATTAATATCCTTATGATAGTTTTCCGGAAAAACTCCGGACAAGCGTTTTATAGCATATTTGAGTACACCAAGGGCAGATTACTCTGTAACGAAAATTTAAATGGACCTCAAACTCAACTCAGCTTCAGATCGTTTGATGCATATAAGATTTGTGTGAAGTCTCATTAATATCCTTTGGATAGTTTTCTGGAAAAACTCCGGACAAACAAATGTTGACGAACGAACGAATGGACAATCGTATTCACGGACGGACGGACGGACAATGCAACGCCAATATACTTGTACGATCGTTTTTACAGGTGGGTATGTAAAAAATGTAAAGTCCACCAAAACGATTGAAATTACATTAAAACCCTGTGAAACTTTGAAGAATCAATTAAACTACTAACGTTGAAAATATAGAAAATAATCTTAACTTCTTCTGAAAGAATCATATCAGTAATCCCTGTATATGTACCTTGTTATGTAACGGATATGTAGTCTTGCCATGCACCCGACTGTCCGTGTGTCCTGTACATGAAATCATTCCCTTTTGATGTTGTGCTGGTCCCCATTTTCCTAAAATTATAACATCACAATTTAGATATGAAAAACTTTGACAATACAGAACTATTTCCTAAACATGATAACATTCATTTCTTGAGGTTATTAACACATACGTGTACATGCTATGAATTGCAGTTCATGTCTCTTCAATGAACATGCTAGAGTACTACGATTACTTAAAATCCTGACATAATGACTGGACACCCATGGCATCTAGTTAAACATAATATGGACATGAGATTAGTGTCAACATGCACGGATTTCCATGTCATTATAATATTCAATACCACATACACTGAGGTGACATGATATTTCTGTTATAATGTTTTTAATTCCATGCCACTGTAGTATTCTTTACTTTATTATACTGCAAAGTAAATTCTTTACTTTTCATTGGTCACCGAGCCGTAGACCTGACACGAAGTACCCTGAGAGCTGACAGGGTACTTGGAAATGCAGCTGTTTTCATTGGCTGACAGGTCCCTGAGTCTTGCTTTGCAGAAAATAAGATGGCCGATTTCTCGACAGGATTGAGTGCATTCAATCGTGCATCCTCCGTTTTAAGTCCATTTCGGCTAAGAACCAATCGGTGTTTGGATCTTTCAACAGTGGCATTATTTCTTGGAAAGTTTGACGTCGAAGTATGCCGAGTATGCCCATTTTCTTATGGATAACAACCATCAGACGTGACGACATGACGTCATTTACGCTCAACGGTATCTGCTTTGGCGCGATTTTGTTATAGTTTATTATGAGCGCTTTACACGACTAATTCCGAAATATTTCGTTTGAACAGTGAAAACTTTGCAGTATAAGAAATTCGTTATACAGTTTCTTCACAGTGTACATGAGGATTTCTTCCCGGCTGGTAAAATCATGTAACCCTCGCCAAACGGCTCGGGCAACATGATTTACCTCAGCCGGGAAGAAATCCTCATGTACACTGTGAAGAAACTGTATAACTAATAATGTACACTGAGGTTACATGATGTTCCTGTCAAAATACCTGTATTTCCATGTCACTCTAGTATTCTTTACTGAGGTGACATAAGATTTTTGTAATTATACAAGTATTTCCATGTCACTATTGTATTCTATATTACGTACATTGAGGTGACATGATAGTCTTGTCATAATGCCTGTATGTCCATGTCATTATAGTATGCTATACCATGTTCCCTAATGTGACATGATATTCCTGTTATATTTTCATGTCATTATAGTATGCTTTAACATGTACACTGAGGTGCCATGAGATTACTGTCAATATGCCTGTATGTCTTTGTCACTATAGTATTTTATATTATGTACACTGAGGTGACATGAGATTCCAGCCATAATGCCTGTATTTCCATGTTACTTTAGTATGCTATACTATGTACACTGAGGTGACATGAGATTCCTGTCATAATGCCTGTATGCCCATGTGCCTATAATATTCTATACTATGTTCACCGAGGTGACATGAGATGCCTGTCATATTGCCCTCATTTCAATGTCACTATAGTATCCTATACTATGTACACTGAGGTGACATGATATTCCTGTCATAATGCCTGTATTTCCAATGTCACTTTAGTATTCTATATATTTACACTGAGGTGACATGAGATTACTGTCATTAGACAATAATTTCCATATTACTAAAGTATTCTATACTATGTACACGGAGGTGACATGAGATTTCTGTCACAATGCCTATATTTCCATCTAACCATAGTATTCTATTCTATGTACACTGAGGTGACATGAGATTCCTGTCATAATACCTGTATGTCCATGTTACTACAGTATTCTCTACTATGTTTACTGAGTTGACATGGATTTCCTGTCTTTATACAAGTATTTCCATGTCACTAAAGTACTCTGTACTATTTACACTGAGGTGACATGAGAAACCTGTCATAATGCCTGTATTTCCATGTCACAATAGTATTCTATACTATGTACACTGAGGTGACATGAGATTCCTGTCATAATGCCTGTATGTCCATGTCACTATAGTATTCTATACTATGTACATTAGTTGACATAAGATTCCTGTCATCATACAAGTATTCCCATGTCACTATAGTATTCTATACTATGTACACGGAGGTGACATAAGATATACTCTAATTATACAATAATTTCCATATCACTACAGTATTAAATTCTATGTACAAGGAGGTGACATGAGATTCCTGCCATAATGCCTGTATTTCCATGTTACTATAGTATTCTATACTATGTACCAGAGCACCAGATAAGGGTAGTTTTTTAAAAAACAAAAATCTTTATTTCTGAATTAAACCCTATGGTGTCACTACTCATTAGAATCGTCTCGAAGAAACGATTCTAATGAGTATGACACCATAGGATTTGGTGCTGAAATGAGTGAGAAAATGTTTGAGTTGTTGAAATAACCATCTCTTATCTGGAGCCCTGATGTACACTGAGGTGACATGGGATTCCTGTCTTTATACAAGTATTTCAATGTCACTATAGTATTCTCTACTATGTACACGGAGGTGACACGAGATTACTGTCAATATGCCTGTATGCCTATGTCACTATAAAATTTTATATTATGTACACTGAGGTGACATGAGATTCCAGTCATAATGTCTGTATTTCCATGCTACTTTAGTATGCTATACTATGTACACTGAGGTGACATGAGATTCCTGTCATAATGCCTGTATGTCCATGTGCCTATAATATTCTATACTATGTTCACCGAGGTGACATGAGATGCCTGTCATATTGCCTGTATTTCCATGTCACTATAGTATTCTATACTAGTTAAACTGAGGTGACATGATATTCCTGTCATAATGCCTGTATTTCCATGTCACTATAGTATATTATATATATACACTAGTGTGACATGAGATTCCTGTCATTATACAAGTATTACCATATTACTATAGTATTCTATACTATGTACACGGAGGTGACATGAGATTCCTGTCAGAATGCCTGTATTTCCATGTTACCAAAGTATTCTATTCTATGTACACTGAGGTGACATGAGATTCCTGTCATTATGCCTGTTTGTCCATGTTACTATAGTATTCTATATTATGTTTACTGAGTTGACATGGGATTTCTGTCTTTATACAAGTAATTCCGTGTCACTAAAGTACTCTATACTATGTACATAGAGGTGGCATGAGCTTCCTGTAATAATGCCTGTATGTCCATGTCACTATAGTATTCTATACTATGTACATGTACATTAGATGACATGAGATTCCTGTCATTATACAAGTATTCCCATGTCACTATAGTATTCTATACTATGTACACGAGGTGACATGAGATTTACACTAATTATAGAATAATTTCCATATCACTATAGTATTCTATTCTATATACACGGAGGTGACATGAGATTCCTGCCATAATGCCTGTATTTCCATGTCACTATAGTATTCTATACTATGTACACTGAGGTGACATGAGATTCCTGTCATTATACAAGTATTTATATGTCACTAGAGTATTCTCTACTATGTACACGGAGGTGACATGAGATTCCAGCCATAATACCTGTATTTCCATGTTTACTTTAGTATGTTATACTATGTACACTGAGGTGACATGAAATTTCTGTCATAATGCATGTATGTCCATGTGCCTATAATATTCTATACTATGTTCACCGAGGTGACATGAGATGCCTGTCATATTTCCTGTTTTATAATGTCAGTATAGTATTCTAAACTATGTACACTGAGGTGACATTAGATTCCTGGTATAATGCATGGCTGTCCATGTCATTATAGTATTCTATACCATGTTCATTAATGTTACATGAGATTCTTGTCATATTGTAAGGATTTTAATATCACTGTTGAATTCTATACCATGTACACTGAGTTGACATCAAATTCCTGTTACAATGCAAGTATTTCCATATCACTATAGTTTTCTATAATAAGCTCACTGAAGTGACATCAAATTCCTGTCTTAATGCATGAATTTCCATGTCACTATAGCATTCTATACTATGTACACTGTGGTGACATGAAATTCATGTCATAATGCGTTGATTTCCATGTCACAATAGGATTCTATACCATGTTCATTTAGGTGACATGAGATTCCTGTCATGATGTAATGATTTCTATGTCACTGTTGTTGCCTATACCATGTTGACTGAGGTGACATCAAATGCCTGTTTTAATGCAAGTTTATCTAAGCCATTATAGTATTCTATACTTTGTACACTGAGTTGATATTTGATTACTGTAAAAATGCAAGGTTGTCCGTGCCATTTAAGATTTCCTTACAATATACACTGCTGAAGGTGACATGAGATTCCTGTCATAATGCAAGGATTTCCATGTCCCTAAAGTATTCTCGACTATGTATATTGAACTCCAATTAGATTACTGTGATTTTGCATGTAATCATTGTATTCTATTCTATGAATACTGAGGTGACATGAGATTCCTTTCATATTGCAAGAATTTCTATCTTACTATAGTAGTACATGTATATACCATGTTCCCTTTGATTCCATGAGTTTCCTGTCATTATATATGGATTTCCATGTTCAGAAAGTATTTTATACTTTGTTCCCATGAATTGACGTTAGATTCCATTTTTGCATGAGTATATGTAACCATAGTAGTCTATACTATGAACACGGATTTGACATTAAGTTCCTGTAATATTGCAAATATTTCCATATTAGTGATATTACTATAGTATTCTACATCATGTACTTTGAAGTGACATGAGATTCCTGTCATGTTGCAAGAATGTCCGTGACACTATAGTGTAATATAGCATGTTCCTTTATGTAACATAATATTCCTGTCATTATGTAAATATTTCCAAGTCACTATAGTATGCTGTACTACTTACATTGAGGTGAAATGAAAATTCTTTCATATTGCAAGGATTACCATGTAAGTATATATGACCATGCCAATGATTTTAAATGCATCAAGGTCTCAGCCCCGTGCCATAAATTAAATTCTTGTTATAATATTAGGATATTTATGTCTTCGTAGTATTCTTTACTATGTACACTGAAGTGACATGAGTTTTTGTCAATATGCAAGGATTTCCACATTTTTGGTCTTGACAAATACATGGCACACACCAACTATTAAAGCCACGAGTTTAGCAGTGCAAAAGTTATAAGCACTGTTATGGTTTTGGGACAAAGGCAGGCAGGTTGTTGTTTGTTAAGATCAGATTCTGCTATCTATGGGCTAATTGGACCCCAAAGAGAGACGGACGGATACAGCAAATCCGGGCGTGATGCCATACGCTTATTATCAGGGTTCTCTGGTTAATTTTAGATGACCAGTGCGAAGCACAGATACATTGAACATAGGCTTAGAAAGTCTCATCCGAAAGACTTGGTCAGTCAAGCGGGGTATCGAACTCACGACTTCAGGTATCGTTGTCGATCGGGTTACAACTGCACCACACCAGACAGACAGATAAACGGACATGCAGATAGGGAAAAATTGTATGTTCCCAATTCACATACTTTGTGGGCATAAAAGATAATTTTTCCAGGATTAGATCATCTTTGCATACTAAGGTAAATGTAACCGGGTTGTGTTTATAGTTAAATTGTAAGAGATTTTTGTAATGCACGGATATTTCAGATGGGAGAGTACTCCCCTGTAATTTATGGATCCCGGGTTAAAGTTCAGGTCTGACAGCATATTTGTCTCACCATGTTTGTTTGTCTTTTGATACTGTTTTACACCTCTTTCGAGTATTACTAACAGAGGCACTTATCGGGTACGTCAGAGACTGGGACTTTATCCCGACACCGACGAACCAGTCATAATGCTAACCCGAAATCCTGAGCGCCAAGGAGGGGAGCCATTACTACCAATTAATAAGTACAGCACTCCCTCCCTACAATAGCCCTTCTAACAACGACCCCCTCCTTTCAACGACACTTGCTGTTGTTCCCTATTAAACAGGACACTTATGTCCAACCTATTTACGGCTGCCATGTCTTCTGCTTAAAATTGTCGTCTGTTGTTTTTCTAAAATTAAATAAAAGGACAATTCGACAGAAAAACACTTCATAACGAGTGACAAACAGCTTGAATCCAGATCAGACGCCGCGTTACGTGGCGTCTGATCTGGATTCAAGCTGTTTTCAAATGAAACAAATGTTCATCCCTATAACGACTCCCTCCGAACAACGGACACATTCTGTGTCTCCCACTGGATGTCGTTGTAGAGAGGGAGCGCTGTTTTTGGTTTGAACACGCAACCTCCCGTTCTGTGCAAATGTAACATAGACCTGGTGTGAAACAATGTGCATCCACCTTAGCTCAAACCTTACGGATCGAGGGTCTCGGTTTTGAGCTACTCAGGCCGCTGACATAAATCTCTCACCATTTAACTATAAACTCAACCCGGCTACACCCATCTCTACACAGAAATGGTCCCGAATTCTTAATTAATGAACACTCCAAGAGTTTATCTTTTTATTATATATTTATATGTACTCTCTGTGAGTTTCATATTACCCTACGTTGGTCGTCAAATGTAACTAGGTGTTCATAGAAAGAAACATATCCACTCAGACCTGGGATCGAACCCGGGTCGCCATGTTCGCAGTCATACACTCTACCACGTCGCCATAAAACACTATTGCACAGCAAGGGCTGAAGGCCGTACTTATAAGTGATAATAACCTATACATACTGTGATATAAAGGCTAGCGCTAAATGTCTGTATTCTCATGTCTGACGTCACAATTTTTGAGGTAACGTGACGTCAGAGATTTTGTGGTAACATGAAACTCCTGTAATTGTGCAAGTATTTCCATGCCATCGTAGTACTTAAGAACCATATGACTATCCATAAACTTAAAAACGCAGAGGCAAATATTTCCTAGGGAGAAGGCATCCGTGAGTATGCTCGCTCGGGAATTGTTTGATTCGAGGGTACAATTAGGCGTATGTTTGGGGTGAATTGTCTTAACAGAAATTGCATAGATAAATCTGAATAAGGGGAGATCCTTTGAAAGCACAGAAAACAAAGCAAATACTGAAAATTGCAGACTCGGTCTACTTTAAATTTCCGAATTTCTTGTAGTATCTAACTGACTAGTCCACTATGTGAACAGTAAGAGACGGCGAGCTTATTTTAGACTTCAGGCTCTGTCCTCGGACGGTACCCGTCAACAATTATCTTGTCGTCACAGGGGTTCATTGATGAGACTACTAGTTAACTGACGAAATCTAATGCATCTATGGACACTGGTTAAAATAAAAAAAAGTCGTAACTAGACATTTCATTCATCTGAAATTATACGACATTAAGGCTAAAACCATTCTTAATTTGTAATAAAGTCTTTTCGAGGGTTCCGGAACACGTGACAGGGATCTCATGTCACCTCGGGGCTGCACTAAGTTGACATAAAAGATCCTAAGATTTCCAAATTTGCATTTTTCAAGTGCGATTTTACGAATCGTACCTTTTCCCAATCGCCTGTTTCTAGTTCTGTTGACACGTGACTGCTTAAAGCAGGTTGGAAGTAAAGCAGAATGCGCCATAAGGCACATTCTGCTTTACTTTCAGCCTGCTTTCAGCTACAATATACTAGAACGAATCCGCCCATTTCGGAAAAATCCGGAGAAAAGGCAGCCCTGTCACCTCAATGACCTCATGGTATAGAATACTATATAGTGACATGGAAATCCATGCGTTATGCCAGGAATCTCATGTCACCTCAATGTACGTGGTAAAGAATACTATAATGACATTGAAATGCAGGCATTACGACAGAAATCTCATGTCATCTCATTGTACTTACTATATAAAATACTATAGTAACATGGATATACATGCATTATGACAGGGTCACGTCACCTCAGTGTACATAATATAGAATACTATAGTGACATGGAAATACAGGCATTATGACGGTAATCTCATTTCACTTCAGTGTACATCGTATAAACTACTATAGTGACATGGAAGTGCTTGTATTATGACAGTAATCTCATGTCATCTCAGTGTACACGGACCGAATACAATAGTGGCATCAATTGCATTCAGGCCCATAGGAGCAGGACGCAACCCCCCCCCCCCCCCCCCCCCCAATAATTTTGCCAATATTTGTTGCAGATCTTTTACATAGATTTATGTTAGTATTTTACCTCTTTTGAATGAGCAAAACACCCACAGAACGCACAAAAGACCATCTAGAAGTAAAACATTCCCCGGGGAGCATGCCCCGAACCCTCTAGTAACAGCGTCTACACAAATCGGAGGGGTTTGGGTAGGATTTTAGGCTAATAGCCGGAAGGCAACGTCAAAAATATCCTATATTATTTATAATTTGTTATTTAAAGTTGAAAATTTACATGGATTTTTATTAGTATTTTACCTGTTTTATAGGAGTGGGTAGGATAGGAGTTAGAGTTTAATAGCTGGAAGACAACCTGCCTAAAAGGAGTTCAATAGCTGGAAGGCGACCGGCCTAAAAAGGTTATCTTAGAAGTTAGATTAATAATTTGTGGTCATTTGGAGTCATTTTTTTACATAGATTTATGTTCGCCTTATACCTGTTTGGAATGCTGGAAACACCCTCAGATTGCAGCAGAGACCATCTAGAAATAGACCCCCCTAGAAAGGGTGCGTACACAAATTTCCTTACAGTAACCCCCCCCCCCCCCTAATTTCAATTTGATTCCTACGGGCCTGTCATTATACAATGCAATATTACAGGAATCTCATGTCACCTCAGTGTGCATTGTATGAAATACTATAGTGACACGGAAATACAGGCATTATTACAGGAACTTCATATCACTTTATTGTTCATAGTATAAAATACTATAGTGACATGGGAATACATGCACTATGACAGGACTTGCATGTCACCTCATTATTGAACACTATAGAGTCATGGAAATACAGGTATTATGACAGCAATTTCATGTCACATCAGTGTACATAGTATAGAATACTATAGTGACATAGAAAAACTTGCATTATTACAGGAATATCATGTCACTTCAATGTACATGGTATAGAATACTATAATAACATTGGAATAAATGCATTACAACAGTTATTTCATGTCACCTCAATGTGCATAGTACAGAATACTATAGTGAAATGGACAAACTTGCATTATAACAAGCATTTGATGTCAACTCAGTGGACATAGTATAGAATACAAAAGTGACATAAAAATATTTACATAACGACAGAAATCTCATGTCACCTCTGTGTACATACTTATAGAACACTATAAAGACATGGGAATACAGGCATAATGACTGAAATCTCATGTCAACTCAGTGTTCATAGTATAGAATACTATAGTGACATGGAAATACAGGCATTATGACAGGAATCTCATGTAACCTCAGTGTACATAATGTAGAATACTATAGTGACATGAAAACACTTGCATTATACCAGTAAGAAATACAGAATTATGACAGGAATTTCATGTCACCTCAGTGAACATAGTATAGAATACTATAGTGTCATAGAAATACAGGAATTATGACAGGGATCTCATGTCACCTCAGTTTACATAGTATAGAATACTATGGTGACATGGAAATACAGGCATTATGGCAGAAATCTCATGTCAACCCGATGTACGTTGTATAGACTACTACAGTCACGTGGAAATACAGGCATAATGACGGAAATCTCATATCAACTCAGTGTACAAAGTATAGAATACTATAGTGACATTGAAGTACAGGCAGTATGATGACTATCTCATGCGCATTCAGTGTACATAGTGTAGAATACTATAGTGACATGAAAATACTTGTTTTATAACAGGTAGTCGATGTCACCTCAGTGTACATAGTATATAATACTAAAGTGGCATAGAAAAACTTGCATTATGCTCATATAGTACCGTATCATTTAAACAAGAATAAATTACGTGCTTTCCGTGGCATTGCGTAGTATTCTTTATTTCATTAAAGACATAATTATTACAGGAATCTCATGTCACTTCAATGTACATGATATAAAATACTATAATAGCATTGGAATACATGCATTATGACAGGAATCTCATGTCACTCAGTGTACATAGTATATAATACTATGGTTGACATGGAAATACAGGCATTATGACAGAAATCTCATGTCACCTCAGTGTTCATAAAATAGAATACTATAGTGACATGAAAATACTTGTTTTATGACAGAACTCTCATGTCACCTCTGTATACACGGAACAGAATACAATAGTTACATCAAAATCAATACTATATTAAAGGAATCTCATGTCACTTCAATGTACATGGTATAGAATACTATAGTGACACCGAAAGACAGGCATTATGACAGAAATCTCATGTAACCTCAGTGTAAATGATATAAAACACTATAGTTACATGAAAATACTTGCATTATAATACATGTAGGAATTTGATGTCACCTCAGTGAAAATAATATATAATTATATAATGTCATGAAAATACTTGCATTATGATAGGAATTTTATGTCATCTCAGTGTACATATATATTACTACAGTGACATGGAAATACAGGAATAATGACAGGAATATCATGTCACCTCAGTGTACATAGTATATAATACTACAATGACATGGAAATACAGGCATTGTAACTTGGATCTCATTTTACCTCCGTGTAAATAGTAAAGAATACTACAGTGACATGGAAATACAGGCATTACGACAGGAATCTCATGTCACCTCAGTGAACAAAATGTAGAATACTATAGTGACATGGATGTACATGCATTATGAGAGAAATCTCATGTCAACTCAGTGTACATAGTATTGAACTCCATTGTGACAAAGAAACTACAGGTATCATGACAAGAACTTCATGTCACCTCAGTGTGCAAAGTATAGAATAGTACAGTGGCATGGGCATAGATTCATTATGACAGGACTCTCATGTTACCTCAGTGTACATAATATTGAACACTATAGTGACATGGAAATACAGGCATTATGACAGGAATCTTATGTTACCTCAGTGTACATAGTATAAAACACTATAGTGACATGGAAATACAGGCATTATGACAGGAATCTCATGTCACCTCAGTGTATCTAGTATTGAACACTATTGCGGCATGGAAATACAGGTATTATGACGGTTATCGCATGTCACTTCAGTGTACGTAGTATAGAATACTTTAGTGACATGGAAAAACAGGCATTATGACAGGAATGTCATGTCACCTCAGTGAACATAATATAGAACACTATCATGAGATGCATACACTTGCATTATAATAGGAATTTAATGTCACCTCAGTGTATATACCGGTAGTATATAATACTATAGTGACATGGAAATACAGACATTTTGACAAGAATTTAATGTCAACTTAGTGTACATGGTATAGAATTCTATAGTGACATGGAAATACTTGCATTATTACAGTAATCTTATGTCACTTTAAAGTACATAGTATAGAATACTATAGTGACATGGGAATACATGCATTATGATAGGAATCTCATGTCACCTTGGTGCACATAGTATAGAACACTATAAAATCATGGAATACTTGCATTATGACAGGAATGTCATGTTACTCAAAGGTACATGGTATAGTATATTATAGTGACATGGAAATACTTGCATTATGACAGGAATCTCATGTCACATCAGTGTATATAGTATATAATTCTATTTTGTCATGAAAATACTTGTACTATGATAGGAATCTCATGATACCAATGTAAAAATAGAATACTATAGAGACATGGGAATACATGCATTGTGACAGAAATCTCATGTCACCTCAGTGTACATATTATTGAATACTACAGTTACATAAGAATCCTTACAATATGACAGAATATCATATCACGTTAATAAACATGATATTGAAAACTATAGTGACATTTAAATACATACATTATAACAGGAATCTCATGTCACCTCTTACTTAGGCTCTAAGTACATAATACAGAATACTATAGTGACATTGAAAAACTTGTATGATGATAATTATCTTATGTAACATCAGTTTACATAGTATAGAATACTATAATGCCATGGAATTACATGCATTATGACACGAATCTCATATCACCTCAGTGTACTTAGTATAGAATATTAAAGTGACATGGAAATACTTGCATTACGGTAGAAATCTCATGTCACTTCAGTGTACGTGGTATAGAATAATATAGTGACATTGAAATACTTGCATTATTACAGGAATCTCATGTCACTTCAGTCTACATGGTTTTGAATACTATAGTGACATAGGTGGCATTAAAATAACTTGCAATATGACAGGAATATCATGTCACTTCAGTGTACGTGGTATTAACTACTATAGTGACATGGAAACTACTTACTTACTTACTCGTCCCTTGACCGAGAACTCTGTCGTAGGGGGTCTGTTGTTGAAGAAGCTACCACTTGTTTCCATTTTGGTCTGTCTGTCGAATGGGTAAGTAGTTCAGGCATCTTTTTTGCTGTCCAGTATTTAATGTTATCCGACCAGCTCTTCAGTTGCCTCCCTCTTTTACGCCCACCCTCAACTGTGTCTTGTAGGATTGTCTTACTTAAACTGTCATGTCTAGTAACGTGACCGAACCACTGGAGTTTTCTTCTCTTAACAGTGGCGAGTAGATGTTCCTGTGGACCGACAAGACTTTTCACTCTGTCTCTTACAAACTCGTTGGTTTTTCTGTCGAGGTAAGAGATTCGGAGCAACTTCCTCATGCATTTCATTTCAAATGCCTGGATCCTTCACTCTGTGTCTTCAAGTATCGTCCATGATTCGCATCCATATAGGAGGATGGATAGAACTTGGGATTTGTAAAGCTTGTACTTAGTTTGGAAGCTAATGTCGATTTTCCATAACTTTTCCAAGCTGGCCATTGCTGACGTTGCTATTGCTAACCTGATTTTTACTTCAGCTGTGCAGGTGCCATCGTCGGACAGAGTTGCTCCTAGGTATTTGAAGTTTGTTACTACTTCCAGAGGCTCGCCGTTCATTGTTATGTGTGCAGTGGTGTTTGTAAGGCTGTTCACCATCACTTTTGATTTCTCGGTACTTCCATTCCAAATGCGCTGGTTGCCAGTCTGTCAGTCAGGTCTCTTGGAGTTCCTCATTGCTGCCTCCCATGAGATATTGCATTTTAACATAAATCTGATGTCACCTCAGTGTTTATGGCATAGACAAATATAGTGACATTAAAAACATTGCATTTTGACAAGAATCTCATGTCACCATATGTACACGGTATAGAATACTATATATATACATGTGTATATATAGTGTCATTGAAAATCATGCATTATGACGGAATTCTCACGTCACCTCAGTGTACATTGGTTAGAATATTATGGCAATATGGAAATAATTGCAATACCGGTATTACATCAATTTAATGTCACCTCAATGCACATGGTATATAATAATATAGTGACCTGGAAATTCTTGCATTGTGACACTAATCTCATATCACCTCATATTACAATGTACATCACATGGTATAGACTACAATAGTGTCATACTAATCCTTACAATATGACAGAAATATCATGTCACCTTAATGCACATAGAACATAGTACTATGGCAACATTAAATACTTTAAATGTGACCGGAATCTAATGACACCTTACCAGGATTCTGAATTATAATGCATGAACCATTAAAGTTCAGTTATTTCCCCTTGGAAATGTTGGAAAAGAAAAGCATGTCTTCATGGTATCTGTAGATGTTACTTAATCAATCTGTGAATTCTAGTTAAAATCAAATGGAATGTGTAAGAGGAGTTGAGCTAATACAAGTGATTTGACCTAGGCTACATGATACATTACAGTTCAATTATCTCCCCTTTGAAATAATGGAATGGAGGAAGAAGATTTCTTCATGCATATTTGTAGATGGTAATCTATAAACCTGTGAAGGCTTAGTGAAATCCAATGAACGATGGAGTAGGAATTGCGCTTAAGAGTGCTTATTACATATTTTGCCTGAAATATTAAGTTAAATTATCTGCCCTTTTAATACTCTAACTTAGGCAATGGGGGGATTTAAAAATATTTCTTCATGCATATCTGTAGATAGTATTCTATAAACTTGTGAAGTTTTGTTAAAATCAAATGAATAGTGTAGCAGAGATATCGCTCAAGAGTGCTTATAACCTATAATGCATGAAAGATTAGGTTAAATTATCTCCCCTTTTCATCATCTCCAGCTTGGAAATAGTGGAATGGAAAGATATGTATTCATGTGAATCTTTCCATAGTGCTCTATCAGCCTGTGACGTATTTTTCCAAATCCAATTAGTGGTGTAAGAGGCGTTGCGCTTAGTAGGATGGATGGACAGACAGACGGACAGACAGACAGACGGACTGATTTTTATATACTCCCCCAAACTCATTTGCCTGGGGTTTACATATCCCTGTCATAACGCAAGGATCATAATGTCACCTAGTATTCCACGCCATACTTAATGACGTCACATAGAATTCATGCCACAACGCAAGAATTATCATGCCATTATATTTTCTATGCTATGTTTTGCACAATTGACATGAAGTTCATGTATTAGCGTAACGACTTTCATGCAGCTATAATATTTAATACCATGTTCAGTGAAGTGAAATTGAATTATTTTCATATTTGCTGAATTTCCATGTCATCGTAGTATTCTGTACGATGTAAATTTAGGTTATATGACATACCTTTCATGATGCAAGGTGTCACTAAAGTAAGTTGTGCCACATACATGTATATAGTAAAGTGTCATATCTATAGTAAAGTGACTTCCTTTTATAATGATTGGATTCACATGTCACCGTAGTGTTCTATATTATGTATACTGAGGTGCAATGAAATGTCCGTCCTAATGAGTGCTTCACCCATATACAGATATTGAGCAGAAATTCATATCATAGCGCACTATAGTAGTCTTTGCCGAAAATCCTGTCATAATACAAAGATTACCATGTCCTCATGGTATTTCATACATGAAATGCCTGTTATAACGCAAATATTTTCAAGTCGCCATACAATTAATTGTTTTGTAAATAGTGAATTGAAGTGTTTAACAAGAGGACCATTGGTCCTATATCGCTCACCTGAGTAAAAGTAATTTATAGCCATATAGGTACATTAAGTGTCACAGGTGGAGAAAAAGATGTAGCCTGACCGGGGCTGGAACTCGTGACCTTCAGACTACCGTTCCGACGCTCTACCGACTGAGCGAATCGGCCGACTACAACTTAATCTGCCATCTGTGTTAGGTTCGGTACCGTGACACAAGGCAGATATATTTTGGACTGACAGGCATTTACTACTCTGCTCCTTGTCGTGTACGACTAGACCATTTTTTAAAAAAACATTTATTTTGTTACTTCTGTTACCAGAATTCACATTGTACTGATTTCTTTGAACAACTTTGATAAATCTGGTCCAATGAACATTCCTGTAACTTGGTTAAAATATGTTAAGCGGTCAGTTGAAGCAAACGGCGGCGGACGGCGGACACATGTCGATCACAACAGCTCACCTTGAGCCTTTGGCTCAGGTGCGCTTAAAGACATCTTCTGACGACCTTTTGGTCATAACGCCATGCCAGACAATTTCCTTGCAACAAGCATGGGTCTTGTGGACATGTTGGTAGCAAAGAAGCATTGAAGCCTCTCATGTGAGACCCGATCTTTATATTTGATAGTTTGGTTAGAAATAACCATTGAAAAGCACTAGAGCATGAGTGTAATCTGGGCCTCACCAGGTAAACTGAGATCGGTATACCCACTTGCAGCATTAGCTGCATGCTTTTTATCGCCTATCGAGAACAATTGGGGGTAGTCCATTAATGGACTGAGTAAAAGTCTTTAATTGTTTTATACATTCCATCACCAAAATAAGCCGATATGAAAGTGAAAGAATAACAAGTGCAGTATATTTTTTAAATTACTTCTATTTTGGCATATGAAACAAATACATCATTATCAGTCATCATAAACATCTTATATGGATTGCATTGAATAAAGCCTTTTTTATGGAATACTCATTTTTAACCTACGTTTTAACTTTAAAGAGGTTATGTTTGAATCTAGCGAGTTCCAGATATTGAAGTCTGACAGTACTTACAATAACATCCTCCTACTTTAACCACCAGATGGTGCTAAATTGTGGTTACTTTAGGCAGGTGGTTGCTTAAAATAAGATAAAAGTAAAGCAGAAAGCACCAAAATGTGGTCGTATTAAAAGAAAGGGTTATACTGTAATAAGGTGACTGTTTAATCATGGTTCCTTTAATTTCAGCTTTTTTTTAAAAAAGTATTAAACTGATACTATTCCCCATTTGTCTTGCATTATGCTTTCACTGACTGAACCTTTATCATAATTAAATGTGTCTGCTTCAAATATACCGTCTGCGATAATAATCAACATACAGTTTAAAAATTGTTAACTGAGGAAAATCTGAACAAGTATGACAAACAGTTTGGTCTGGATCAGACTTTGCTGTATGCAGCGTCTGATCTTAATCTAAACTGTTAACCATGTCGCGCTTACCATGGGTTAAATGTCACTCACGATTCATAAAGAATAACGGTAGACATATGCCATACAGTGGTAAATACGTTATTCCTACCCATTTACGCGTTAATCTATGCGTAAGAAACGCATAGTGAACGGTTAACGAACGCTTAACGAATTGTTAACGCCTAACGATCCTAACCCGTTTAAACGCGTTAATAAACGATTATACCAGAGATGCTGCGATTGGTGCTTCAGGTATCCGTTTCACGCGGAGATTTCGGATCTTATCGACAGGCACTGACCACCGCCTGTAACCAATCCATTTATGTAACCCGCCTATACATATGCCACTCAGATATCGGGGGATTAACAGTGTATTGCCAATTAAAGATAGCAATGTTATCGGCGATACGACCTAGTGCTCTGTAATACACATGTCATAAAGTGGGTGTGTAAACCGCTGAAGCTAAGGGTGCGTCGGCTAAGTGATTACCCTTTTATCCGGGCTCTTTTTAACGCGTAAATAAACGCGTAAAGAAACGGCTAGGAAAGCCGTTTAACGAAACGGATAATAAATGCATAGTGAACGGTTAACGAACGCGTAAGAAACGCGTTGAGTGGGTAGGAATAGCGTATTTACCACTGTACATGTCACTGTATATGTCTGTCGATTGGCTATGGAAAAAGCTTTATCCAAATACCGATGCACGTATACAGCAATTATATCTGTTTCAATACTGTTCTCTGCCAAGCCAGTTTACGCCAATATTTAAAAGGCCTGTAAAATTTAAAGCATACTATGCAGACCCTTGTCTGAGGACTACTCTATGACCTTCATATCTATGTCTACACTGTTGGCAAATTATCTTCACAAATAGTTTTGAATAGCAAAAGTATTGGCAAAAGTTTAATACTTTACGCGTATTAACTCAACCTTTTGCCTTGTCAATTTATTAATTTATAATTAACGGTTATTCATGTTACTAACAATAAAATACAAATCAAGAAAGGAAAACAATTTTTTTATATGAAAAGGGTTCCAGCATTAGTCGTTACAGCAAGGATTAAGAGAACGCACTCAAAATCATAGTAGCGTATGCTGCAGTGGAGAAGACGTTTGTCTTGTTTGCTAAAATAGTTATTTCCTTTTCAAACAGTTTGGAATAAGATAAGATGATGGGTAAGCCTGTCTTTGATCTGGCTCCCACCGTTTTGACACTCGGATACAATTTTAATAGTAAATTAGTTATAATGTAGAGACTGGAAAAGACGTTATTCTTTACCGCTAAAATCAATTAAAATGAAGAAAATTATGGTTTCCTGATGATTTTGCGATTTCTTTTGTTTTAGTGGCAAACAGTTTCGATCATGATCAGATGCCAGGTTCGCCGGGCGTCTGATCAACTTCCAAATAGTTTGCAATGGACAAAACGTATTTAACACAAATGCGAAAGGACAGTATCTTCCCTATTGTACGTATGTGAATGATTGAAGGCGAAATCAGTCAGTTAATTCAGGGGATGTTACATTTTCCTCTGATAAAACAGTAGCTGTGATATGTTTAATATTTAAGTAGTCTCCGTCTACGGCGTCTAGTATTGATATATTGATTTTATCCGTATTACTGGTAACTACCAACAGGGCATATATAACCTGCCACTTTTATCCTGTATTGAACAGTTATCTAGACACACCATGCAGATAACTTTTATCCTGGATTTAGCAGTCATCTAGACAGATCATGAAGATCAAAAGCAACACAGAAAGCTGATGAAAAAGCATTCTGCGAAACTTTTATCCTGGTAGTCTGCCTTAAGATCTATTAAAGCCAAACTTTAATTTTGGAAAATATATCTAACCACTATACATGTACATGAGTTAACATGCAGAACATAATTATTCAGATGAATTTAGTTCATGCAGGTCAAAAGCAACACAGAAAGCTCATGGAAAAGCCTTCTGCATAACTTTCATCCTGGATTGATTATCTAGGCAGATCATGCAGGTAAAAAGCAACACAAAAAGCTGATGAAAAAAAAATCTTAATAAGGGGAGATCCTTTGAAATCACAGAAAACAAAGCAAATACTGAAAATTGCAGACTCGGTTTAATTGAGTCTTCTGCATAACTTTATCCTGGTAATCTGCATATGGATCTATTAAAGCCATAATTAAAATTTGGAAAATATATCATACCACTTTACATAGATTAATATGCAGAGCGCGTCAAAAGCAACACAGAAAGTTCCTGAAAAAAAAACTTCTGCATAACTTTTATCATGGAATGGGCAGTCATATATGCAGACCATGCAGGTCAGAAGCAACGCAGAAAGCTGAAGAAAAAAAGCTTTCTGCATAACTTTTATCCTGGTAATCTGCCTAAAGATCTATGAAAGCCATACTTGAATTTTGGGGAATAGATCATACCATTATGGCATCAAAAGAAATAAGTCCTCTACATGTCATGGCATGTCTTCCATACAAATATGATAACAAACTCTAGGTTGAAAGTAGGGTAAGTTATTAATCTGAATCGATCGGGTTTAAAACAGTCATGTTTCATTACTGGTTGACCATGACCTTTGGCATCCAAATAAATATGGAACATGTAATAATCATGACTAACCTCAGTACCAAATATAAGATTTGTAGGTTGAAATAAGAGTGATTTATTGGTCGGAAACTTTTGGTTGCGACAGACCGACATACATGAGCAAAGCAATATACCCCTTCTTTTTTAGAAGGAGTCATAATCACAACATAAACTAACAGAAATTTATTTTCTTATTCCCAGAATCAAAATTAGAAAATAAAAGACTTCGTCTATGGTGGCATATTTTGACACCAGTTACCACTTAACTCTATTGAAGAAATCCAGGTAATAATGACTGTTCTTCAGTTTGATGCACCCACAAAAAACTTGTTTTATCATTCATTTTCATCGCCTTCGTCATCGTCTTCTTCTGATATAAAAACCCTTTTCTGCTTTCTTTAAGTTGTGCGCTCCCCTTACCGTATCACCGGTACATTGATTATAAAGAAATGGTTATACGGATGAGCCTTCTTCCACTCATTTGTTTTGAACTCAAGATTTTCTTGATCGAACCCTGAGTGTTGGCCTGCTACAAGAGCTTTGTGGACAGCATTTCGTATGTCGCGGTTGGTTGGGTGATATGCCCTATCATACGTTCATGGCTTGATATTAAATTCTGTGGTCAAGTTGTTTTTCTACAAAGCTATCTAATACCTTCTTAATGTACGGGACAGATGTTATTCCCATTCTTACATGAGAGAAAACCTTCCCCTGCATTTTTGATACATTCTGTTGGAAAAGGCACTTTTATCAGTTATGGCATTCTTTCATCGGCAGTCGGACAAAAATGATATCCTTTGCTTTCACATTCCCTGTCTTTAATTCCTGACACATAGTATCTAGTTTATACTGTCTTTTCTTTCTTCAAGTATCTTCAAGTATTGTCCGGAACATAGTATTTCTCGTACCTGAAAAAAACCACGAAAACCAGATAGTATACATTTTGTAAAAGAAAATTGCCCTATAACGAACATTTGAATGAACCTCAAACTGGACTCAGCTTAAGATCTCCATGCATTTAACATTTGTGTGAAGTTTCATTAATATCCTTTGTATAGTTTTCCCGAAAAAAAACCGGACAATCTTTTTAAAGCATACTTTAGTACATCAGGGGCACATAACTCTGTAAAGAAAATTCTAATGAACATCAAACTAGACTCAGCTTCAGATCTTGATGCATATAACATTTGTGTGAAGTTTCATTAATATCCTTGTGATAGTTTTTCGGAAAAACTCCGGACAAGCGTTTTATATCATATTTGAGTACACCAATGACAGATTACGATGTAACGAAAATTTAAATGAACCTCAAACTCAACTCAGCTTAAGATCTTTTGATGCATATAAGATTTGTGTGAAGTTTCATTAATAACCCCTGGATAGTTTTCTGGAAAAACTCCGGACAAACGAACGGATGGACGAACGAACGAATGGACGATCGTATTCACGGACGGACGGACATGCAACGCCAATATACTTGTACGACCACCTTTAGAGGTGGGTATATAAAAAAGTAAAGTCCGCCACAACGATTGAAATGACATTAAAACCCTGTGAAACTTTGAAGAATCAACTCCTGACGTTGAAAATATAGAAAATAATCTTAACTTCTTTTGAAAGAATGTTCAATCATATCAGTAATTCCTGAAAATATGTACCTTGTTATGTAACGGATATGTAGTCTTGCCATGCACCCGACTTTCCGTGTGTTCTGTACATGCAACCGTTCCCTTTTGATGTTGTGCTGGTCCCCATTTCCTAAAATTATTACATCACAATTAAGATAGGAAAACCTTTGACAATACATAACTATTTCCTAAACATGTTAATGGCACATAAGTGTACATGCTATGTATAGCAGTTTAAAGTCTCTTCAATGAACATGTTAAGTACTACGATAACTTAAAATCCTTGCATAATGACTGGGCATTCATGGCATCTAGTTAACATAATATGGACATGAAATAAGTGTCAAAACGCATGGATTTCCATGTCATGATAGTATTCAATACCACGTACACTGAGGTGACATGATACTTCTGTTATAATGTTTGTATTTCCATGTCATTGTAGTATTCTATACTATATACACTGAGGTGATATGAGATTCCTGTCATAATGCCTGTATTTCCATGTCACCATAGTATTCTATACCACGTACATTGAGGTGACATGAGATTCTTGTCATAATGCCTGTATTTCCATGTCACTGTAGTATTCTATACTATTTATACTAAGATGACATGAGATTGCTGTCTCAATTTCACTATAGTATTCTATACTATATATACGGAGATGGCATGACATAACTGTCATAATGCCTGTATTTCCATGCCACTTTAGTATTCTATATTATGTACACTGAGGTAACATGAGATTCCTGTCATAATGCAAGTATTTTCATGTCACTAGAGTGTCTATATTAGATACACTGAGGTGACATGAGATTGCTGAAATAATGTCTGTTTTTCCATGTCACTATAGTATTCTATATTATGCACACTGAGGTGACATGAGATTTCTGCCATAATACAAGCACTTTTTATGTCACTATAGCATTCTATTCCACGTACACTGAGGTGACAAGAGATTCTTTTCAAAATACCAGTATTCCTATGTGCACTTTAGTATCTATTTTACATGTATGTACACTGAGGTGACATGATATAACTGTCATAATGCCTATTTTTCCATATGACTATAGTATTATATACTATGTACACTGAGGTGACATTAGATTACTGTCGTAATACAAGTATTGCCAATTTACTATAGTATTCTATACCACGTACACTGATGTGACATGGTATTCCTGTCATAATGTCTGTATGTCAATGTCACTATAGTAATCTATAGAAGGTAAACTGAGATGACATGATATTCCTGTCGTAATGCCTGTATGTCTATGTCACTGTAATAGTATATACTATGTATACTGAGGTGACATGAGATAACTGTCATAATGTCTGAATTTTCATGTCACTTTAGTATTCTATATTAAATAAACTGAGGTAACATGAGATTACTGTCATAATGCAAGTATTTTCCTGTCACTATAGTGTTCTATAGTATGATACTGATGTGACATGAGATTAAAGTCATTAAACAAGTTGTTCCGTGTCACTATAGTATTCTATAATATGTACACGGATGTAACACGAGATTCCTGTAATAATGCCTACATTTCCATGTCACTATAGTATTATATACTATGTACACTGAGGTGACATGCGAATAATGTCATAATGCATGTATTTCCATGTCATTATAGTATTTGATATTAAGTACACTCAGGTGACATGGGATTACTGTCATAATTCATGTATGTCCGTGTCACTGTAGTATTCTATATTATGTACACTGAGGTGACATGAGATTCCTGTCATAATACAAGTAATACCATTCACTATAGTATTCTATAGTTTGTACACTGTAGTGATCTGATATTACTGTTACAATGCCTGTATTTCTATGTCACTATAGTATGCTATACTATTTATACTGAGGTGACATGAGATTCCTGTCATAATGCCTGTATTCCATGTCACTATAGTATTCTATACTACGTACATTGAGGTGACATGAGATTCTTGTCATAATGTCTGAATTTCCATGTCACTTTAGTATGCTATACCATGTACCCTGATGTGACATGATATTCCTGTTAAAATGTCTGTATTTCCATGTCACTAAAGTATGTTATACCATGTACCCTGAGGTGATATGAGATTTCTGTCACAATGCCTGTATTTCCATGCCACTGTAGTGTTCACTACTAGGTACACTGAGGTGACATGAGATTCTTGTCATAATGCCTGTATTTACATGTCACTATAGTATTCTATATTTATTACACCTCGCTTTGAGTTACAATGTTAATTTCCCATAGACCTACAGTTAACCTTTTGCATGTCTTTTACATCTATCCAAAATATACTGTCACTCTATATGATATTCCTTTTGTGACGTCACTCTAAAGGACATTACTTTTTTCTCCGTTCTAAAAAATACTGTCAGCATTGACATGAATTCGCTTTGGGCGATAATAGAACGATTTAAAAAGTGGTAAATTCTAATCAACTTTTGGCATTTTCTGTACAAGTTGCTTCCTTTTGTCCATTCCTTAACGATTTGCCACAATTTCGGAAGAGGATAGTTGCCACCTAGACAATGTAAAGACGATTTTTCTTCAATTTACTTATCATAACGTTCTTCTTTCTTTCTTGTAATGTAATTATAAACAATGTGACGTCGTAAGACGGCGACGTCATTTCCCAAGTTACGTACATGTCCACGATAAATTGGTATTCACAACACATTATATAAAATACGAATAAAACGATTCCAAAGCCAGGGTTGATAAGCTCGGTGTAATAAAATAAATATAAGATGTCAGTTGGCGTGACATTCAAATTATCAACCCTCGAAAACAACAATGTCATCCTCGGCTACGCCTCGGGTGACATTCTGTTTCTAGGGTTGACAATTTGAATGTCACTCACACTGCCATCTAATATTTATATAATATACACTAAGGTGGTATGAGATTCCTGTCATTATACAAGTATTTCCATGTCACTATAGTATTCTATACTATGTACACGGAGGTGACATGAGGATTCTGTAATAATGCTTGTACATGTATGTCCATGTCACTATAATACTTAATACTATGTACACGGAGATGCCATGAGATTCCTGTCATCATACTCGTATATCCATGTCACTTTAGTATTCTATACTATGTTCACTGATGTGACATGAGATTCCTGTTATTATACAAGTATTTTCAAGTCACTACAGTATTCTATACTATGTAAACGGAGGCGACATGAGATTCCTGTCATAAAACAAGTATTTTCATGTCACTATAGTATTCTATACTATGTACACTAAGGTTTCATAAGATTCCTGTCATAATGCCTGTATGTACATGTCACTATAGTACCCTAAACTGTGTAAACGGAGATGACATGAGATACCTGTTATTATACAAGTACTTCCATGTAACTATAGTATTATAAACTATGTACACGGAGGTGACATGAGATTCCTGTCATTATACCTGTATGTCTATGTCCCTATAGCATTCTATACTATGTACACGGAGGTGACATGAGACTCCTGTCAATATACAAGTATTTCCATTTCACTATAGTATAATTTACTATGTACACTGAGATGACATGAGATTCCTGTCATAATGCCTGTATTTCCATATCACTCTAGTATTCAATTCTATGTTCACTGAGGTGACATGAAATTCCTGTCATTATACAAGTTTTTCCATGTCACTATAGTATTCTATACAGTGGTTAATACGCTATTCCTACCCATTTACGCGTTAATCTATGCGTAAGAAACGCATAGTGAACGGTTAACGAACGCTTAACGAACTGTTAACGCCTAACGATCTTAACCCGTTTAAACGCGTTAATAAACGATTATACCAGAGATGCTGCGATTGGTGCTTCAGGTATCCGTTTCACGCGGTGATTTCGGATCTTATCGACAGGCACTGACCTCCCGCCTATAACCAATCTATTTAGGTAACCCGCCTATATATGCCCGTCAGATATCGGGGGATTAACAGTGTATTTCCAATTAAAGAAAGCAATGTTATCGGCGATACCACCTAATGTTCTGTAATAAACATGTCATAAAGTGGATGTGTAAACCGCTGAAGCTAGGGGGTCCGTCGGCTAAGTGATGACCCTTTACTCCGGGCTCTTTTAAACGCGTAAATAAACGCGTAACGAAACGGCTAGGAAAGGCGTTTAACGAAACGGATATTAAACGCATAGTGAACGGTTAACGAACGCTTAAGAAACGCGTAGAGTGGGTAGGAATAGCGTATTTTCCACTGTACTATGTACACGGAGGTGACATGAGACTCCTGACATTATACAAGTATTTCCATTTCACTATAGTATTCTTCACTATGTACAATGAGGTGACATGAGATTCCTGTCATAATGCCTTTATTTCCATTTCACTATAGTATGCTATACTATGTACACTTAGGTGACATGAGATTCCTGTCATAATGCCTGTATTTCCATGCTTCTATAGCATTATATACTTTGTACACTGGGGTAACATGATATTCCTGTCATTATACAAGTATTTCCATATAACTATAGTATTCTATATAATGTACACGGAGGTGACATGGGATTCCTGTCACAATGCCTGTATTTCCATATCACTCTAGTATTCAATACTATGTTCACTGAGGTGACATGAAATTCCTGTCATTATACAAGTTTTTCCATGTCACAATAGTATTCTATACAGTGGTAAATACGCTATTCCTACCCATTTACGCGTTAATCTATGCGTAAGAAACGCATAGTGAACAATTAACGAACGCTTAACGAACTGTTAACGCCTAACGATCTTAATCCGTTTAAACGCGTTAATAAACGATTATACCAGAGATGCTGCTTCAGGTATCCGTTTCACGCGGTGATTTCGGATCTTATCGACAGGCACTGACCTCCCGCCTGTAACCAATCTATTTAGGTAACCCGCCTATATATGCCACTCAGATATCGGGGGATTAACAGTGTATTCCAATTAAAGATAGCAATGTTATCGGCGATACCACCTAATGTTCTGTGATAAACATGTCATAAAGTGGATGTGTAAACCGCTAAAGCTAGGGGGTCCGTCGGCTAAGTGATGACCCTTTCATCCGGGCTCTTTTAAACGCGTAAATGAACGCGTAACGAAACGGCTAGGAAAGGCGTTTAACGAAACGGATATTAAACGCATAGTGAACGGTTAACGAACGCGTAAGAAACGCGTAGAGTGGGTAGGAATAGCGTATTTTCCACTGTACTGTGTACACGGAGGTGACATGAGACTCCTGTCATTATACAAGTATTTCCATTTCACTATAGTATTCTTCACTATGTACAATGAGGTGACATGAGATTCCTGTCATAATGCCTTTATTTCCATTTCACTATAGTATGCTATACTATGTACACTTAGGTGACATGAGATTCCTGTCATAATGCCTGTATTTCCATGCTTCTATAGCATTATATACTTTGTACACTGGGGTAGCTAAAGATTCCTGTCATAATGTCTGTATTTACATGTCACTATAGCATTCTATACTATGTACACTGAGGTAACATGATATTCCTGTCATTATACAACTATTTCCATATAGCTATAGTATTCTATATAATGCACACGGAGGTGACATGGGATTCCTGTCACAATGCCTGTATTTCCATGTCACTCTAGTATTCAATACTGTGCACACTGAGGTGACATGAGATTACTGTCATAATGCCTGTTTTTCCATTTCACTATAGTGTTCTATACTATCTCGTACACTGAGGTGACATGAGAATCCTGTCATTATACAAGTATTTCCATGTCACTATAGTATTCTATACTATGTACACTGAGGTGACATGAGATTCCTGTCATAATGCCTGTATTTCCATGTCACTATAGTTTGCTATACTCTGTACACTAAGTTGACATGATATTCCTGTCATAATGCCTGTATGTCCATGTGCCTATAATATTCTATACTATGTACACCGAGGTGACATGAGATTCCTGTCATATTTCCTGTATTTCCATGCCACTATAGTATTCTAAACTAAGTACACTGAGGTGACATGAGATTCCTGTTAAAATGCATGGCTGTCCATGTCCTTATAGTATTCTATAACATGTCAAATTAATGTTACATGAGAGTCCTGTCAAATTGTAAAGATTTTAATATCACTGTTGAATTATATATACCATGTGCACTGAGTTGACATCAAATTCCTGTTACAATGCAAGTATTTCCATATTACTTTAGTTTTCTATAGTAAGTTCACTGAAGTGACATCAAATTCCTGTCTTAATGCATGAATTTACATGTCACTATAGTATTCTATACTATGTACACTGTGGTGACATGAAAGTCATGTCATAATGCGTTGATTTCCATGTTACTATAGGATTCTATACCATGTTCATTTCGGTGACATGAGATTCCTGTCATAATGTAAGGATTTCTATGTCACTGTTGTTTCCTATACCATGTTGACTGAGGTGACATCAAATGCCTGTTATAATGCAAGTATATCTAAGCCATTATAGTATTCTATACTATGTAGACTGAGTTGACATTAGATTACTGTAAAAATGCAAGGATGTCCATGCCATTAAAGAATTATTTGCAATATACACTGCTGAAGGTCATAATGCAAGGATTCCGATGTCCCTAAAGTATGCTCGACAATGTTCATTTAACTGACATAAGATTCCTGTCATATTGCAAGAATTTCTATGTTACTATAGTAGTTTATACCATGTTCCCGTTGATGCTATGAGTTTCCTGTCATTATATACGGATTTCTTTGTTCCGAAAGTATTTTATACTTTGTTCCCTTAAATTGACGTTAGATTCCATTTATTTTGCATGGAGTATATGTCAACATAGTAGTCTATACTATGATAACTGACTTGACATTAAGTTCCTGTAATATTGCAAATATTTCCATGTTACTATAGTATTCTACATCATGTACTTTGAAGTGACATGAGATTCCTGTCATGTTGCAAGAATGTCCGTGACACTATAGTGTTTTATAGCATGTTCCTTTATGTAACATAATATTCCTGTCATTATGTAAATATTTCCAAGTCCCTATAGTATGCTGTACTACTTACATTGAGGTGAAATGAGAATTCTTTCATATTGCAAGGCTTTCTATGTAAGTATATAATTATGACAATGACAATGATTTTAAATGCATCAAGGTCTAAGCCCCGTGCCATAAATTAAATTCATGTTATAATATTAGGATATTTATGTCTCCGTAGTATTCTATACTATGTACACTGAAGTGACATGAGATTTTGTCAACATGCAAGGATTTCCATACTTTTGGTATTGACAAATACATGGCACACACCAACTATTAAAGCCACGAGTTCAGCAGTGCAAAAGTTATAAGCACTGCTAAGGTTTTTGGACAAAGGCAGGCAGGTTGATGTTTGTTAAGATCAGTTTCTGCCATCTATGGGCTAATTGGACCCCAAAGAGAGAGGGGCGGATACAGAAAACCCGGGCGTGATGCCATACGCTTATTATCAGGGTTCTCTGGTTAATTTTAGATGACCAGTGCAAAGCACAGATACATTGAACATAGGCTTAGAAAGTATCATCCGAAAGACTTGGTCAGTCAGCGGGGTATCGAACTAACGACTTCAGGTATCGTTGTCGATCGGGTTACAACTGTACCACGCCAGACAGACAGATAAACATACATGCAGATAGGGAACAATTGCATGTCCCCAATTCACATATTTTGTGGGCATAAAATATAATTATTACATGATTAGATCATCTTTGAAAACTAAGGTAAGTGTAGCCGGGTTGTGTTTATAGTTAAATTGTAAGAGCATTTTGTAATGCGCGGATATTTCAGATGGGAGAGTACTCCCCTGTAATTTAGGGGTCCCGGGTTAGAGTCCAGGTCTGGCTGCATATTTGTCTCACCATGTTTGTTTGTCTTTTGATACTGCTTTACACCTCTTTCGAGTATTACTAGCAGAGGCACTTATTGGGTACATTAGAGACTGGACCTGGACGGTGACTTTATCCCGACACCGACGAACCAGTCATAATGCTAACCCGAAATCCTGAGCGCCAAGGAGGGAAGCCATTACTACCAATTTATAAGTACATCGCTCCCTCCCTACCATGGCCCTCCTAACAACGACTCCCTCCTTTCAACGACACTTGATGCTGTTCCCTATTAAACAGGACACTTATGTCCAACCTATTAACGGCTGACATGTCGTCTGCTTAAAATTGTCGTCTGTTGTTTTTCTCCCATTTACATAAAATGACAATTCGACAGATAAAAACTTCATAACGAGTGACAAACAGCTTGAATCCAGATCAGACGCCGCGTAACGCGGCGTCTGATCTGGATTCAAGCTGTTTTCAAATGAAATCAATGTTCATCCCTATAACGACTCCCTCCGAACAACGGACACATTCTGTGTCTCCCACTGGATGTCGTTGTAGAGAGGGAGCGCTGTTTTTTTGTTTGAACGCGCAACCTCCCGCACTGTGCAAATGTAACATAGATCTGGTGAGAAACAATGTGCATCCAGACCTTGGCTCAAACATTACGGATCGAGGGCTCTCCGTTCTGAGCTATTCAGGCCGCTGACATAAATCTCTCACTGTTCAACTATAAACTCAACCCGGCTACATACCCTTCTCTACACAGAATTGGTCCCGAATTCTTAATTAATGAACACTCCAATATATATTTGTACTCTCTGTGAGTTTCATATTACCCTACTTTTAGTTGTCAATGTAACTTGGTGTTCATAGAAAGAAACATATCCCCTCAAACCTGGGATCGAACCCGAGTCGCCATGTTCGCAGTCATACACTCTACCACGTCGCCATAAAACACTATTGAACAGCAAGGGCTGAAGGCCGTACTTGTAAGTGATAATAACCTATACATACTGTGATATATAGGGTTTCTGTCAGCTTAAAATCCAAAACAATGTATCAATACATTTATATCACAAGTCTCGTCCTCGTCTCTACTTTCAATTTCATTTTCATTAATCTAAGCCCTTAATTAATGGATTAGCCCAATTCGTCAACAAGAGAATACATAAGCAAACAGGGAATATTCTGATCAGACACCGTAGTTGCAGCGTCTCATAAGGGTACTGTTTGAAAGTTCATATGAAACATTCTGATTTATGGACAATCACTGTGAACAGTATAGAACAACCTCATACGAGCGTAGTTCATCCTACATCTGTTGTTAGAGTCGCTTATTAAACTAATAAGACTTCCTCGTGGATCATGGCATGATACCCAGGAATTTATTATACATCTATAAGGACATATATTACAGCAAGTTTCATTGTAATATTAAGACAACCGATAACTGAAAGCGTTACGTCAGCAGAAGCGCAAAAATTGTGACGTCAGACATGAGAATACTGACATTTCATGATTTAGCGCTAGCCCTAAATAATATCATAAGTAAAACCTGTAATAATGGACACTGAATACGGTAGCCTGTAGATCTTTAAAGACAGGTTAAATCACTGCTTAATGCATGACAAAAGTAATGCATAAAATATCCTTTAATTTTTATCATTTAGCATTACTTTTGTCATGTGTTAAGCTGCCATCTGTCATATAGGCTATAAATCCTTACAAAATTTAGTTGTCACTTGACTATACTTGCATCTGATATTGTTCATCATTACATTAGATACTAAACAATTTATTGTAAAAAAAAATTTGTAGCGAATGGAACTCGATCCTAGAATATTTGGATTGCTAGTCAATCACTCTACCAACTGCGCTAGCAAAGAAGACAATGAAGTTTATCAAACCTTTCTTTATGTAAATGTTCACTATAAACACATGCCGAAAAAGATCATGTGAAAGTCATCAGCATTTCCGGAACTCGAGATGCGGGCCGCCCGCTGTCAAACCACCTTAAACAATATGAGTGGCTGTAAACTAACAATTGTTGTGTTTATATTTAAAAGTTTTTTTTTTATCATGATAGGTATTGTATCACGACTTAGGTATCGTAATACACATTTTATTCTCACAGGCAATACGTATCATGATATGTATCGTCGTTAAAATGAAATATCAGGATAGGAATCGTGAAGGAAATAACTGCCGATGCACAGCTCTAGCTGAAAGTAAAGCAGAATGCGCCTTAACTCATTACCCCATAAATACGCCTTTTTATGACTTTAATTTATTCCTCCACTAAAGAAAATAGTTTCAATTTATTCAGTCAGGAATATATGCAGCATAAGAAATATTTTCTATATTCAAACAGATGATAATTTAAAGCAGGCTGAAAGTAAAGCAGAATGTGTTCTATTTGGTGCATTCTGCTATACTTTTCGTTAAATAAAGTCTTTATTATTATTATTATTATTATACATATACTTTCAACCTGCTTTAAGTAAGTCACTTTATTTCAAAATTAGAAAATGCTTTTGGGATAATTGGTTAAGGAACGTTTTTGTAGTGGAGGAATAACTTCAAGGCATAAAAGGCATATATATTGGGGAATGGGTTAAGTGACCACTCAACAGAAGGTCCCTGTGTTGAATCCAGGGCTGCCATTTCTCCGGATTTTTCCTAAATATTCGGATTTTTTTCTAGTACATGGTAGCTTAAAGCAGGCTGAAAATAAAGCAGAGTGCGCCTGAAGGCGCATTCTGCTTTACTTCCAGTCTGCTTTAAGCAGCCACATGTCAACAAACAGGCGATGGGGGTAAAGGTACGATTCGTAAAATCGTACTCGAAAACTGCAAATTTGGTAATCTTAGGATTTTTCATGTCAACTTATGGCAGTCCTGTGAATTTGATACATGTAGTTGCTGAATACAGGATGAAAATAATGCAGAAAGCTCCCACAGGAGCTATCATTTCTATTATTTGAAGCTAATGGTATTATTTCTATCCAATGGATTTAAAGTTGACATTTGCTAGACGACATATCCACGCTTCACTGGGTGGTTAAATTGCTAATAGTACAATATTTATATTGACTGTATAATTATAAAAACCCAGAATATTCCATTCTGTACAACCCATTAACCACTTGAATAGAGTGAATGGATTTGCCCAAGATTTTCTTGACAAGTGCTCATGATGCCCTAAATAAGCAGCCCTCTAGCTAACTTGATAATGCCATCTCTAGGTTCTAAGGTGTGAAAAAAGCATTGAAACTCAATGTGATTGTTATAGCGTACAGTTACGCATGTATTAAGTTGCTGTTTTGAAAAGTTGGTGCCCTAGACAAGTGGCTTCTTTCTGCAAGACAACTTTAAATTACATAATGCATCTTTTGAGATTCTTTTCGCCTAAATTTGAAACACTTCTCTCTATAAAGTTGCATCCTTCTGCATTGACTGGCAGCTCAATAGGTTTGACTGTACAATTATTTGTGAGAGGCATTGCTCACAGAGATTAACCCTTTGCCAGCTGGTCGCGACTTTATTGATGTTTGCAAACAGTTTAGATCCAGATCAGACACCGCGAAACGCGGTGTTTGATCTGGATCCAAACTGTTTGACACTCTTCTTTAGGTTTCTTTACTTAAAAAATGTATAAATCTAAATTTAACAAACTTTCCAGACGATAATTTCGAAGCAGACGAGATCTCGCAGGATAAGGGTTAAGTACCGGTGGTCTGTACCTGTTTTCAGTCCAGTTGACTGAAGAGTACTGTACGTTTATACACATTCATTAATATGACTCCAGATAATGGAATATCTTGAAAACTAAAATCTTTATACCTGCTCAAAACGCTATGGTGTGGCTACTTCGTTGAAACCTCTTTCAAAGATTCCACTGGATTTAGTCTAAACATGAATGCGAAAAAGTGAGAAATAGTTTGGTTACTCCCTCTTATCTTTCTTTCTTTCTTTAATGCCGACCACTCATGAATGAGGATTTTGACATGCGTTGGTCTATTCATTTCTAACTCTTGCTATTTCTATGATAATGTTATATCATGTTTTAACCCTTACTGAGCTCGGACCAAGCACAAACTGCATGTACTTGTGAATAGTACACTTGTCTTGTGCCAACAGTGTAGACCCTTATCAGAGTGCTCCTTTAGGAGCTCTCTGATCAGGGTCTGCACTGTTTGCCATACTTTTATAATATTTTTACGATATTTTTCTTTGAAGGCACATTAGTAGTTATGGTAATTTATATAAGATAACTCAATGAGTTTGATCAATTCTGGAGTTTTGTAAGGATTAAACTGACACTAGGTTTACAAAGATTTACTTGACCGTGAAGTCAAATTTTACTTTCATCATATTTTAGCAATTCATGCGTTTATTTAATCATTCAGGAAGTACTGAAGATGCCAGGTAAATGAGATACTACGGCTCATTATAAAAGATAAAAAAAGAAAGTCAACCAATTTGATATACATGTACAGTCATGAACATGCACCATGAGAAATATGCTAGCAGATATTTGCTGAAAGCAAGCTGAAACTAAAGCAGACTTTGCCTTAAGTAAATATTTCACTTTTATCTGGTCATGAATATGTTCTTTATCCTTGCAGATGGTAGCTTAAAGCATATTTTCTGTATTCTAGCAGATTGTAGCTGAAAGCGTGCTGAAAGTAAAGCAGAATGCGCCTTAGGGCACATTCTGCTTTACTTTCAATCTGCTTAAAGTGATCATATACAGTAGTATCACCATAGGATTTGGTGCTGAAATGGTACTCCACCTTATCTAGAACCCTGGTACAGTGGAGAATCTGTTGAAATGGTACTCCACCTTATCTAGAACCCTGGTACAGTGGAGAATCTGTTATTTCTATTTCTATTTCTATTTATTACTTCTACGCCATCAATACTGATGATAATGAGAAGGGGCACTTTTTAGGTGCACCATTGGGACTGTACCCGGCCGGTCACTTTATCCTGACACCGACGAACCAGTCATAACGCTAACCCGAAATCCTGAGCACCAAGGAGGGAAGCCATTACTACCAATTTTCAAGTCTTTGGTTTGACCCGGCCGGGGATTGAACCCGCAACCTCCCGCACTGCAAGCGGACGCTCTACCACTGAGCTATACATGAGGTTAAATCTATCATTTATTCTTTCCCAATAAACGCGTTTACGCTAAAACTATTATTTGCAGTGCAAACAGTTTGGAGCCAGATCAGACGCCGGGTAACCCGGCGTCTGATCAGGCTCCAAACTGTTTGCTACCAAGATAAATATGAATTATCAGAATTGTCAAAAAGTTGTACTTTTCTACGTTTTTAGTGCTTTGCGTTTGCGTACGTTTGCCGTTTAAACGGGAAAGAATAACAGATTCTCCACTGTACTGGTGTTACAGTTCTGTATTGTTTGTTACAGAATGAGGCTCTCAAGAAGAAGATTTCAGACAAGGATGAGCAGACGAAGGACATGAAAGGCTGTAAGTAATGGTGTTTAAGTTCCAGAGCTCCAGATAAGGAGGGTATTTCAAAAACTAAAATTTTTATTTCTGCTTTAAACCCTATGGTGTCACTACTCATTAGAATCGTCTCGAAGAGACGATTCTAATGAGTAGAAACATCATAGGATTAGATTTAGAAAAAAATGGATTTGTGCAGTTTACTCCTTCTTATCTGGAGCCCTGGTGTTAACCTTTCCAATACTGTGATCCTGTATTGAAGACCTTGGAAACAGTTTGGATCTAAAATGTATTCCTGGGTTAGTCGGTTAAGCTTTGTAATACACTTCTTATCTTGGGCCCTTTTGAATTATACTCGATGTCATTTTCCTTATAGGCTGGAAAGAATGTTGAATAAATCTGTATTCTTATATGAGGCATAGTATTCTAATACAGACTGGTGGTAACTGAAGATAGGAGAAAAGTAATAAAGAAAGCCTTCTATTGGAGCTTTCTGAATTACTTTTGTCCTTGATTAGACAGTCACCTGTCTACATGCTGCTTCATTTAGTGATTGCTTAGCCAATGGTCTGTTTTAAAACTGAAGACAGGTGACTACTTAACCCTTTACTCCATAGCGTATTTCTTGTTTTGAAGATAGATGATTGCTTAAAGCAGGTTGGAAGTAAAGTAGAGAACACCTTAAGGCACAGTCTGCTTTACTTTCAACATGATTTAAGCTACCATCTGATATTAAATATAAAACATGTATAAGGATTGAAATTCATGAGTGTATCAGATGGATAAATTTATTAAGTAAACTTGTTCTTAGTCAAGATGAAATAAATAATATGTCTTAAATTGTCTATACACCATAGCCTGTTTCTGGTTTTGAAGACAAGTGGCCACTTATAACAGGCTGAAAGTAACGCTGAATGCACATTAAGTCAAATTCTGCTTTACTTGCAGCCTGTTATAAGTTCACACCTGTTAGGATACAGAAAATATTTCTTATATTGTACATGTTCATGACTGTATAAAGTGGAGCCATTTTCTTTAGGGGAGGAATAAATTTAATATGCTTAACCCATTACCCCATAGTCTTTTCTTATATTGAAGATATGTGACCCCCTAAAGGTAGGTTGAAAGTGAAGCAGAATGCACATAAAGGCGCATTCTGCTTTACTTCAACCTACTTTAAGCTACCATCTGCTTGCTAGAACAAAGAAAAAACAAGAGCCTCATGGGACATATTTCGCTCACCTGAGAATAGCTGAATGATTTATGTCCAGGACTTTGCCATTTTTTACCCGAGGGCATAATTTGAACGATCTTAATAGAGGACTTGTAGATGATGCTATATGCCAAATATCTAATATCAGGGTACTAGGGTTTTAGACAAGAAGATTTTTTTAAGTTTCCATTGAAAAAATCTATTTTTAGCTCCTGTGACCTACATATGCAGAATGTTTGGCTACTCAGAGTGTTTTTGATTTTATTCTTGATGATTTGATTTTGTTTGAAAATACGTACAGTAGCTCATGTCAATTTCTGATTACTGGTGATTTTAATGGCAGGGTGGGGGGGAAAGACCAGATTATGCTGAAAATGAAGATTTGGTAAACTTAAACCTTTTACCTGATGATTACATACAGGATACATTACTTAGTCGGTGTTCGGAAGATAAAACAGTAAATGAAATTGGCATTGAGCTACTGGATTTCTGTAAACAAACAGGTTTGAGAATTGTGAATGGTAGAATGTTTGAAGATGAAAATGTTGGAAAGTTTACATGTGTTAAACACGCAGGCAGTAGTGTAGTAGATCTTGTAATGTGTCGCACATCTCTCTTTGATAATTTTAAAAGTTTTTCTATTGAGGATCCAAATTTGCTATCTGATCATTGCGTGGTAGAGTTTTCACTTAGCAAACTTCCCACACAAAGTGGTAATGACGATCAAAGGGAGACAACCTTTACACAAACAGCAAATTACAAATACAAGTGGGATAATTCTAAGCTTAATTCTTATAAAGAAAAAATAGAAAATCAAGACCTTCGAGATATGCTTAATACATTATCGAATAAACTAGATACGATTGACAATAATGAAGACCTAGATAGGAATCTAAAGGAATTTTACGATTTACTAGGCGATGTTTGTGACCCGTTTTTTTAAAAACACACATGTATAAATACTGATATACACGGGAATAATTCACCGAAAAAGAACGAGCCATGGTTCAACCAATGCTGTAAAGAGAAACGTAATGTATTGTATGAAAAATTAAATGATTACAGGTTAAATCAAACGGAAGAGACTCGCACCTTGATGACGTCAGCAAGAGCAGATTATAAAAATATGATACGTAGTAAAAAAGTAGAATATGATAAAAAATCAGACGAGAAAATTAGAAGCAATGAGGTTTAAAAACGCAAAAGAATACTGGAAAATGTTGAAAGGCGTAACATCAGAAAGATAATCGAAACACTTAACAACAAAAGATTTCTGGGAGTATTTTAAAGCAGTTAATGATCCAAATTCTGTATTATTTCAGCCTGATGAAGATATTTTAGCTTTTAATGAAAAATATTTAACCCTTTCCCCCATAGAAACGCCTTTTAGCGGATATGATTTATTCCTCCGCTGAAGAAAATAGTTCCAATTTAATCAGTATGAACATATAGTATAGGGAAGATTTTCAATATTCTAGCACATGGAAGCTTGAAGCAGGCTGAAAGTAAAGCAGAATGCGCCTTAGCGCGCATTCTGCCTTATTTTCAACCTGCTTTAAGTGGTCACCAATCTTGAATACTAGAAATAGTCTATCAGGTAAAGGGTTAAACGGAGAACTCCAAGAAATGTTTTCGGAACTCAACGTTAATATAACCAGAGAAGAAATCTTTAAAGCTTGTAAAGATATGAAATCGGGCAAGTCCGGTTATAAATGAATTTTTTAAACATGGTATACATGCATTAATCCCTTTTATAGATAAACTATTTAATACTGTTTTAAGCACAGGTTATTTCCGAAATAGCTGGTCAGACGGACACATTGTACATATCTTTAAAAAGGGCGATATTAACGACGCTGGTAATTATAGGGGGATAACTCTTTTAAGTGCATTAGGCAAACTTTTCACCAGAGTGATTAACACTAGGCTGATCGAATGGGCAGAACAATGTCACGTTTTAAGGTAAAGGCCCAAGCAGGGTTTAGGAAAAATATTAGTACTATTGATAATGTATTTGTTTTACAGGGCTTAATCTCTCATACGTTGAATGATAATAAAAAGTTATTTGTTGCTTTTATAGACTTTAAAAAAGCTTTTGACTATATTGTGCGAGATGTATTGTGGTTCAAACTTATCAAATACGGAGTTAGAGGTAAAATTCTTAATATAATAAAGTCTATGTATAGTAACCTTAGATCTATGGTTAAATATGACAATAATTTAAGTGATGGCTTCTCCTTTACACTGGGGGTAGCCCAGGGTGAGTGTTTATCGCCATTTTTATTTGCCATGTGCTTAAATGATCTGGAAGAGACCTTTATTTTAAAGGGCTATGAAGGAATAGATATAGGTGCAATTAAGCTTTGTTTGCTGCTATATGCAGATGATATAGTTTTATTTTCGAGCACTGAAAGTGGATTGCAAGAAGGTTTAGATATTTTGTATGATTACTGCCAGCGATGGAGGCTTGTAGTAAATGTTGATAAAACAAAAGTAATGATTTTTAAAAAGGGTGGAAGAATACGAAAAGGTACTAGATTTACTTACAATAATCTTGAAATTGAAATTGTGCATAAGTTTACCTATTTAGGTGTAGTATTTACTAGTGTGGGTTCGTTTTCTGAAACACATTCTGCATTAGCTGGCCAGGCATTAAAGGCACTTTTTAAACTATAATTTCACAAATATTTCAGTTAAACATAATTTGGAGCTGTTTGATAAACTTATATTGCCAGAACTTAACTATGGAAGTGAGGTGTGTGGTTTTACAAAGGCAGATAAACTAGAGAGAGTCCATCTTAAGTTCTGTAAACAACTACTTGGAGTTAGACCCAAAATAATTTTATATATGGAGAGTTAGGAAGAACATCGCTAAAACAAAATAGATTAGTGTCGGTTATACGATACTGGCTTAAGATTATTCAGTCTTCTGATTTGAAATATATTAAATATGTATATGATATGATGTTAGAAGATATGCAAAAGCACCCCAATAAGGCTTCTTGGCTGATCAATGTAAAACAATTATTAGAATCACTAGGTTTTAACAATGTTTGGTTACAACAGGGGGTTGGGAACCCCGAACTTTTCCTCGGGATTTTTAAACAAAGAATTAATGATAATTTTATCCAAAACTGGTACCAAGAAATTGAAAACTCACCAAGAGCCGACAGTTATCGTTTGTTTTCAGATTTTGGTTTTAAAGAATATTTAGATGTAGTCAATATCACAAGATTTAGACAAGAGTTAACTAGATTAAGAGTATCAGCACATTATCTTGAAATAGAAACGGGAAGATGGCATAAACCAAACCCAATACCTAGACAAGCTAGAAAATGCCAATATTGTAATACTCTAGAAGATGAGTATCATTTCTTATTAGAATGTCCATTATACCATGAACTGAGGTGCGCTTATATTAGACCATATTATTGGAGACACCATAGTCCTCAGAAGTTTGCTGATCTTTTAAAGTCGAGAAATGTTGAAGAAGTTAGAAATATGTCATTGTTTGTATATAAAAGTTTTCAATTAAGAAGCACTGCACTATACGTGAACCGATAAATGTACATAAATTACCCCCTTCTTTTTCCCCCATTTATCCATAGGAGAAACAACACTCAGCGCTGTCTTGTTTTCGAATTGGTAAGGTGAATCTAAATAAATGTAGATTTACAGTACCAAGTCATTACCAAGACGTAGAAATATAAAATGAATTTATTTATTACTTTTATAATTGTTAATTTGAACTCGAAAACTTTTGTATTTGATATATATTAGTAATACAAAAATTAAGTGTATTTACCTCCCTTTAATGGGCATTGTATCAATTAGTTGTAAAACTCACGCTTAGTGAATATACAGGCATACACCTATGAGGCTTGCGGCCACTTAAATCATGGTTAAAAGCCAGTTCTTGTTGGTGCAGATAGGGATCAATGTGGAAAGTTCATTAAGGGGCTTCCTTCTTTGCTCTTTGTCTGCGGTGAGCATCCCCTGTCCCTGTATTATATACATGCCTCTTAAAGAGGGGCAACCTGATAAAGGGTTTGACTACTCTATATGTTAGCTACTTATACTTTGAAAGGTAGTAGCCTAGTCAATATGTATTTCATCATTGTAGATAAAAGTAAAATGTATATTTAACCCTTCCCTCCCTTATACCACAACTGGTAAATTCCAATTCCAATTTTACCCCAGTCCACTTTCCCATTTAGGATAGTTTCTGCCAACGTATTGCAATATGTAAGACAGTGCAGACCTTTACCAGAGGGCTCATTTAGAAGACCTCAGACCTAGAAGTCCACTGTATACATAGGACAAATGTACTCCTCATTTATACACTGTCTGTAAATGATGCATTTGTGCGTGACTGGGGTTCGAAGGGTTAACGTTCCGGTGCTTGACCTTACAGATTTCTCAGTAAGACTTCGCACTGGAACATGAACTTTGATTTGATACATGTATTTTATTTTACATGCTAATTTACTTTTGCTTTCTGTCTTTTGTTTCTTATCGGAAAGGCAAAAAGCATTGGTAAATTAGCGAAACAAAGAACGGTATTGCTGTCAGCACATGAAAGTGTATTATAAATATGTGAGGTATCGGATGAGTATTCCATGGAATATTCCAGTGTTATACTGGTATACGTAGTAAATATTATACACAGACATGTTTTATTGCTTAAATGTATATATTTCTATGTAATTCATAACAGGTAAACGCGCACATGCTTCTACAAGAACTGATGTCTTCGCCTTTTGAGCATTAAATAGATACTTTAACCCTTTGGTGCACACAAGCCGAACACATCTGTTACACAAAGTAGAAAAATAAAAATATTTGGACAGCGAAAAGAGATTTAGCAAATGGTACGGTCTCTTGTAGAAAAGTTTCACAACACACTTTTTATAAATTTATGTAAAGATAAATCCTTATGTGAATATATCAAAAGCTACGTCTCATTTTCTCCTCGTATACATCGCTAACATACCTTTGTCTTTGACTATGTATTGCATGATTTGTATGCTTGTGTACTGTTGGGCCTCTGGCCTTATGTATGAATAAAATATCTATCTATCTATGCAATAGACTGAAATCATTTGAACAAAATAGGTCAAGGACATCTAGAAGTGTCAACATGCCAAATATAAAAGCTCTGGCCATATTAGTTTCACAGGAGAAGACATGTGTAAATTTCACAATATAACTATATGTAAATCTGTGAGCGGGGCCAATTTTGACCCAAGAGATATAATTTGTACAAACTTGATAGCGGACCTGCAGATGATGCCATGTGCCACATATCTAAGCTCTGGTCCTTGAAGTTTTTTACAAGAATATGTTTTAAGATTTCCTTATTTTTTCACTTTGGTTGCCATGGCAACCAGAGTTCTGCATTGTTTTTTAATTCTTTGAACAAATTTGAAAGAGCTCGACCCAAGGAACATTTCTGCAAAGTTTGGTTGAATTCTGCCAAGCGGTATAGGAGGAGATGTCATTTGAAGTAATTGTTAACGACGGACGATAGACGACGCACAGCGCCGGACGCCGGACACAGGGCAATCCCAATTGCTCACCTTGAGCCTTTGGCTCAGGTGAGCTAAAAATAATGCATATCCAAGACTGTTGAAAAATGGTGATATTTTCTTCAGTGGAAGAATACATTAGAGGTGTAAAATGCATATTTTAAGGGGTAATGGGTTAAAGGAGGAAAGAGTTAAACTAAGAGATGGTTCTGCCCCTGAGATGTACTGTGTGATAAGAGAATACAGTAAAACCTCTCTATTACGACCACTAAATTATGTTAATTATCAGAGTGTTTACGGTAGGTGACCGCTTAAAGCAAGGTGCTTTAGGAGCTTTCTGTTTCACTGCCACCTTGCTTTAAGCTGTCACCTCTCTTTTATACAATCATTTAGCCTTCGTTTAGTGGTCGTAATAGCGAGGGTTTACTGTACTTGTTTATTCCAGTGATTCATCCTGCTCTGGTGGAGTATGACACTCTTAGAAACAAGTATGAGATTTAGAAAGGCTGTCGGTATGAGGCCCAGAACTACGCCACACAGGTAAATATAAAAGACATATGACACTCTCAGAAACAAGTATGAGATTTAGAAAGGCTGTCGGTATGAGGCCCAGAACTACACCACACAGGTAAATATAAAAGACATATGACACTCTCAGAAACAAGTATGAGATTGAGAAAGGCTGTTGGTATGAGGCCTAAAACTATGACACACAGGTAAATATACTACTGCCAAATGACACTCTCAGAAACAAGTATGAGATTGAGAAAGGTTGTCGGTATGTGGCCCAGAACTACGCAACATAGGTAAATATAAAATACATTGGATACACTCAGAAACAAGTATGAGATTGAGAAAGGTTGTTGGTATGAGGCCCAAAACTATGCCACACAGGTAAATATACTAGACATATGACACTCTCAGAAACAGGTATGAGATTGAGAAAGGCTGTCGGTATGAGGCCCAGAACTAACAAATATGTTACATGTAAAAGTAGCTTGATTTGGTTGTAATGGGTTTTAAATTAAAAAGAATTAAAGATTGAGAAAAGCTGCCGGTATTTAACAACCACATAGGATTGGGTTACAGGCAAAAGTAGCTTGATGTTGTCATAATGTTTCTTGTTAAACCTTTACTTTATAGCCTGTTTCTAGTTTTGAAGACAGGTGACCACTTAAAGCAGGTTGAAAGTAAAGCAGAATGTACCTTAAGGCACATTCTGCTTTACTTTCCGCCTGCTTTAAGTTTCCATCTTCTAGAATATGGAAAACTATTTCTAATTATACATTAGCCTGACTGATTCAATTGGAACTATTTTCTGTAGTGGGGGAATAAGTTAAATGTGCTAAAAGGTGCTTTTATGGGGGATATCACAACCTTAAAGCTAGACCCGGACGAAGATGAACCTGATAGTAATACTCAGGAAAATGGCCTTACAAAGACACTGAATGCTAAACTGAAAGGTAGGGTAAAAACAGCCCTATTATTCATAGCTTGTGTTGTAAGACTGGTAACTGCTTAACCTATTACCCCGTAATCTGTTTCTAGTTTTGAAAATAGGGTACTACTTAAAGCAGGTTGAAAGTAATGCAGAATGCGCATGAATAGTAATACTCAGGAAAATGGCCTTACAAAGACACTGAATGCTAAACTGAAAGGTAGGGTAAAAACAGCCATATTATTCATAGCTTGTGTTGTAAGACTGGTAACTGCTTAACCTATTACCCCGTAATCTGTTTCTAGTTTTGAAAATAGGGTACTACTTAAAGCAGGTTGAAAGTAATGCAGAATGCGCATGAATAGTAATACTCAGAAAAATGGCCTTACAAAGACACTGAATGCTAAACTGAAAGGTAGGGTAAAAACAGCCCTATTATTCATAGCTTGTGTTGTAAGACTGGTAACTGCTTAACCTATTACCCCTTAATCTGTTTCTAGTTTTGAAAATAGGGTACTACTTAAAGCAGGTTGAAAGTAATGCAGAATGCGCATGAATAGTAATACTCAGGAAAATGGCCTTACAAAGACACTGAATGCTAAACTGAAAGGTAGGGTAAAAACAGCCATATTATTCATAGCTTGTGTTGTAAGACTGGTAACTACTTAACCCATTACCCCATAGCCTGTTTCTTGTTTTTGAAAATAGGTTACCACTTAAAGCAGGCTGAAAGTAAAGCAGAAGGCGCCTGAATGCGCATTCTGCTTTACTTTCAACCTGCATTAAGCTACCACTTGCTAGATTATAAAAAATATTTTGTATGGTGCATATTGATTAAATATCATTCTGCTTTACTTTCAGTCTGCTTTATTAGACTACCATCTGCTTGAATATAGTAAAGCATTTCATATGATTCATATTAATTAGTGTATGAGGTGGAAGTTTTTTAACAATGGAGGAATAAATTAAAGGCGTAAAAAGGTGTATTCATGGAGTACTGATGGTTCAGCGACTTTGAGATATTGAAGTTCCACTGTATGTGATCGAATATTGTTAAGTGTTGTCAATTCTGAAATTTTGTATGGTGTTATTGCAGAATTGAGGAATGAAATGGCGATGATGAAGACAGATTTAACCCAGACCCACCAATATCTGCACTTAGAGAAAGAGAATTACAAGTGGGCTCAAGCCAGGGTAGGTTCTCATCACGCCTTCTCCTGCTAATATTGTATGTTGATGTGTTTTGAAAGCAGTGAAGACCCAGATCAGACAGCTTTTGAAGGAGCTGTCTGAGCAGGGTCAGCACTGTTTTGGTATATATGCTTGTACACTTTTCTTGGGAAAGGCACACTCTGCTTTACTTTTAGGCTGCTTTAAGATACCATATACATATCATTCTAATGGTACATATTCATGACTATAAAAAAGAGAGCTATTTTCCACAGTGGAGTAATACATTATTCGTAGAAAGGTGTCTTTATGGGGCAAATTGTTTAAAACTGGGGTATAAAGTATAACCCATTTAAAGATAACACATCCCTGAGGAGATTAAGAGAATCACTATGCATCGTACAGGAGGACATAGTCATGAACAAAGGGGATATCAAATGAGCCCCACCTACTGGCCTCTATTTACTACGGGAAAAATGCCCAGTAGTAAACAAAGCTTATGACGGAGAGGAGAGGACTTACATAGGCAATGCCTGTTGTCCAATCCATTTCATTATTTGAATAAAATATTGTTTAAACCAAAGCTTATGACGTCTTCCTCCATCGGTCAATTTCACAGTATGAAAAACTGAAAGCCGAAACTGTCATGTAAGTTTAAACTTATTTGGATATGGGATTAGAAAATAATTGTAGAATTACAATAACTGCAAAACAGTATCACCTTTGCAAACAATTTGGATTCAGATGAGATGCTAGGTAACGGGGCATATCATCAGGATCCAAACTGTTTGACACTCTTACCCTATCTTAAAAGAATTTTTGAAAAAATCTAAATTCAGAAAAAATATTTGGAAGGGGGAATTTATTAGAGGGGATGCATTTAAATGGGAGTGTAAGATGTAGTTGTAATGTAACATTTATTATTGGTTTTGTTACCATGGTTACAGTACCAGTCGGTGAATACCCATATGTTACAGACAGAACAGTCTCTGAAACAACACAAGGATGTCCTGAAAGAATTGTCTAAAGGTAGGCTTGTTTGTTTAGTAGGGTGTTACAGCGGATAAGACATTATTCTTTCCCAATAAACACTTGTTAACTCATAAGCGATAAACAGTTATCAATGCTTATCTCAATACAAGCTAGTTGATAAAAGTGTGTCAAAATGAGTTAGTATGAGAATATAGCGCAATGCGTCATTATGAGTCAGTATTGCTTAAAAGTAAAAAACTAAAACTATTTATTTCATTGCAAACAGCTTTGAGCCAGATCTGGCGCTCTTATAAAGCACCTGTCTGCATTTGGTTTGGTCTGCCTTAAGCTTTTCCTATCTTGAAAGACTGTTCTAATCACATAATTATATCTAGTCATGAGTATTTCAGTGTTATATGATCACTGCTATTTCGGTGTTGTTTGTTCACTGTGTTATATGTTAACTGTTATTTTGGTGTTGTTTGCTCACTGTGTAATATGTTCACTGTTATTTATGTGCTGATTGTGCACTGTGTTATATGTTCACTGTTATTTCGATGTTTGATTGTTCACTGTTATTTTCGTGGTGTTTGTTCACTGTGTTATATGTTCACTGTTACTTCTGTGGTGTTTCTTCACTGTGTTATATGTTCACTGTTAGTTCCGTGTTTGTTTGTTCACTGTGTTACATGTTCACTGTTATTTCGATGGTGTTTGTTCATTGTGTAACATGTTCACTGTTATTTCGGTGGTGTTTGTTCACTGTGTTATATGTTCACTGTTATTTTGGTGGTGTTTGTTCACTGTTTTATTTGTTCACTGTTATTTCGGTGGTGTTTGTTCACTATTATTTTTGTGGTGTTTGTTCACTGTGTTATATGTTCACTATTATTTTGGTGGTGTTTGTTCACTGTGTAATATGTTCACTGTTATTTCGGTGGTGTTTGTTCACTGTGTTATATGTTCACTGTTATATTGGTGGTGTTTGTTCACTTTGTTATATGTTCACTGTTATTTTGGTGGTGTTTGTTTACTGTGTTATATGTTCACTGTTATTTTGGTGGTGTTTGTTTACTGTGTTATATGTTCACTGTTATTTCGGTGGTGTTTGTTCATTGTGTTACATGTTCACTGTTATTTCGGTGGTGTCTGTTCACTGTGTTATATGTTCACTGTTATTTTGGTGGTGTATGTTTACTGTGTTATATGTTTACTGTTATTTCGGTGTTGTTTGTTCATTGTGTTACATGTACACTGTTATTTCGGTGGTATTTGTTCACTGTGTTATATGTTCACTGTTATTTTGGTGGTGTTTGTTCACTGTGTTATTTGTTCAATGTTATTTCGGTGGTGTTTTCTCACTGTTATTTTGGTGGTGTTTGTTCACTGTGTTATATGTTCACTACTATTTTGGTGGTGTTTGTTCACTGTGTTATATGTTTACTGTTATTTCGGTGGTTTTTGTTCATTGTGTTACATGTTCACTGTTATTTCGGTGGTGTTTGTTCACTGTGTTATATTTTCACTGTTATTTTGGTGGTGTTTGTTCACTGTGTTATATGTTCACTGTTATTTTGGTGGTGTTTGTTCACTGTGTTATATGTTCACTGTTATTTTGGTGGTGTTTGTTTACTGTGTTATATGTTAACTGTTATTTCGGTGGTGTTTGTTAATTGAGTTACATGTTCACTGTTATTTCGGTGGTGTTTGTTCAATGTGTTATATGTTCACTGTTATTTTGGTGGTTTTTTGTTCACTGTGTTATTTGTTCAATGTTACTTCGATGGTGTTTGTTCATTGTTATTTTGGTGGTGTTTGTTCACTGTGTTATATGTTCACTGTTATTTTGGTGGTGTTTGTTCACTGTGTTATATGTTCACTGTTATTTTGGTGGTGTTTGTTCACTGTGTTATATGTTCACTGTTATTTTGGTGGTGTTTGTTTACTGTGTTATATGTTTACTGTTATTTCGGTGGTGTTTGTTCTTTGTGTTACATGTTCACTGTTATTTCGGTGGTGTTTGTTCACTGTGTTATATGTTCACTGTTATTTTGGTGGTGTTTGTTCACTGTGTTATTTGTTCAATGTTATTTCGATGGTGTTTGTTCACTGTTATTTTGGTGGTGTTTGTTCACTGTGTGATATGTTCACTGTTATATTTGTGGTGTTTGTTCACTGTGTTATATGTTCACTGTTATATTGGTGGTGTTTGTTCACTGTGTTATATGTTCACTGTTATTTTGGTAGTGTTTGTTTACTGTGTTATATGTTCACTGTTATTTCGGTGGTGTTTGTTCATTGTGTTACATGTTCACTGTTATTTCGGTGGTGTCTGTTCACTGTGTTATATGTTCACTTTTTTTGGTGGTGTTTGTTTACTGTGTTATATGTTCCCTGTTATTTTGGTGTTGTTTGTTCATTGTGTTACATGTTCACTGTTATTTTGGTGGTGTCTGTTCACTGTGTTATATGTTCACTGTTATTTCGGTGGTGTTTCTTCACTGTGTTATATGTTCACTGTTATATTGGTGGTGTTTGTTCACTGTGTTATATGTTCACTGTTTTTTTGGTGGTGTTTGTTTACTGTGTTATAATTTCACTATTATATTGGTGGTGTTTGTTTACTGTGTTATATGTTCACTGTTATTTTGGTGGTGTTTGTTTATTGTGTTATATGTTCACTGTTATATAGGTGGTGTTTGTTTACTGTGTTATATGTTTACTGTTATTTCGGTGTTGTTTGTTCATTGTGTTACATGGTCACTGTTATTTCGGTGGTATTTGTTCACTGTGTTATATGTTCACTGTTATTTCGGTGGTGTTTGTTCAAAGTGTTATATGTTCACTGTTATTTTGGTGGTGTTTGTTCACTGTGTTATATGTTCACTGTTATTTTGGTGGTGTTTGTTCACTGTGTTATATGTTCACTATTAGTTTGGTGGTTTTTGTTTACTGTGTTATATGTTTTCTGTTATTTTGGTGGTGTTTGTTTACTGTGTTACATGTTCACTGTTATTTTGGTGGTATTTGTTTACTGTGTTATATGTTCACTGTTATTTTGGTGGTGTTTGTTTACTTTGTTATATGTTCACTGTTATTTCGGTGGTGTTTGTTCATTGTGTTACATGTTCACTGTTATTTCGGTGGTGTCTGTTCACTGTGTTTTATGTTCACTGTTATTTTGGTGGTGGTTGTTCACTGTGTTATATGTTCACTGTTATTTTGGTGGTGTTTGTTTACTGTGTTATATGTTCACTGTTATTTTGGTGGTGTTTGTTTACTGTGTTATATGTTCACTGTTATATAGGTGGTGTTTGTTTACTGTATTATATGTTTACTGTTATTTCGGTGGTGTTTGTTCATTGTGTTACATGTTCACTGTTATTTCGGTGGTGTTTGTTCACTGTGTTATATGTTCACTGTTATTTTGGTGGTGTTTGTTCACTGTGTTATATGTTCACTGTTATTTTGGTGGTGTTTTTTCACTGTGTTATATGTTCACTGTTAGTTTGGTGGTTTTTGTTTACTGTGTAATATGTTTACTGTTATTTCGGTGGTGTTTGTTCATTGTGTTACATGTTCACTGTTATTTCGGTGGTGTTTGTTCACTGTGTTATATGTTCACTGTTATTTTGGTGGTGTTTGTTCACTGTGTTATTTTTTCAATGTTATTTCGGTGGTGTTTGTTCACTGTTATTTCGGTAGTGTTTGTTCATTGTGTTACATGTTCACTGTTATTTCGGTGGTGTTTGTTCACAGTGTTATATGTTCACTGTTATTTTGATGGTGTTTGTTTACTGTGTTATATGTTCACTGTTATTTCTGTTGTGTTTGTTCACTGTGTTATATGTTTACTGTTATTTTGGTGGTGTTTGTTTACTGTGTTATATGTTTACTGTTATTTCGGTGGTGTTTGTTCATTGTGTTACATGTTCACTGTTATTTCGGTGGTGTTTGTTCACTGTGTTATATGTTCACTGTTATTTTGGTGGTGTTTGTTCACTGTGTTATATGTTCACTGTTATTTTGGTGGTGTTTGTTTACTGTGTTATATGTTAACTGTTATTTCGGTGGTGTTTGTTAATTGAGTTACATGTTTACTGTTATTTCGGTGGTGTTTGTTCAATGTGTTATATGTTCACTGTTATTTCGGTGGTGTTTGTTCACTGTGTTATTTGTTCAATGTTACTTCGATGGTGTTTGTTCACTGTTATTTTAGTGGTGTTTGTTCACTGTGTTATATGTTCACTGTTATTTTGGTGGTGTTTGTTCACTGTGTTATATGTTCACTGTTATTTTGGTGGTGTTTGTTCACTGTGTTATATGTTCACTGTTATTTTGGTGGTGTTTGTTACTGTGTTATACGTTTACTGTTATTTCGGTGGTGTTTGTTCTTTGTGTTACATGTTCACTGTTATTTCGGTGGTGTTTGTTCACTGTGTTATATGTTCACTGTTATTTTGGTGGTGTTTGTTTACTGTGTTATTTGTTCAATGTTATTTCGATGGTGTTTGTTCACTGTTATTTTGGTGGTGTTTGTTCACTGTGTTATATGTTCACTGTTATTTTGGTGGTGTCTGTTCACTGTGTTATATGTTCACTGTTATTTCGGTGGTGTTTGTTCACTGTGTGATATGTTCACTGTTATATTTGTGGTGTTTGTTCACTGTGTTATATGTTCACTGTTATATTGGTGGTGTTTGTTCACTGTGTTATATGTTCACTGTTTTTTTGGTGGTGTTTGTTTACTGTGTTATATGTTCTCTGTTATATTGGTGGTGTTTGTTCACTGTGTTATATGTTCACTGTTATTTTGGTGGTGTTTGTTTACTGTGTTATATGTTCACTGTTATTTTGGTTGTGTTTGTTTATTGTGTTATATGTTCACTGTTATTTCGGTGGTGTTTGTTCACTGTTATATTGGTGGTGTTTGTTCACCCGGGGGTCACAAATTTTCATAGAGTAATAGAGTGAAATCTTCAAACCTCTTCTTCTCTGAAACTAATATAGCTAGAGCTTTGATATTTGACATGGTGTAACTCCTATCATATTGTCATAATTTCTCAGCTTTCCAAGATATGTTACATTTACATCAACGGTCCAAGGTAAGCGATTTAGGGCCGTATACGGCTCTTGTAAACCTTTGAATTTTATGCGTTTGTGGCTTAAGAAACATTGATGTGAGTCTGAAGCGGCGTCTGATCAGGATCTAAACTGTTTGCAAATTTCAGTGCCATTGGCTTTGACAGTGAAAGGGTCAGAGTATGCGAGACGGAGTTATGGATATTTAACTGTAGATTTATGTCAAAATACAAAAAAACAAATAATATGTACATGTAAATATTCAAGAATTTTATCTATTTTTTTGGCTTTTTTTTGTACAATTTCATTAGTTGTTTATTTATCCATCTGGAGAACTTTGAAACTTTGGTGTAAATTTGGATTCCATTGGCGCATTTCCTGGACGGTCCCCACGATACGACGCCGACCTGACGGAATTGTTTGTTGGCATCAAAGCATCCCATTGGTCCGCCACTGTCGCCCTGTAACATACAATATGATATGAAGTCTTCGAGTACTGAGTGCAGTGGAGAAAACGTTATTCTTTCCCGTTCAAACGCAAATCGCTAAAATGAAGGAAATAACCTGTTTTTAATCTGAGTGACAAACATTTTGGAGCCTGATCAGACGACGGTTTACCCGGCATTTGATCTTGCTCCAAACTGTTTGCACTGGAAATAATAGTTTTAGCGTAAACGCGTTTATTGAGAAAGAATAACGGTTTCTCCACTGTAACTATCTCTGCTGAATATGTTATCTGTTACAGTTTATTTTTACAGAAAATCATCCTAGTGACAAACATTCTGATCTGGGTCCAAAGTTATAAAGCGTCTTTGGTGAGTCTGATATCGTCCTCAAGCATTTGATTGGTCAGATTTGAGCCTATGCTCATATCTGACCAATCAAATGCACGAGAACTACTTCAGACTCAACTCAAAAGCTTTATTACCATGGAGTCTTGACCCTCACTGTTTGCAAAGGTATTTAAATAAATTTATCTTCGTATTGTATGTTTATACGTGGCTTACTGTATCGGACTGAACCATTAATGTTCAGTCAGGCGTTTTAATCCGGGTATTTACTCGTGCCTCTATGTATAGAGGTATAAGCTCATTCGACGGTCCGACAAGGTTACAGATACTTCGTAATTGACATTTTCTCACCCACCCTCCCTCCCTATGTTATTTCTTCTTTGCTGAAATAGTGTTTTATTTTTCAGACTGGTTTATGTTTGGTTGCCATAGTGAGCGAGTAGTGAGATGGTTGTTTAACTTGATTGCAGTGTGTTTGGCACAGTGGACACAGACTTTTTGTCATGAAAGAGTATCTTTCATGCAGTGATAAATTTTATCATGTTAGTGACATTTATTTAGCCATAAGTACTTATGTGGCTCTATTTTTTGTGTGTGGATCCACTGTTATGTATGTGAGATTATTCGATTAAGTAAAGTGACCTTGATACTTGCCATTTGTTTGGATTCATCTAATTTATAATGATAGTTTTGTATTGCAACTGTGTAGACAACAACCACACATGTTACCTTATTGCAAAAGTATTATAAATATGATTTCTAGAATGTGTTCTTACAGGAGAGAAACGCTTTGTTCGAAATTTGGTCACATTTTTACCTACGATGTTAACCATTGTATGTTAAAATGTGATTATTTCGAACATGATCGACAACAACACATGTACGACATAAGGGGTCAGGTTTGGTCGTTCTGTTACTGCTAGGCTAAGTTTATTAGACGATGATGCTAAAATAGGTGCTTTGCTTGGCTCACCTGGCATTGATTTGTCAGTTGAATTAGGCATCCATACTAATGACTTTGTATAAAAACTAACATTACGTTTATTGACAATCTTTGATCTAAGTTTATAGATATTTAGTTTTGTGTAAGGCTCTTTGAGAACAGCATCATATAACTGCTCGACGCAGGACGGCGTAAAGCAGAAAGCTCATGCAAGAGCTTGCTGCTTTACTCTTTTCTACGTTGTGCTGGCGCATCTATTGATACAGTGGATAATCTGTTATTCTTTCCCGTTTAAACGCAAACGTACGCAAACGCAAAGCACTAAAACGTAGAAAAGTACAATTTTTGGACATTTCTGATATTTCATGTTTATCTTTGTGGCAAACAGTTTGGATCCTGATCAGACGCCGGCTTACCCGGCGTCTGATCTGGCTCCAAACTGTTTGCACTGCAAATAATAGTTTTAGCGTAAACGCGTTTATTGGGAAAGAATAACAGATTCTCCACTGTATGTTAAAGTAACGCTCAGAAGATGGAGTATTTCTTCTTAATTGTATGTAATATCATGTTTTTCTTTGTGTTTGTTTATAATCTGTATATGTTTGTTCATATTTGTATTCACAATCTTCATGTATTGGAGGAAATAAAGATCGTATATACATGTATATATGTGTGTACGATAATGATGATTATGACTTAGTCATCCGACACTCCCCATCCAGACACATAACACAGTCCACTTTTCTTGGATTGTTTATCAAATTCTTTATCTGAAAGAGAAATACAGAAATCAGTTGATTGCCTGTTTTGTATTGTTAATAGAAAACAGATATTTCATAAAAAGTATCTATCTATCTATCCATTTTGATTCTGATGAGACTTATTACTGTAAAACATGTATTTTTCGCGTCATGAATCATTTCGCGTAATGCGATTTTGTATTAATTCGCGACATTATGCAATATTTCTAGCAGGTGGTAGCTTAAAGCAGGCTGAAAGTTTTTAGCAGAATGTGCCTTAAGTGACATTCTGCATTATTTTCAACTTGCTTTAAAATGTCACCTTTTTTCAAAACTAGAGACATTCGCGAATTAACGCGAAAATGATATTCTCGCGAATAAAACCGGTTTTACAGTAGTTTGAAAGCTTAATACAAGTATACCAATATACAATTCAAGGTTAACACATTTAACCCTAGCGACGAGTATATTCGTCTTTACAAACAGTGTACCTTTAATGAGTGCACTTGTCGTATGAAAGCAGTGCCAACCCTGATCAGATGACCATCTGATCAGAAAATGAACTGTTTGCCATTTTAAAATGTATTTTAAAAATGAAATTGACTTAATTGGGAAATGGAATTTTACATTAAACGTTTCAGGGTTGAATGAATTAAATCAATTAGTTGTTTTTTCTGTTTTACAGTGGATAATCTGTTATTCTTTCCCGTTTAAACGCAAACGTACGCAAACGCAAAGCACTAAAACGTAGAAAAGTACAACTTTTGGACAATTCTGATAATTTATGTTTATCTTGGTGACAAACAGTTTGGAGCCTGATCAGACGCCGGGTTACCCGGCGTCTGATCTGGCTCCAAACTGTTTGCACTGCAAATAATAGATTTAGCGTAAACGCGTTTATTGGGAAAGAATAACAGATTCTCCACTGTACTTACCTGACAATTTGCCTAATTTCACTCTACTACTGAGTGTGGCATTTTTGGTCAGGTACAGCAGAGCTATGTCGTTATCTAATGTGCGAGAGTTGTAGCTTTCATGCTGAAATGATAAATGTTTAAATACATGTACATGTATAGTCCGTATTTGTTGATATACAAAGCTTATTCTATATAATATAAAAATACGTGTTTATAAATATTTTCCTCGTTTATCAATCTATATAGTTTCAGTTTCAGTTTCAGTTTATTTCATAAATCCAGTGTACTTGAAAGCCCACGAGGACAACATTAAGCGTTACATAGTTATGTTATAAACATACATGTACATACAAATGTATTATAAACAAAATAGTATAATATGGCGACGATATAAAGGTGTGTCAAGTAATTACTTGAAGCTTATAAAAACCACTCTGATATCACCACAAGTAACGATAACTTCCAACAGTGCAGCCCAAAATCAGACATCCATTAATAGAGAAGTCCAATCGTGGTCCGCCCTGTTTGCTATTTGAAGTTTTTATTTCACCTTATTACTCCACCTTTTTCCTGAATAATTATGCTTTTATCGTAACAGGGATAATCCCTAGAAAACTAAATCACTAACCGTTTGTTTTTGTTGGAGAAGGCATTTAAACTGTTTCTTCTAATTAAATAAAATTAAACAATTCTATACAATTAATTCTCTATTGCCACGCCCCTCATTTCAAACTTGGGATATACCCTAATTTCTGAAACAAATCAAGATCATCATATTTTGCAAATAAAAGGCTTTCGTTAGTAAATTTATATATACAAGAAATTTCAAGATAAATTGAGGGTTCGTGGCAATAGTATGAAAACTACTAGTTACTACAAGAAACAACTACTTACATACCGACTGACAACGTGACGACGTAAGTGACTGAAAACATGATAGTCTAAAGCAACTACAGATTTTCTGACTCTAAAAAACATTGACAAAATTATAAGACGTTAATGTATTTCTGATTAATTGTTGAAAGCAGGGGACTGTATGATTGGGCCAATTTAGATGAAGAACAATACAAAACTGTAAAGCTATTAATTCAATTCGCCCAATCATAAGATTCAAAATTGTTCATGCTCGTGTATATTTCTCTTATAGCTAGTTACCCTTAGCCTGCTGATCATGCCTGTACTGCTTATAAAACTCTTTAGATCCAGACAAGACTCCGCGTTTCGCGGTTTCTGGTCTGCATCAAATTATTTGACTTACTATTTAATTCAAGTAACTGTATGTTTGGGCCAATTTCGATGAATAACAATACAAAACTGTAATGCTATACAATCCAAATCTCCCAATTATAAGATTCAAGATTGTTCATGCTCGTGTATAATCTCTTACAGCTAGTTACCCTTAGCCTGCTGATCACGCCTTTACTGTTTATACAACTCTTTCGATCCAGATAAGACGCTGTTTATAATCTACATCAAGACTGTTTGACTAATTATTTAAACAGGTAACTGTATGTTTGGGCCAATTTAGATGAAGATCAATACAAAATTGTAATGCTATTAATCTGATTTGCTCAGACATAAGATTCATGGATTGTTCATGCTCGTGTTGTTACCATTTGCCCGCTGGTCGTTCCTAAACTGTTTATTCAAACTGTTTAGATCCAGACAAGACACTGCGTTACGCGGCTTCTGGTCTGCATCAACACTGTTTGATACCCATCTTTCAGTACCATTATTTTTAAAGTTAATAAATTTTTAATTGACAAACTTGACAAACTTTGCTGACGACATTTTCGAAGCTAACTATATTACGGCGAAATAAGTGTCAAAATATATGAATGAAGTTTTACATAGGCATCATTACGGTAAAAAGAGGAATTTCGATATGCAATCAGTTTAGACTATCTATTTCACGCGTTTCGTTAGTATAGCGTGAAATATTTGTCTTTTGCGTTTAGAGAAAATTGAACGCGTATGAGTTTCACTAGGGCGAATGTCAAATTGGTTAATTTGCACGGGATTATCATGGGCTATAGAATGTATTGAATGTTTGGTCTGCACTGGGTCATTCTACCAGACAACGCAGAACGGTTTACACGGCAGATTTGATTTACTATTTTATAATAATAGCAGTTGTAATAATAATAATAATAATAATAATAATGATGATGATTGTATATGCTACATGTAATCTTTGGTAATCTGATCTTCATTACAAATTTCATGATTTCTTTTCTGTAACTGTTTTGTATTACAGTTGCAGATCGGGGATTATTTTGTTTGACACAGAAAATTATTTACTGTTTGTTTTCTGACCAGCATCAGATTTATCGATATTAGGAACATATGTTATGTTTTCGAGATAACCATATATCTGCAAGGAATGAGGTCCGACATTCTAGCGATCTGACAGCTATCTCATTTTGTCATTTAAGTTTAAACTTATCCGTTGTCTATGAGATAGTGACAAGTCGGACACAGGTTTTCAGAGTAAAATTCTCTGTTTTTTGCCTGGGCGAGTCAGTTCGCATTTAAGGTTTTAAAAATGACGTTTTTTTATTTTAATATAGTTTTCAAGTGCTCCTGCACTTGTATTTTCTAAATTACATATTTGGCGTTAAGATTTGCGTTGGTGTTATTATCGCTGATACATGGTTGACTAGTATGTGTTTAGCAGCTATCATAACGTCTACTTAGACGTGTTGTATTGAATATGGTACGTGTTCGTACATGTATGTGCGTAGACAACTGTTGTATTGCCTTACCAACAATAAACCGCTCGTCTGGTATTGGCACACAGTACTGTGTTGTTCTTTATTTGAAGTATAGCTAAGACTCAGATAAACCACCGCTATGTATACACAATACAGGCAATTAGAATATCAAAATTAGGTAGCATATCAAAACTTCACATAATTTGAACTGAAAAAACTGTGACGCTTATATTATTTATTAGACATCAAACTTGCAGTTATGCATTTGTATCGTATAACTGATTTTATAGTCGAAGTATGTGAACATACCGGTGTTGCAAAGTTAAAACGTGGCTAATAATACGGATATATTCAACTTAAGATATTTATAAATAATGAAATTAAATGGTAGTAGAATCTAGAACGGGTGTATTTGTTTTAAATGAGTTTTAGATATCGAAGCTCGACTGTTGTTTATCTCAAAGTAGTTACGAAATGATATTGCTTCAACAGGGCTGCCATAAGTTGATCATAAAAATCCAAAGATTTCAAATTTTAACGTAAAACCGCTATTGACAGTCGACTGTCACTAGCAAATTTGACGTGAACTCGCTATTGACAGTCGACTGTCAATAGCCATTCCGTTCTTTTTATTTTGGACGATTTTTATTGTTTTGAATATGAACACATTTCTCATGCTGATATACATAAACTGTCGACATACCGGGTATTTGTTTTAAGCGACCACTAAATTATATATCATGTGAGACAAGACAAGTGATTGCTTAATGTAGGACAAAAGTAATATAGATAGCTCCATAAGAAGCATTCTGCAATACTCTTATCCTGCATTAAACCGCTACCTTCAAAAGGCCTGTCAATTTATTATGTTTATTTGACTGCTTCAAAGTAGGTTTTACTGTAATGACAATCATCATATGCATATACAGTAGAGAATCTGTTATTCTTTCCCGATAAACGCGTTTACGCTAAAACTATTATTTCCATTACAAACAGTTTGGAGCCAGATCAGACGCCGGGTAACCCGGCGTCTGATTAGGCTCCAAACTGTTTGCCACCAAGATAAACATGATTTATCAGAATTGTCCAAAAGTTGTACTTTTCTACGTTTCAGTGCTTTGCGTTTGCGTATGTTTGCGTTTAAACGGGAAAGAATAACAGATTCTCCACTGTAATGACAATCATCATATGCATATACAGTACAGTAGCGCGCCACAAGCGTTTACCGCTATGGAATTGGAAATAACGATGTTTATCCAATTTAGTAAATTCTGTTGAAATAAAATAAGTTTACATCAGTATAGAAAATTAATAATCAGAAAATGTATATCGAAGTGTAGCATCAACTAGTTATAGTATAAAATAATACATCGAAACTCGATATTTCGAACTCGCGTTAGTTTGAACATGCCCATATTTCAAAGTTAAAACGTAGCTTAGCTACCTTTTAGCTTTGAAATACCGGTACATGTATGTTCGACTTGAACGAGATCGATTTCTCGAACCCGAAACCTATGTTTCAAACTACTTTGAAACAACTTTGAAACCTGAAGTTTCACACAGTCAAACTACCCTGAAACCATATGTTAAGAAACTACTTCTAAACCACTCTGAAACAGTCTTGGGAACTCAGGATATAGTAACTCATCCGTTAACTTGCAAACTACATATTAACAACTTATTTACGCTCATAAACAAATTACCATAATCACCAATCACTGCATGATTTATAGTAAAACAAAAACCTCCGAAACCGGACACTTGTAGTTGAACAAGACGGCTTTCAATAAAGGCGTATAGATGTCCCCGGTGGCGTCTTTGACTGAGCATTCTGATTATTTTTTCGAAGTCTAATTAGGTGATGGTAAAGGTCAAAATATAGGTCAATTCGTCGTGTTAGTCTTACAACGTTCTATCTCACATGAGGGTTGTTTTGAGAAAATCGTCTTTAAAGTTTTGGACCAATTAAACAGCATAGTTTTGATAGATTTTGAAAAATTCTTTCGACTTTACCTGATGAATTGTGAATGCAAAGGGTTCCATTTAAAGTTTTATGAGGATTGTAAGCATAGTTTTTGAGATATATCTTACTTTCGGTTTGAGATAGGTCATTTCCCAAACTCTACCTTCTATTTCACTCATTATTACAAAGTTCTATGTCCATTTTGTGGAGATAGAACATTATTAAAAATACAGTTTTAGACAATTGCATGAACAATTACATTATTACAATGTTCTATGTCCATTCTAAATACTCCCCATAGGGGATAGTTTTGCTTTTTGCTTATTTTGATGAAATTATTCCCTCGACCAAGAAATACAGGTCGCTGACAAGCAGAATACTTCTTAAGAATTGGGTTTGGTTTGTTGTTGTTGTTAACATCCGTAAATGCGACATCGGTTTATAAAGTCTCCCTTGTGCGACTTGGCTTGGTGGGACTTCTTTAAAGGGGTATTCAGTTTTACTTTCATATTGTTTTAAGCAGCTATCTGCTTTAAATTAATCACTTTACTTTGAACTACACAAGTAGCTAAGGATACATGGGTATTTCGCCTATTACACTGTACGCCAATAACCATGAAAGTTGCAGCCATTTTGGAAATTTCTGTCACGTGATCCAATTGGAACACAGTGACTGGATACATTGGACATAGATCATTGTAAGACTAAACATAACGTTAAAAATGGCGATAACTTCAAATAGAAAGCTCGGATAAACATATGATTTGCACCAGGAGATAGCTTTTGAAAATAGCTTTCCAACGGTATATAGAACTCTATTTGTTTACAAGATGGACATAGAACGTTGTAAGACTCACGCGACGAATTGTTATTGGCTCAAGGCAATACCTGTATCACTATCAAAGCATTGTAGGACAAAGTGCTCGACGAAACAGTATACACTTGTTTCATAGGTACTGAGGGAACAGTCAAATCATTGACCCGAGGTAGCACGGAAGACCTTGAGAACTGTTGCCCGAGGCCAACGGCCGAGGGCAACAGTTCTCAAGGTCTTCCCTGCTACCGAGGGACAATGATTTGAATGTTCCCGAAGTAAATATGAAACAAGTGATTTATTACCAGACTCTCTATTTAAGACAGATCTAGACTAGTTCCTGAATTGTATATGGCTGAATGAAAAGCTAGATCTAGATCTACATGATTTGAACAACTGTATAAATTCTAGATATTATTTATTTATCATAAAGATATCTTTATTTAGCACATGGCTTGGAGCTCTCGGCCAATCAGATGCCTAAAAAACCTGTGAATATATCGTTTATATCAACAAACCATGGAATAACTAACACACTGTTCACTTATTCCTCGCTTCCGTCATCTCAAGGCAATTTGACGTCACAATTCTAAAAACAGCTGAGGTCAGAGGTGAACTGCACACGCTTCATGACGTTTTATTATGTACAGTGAGACTTAGACTTTAAAGACAATTACTAATGAATTGTGCTTACATATAGAGCTTCCACAAGCGTTATTTATGCTGGTGTTAAAGCATGCTTAATGTCTCAAACTTATCATTTGAAATAACCTTTCAATTTTAGTAAAATATTACAAACAAAATGACTTTTTCGTCTAAAACAGAAATCAGAAACGAATGGTTTTCTTGTTTTCCTCGAGCCCAAGCCAGTGCTAAATAGGTTAGACCATGGTTGCGCACGAATAAACGACATAGTTCTCGGGGGCTACGCCCCCTCGAACTATATCGTTTATTCGCTTGCAACCATGGTCTAACCTATACTTAGTGTTTGACCCGCCCACATATGACGTCACTTCACTTTATTTACATATTTTTCTCCGCCGACAGATGTTAACACAGCCTGTTACATATATATTGTGTGTTTTATTACGCAGCAACATGGCGCATGGCAATTTTGATTTAAGCGGATACGATTTGGAAGAAAATGGTTATCTTAAAAAACGATGGAAAAAGAATAGTTATTGACGTCTAAATTCTTAATGCAGCACAAAATACAGGGCTCCAGATAAGGGGGTATTTCAAAAACTAAAATCTTTATTTCTGCTTAAAACCCTACGGTGTCACTACTCATTGGAATCGTCTAGGAGAGACGATTCTAATGAGTAGTAGCACCATAGGATTTGTGAAGTTTGAAAATGTTGGATTTGTGAAGTTTACCCCCTCTTATCTGGAGCCCTGAAATGATGCAGAAAACTCATAATGATGAGCTTTCTGCATTATTTTGATCTTGCATTATGCAGACGATTTCGCCGCCATTGACAATGGTTTGTAGATGTTGGTTTTGTTAATTACGGTAAGAATTCTGTTTTAATTATATTGTGTTTTCTTTTTCCTCCCCTCCTAAAGATTAAATAAAATTTGAATGATTTCCACAATTTCTTCCGACTAGCGAGCTACAAAATGTCATTATTTTTCTCGAAATTGAATTGTACATGTAGATATACTATATGCATTTTGCTGTGTGATGGATTTCCCGTAAAGCTTAAAAGTCACGCCATGGGCGGAGCTGACCGAAATATTAACACATGCGCAATCCTTGCTAACGTCTAAATTCAAGTCTCGAACACTTCATAATTAAATTGCCAAATCTCGTTAAATCTCGTAGACTTAATAATTAAACCGAGCGAAAATTTGAATTTTGTGGCTTGCTGATTGGCTGAAAGAGTAGGCCAAACACTAAAATGGTTAGAGTTTATTTCAACGCTTCTTAATTATTAAGAAGCCAAATTCGGTCGCAGGCTCCCTCATTTGTTGGCTTCTTAATCATTAAGAATCATTGAAATAAACTCTAAGTATTACGTAAATTCATGATGACATGACGTCATTTAGAATGTAACGTCATAATTTGTTTTAAAAAAGGAAGATGATAGATCTACAAGTGGTTTAACATTCTTTATTCGGGGTCATTCTTAATACTAGATTATCTATATGTAGCCTAAAAGGTATTGAGGGTATTGTTCGAGAGAGAAATATGGCCCGAAAAAACCCGTAAAGTGCTTGATCTATGTAAGACGGTTCCGACGCAGAAAATGTTTGCGCACCATTTTCGCGCAGGCAACAGTGCCGTGCAACAGTCAACTGTTGACCGGTCAACAGTCACCTAGCATAAGTCTGGGAATTCTTTACCAAAAACAGTCAAAAATGCTTAATAAACACTTAAATAGAGAGTCAGGTAATAATAAAATCTATTTAACCACGAAATAGCCCTTTTAAAATATTCTTAGTCCAAATTAGGTCAAAGTCCACATCAAAAGCAAGTCTGTGATATTGGTGAATGGGGATGACCCAAGGCAGCATCTGTATAAGTATCAAAGTATTTGCGTAAGCACTGATGATTCTAGACGAAACGGTAAGACCAAGTAAACTTTGTTATGGAAGCACGGACTGGCAGGACAACCAATTAATATATGCTTCCACATTTATCGATGCCGGGGGCATAGAAATAGGGAGATATGAATACAAGATTGCTTAATGCAGCGCATGGCTCCTATATTCACTTAGCTTTATGTTTGTCTTGCGTGTTGTTTTCTATTTAGTGTGTAGATGAAGGAATGGTATTGCGTGTGTGTGTGTTTGTTATGGTATGGCTGTGTGTGTGTTCTGCTTTAGAGATGGGTGTATTGTTTGTGTTGCGTTTCCTGCTTGAGTCTTCTTTCGTATTTATTTAAGAAAGTTCCATTAACACATTCAAACCTAGTAACGAGTATACGGCTAGCGCTTATAATTGACGTCATTTCAAAACAAGTGACAAACAGTTTTGATTCTGATCAAACGCCGCAGCATGCGGCCTCTGATCAGGATCAAAACTGTTTGATAATGTACGTTCTGACGTCATTGAAAGAAAAATTGTTTACCGTATTTGTTTCTTCGATCAGAACATTTTACTTTACAGTCAAAAGTTCTTTTAGCGGGAATACCAATACGATACATTCAGATCTGTGAAGGAATGTTGCTGACAAAATCATGTTCAACATACAGATTATTGCAACGCCCATAAACGAATAATCTACCATTCGTCTAAAAAACGAAATACAAATAAACCGCACCACGCGGATACCAGCTTTATTGCATCATATACAGTGTAGATTCAGGCAGCCTGACGTATCATAGAAGCGGGGACTGGTCATGTTTTACACTGTTTGTCACATATAATATCTACAGCATTATGTACAATATTATAAAGCCTTTCTTTAACGACCACCGAACCGAATGCTTACTGATAACATAAAAAGCAAGTGACATTTTAAAGCAAAGTGGACATAAAACGAACAGCAGTTATCAAGCGATTTGGATGCAGACAATCGGTTAAATCAAGTCTATCGTTTCTAGCACACACTATTTTTAGCTTGCAATTAGTTAACATCACCACACTAATCATATCAAGAACAGCCCATCGAGACTTGTTTAAGACAGATATCCTGTCAAGAATTCCTAGCGAAGTTTTACATTTCATTTAAAGAATGAAAGAGATTACTTCATCTATCCGTTAGCGGTCCAATATTCTAAGATGCCTTGTCCCAAATGCATTAACATTTGCAAATAGTTTCTATCCTAGTGTTTAGGCACTTGTTTACTGAACATTCAGCAACTGTTGCCTAAATATAATTTATGTATGACACGTTTGCTTGCATACACACATAACGTTATATCTATTTGCCAACAAAAACGTTCTAGAAAATCAACTACATTATTAAGTGGTACACAGAAGAGTAAATGTTATTGCAATGTTGACCATTTACCTCTGGGGCCCGGTTCATAAAACTTCTTACGACAAATATTGTCGTAAGTCAGATTATAAAAGTCTCGAGTATTACTTATTTCTCTATCTAATCCTGTCTTATGATTAACTTCTAAACTTTTTGATTTCACAAACAAACAAATTGAAAGTTTTACCTTTGGGAGTTTTCGCCTGTGTACTACAGGCTTTTTCAACACTGGGACTTGAAATCGCTCGAGGCTTTAGTGAGCGATGTTAATGCATTGTCCCAGATGTGTGGCAAGTTGTAGCGGCCCCCGTCCCTGTTGAGCACCGGCTTGTGATACCTCTTTGGAATCGTTTTTTCAAGACGATTCCCAAGAGGAGTTACAAGACAGGATTAGATAGAGAAATCGGAAATTAAATGTATTTTTAATATTAGACTTACGATCATTTTTGTCGTAATATTTTTTATGAACGGGCACCAGATCCCAATAATTTCAACCGTTTATCAGACTTGTGCCTTTGACCAACGTACAAACGTGTTGATAATGCCTTCCGTTTCCAGAATAAATAACAATTTCAGTAACGCAATACATCTATTAAAGTTATTTGATGCATCTGTCAATTTTGATGTTGACCCGATAACTTCCAAATTTTATCAAACGTTTTGCTTTAATCAGTGACTATCCTTCTTAAATGTAAATATGTCTACAAGACAGCAACTGTTTTCATTAACAAACGTGGAGGAACATCTACTTCAATAAAAATGACTATACATAGAATGTGCGTTGTTTCATCTGTATATTATTGTTATTATTATTAGCTCGCCTATTCGGAGAATGGGGGGGGGGGCTTATGGAATCACCCCGGCGTCGGCGTTGGTTTTTTATGGTTAAAGTTTTGGGGTAAATGTTGTAATGCACTAATACTTCATGAAATATTTGCATTAGGAAGCTGATATTTGGAATAGCGCTGCCATGTGGGTTGAACATTGATGTTGTGTAGTTATAATTTAATAAAAAAGTTTAAATTTAGTCAAAATGTCACCTTTTGTGGACTTAGGTTTTTCGGCTGATTTCTCATGGTTAAAGTTTTGGGGTAAGTGTTGTAATGCACTAATACTACATGAAATATTTGTATGAGAAGCTGATATTTAGAATGAAGGTGCCCTGTAGGTTCAAATAAAAGTTTAAATTTAGTCAAAATTTTACCTTTTGTGGACTTAGGTTTTTCGGCTGATTTCTCATGGTTGAAGTTTTGGGGTAAGTGTTGTAATGCACTAATACTACATGAAATATTTGTATTAGGAAGCTGATAATTTAAATGGAGGTGCCCTGTGGGTTCAACACTGATGTTGGAAAGTTAAAATTTAAAAAAAAACGTTTGAATTTGGTCAAAATTTTACCTTTTGTGGTCTTAGGTTTTTCGGCTGATTTCTCATGGTTAAAGTTTTGGGGTAAGTGTTGTAATGCACTAATACTACATGAAATATTTGTATTAGGAAACTGATATTTTGAATGGAGGTGCCCCGTGGGTTGAACATTGATGCTGCGTAGTTAAATTTTTAAAAGAGTTTATATTAAGTCAAAATTTCACCTGTTGTGGACTTTGAGTTTTGGGAATGAAAGTCAAAGTTAGTTATGGAATAAGTGTTGGAATGCACTAATACTACATGACATATTTGCATTAGTAAGCTGATATTTGGAATGGAGGTTCCCTGCGGCTTCTTAAACAGGGGTACAAATTTCATAAACTTCGTAAAACATTTTCTAAATTCTTTTATAGAAATCTTCCTCTCATTAACAAGTATAAATGTAACTTAAAGTCTTTTCTGCGGCAAGGTATTTCACATCCGGAGTTTTATGGTGATGTGATTTACAGACTTCGTAAGATTCTTGGACATATACATTTTCAAAACCTATTTGTGAAACGTATTAGATTTTTCCTCAAAAAAGATTATGATCCAACTATATTGCTGCGCACTTTGGTTCTGCGACGACAGACAGGGCTTAGCACTACATGATGATGTATCTCTAAAGCCGTCCTTAACCGGGAGAGTTATGTCGGATTTTCGTGCTTTGGTTTTAGCTCGCCTATTCTGAGAATGGGGGGGGGGGGGGGCTTATGGAATCACCCCGGCGTCGGCGTCGGCGTCGGTTTTTCATGGTTAAAGTTTTGGGGTAAGTGTTGTAATGCACTAATACATCATGAAATATTTAGGAAGCTGATATTTGGATTGGACATTAATGTTGTGTAGTTAAAATTTAAAAAAAAATTAAATTTAGTCAAAATTTTACCTTTTGTGGACTTAGGTTTTTCGGCTGATTTCTCATGTTTAAAGTTTTGGGGTAAGTGTTGTTATGCACTAATACTACATGATATATTTGTATTAGGAAGCTGATATTTGGAATGGAGGTGCCATGTGGGTTAAACATTGATGTTGCGTAGTTAAAATTTAAAAAAAAGTTTAAATTTAGTCAAAATTTTACGTTTTGTGGACTTAGGTTTTTCGGCTGATTTCTCATGGTTAATGTTTTGCTCTAATACTACTTGAAATAATTGTATTAAGAAGCTGATATTTGGAATCAAGGTGCCCTGAGGGTTGAACATTGATGGTGCGTAGTTAAAAATTAAAATAAAAAATAAAGTTTAAATTTAGTCAACATTTCACCTGTTGAGGACTTAGGTTTTTCAGCTGATTTCTCATGGTTAAAGTTTTGGAGTAAGAGTTGTAATGCACTAATACTTTATGAAATATTTGTATTATGAAGCTGATATTTGGAATGGAGGTGCCCTGTGGGTGAACATAGATGTTGGGTAGTTCAATTTATTTTTAAAAAGTTTAAATTTAGTCAAAATTTCACCTTTTGTGGACTTAGAGTTTTGGGACTGATATTTCAAAGTTAGTTAAGGAGTAAGTGTTGGAATGCACTTATACAACATGACATATTTGCATTAGGAAATTGATACTTTGCATGGAGGTTCCCTGTGGCTTGAATATCAATGTACTGGTACACTTTTCTTTTGATAAATACCTATTTAAGAAAGGTTTAATTAGGCGAGCTTTGCTGTTCTCCGACAGCTCTTGTTTCTCTCCCTCTCTGTCGTACCTTGGACCCTTCCATGTCTTACAGTTACTCGTAACTACAGACTAGTCGCTTGAGTACAATTTGACCGTTGCCATAGTGGGTTATTTTTAACACGGGCTTGAATGTTTAATTCTTTCCCATGTTACTAATGATCTTGTCATAGAAATTTTGTTAAATGTTTTACATGTATTTACTTACTGTGCTGGCGGTCTTTTTGATTGTGAGGTTGTGGAACAGGGTTTATATTTTATGTACACTGTTCGTCTTTATAGGTGAATATAGGAGATAAGTGTGAGGTTGGGCGCCCCTAAACCCAAGTTTAACCCCCCAGTGGTAGTTAATGATTAGTTTATAATTAATTATTGATTGCTGCTGACCGTACCAAGGCGGGCTCCTATGTTCACTTTGCTTTATGTTTGTCTTGCGTGTTGTTTTCTATTTAGTGTGTAGATAAAGGAATGGGATTGTGCGTGTGTGTGTTTGTTATGGTATGACTGTGTGTGTGTTCTGCTTGAGAGGTGGGTGTATTGTTTGTGTTGCGTTTCCTGCTTGAGTATTTCGTATTTATTTGCATATGAATGTACTGATACACTTTTCTATTGATAGTTTCCTATTTTAGAAAGGTTTAATTAGGCAAGCTTTGCTGTTCTCCGACAGCTCTTGTTGTCATTCCCGATTTATATAGCGCTATTTTCACACAAGCGTTGTGCGTTCAAAAGCTCTTCACATAAAATTATACAATGTACCTTCAAAGCGAGAACGCGTTACGCGGCGTCTTATCTGGATTCAAACTGTTTGCAAATGTAAACCAATTTCCCCCTGTGTCTCCCACAGGTTGTCGTTGTAGAGATGGGACGCTGTAAGATATAACAGAAAGTACGAGGTAGGTCGTATTTAGCTATTAACCTTTTCACTCTCAATGGAACCACAAAACGCATTTGCAATCAGTTTTGATACCTGATCAGGATCAAAACTGTTGCTTTTGTTTTGAAATTACGTTATTTATACTGCCTTAAATCTGACTTTGAAACAATATTGCAGACAACAATATTGAATCAGACGACAATATGGCGGGGAATGGGGTAACCATGGCCTCACGATAAATGTGATCATGAAAGTGTCATTTCAACAATGCTTATCGTGAATATTAATAACGTGACATTCTTTACAGCAGGGCTTTATTATAATCAAATATTATCCGATATCAAATGGTAATTTGCTTCTGTTTACTTAATTAACTTACTCGAAGGCTTCGCCGAAACCTTTCTAGACAATCTGATATAACTATGGACCCTTGCACGACCGTGTTATAGTGGTATAGTCTGTTGTCTTAAATGTTTCACACGCAGTGTATTATATACTTATGTAAGTCATCAAGTTATATGAATATGTCCAGTTTATGTTAAGGATCTAAACTATTAACAAGAGCATGCATTCCAAGTTCTTGTAGTTCGAAAGGCTTTACCCTAAGACTGCTGATCGGGACTTGACTCACATACAACTATATTTCGGTTTTTCTGTGCTTTCCCATACTACAGTAAAGAAAACTTTTTTCTTTCCCAATAAACGCGTTTACTCTAAAACTATTATTTCCATTGCAAAGAGTTAAGAGTCAGATCAGGCGCCGGGAAACCCGGCGTCTGATCAAGCTCCAAACGATTTGCATCTCAGACTAAAAAACAATAAGAAGAAATGTCAAACATTGGTAATTTCTACGTTTTGGCGATTTGCGTTTGCGTTTCGTTTGCGTTTAAAACGGGAAAAAATAACGTTTTCTCCACTGTATTCCACCACCGCTGTCCTTTCGTCTGTTGTTTTATCCAATCACTTTGTTGACTCTTATCAAGCTGAATTAGTGTCGTCTGTTTGTAAAATGTCATCTGCGAGATAACGCAACATTGGTTGTCATTCCGGAAATAATTGAAGAAAACATACCAGTGCCAAACAGTTTGGATTCACGCCGTTTGCAAATGTTAGCCAAGTCGCGCTTAGCATGACAACGGTTAAGGCATTTTACAGAATAACGTCGATATGAGGGGCAAACAGTTTATATCTTGATCAGCCGTCGATATGCATGTGTAGCGGGCAGGGCCCGGGTGCATGACACACCGCTAAATCTCCGCGCTAAACTATCCGATAAATTCTACCTGTCCGTTAGTTACCTATCAGCTAGAGCGACCCACTAACTGGCGTGCACATGTCGAATTTACCTTGTAGGTAGTTACCTTGGAGCTAGTACACTTAGTAGCCAGCTAAAGTCGGGTTAAATGTGGTGAATGCATTGAACATGAGTGAACATAAGCGTTTTTGGCTAAAAATGCACTTCATGCTTTGTTTTCCATTCTGTTTATACATGTGTACAATGAAATTGGGGGTGGGGGTGGGGATGGGGGGCGTTTGTTCACCAAAAAGGGGGGTCTAATGATGTAAGAACTTGTGATCCGAACCCGTTTTCTTGTTCACTTTAATGCCAACCTACAGTATAGGGTCTGTGACGCATCAAGCAAATCACACACTTTAATTGCTGAGTTTAGTTATGTTTGGATCATGATATGACAGCTAGACTTTGCAGCTGATCAGGATCAAAACTATTTGGCACTCATGTTGGGTTCAATCTAAACATTGCAGTAAAAGTCAGACTACATTATGGGTTGAAATGATTAGTAGAAACAATACTATCATATGAAAGTAGATTCTATTCAGATTCACAAAACAGCAAAACCAGAAAAAAGGAAGGACATACATACAGGGACAGAAAGACGACAGGCAGGGAAATAAAGACATAAAGAGAAAGGAAAGAGAGGAGAAGCAAGAGAGGTTGGGAGATAGAGAGAAAGAGAGAGAGAGAGAGAGAGAAAGAGAGAGAGAGAGAGAGAGAGAGGTAGACGTTTATATACATGTATATACGGACAGGCATAAACTGAGATACAGTGAGAGGTAAACGAGCGAGAGAGAGAGAGAGAGAGAGAGAAAGAGAGAGAGGGTTTTTTAAATGACAGGCATACATAATACATACACACATACAGAAGTAGCGCAGATAATAAAGAGAGAGAGAGAAAGAGGGAGAGAGAGGAGAGAAAATGAGAGAGTAGACAGTGACAGACAGACAGACATGCGGACAGACGGTTCCTAAGCTGTTACTACGCATTGCACCTAACGCAAAAAGCTGGAACATTTTAAATACTCTTGTTCTGACCCGTAGTTGATCAAGATCTAAATGATCGTACCGATATTCAATTCTGAAGGTTATTCCATTATAGAGTTATTAGTGTATTGTTATTATTGCATTCTTCTTTAAAGATGTGCCCTATGGGAAAATATTGTTGATAGACATGTTTTAACAACTCGGAAAGACAGGTATACATATACACATACAGAAGTAGCGCAGACAATAGAGAGATAGCGAGAGAGAGAGAGAGAGGGAAGGAGAGAAAAAGAGAGAATAGACAGTGACAGACAGACAGACAGACGTACGGACAGAAGGTTCCTCAGCTGTTAAGTTACTACGCATTACACCTAACACGAAAAGTTGATACATTTTAAATAGTCTTGTTCTGACCCGTAGTTGATCAAGATCCTAAATGATTGAACCTCGTAGATGTACCGATAGTTATTAGTGAGTTATTATTATTGCATTCTTCTTTAAAGATGTGCTTTATGGGAAACTCTTGTTTCATAGACATGCTTTAGCAACTCTTTCACTGCCGGAGTCGTATAAAGTCGGCTTTGCAAACAGTTTGGATCCAGATCAGACGCCGCGTCACGCGACGCCTCATTAGGATCCAAACTGTTTAACACTCGTATCGACATTTCTTAAGTCATTATGCATTGGATCTTTCTTTAAAATGATATTACAAATAAGAATATTAAAGCAGACGACAATAAAACGGGGTAGGGGTAAACACTCAGGATTAATTGGCGCCGAAAGGACTAAAAGAAAACATTATGGCCACACACAATAAATTGTTTCGTTGTTACTACATGTAACAGAGCTTTCTACGATAATGTACCAATTATTATTATGTATTGTAGATTCATATATGTATTCTGAAATTGGTTCGTACTTCTTTATGTTACAGAAAACAGGATCTCGGTTAAAACAGTTTGGACCCTGATCAGGACCCGCTTTTCCAAAATACAGGTTTCAAGCGTTGACTTGGTTGACATATTTATGGCGTATTACATCCATACAGTGGATAATATGTCCGCTTAAGCTAAATTGTTTTATCGTCTTTGCTTACAAAGTTTGAGCCTTATCAGATAACGGGTGACCCGGCGTCTGATCAAACTCCAAACTTTTTGCCTCACAGATAAATTTAAATCATATTCCGTTGTCAATTAAAATATTTTACTGTATTGTGTTGACGTTTAGTAATATGTAAATCTCAAAAAGAGAAAATATGAGGTGCTATGTTTCTGATCTGGATCCCAAATGTTCTTTAACGCGGCTATGTAAACTGATTTAACTGGCTACTAGCGGATTTATCGCTGCACTGAGTACCTCTAAATTTAGCGGTAAAACTTAACTTGTAGTTAGTCAATTTTGCGCTCGTGCAACACTAGTTATCTTACCTGTCTACTAAAATCAATATTTAACTATCAACTAAAACTTTAGTATGTAACTAGAATTTAGCGGTGTGTCATGCAACACAGTTAGTTTATCTTGTAGTTAAAAATCGATATTTATCTCTCAACGAGGGATTTAGTATACAGGTAAGCTCTAACTATGTGTCATGCACCCGGGCCCAGAGCTCTAGGGGAAGCCTTGCCCGTCACGAATACCGAGTTCTTTGTTTGAGGAGAGGAACATACAAGCGACTAGTCGTTCACATTTACAGACCTTTACCGTTTGCCCTAGATTGCCAGCCAATGAAAGGGCTCCATTTCAGCGAGAAATGAAAAAATATATCGCATATTCGTTCAATTTTGAACTTGGGTATGGCAGAGAAATAAACAAGTCATGAACCGGTCAAGATCACAAGATCTTTTTTTATGTGTGAATTCAATTTGCCAGCCCTGTTTCATTGAACAACAGCCTACTTACAGACAGACTGATGTACAATCAAAAGGGCCTACAAACATGAACATCAACAAATACATATACATTACAAAGATAAATAAACAGATTATAATAATTATTCAAAATGCCTAGTGAAAGTACTGAGCTTGTTTTGGAAACCTATATTATTATTAAAAACCATCTAGCCTAAACTTTCAAATTACCTCCCTTTTCCCCATTACACATGTATTATTAGCGAATGTCAACATGAAAGAAAGTAAAAGAGCTGTGTGAAAACTAAAATGTTTTCTTAATTTACCTTAATGGATAGTTGTTCGGTACAGTGTGGTCGAAAATAAAATGTACGATCTATAAGTGACCTTCAAGCAAATCATTTATACGAGTATAATGATGAATTTAGAAGATAACACATGTAAATCATGTGAATGAATATTTCATGAACACAACTTAAAGGGAGCTGAAAGCGTTGAAAATAATAGCATCTTCAAACTGATTTTTATCTCCTTGAACAGCTTTGAGTTTAATAGTTTCAAGTTTGTTGTATTTTAAACTACTAAATACATGTATTAAAGACTCCAGATAAGGAGAGTATAAATAACAAGTATATCGTTCAGATCATCAAACTTATGCATTTCAAGGGGTTTTATACAGCTCCACAGACTTGCTGGTTCCGTTGGCAAGTTTGGAAAGTCGAGATTGCCTAGAGCGGTGCAATGGATTACACAGGGCCATTGTATTGTAAAAAGCTCCTAAAGTTTTCATCCATTAAGATGAAATAATTCGGTTAGTTTAAGCGCATTTGAAAATGCCGCAAAATGTCTGCTGTCCGAGTTCGAAAATCAATTCGTGGAGAAAAGACATTTAAGCCGCACTTTCTCTGAGAACAACATTTATAAGAAATAAACGTCATTAATTCAATGAAAAGGGATTTGTTTGGTAAACCTTCATACTAACAATATTGAAAGATGCTTAGTGTATTTTAAGTATGAATAGTGTGTGTTGAGTGAGAACTTCATTATTTATTGATTTAAAATTCAAGGAAAGTATAATATTGTATTTCTATTCTTGTTTTACCGGATGTCTTAAAGGCCTTTCTTGCAATATATGTCGTATAGGATTTTGTGTAATATACAAATGGATGAATACGTTGTACTTAATTAACATTTGTCTAATGCACTTTGGGCACTTTTAGTTAAGAAAGTTGATGTAGTAAGTCAGTTACGTTAGAAGAATGCTACTGTCGAACTCAGAGCTTTACTATGCAGACAATATGACCGAGGTTGACAATGAATAGTCTGCCACCTGATCAAGTGTGAACAGAATCATTGTCTTTTCGAGCAAAGAATTCCCTCGGGAAAACTAAAAGTACAAAGCTCTATATACTAACACGAAAATTTTTCCTTAAACAGACACAATCTGCATTAACCCTTTTAAAGCCAAGTATCGCAAGTTATTTACCACTTTACCACGAGAGTGTCGTTTGCTTCAATGTTGTTATCGGCAATATCGTTTCAAAGATAGATATACGGCAGTATGACTGACACATTTGCAATGCTAGTGTCATACCCTGATCATACTGTGGGCTACGTCTGTCTGATCTGGAACCAACCTGTCTGAAAAGTATACTTGACGGCGTGGAAAGGGTTAAGCGAATCATTCTTCAAAGACGCGTATAGGCGACTGAGTAGGTTAACGATAAGGCAAAGAGTTTCTTTGGGGGCTTTCTGTATCGTATATCGGCGTCCCATCTACAACCCAAGTATTTGACACTCTAGCGTAATTGCCTACAGAAAATGCAAATGAATTAATTGTGACGAACAATTTTGCAGACGAGAATTACATAAAAGGCGTAAGGTTTATCTTTTAGATAAACAGTAATTGAAAGACAATGTAAAATGTTATATTAAACTTTATTTCTGTCAAAAAACTGAGACAACTTCAATAAGCTACCTTACGAAAATAACTATATTGAAATATTAGTGTTTAACACATGTTGCGGCTGAAAGCAAGCTTGATATAAGACCCGACATTTCTTTCACAAAACATCTACTTTACTTTTAGCATCATTTAACCCCTTCACTGCCTTACCCCGAGCACAACAGTCTTTTTGCAAACAGTATTGGTCCTGAACTGACGCCGCGTCTGTTCAGGATCCAAACTGTTTGACAATCATTTCAATATTTCTTCAGTCAATATAGCAAAAATCAAATTTAAAAAATAAAGCAGACGACAATTGTTGAAAATTGATGACGTCACGGCAGTGAAGGGGTTTAGCACATTTAAACCTTAAATACAAGAAAAACTGTTTGTTGAGTGGTTGTTAGGCGGCTGTTACAGTATTAACTTATGGGTCCCTTGAACGTAGTTATAAAGTTTTCTCCCGTTTAAGCACCAAGTCTAAACTATTCTAACATACAATATAAAGAAAACGAGTATATTCGTCATTTACAAACAGTGTACCTGTAAAGATTCAACTTTTCCCATGCAAACAGTGATGACCCTGATGGACCCTCTGATCAGGGTCGACTCTGTTTGTCATTTTGAAATAAATCGTTCAAATCAACCCTAAATTGTCAAAAATAAACTAAACTTAATTTGAAATAGGAATTGTCCATTAAATGTTTCAGGGGTGACTGAGTTAACATGATGAGTTGTGTTGCACTGTTTCAGACTCAACATCAGAAATGTATTTAATTGGTGTAAGTTCTGAACAATATGTTATATTCTAAAATCTATATACCTTTAAGAAATGCAAAGGCAAACACTTTTTGGTTAACCTCTTCACTGCCTTACCCTGAGTACATTGGTTATTTGTAAGCAGTAAGTATCCTGATCAGAACCCTCGTTAAGTGGGGTCTGATCAGCAAACAAACAACAACTTGACACTCAAGTCTAGAATATCCAAATTTAATTTTCGAATTAAAGCAGACGGCAATTGTTTAAAATTGATGACGTCATGTCAGCGAATGTATTTAAGTAAGGCAATGTGAAAGTATATTATGTTTGGAACGTAACATCTGAAGTAATACAAAGCTTAAATATCGTAACAATGTGCCCCATGGTAACAATAAATATCCTGTCAGCCTATATAGTGTGAACACATGCATTATGTTAGACGATGAGCTGTTCCCCGGAGAAACCACCATGTAAAAAGCTATAGATAAATATCACCGAGAAGGAATTACAGTAAAACGTCTCTAATACGACCACTAAAAACATGTAAATTAGTCGGTGTTTTAACCTGCTTAAAGCGATGTGAAAGTAAAACAGAAAGCTCCTTCGGGACCTTTCTGTTTTACTTCCATTTTACTATTAACTGTCAAGTGTCTTCTATCCAATCAATTTGCCTTTATTTAAGTGATCGTAAAAGAGAGGTTCACTGTATAGTAACGAGAAGAAATTACCTGGTATGATACACATTACTACTTAACTTCCGAAAACCATAATCATAAATACCGGAATTAGCTGACAAACGGAAACTTTCTGACTTAGCAATGGTTTTTTGTTTTATGAAATCGCATTACGCACTCTTAGGACGGGTAATAGCTTAATGCGTGGCAATAGTAACATATATAAAGCTCATAAAACAGTTTTCTATATTGCGTATACCAATCTATTTTTATGCCGCATTGTGTTTTTGAGAAACCTGCATAAAACGGTTGTTTGGGGTCCCATTGGAACTACGTGGGACGTGATTCTTTCACAAAAACCGGTTTTATCTAAGAAATTCGCTTTTTAAATTTTATTTATAATATTTTGGTGCTGCACAAATTAAAGAGCCTCCCTTGTGAATGGAAAGAAGGACAACTCTGTAAATACAGGGCTCCAGATAACGGAAGTATTTCGAAAACTAAAATCTTTATTTCTGCTTTTAAACCCAATGGTGTCATACTCATTAAAATTGTCTCGAAGAGACGGTTTAATCAGTAGTAACACCATAGCATTCGGTGCTGAAATGAGTGAGAAAATGTTAGAGAAGTTCAGATTACTCTCGCTTACATCTATAGCTGGAACACTGGACATGACCCTGTTAACCCTTATTCTGCTGCACAGACGTCTGCTTTGACATTGTCGTCTGCAAAATGTGTTCAGTTAAGATTTATGCATTGTTTTAATTCAACAAACATTAAGACGAGTGTCAAACAGTTTGGATCCAGATGAGACGCCGCGTTACGCGGCGTCTTTTTAGATTCAAATAGTTTGCAAACTCCTAAAAGGTACGACCAGTAGGCACAGGGTTAAACACTATGAGATCCAATAACAACATGTACATAATTATTCACTAGGGGTAAACGATAAAACAAACTACGGAGAATCTATACATTGAGCTTGCTGAAAATGACTGTTTCAGCCTTGTCCGCTCTCTTACTCAAACACTTCTTTTTGGATCTTCACCAGAACATGTTCTGTTCTGTTCTGGATCTTCACCAATCTTGCTACAAATGTTTATTAGTATAGAATCTAGGTCAGGTTCAATAACTAGCAAAATCGCATAAGGCAAGTCTGAGTTATTGCCCTTGAATAATTAAAAAATGAATTATTTAGTCATTCAAGGGCAATAACTCCAACATGCCTTGTGCGATTTTGGTAGTTAAGATGACTGACCTAGATTTTATATTAATAAACATTTTCAACAAGTTTGATGAATATCTGATATAAACTGTACGTGTTAGAAAGCAAAAAATGCTGAAACATTCATTTTTAATAATTAAAGGGCCAAAACTCAGAGATGCCACATGAGATTTTTGTAATAATCAAACTAGACCTAAATTTTATATAATTAAATATTTTCAGCAATTTTAGTGATTATCCGATAAAAACTGTGTGTGTTAGGGTGCAAAAATGACTGAAACAGTCATTTTTTATTAATAAAAAGGGAATAACTCAAATATACCTTATGCGATTTTAGTAGTAATCAAACTAAACCTTGATTTTATATCAATGAACATTTTCAGCAAGTTTGGTGAAGATCCAATAAAACGTATTTGTGTTAGAGAGCAAAACTTGCTGAAAACAGTCATTTTAATACATAAAGGGCAAAAACTCAGATATGCCACATGCGATTTTAGTAATAATCAAACTAGATCTAAATGTTATATGAAGAAATATTTTCAGCATGTTTGGTGAATATCCGATAAAAGCTGTTTGTTTTAGAGTGCAAAAATGACTGAAAAAGTCATTTTTTATTAATTAACAGGCAATAACTCAAAAATACCTTATGCGATTTTAGTAGTAATAGAACTAAACCTTAATTTTATATCAATGAACATTTTCAGCAAGTTTGTGAAAGATTGGATAAAAATTAGTTGAGTTAGAGAGCGGACAAAAAAGTGTGATAGTCTAACTGACTGATGGATAGACGGGCGGAGATAGATACGGTTACCCCCAGTGAAGTTGTATTCGGCTGTATCTCGTGATACTAAGCCGTGTGAAAATGTTTATGTCAGACGTTCTATATTCGGTTTGTTATGATTTTAAATCGCCCTTTTTGGTGATTTAGGTCCGTCTTCATCATTTCATAGATCAGTTTGGCCCATAAGAGTGGTCAAACATTATTATTAACCGTTATCGTATTTCAGGCATTGAGAAAAGGTCTGAAAACACAATGGGACTTTAAAGACTACCTTCTTTATTTCAATAAATAGCTAGTAAGTATTAACATCCCCTAATCCGGAAACATCCCTTAACTCGTCCGCTGCCAAATTGATCATGAGATGTTTACCACTTCGCCGTTTCGTTTTCGTTTGCTTCAACTTTTGTTGTTTACAATATCGTTTCAAAGTTAGATTTAAGGCAGTATAATTGGCGTCCTTTTCAAAACAAGTGACAAATAGTTTGATCCTGACCAGACGCCGCATAATGCGGCGTCTGGTCAGGATCAACACTGTTTGCAAATGTGCTCTCTGACGTCATTGAGAGTAAAATGGTTAACCGTACTTGCTTTTACCTTACAGTCAAACTTTTTTTCAGCGCGAATACCAATACGAAACATTCAGATCTGTAAGGAAATGTTGCTGATAAAAAACATGTTCAACACACAGAATATTGCAACGTAAATAAACGAATAATCTCTCATGTGGCTCAGAAATAAAATACAAATAAGCTGCACCATGCGGAAACCAGATTTATTGCATCACATACAGTGTAGATTCAGGCAGCCTGACGTGTCATAGAAGCGGCGACTGGTCATGTAATACATTGTTTGTCACTTACAACATCTACAGCAGTTTACTGGGCAGTGTTATGTACGTAATACAAATGCCTGTCTATAACGACCACTGAAACGAAGGCCAACTGATAACATAATAAACAGGTGACAGCTTAACCCTTTCACGCTCAATGACGCTTTAAAGCGCGTTTGCAACATTTTGGGTCCTGACCAAACGCCGCGTTACGCGGCGTCTGACCAAGACCCAAACTGTTTGACACTCTTATTGATTTAAATTAAGTCATACAACCTTAAATCTAACTTTGAAACGTTTCTTGCAGTCCACAAACCGAAGCAGAAGACAAAAAGGCGGTAGAGGGGTAAAAAACTTCCAAATAATTTGATCATGAAAGTTAATTTCAAGCAAAGTGAACGTAAAACAAACAACAGTTTACAAGCGATTTGGATGCAGACATTCGGTTAAATCAAGTCTACCGTTTCTATCACACACTATTGTCAGCTTGCAATTAGTAACATCACCAAATACTCATATCAAGAACAGCCCACCGAGATTTGTTTAAGACAGATAAATTTATATGCTGTCAAGAATTCCTAGCGAAGATTTACATTTCATTTAAAGAATGAAAGAGATTACTGCATCTATCCGTTAGTGGTCCAATATTCTAAAATGCCTTGTCCCAAATGCATTAACATTTGAAAATAGTTTCTATCCTAGTGTTTAGGCACTTGGTTACTGAACATTTAGCAACTGTTGCCTGAATATAATTTCTGTATGACACGTATTTTACAGACACACATAACGTTACATCTTTTTGCCAACAAAAACATTCTAGAAAATCAACTACTTTATTAAGTGGTACACAGAAGAATAAATGCAATGATGATCATTTACCTCTGATCCCAATAATTTCAACCATTTATCAGACGTGTGCCTTTGATCAATGTACAAACGTGTTAACAATGCCTTCCGTTTCCGGAATAAATAACAATTTCAGTACCGCAATACATCTATTAAAGTTATGTGATGCATCTGGCCATTTTGATATCGACCCGATGACCTCCAAACTTCATCAAAAGTTTTGCTTCAATAATTGACTACCCTTCTTAAATGAAATTATGTCTACAAGAAAGCAACTGTTGTCGGGTTAATCAGCTATTTCAGTAACGGGGTGTATCAAAACTCTTTCATAAACAAATGTGGAGGCACACCTACTTCAATAATCAAAGCGCTGAAGGCGCTTCAAGACTGTCGACGTACTAAGAGAAAGCATTTGCGTCGTTTAGCTGTACAATTCTATGTTATGTACAGTGGTAAAACTATATGTATAAGTCTCTGACAAGTATGATTAGTTCAATGTTAAGCTACGTTTATGCTGGTGCTTGCTAAAAAGACAATTTTGAAGACAAGTGGAAACTTAAAGTAAGACGAAAGTAAAACAGAAACATCCATGGGCTGTCTGTTTTGGTTTTATTTCACTTGCTGCCAAACACTTGTGTATAGCTCTTTATCAGGATAAATTATTAGCATGATATTTCTATGAGGAATCATTTGAATGAAAGTGAACTTAGTAAAAACACATATGCATCTTTACACCTACTATGAATAATAAAGGAGGCAATGATAAACAATGATGGTTCAAATATAGCTATATACTCATAACAATTTGTCTGTGAAACAATTGTAATAACTAGTTCCGTGAATTTGTAATAAAGGGTGATGTTTCGTTCGTAAGTACATGTACAAGTATCGAAAATCAAATTTAAATAATTGTTTCAACAAAATTATAAAGATTGGATGAAAACTATTGGAGTTAGAGAGCAACCACTGTTAATTTCTGGTAATTCAATGTGCATAATCTAGACATCTTATGCGTCATAGGTAGTTATCGAACTTGGCCAGGAGTGTACATATTACACAAATGGATCGCTATCTGATCCCCATGATCGCCAAGTTCGCCGTCGGTTTACTCCCTGCACAAAAATCGCTAATTGATCGCCTAAGTCGCCATCGGAGCGCTACCTGATCGCCAAGATCGTAACTGGAGCGCCATCACGATCCAACGAAGCAAATTAGTAGATACTTTGCGCTCCGTGGCGATCTGATAATGATTCTCTGTATCTTAAAATACCCGATTTCGGCCAAGGACTATGCCTTTAGATCCACCATTCTAGTACAAATTAATCAAACAGCATGTTGCATTAGTACCAGGGTTGTGAGTGCGATCTCCTGCGTACCAAGACCTTCGGATGAGACTTTATAAACCGAGGTCCGATGTCTGAGTGCTTGACACTTGGCATCTACATGTAAAAGAACCAGAGAACTCTTTCGACAATAAAAGTAGGACATCGCGCCCGTGTTCTCTGTATCCGCTCCTCTCTCTCTCTCTCTCTGGGGCGTCCAATTAGCCCATAGATGGCAGAAACGGACGTTAACAAACAAAAACAAAGTACCAACAACATCCGTTCTATTTCTGCTTGATACCAATGTTACAAAAAATTATTTCAACATATCCGAAGATGACCATCACACAATTTTGCAAATCAGAAAAGAACTTCAATTTTGAGAGGGAATTGTTCAACGTCCTGATAGCATCGACGTTATCGGGTCATTTAACGTCGAACGACGTCAAAATAAATGTTACACTTTATTGCTCCAACTTGTGACGCGACGTCTTGGTATTTTCTATCAATAGATCCAAATTGCATGATGTAATACGACGTCTCACCCGGATCCAAACTGTTATACACAATGATGGTACCGAAAAGTGCGTAAATGTAATGGCGTTCAACATTGGTTTTGATGTGCATTAGAACATCTATAGTAGCTATTAAATGGAGAAAAAAACACCCAGAGATGTCTAAAGACTTTTGGCAGTACGAACGTAATGCAGAAAGCTCTTATAGGAACTGTCTACATTACGATACTACTGCATTAAGCGGATACATGTCAAAAAGAAAGCAGCTATGTGTATAGCTATTTGCCTAAACATCTGCTGCCGAATCTAAAACGAATGAGCGCGGCAAAGCGCCACATGTCTTCGTAGGATATCTCCCAATTTAGATCAAGTAGAGCGCTAACAGACCGGTAATGGATCTCCATCGGTCGTCGATATCGCTATCGGATCTCTTTTGAGCACCATATATTGCATTGGTCGCCATCGGAGCGCCAATAGAGCGCATTGGATCCCACCTTAGTCGCCTTTGAGCGCCAACGAAGCGCAATCCGATCATACAAGGTCGCAACCTTTTTTATGACTTGGGAGGCGACCAATGACCATGAAGTCGCTATCGGATCTTACAGATCGCTAACGGATCGCCATCGGAGCGTCATCTGATCGCAATCGGATCAACAATAAATCTTAACACCGTCAACCCTATCGACGAGTTTACTCGTCATTTACTAACAGTATATGTATTAAAAGTACAATTATCGTATGTTGACAGTGCAGACCCCGATCAGAAGGCTCCTAAAAGAGTCCTGTTGACAGGATTTGCGCCGTTTATGGATATGATCATGAAATATCATTGCTTTAACATATTTAATTACTCGCGACTAGTAGATCTATAGATATCTACTAACACTGTATCTATGAGCGGTATACTTGTCATATGCTAACGGCGGAGACCCAAATCTGAGACCCAGCCCTCCAACCAGGATCTGCACCGTTTATGGATACGATTTAATATCGTAGTTGTTTAACAAATTCAACCCTATCGACGAGTATATTCGTCACCTTCTAACAATGCACGAATGAAAAGTACAATAAGTGTCGTATGCTAGCCGTGCAGATTCAATTCAGAGGGTTCCTAGAGGATGTAATCATGTATCGTACTTGCTTAACACATTTAACTATATTGACCAGTAAAGATATCTACTAGCACGTACGGTACCTTTGGAAGGTACACTTGTCGTATGCTAACAGTGAAGAGCGAAATCTGAGGGCTACTAAAGGAATCCTCCGATCAGGATCTGCACCGTTTGTGGATAGGATTATATAAATCGTAATTTCTTAACACACTCAACCCTATCGACGAGTACACTCATCATGTACTAATGCTTATATTATGCTATTTGCAACCAGTTCGTGGCGTCTGACCAGGTATACAACTGTTCGACACTTCTTACAAAAAAGTCATTATAACTTTAGTCAAATTTAGCAAAAAGTTAACTCTGCGAAATAGATTTGCATTTGAATGATCTTTTTTGTTGCCTTACCGGGATTACCCCCGAGTACAAAGGTTATTTGCCAACAGTTTGGGTACTCAGACGCTGCGCATGCAGGATTCTGATCAAAATACAAACTGCTTGATACTCATAGTTTCAGTCAAGATACTTAAAGTTGAACGTTGAGAAGTAAATGCAGACGACTTTAAAAATAAAAAGGTTTGCTATGCGACGATTCTTTCTACTACACTGGATACTGATTGGAAACAGATCTATACGTTAAGTTATTCCTCTTAACTACCAATATGTCGTCTGCTTTAATCCAGTGTCTACGTAAACAAAAAAAAAATTCTTTTATGTGTTTTTTATATAAGTTAAAGTTTGGATCTTGATCAGAAGCTGTGTTACGCGTTTGATGAGAATCAAAACTGTTGGCCAATACCCAATGCACCTTAGTTAAGGCAGTGAAGTGGTTAATGTAACTAACTGTTACAACAAAGGTCAAAGATCAAAACAATAACACCTTTAATGCAATCAAACAATTAGCCATGTGTCAATCACAGGCAGCACACTTTGGCGGCACACTTCACACACAGAATTGATGTCTGCTTTTATTCTCGATGATCCTTTTCACGTCCTATAGTACTTTCTCTTATCAATTTTTTATCTAATCAACGTCCGATTAAAGTAACATTTAAATCTACATCAATTCTAAAAACTTTAATACCATAGGTGCATATTTTATATTGGGGGCGAAACTACCAGGGTTGGAAACGACCAGGGTGGAACTGGTTTGGGGGCGAAACGACCCGGAATCATGCGAGCCGAGTACAATGAAATCTCTTTACTACGACTACTAAAAAGACAGCCGATTAATTGTAAACAACTCAGGCGACAGCTTAAAGCAATCTAACAGTACAACAAAAAGCCCCTAAAGGTGTTTCTGTTTGTTTAAAGGCCAACTTGCTATAAGCCGTCACATTTTTAAACACCTAATAAATAACACAATTTTGTTGTCCTAATATAGAGAGGGTTCACTGTATAATAAGCGTGAAAACAGAATACTTTATGCCATCTGTTAACCTGAGTCTCACTGTGAATATTTCAACGGGATATTATCAATACAGCCGTGATCGCTGTCATAATATGAATCGTTTTGTATATTTAAGGTTTATTGCCAAAATGTTAGCAAAACACTTCAATAATTATATGTTAAAACGGATTTTCAACTGCACTATTTAGACCAGATTACACACCAGCGATCGCACGGTGTCCTGAAGTGTAGAAATTACCAGGGGCGGATTAGCAACCCCATTTATCTAGTCATTATTAAATTCCTCGGTATCAATTAAATATTGCTACAAATGATTTCTTAGATCGAAGCTTATCATCTTCTTAATAAAAACCAAACGTTTGATCAGATTTTAAGTTCTGGATCTTAGACAAACTATCGCAGCCCTTAACGATGTGTATGTGGATACACCTATGGCGCATTTATCTCAGATAGTTAAGGTTGCTTCGCCAGATTGGAGCACTGGTTTGGAAGTATGGTTACTTAAGACTGGCAACAAGTCGCCAGTCTAAAAATGACGAAACATAAAATCGTTTGCAGAGACACATTGGAGGAGTAGAATGTGCGTTGTTTTATCTGTATAGTATTGTTTTTATTAATATAATTCCCGATTTATATACTGCTCTTTTCACACAAGAGTTGTGCGTTTGAAAAGCCATTCACATGAAATTATATAATGTACCTTCAAAGCGAGAAAATACAAATAACTACATTCACAATAAACATGATACATTATGGAGTTACATGGAAACATGGACATTATTTCAATACTACGAGGGTATTTCATAATTAATACAACTCGATCAATAACTTTAATAATATAAGTGCAAGATGCATGTGTGATATATCATAAGAAAGAGCAACTATTCGCCTATACAATGTTATAAAGTATGGTAAGATCACATAACTAGATAAGTCACCGCACGAACCTGACTAACCCCAAGTCAAGGGCACTGGACCGTTTTGTATATATTTTAGGTAATTGTTAAATCAAATTTTGATACTGCAATTACTATTGCGGTTTTATTATTTGAAATAATTTTATGAAACTTTCGGAAAAATAAAATCAGACCATTATGCACATACCTCGCAGTTTAGAATTATATCATTTTATGAAATGACAAAAATGTAGCTAACATTTAACCGTACTGAAAATATCATAAAACATTACACTACTGTTGTAGTCAAGAGAATTTGTTGAAAGCTAAAACACATTTTGTTATATCAAACTAGGCTATAATTGAAGCAACTGAAATCGATGCTCATGTTATAAAATCAAAACAATAGATATACGGATCTAGAAAATTTTCATAGCGTTCGAAAATTCTTGTCAACATTTTTCATTAGCAAGATGAGAAATTTTATTTTTTGAAAAAAATTAAGATTTTAAACAGCTGCCTCTATTAATTGTTATAAAATCTTTTTCACATTAACATTTACACATAAACTGGTATATTTAGAAATTTAACTTTCTAAAAAGTCAATAGGTCAATATAAAATCTCTCAAAAGTGCTATGCTCTAGTGCCCTTGAAAATGTGTCATATAGCTTAGTATTGTTAATTATCAAGTAACGTGATCTAATCGTGTGAAATACCATCTTGTAGGTGAGATATTGCCCTTTCCAAAGATATAGCACACATACAAAATACACTTATGATATCGAAGTTATTGATGAAGTTGCATTAATTATGAAACACCCCTCGTATTACCAAGATTATTAAAGTGTTATAGTTAGTTTGTAAAATCAAAATTAAAAGCAAAATGGCATAATTGATTTATCTTTTTTTTCAGTGCACTCGTGGAACTGTAGACAGACAAACACCTAAATTCAGGTGCAATAATTCTGATGGCATTTGACGTAACATAACACACCGATTCCTGAAACCCAATATTATGCAATGTTCAATGCTTTAAAGGATAAACTTTAAAGGAATTGGATCAAATCGATGCTGGTATCAATTAAATATTATGAATACTATTACAGGAATAAACAACATCTTTTTGACGTTCATGACGGTATGAATACATTAGCTTCGGGGGTAAGTTACCGTCGTGAGCGGCAAAATGATGTTGTTTATTCCTTATATTTATATTTTCTGTCTTGTCCATTTAAGGGTGTATCAATGTCATGACTTTGGAAAATGTTCAAAGTATATGAAAACACTCTATGATGGTTTTGTATTGAAGAGCTATTTAAGATGAATGAAAAAATAGCAAAAGTGTACATTTTGGTGAACAACAGTTGGCTCTACGGCCATGTTAAATTTACCCCACCCACTTCCTGTTATTTTGTCCTTTTCAAACAGCCCGCTTCAACACAATCCATTTTAAATGAAAACAAATATGATAATTTGGTTTTGTGTTATTTATTTCCTATCTATGGTAGTATTTCTTCATACAAAAACTAATTTAAGAAAAAAAGGCACCAAGTGTGAAATTTATAAAGCTCTAAATATCATCGATATGGTACTTTTTTGTAAATTTTGTAAGGGGAGATAACTCTTTTTACTTTAATAACTCAAAATTTTCAACACTGACCTTTCAATTTCTTTTCATATTTTGAACTGCCTTAGCATGGGCTTTTATCTGGTAGAATATAAAAAAAAGTTTAATACTAGAACTATTTCATTTTCAAACTTTTTTAATTTTTATCCTAAAATAAAAAATCTACTAAAATCATACCCTATACAAAGCATATTTTTGATATTCAAGGATACATATTGTTCAAACCTGATGCCTGCTTTGTCTAAATTTGGTTTCTATATGTAAAAATACCACCATGGACATGAAATAAATAATGAAAACCCAAATTATCATGTTTGTTTTGTTTTGAAATAAATTTTACTGAAGTTTGTACTCTGAATGGGTAAAATTTGAAAAAAACGTCCAAATTTGACATACCTTTTTCAAATCGCTGTAGCTCAAAAAAAGGACACCACCATATATATTTTTTTTCATTATTCATTCATCATAAATAGCTCTTCCAAAAAAACAATGTTAGAAAAAAAGTTTAATACTTTGAAAAATTGACTGACCAGATCTGTTTTCATGTATATGAATATATCATATTCCGGCCAAATAGGTTTGATAGATGTAATATCGATGTAATAGCCATTACAGTTTCTAAATATAATGTGGAAAGTAGTCCTAACTACATGTACTGTATTTGTATTAAAAATTCAGGGTTTTACCCAGTAAACTTTCTCGCTGTGCTTTAAGAACGCTCGTAAGAAACTAAATCAAAAATTTCAATCTGAATATCCATTATCAAAGCATATTTTAAACAATTAGGTGGCGCTTGTGTTTATACACGCTTTACACATAGCAACGCTTAAATGCGACTACACGGCGTGTACACATATCTCTATCTAAAGCATATGTTAATTAGAACACTTTCGGCCGATACACGTGAACGGAACATTACGTTCCCAATTTAGAAAGTGTGAATGCATTATTTTTGCTTTATGTTCGAACGACTTTCCTACGTAATTCTGGTGAATAATTTCAAACCGTAGCTAGAAGATAACTTGTCGAATATATAAATAGAAAGCCACTCCCCACGGATGTTCAAGGGAGATAAAGCGTACAGCTTTAATCGCGGAGCCTAATATAATAATCTGCCTTAAAGAGGCTCGCAACCGGATTTAGCATTAAAAATAGTAATTTGTAAATATATGTCAAATGCTTATTTAAATGGGTAAGATTTAGTTTAGGATAATAAATTCTGTTAAAAATACATTTAAAAAAAAAAGAACCCCAGTGGGATTCGAACCCGTGACCCTCCATGCGGAGACAAACATGAAAAATGAGGTAACGCCTTTACCACCTCGGCTACTAGCGCTCTCTATATATAAGGTAGCGAATTATCGTACTTCACTGGTAGCGATAGATAATACTTTATTCGGCTCGGGTTTATGTCTGAGCCCGTGTAGAGAAGCAACAACAACAACTATACCGTTATCTAAAAAAACTAAGATTCGGTGACGATTCTTGAGACTTTGTTTGGACTGATCATATTTTTTTAATGTCAGAAGCCAAATAATGCCACGAATTTGCTTTGATTTGAGTATTTTATTTTATTTTGACAAGTACACCATCCGGTTGCGAGTCCCTTTAAAACAGCATAAAATTATATTAATTTTTATCGCAATTTGATTTTAATTGAACTGTCTCCGACTTTAAATAGGGGTTTCGAGATAACCAAACGGATAATCTAAAAGTAGATCCTAACTTGGTCGGTATCTCTCCGCCGTATGGAAGATTTTTAAAACTAGTTAGAACCAGATCTGAAGTGAAGGTTCACTGAAAATTGAACCTCACTTTTTCCTTAGAGTTTTACAGAGTGAATGTAAATAGTTGCTCATGTCGTTGCATTTATATATCATTTACATGTATATGTTTGTTCTAAAATTATTCATAATTAGAGTTATTCATAATGCAGATGGTTTATGAAATGTATGTGCTAACCCTTGTTTATATATTTATCCTCTATTCGTTTGCTTTATTCAGTGTATGGTAGTTGTCCCTGCTGTTCGCTGTGTTTAGGGTAAAATCTTGATTACTATTGATGAGACTTGATTACGTTTCACTTTTAATTTTAGTCAAAAGATAATTTCGTGATTTAGCATTACATTACAGTGTTGTGGAATTTCACCATCACGTCCTAATCAAAACCATGCATTGTGTGCCATAATTCGATATTAGATTTGGCAGACAACCTTCTATTCTATCACGAACACCATATCCCGTTTTGTCTGAACAGTTTGTTTTTTAGTTTTATTTCTGATTCTCGAGCGCGGTGACAGGCATCTGACATCTGCCTTGTGACTTGAGGTATCAAACCATGTTACTTTTATGCTCAGAATTAGTTTCATATCAACTGTTTCATAGCTACTTTTGCTATCAAATTATTGATATTTCAAAAGAAGGTTTATCTTGCAACATGAGCACAAATATTACATGTATACCGTTTTGAAAGCAATCTTACAACATATAATGTCTTAACTCGACAACCCCTATTGACGCATCATTCACAAACAGTGTTTCTTTTAAGAGTGCACTTGTCATTTACAAACAATATTGACCCAGATCAGAGAGTTCCTAAATGACGGTCCGCACTGTATGCATTGCAGAAACAATAATAGATAGCCAAAATCGGAGTAAACATTAATTGGATAATTTGATATATTTGGGGAGAATGAGTTCAGATTATAAGAATACACCATGAGTGTTGATGTAGGCTAGGAATTGTCTCCCCTGAGGGTCAGAAAATGCATGCAGGGACGAGGCTTGCCGGGTCCCTGTGTGAATTTACTGACCCGAGGGGTGAAAATTCCTTGCCAACATCAAGAAACTAATATTGGATTATTTTCTCCGATTTAAATCATCAAAACATGGTATATAATAACTAAAGAATTGCAGTTTCTGTATTAAAGCTGAGCAAACAATAAAAGACGTCACGTGGTGTGGAGGATAAAGTGACTCCCCATGGTGGAATACCTATATCCTACATGGGCGAAAATTGGAGAAATAGTTAGGACCGACCTGATAAACTTGCCACTCTTAATCAGATGTATTGACGGTGTAACCCCTAGATGGCAGCCACAAAATGGGAAATCAAATAGTGGGTACGTTAGCACCATAGATATGAAAGCCAAACATTCTGCTTTTTATTGATTCATTATAACTCGTGAAAACCTAACTATGTAGCAAACATATTTTATAGCAACATCTTGCAAAAAAATTGTCTGCATTTAAGTGATATAGAAAACTGCTGAAAGATGCGAGTGTTAAATATTCATTTGATCCTAAAACTGAAGCTTTTGTAGCCTTCGGTTTCACTTTCATATCGCTATATTTACATACGCCCTGTAACGTCTTCTAAAAGAGTATTGAAAAGGTGAAGTATAATTCTAAGTAAACCTACAATTTGAAACTGGTTGCTGATAATAATATTAAGATTTCCTAATTTCCAAGCGCGATTTAACATATTATGCAAACGGTTTTGATCCAGATGCTGGTGAGTTCCTAACGCGATTGCTGGTTAAGCTCTACACCGTTTTCAATGCAATAAGTTTGACTTTCTCGGGCAATGTTCATAAAGATATTCAAATAGAAACGCCTGGGCGAATGAATTGGCTTCTACATTAATTCGTTGAATCATATTAGGTAAAAAAGACTGATATTTGTTTTTATCTTGTCTAAAAGTATTCAATGCACATTTAAGATATTTGAATCGTACGAGCGTTAATTATGTTTAATGTCTCTCTAGTTCGTCCTTCGATTTCGAAGAAGACCATAATTTCATCTCCGTGAACTTCTGTGTTGAGCAATATTGTGTGTTCGAAGGTGGTTGACCAATCCAATTCTTGCCCTGAACGTTCTACAACACCATGCGTGATAATATGTCCGAAAAGGTCAGCCGGATAAAACATAAGAATATGAAGCGATAATATCACTGGTACCAAACAGGATAACATTTATAATGATATTCTGTTGAAAATAAAACATCAGAAATGATTAAACCTATTACCATTGAACGTTATTTCAAACAGCGTATGTTTCAGTTTCAGGGACTATAAGCCTTCAATCGGACTAATTTTAAACAACGTATGGCATGAAGACAAAACTGTGCGATTGGGTTGACATTAGTGTTTAGTCGACATATTGTATGAGTACGGCGAAAGTCTCAACTTCAAGATCGACTTGAAACTCAATAATAACAATAATGCAATATATATTTATTTGTCTAAGAACTTTGCAAATAGTGTGGACCTGTGTAGACGCCGTATGACGCAGTGTCTGATTTGGATCAAGACTGTTTGACACTCGTCCAGACATTGTGTCAGCCATACAGCCCTAAGTCTCTCTATGAAACGATATTACAGACATCCATATTGATACAGACGACAATATGACAGTGTATGGGTAAAAGAATCACGATTAACTTGGCGATGAAAACGTTAACGTGCATTTCAGTTTCAACTCGGGATACAAACTGATATTATTTCAAACTCATTTGTCTAAATACAGATGGTGATTTTTAAACAGACGATAAAAACATTCATAATCAAGCTAGTACACCTAAGTACTATAAGAAGAATACAATTATGAGTACTTAAATGAAAACATTGCGAAAGCAAGCAGTATTTTATATTTTTTTTATACAATAATTTTCCTCTACCGGTTTCAATAAATTTTAAAGAGGTAGTAATAAAGTTGTTATATTAACGAAGTTGCTGACGTCACGCCACAATGCAAGGGACGCCACTCTTATTGTGAGTTTAGTTTTAAATGGATATAGATGACCTGGACAAAGCATGGTATACATTTGGGTACAATGTCCAGATGTATAATTAAGAAATAATCGATGCTCTATCGTTGTTAAACGTTATTCTACGACGGCTGGTCGTTGTGGTGCGCATGAACGACCAACCGTTGTAGAATACCGGTTAACAACAGTAGAACATTGATTATTTCGATTCTAACATGACTAACTTTAAAAAATCATAAGAAATGCAAGCAAATGTTTCAGGCTTATTTCCTCTGCGGATGCAGTTTTGGACCGAACAGTTTTGGACCGAATTACTTCCCTTGTATGGATATTACATGAAACCAATATCAGTACGTCATATATAAGAAAAATAAAAAAGTGACGAAATAATTCATTCTGTCTTAGAACAATTTAGTATTAGTCAGATTAAATATATCTAAGACAAATCAGTAACAAAACATGAAAGAAAAAAACTTTTACATCACATGACTTTTCATTGAAAACTGCCATTTACCGTACTTACTAGCACTCAAAACAGATTATAACGTATAACATTTCTGGAAATATTAACCAAATAGTATCTTCGTCTAATGTAATTTGCATGTTGGTGTCAATTTACTATATAACCGTCTAATCAAGGTTATAATTTATAGTCACTCTAAGTTATGCTGTTGTCCACACGGTTTAAATTTTTCTTTTGTGAACATATACAACGAATTAAAACACACCATTAAGGCATGATATGGACATATCCTCTTTGAAACAACTGACTATTTTAGCATTGACTATCAATAAGACATTTCACTAAATACTATAATTGAACATGACGGATAAAATATGATTTATAGATATTGAGTAATATCGTTTTCAAGGCAACACTGTTCACAAACATCCGGCCGTTTATGAAATTAATGATCTTCATTTCCCTGGTTCGAATGAAATATATGACAAAGTCATGCGCATACGACGTTGAAAGATGGATATATGGTGCCATTTTAAACTAAATCATGCGCTGGGGTCAAGTGAGTTCAATAAATGTACGTTCAATATTGAAATATGATGTTTATATTCGACCATAAAAAATACAAAAATAATTGAGATGACAAAAGATGCGTAGTTTTGGTCGAAATATATAATATTTGAACGGCCCTATCTTAAGATATATCCAGGTATCGATCGCGACTCGGATTATATTTTCAAACAGATTTGATCTAGATCAACTTATTGAAAAGTGGCATCTTATCTGGATCCAATTTGTTTACCACTCATCGTTTGGTTATTTAATATGAAACATGATAAGCTTATCTGAATGTCATAAGAACGTTACAAACAACGATTCAAAAGCAGTCGATAAAACGGCAGGATAAAGAGTAGGTTTCTGTAGATGGATTTCCTGTTACTTGATACCAATTTGAATTTTATGATACTCGTACTACTATATCATTGATTGATACGACTATGTTGCATAACAAGCTTCACATTGGTTTAAGAGTTTTATTTTCGTGTTATCAGAAGAACTGGGTTAAGTTGAAAATAGATTAGTAATAAGTTATATTTGCAACATTGGATAATCGAAATCACTTTTAGACAACATATAGATATTATTTTTATATAGGTAAGGGGCCACAAAATGGATCGGAAGTTCTCCAGAAGGTATTGTTTACCCTTATCGTGAAATTTATGTTAATTTTGCGTGTCAAAAACCGCTTGTCTATTTTTGTATAAATTGGTCAGAATATTCTTTTGAACTGTACATGCAAAACGTTTTGAATGTGCACTGGTTGTTTTGGCAGTTAATCATCGGAAAAAACAAGTAAGATTTGTTTTATTAACCATGACGGCTATGCCACGGCTGTCTGAAAATGCGCGTTTACGTTCAGTCAGCATATTAGCGGTTGGAATGAAGAAAAAATGATGTCGCAGGCCGATTTCGTCTTCATCGTAATATCATGTTGTCATTATGGAGACGTATAGACCAATTGGCACTGCTCGCGAGAACCTGCGAACAAGGATATCGCTATTAACGTAACGTCAACCAGATACGTATTTTTCCGTTACACGTGTCCGTGATCGTTTTCAGTCTTCAAACTTTACGGCTAGAAACATTCGAGGAGTTCGTCTAATTAGCAGAGGACAATGCTGAACAGATTACGCTAATTTTGAATCCGTCCGTGACGTCCTACTGTACGTCCCGTTCTGACGTTAAACCCGCCATATTGTATTAAAGCATGGCAGCGCTCACTCACACGTTGCTCGCGTGCGATGTCACGGCCTTAATACAGAACAAAAACATCGAGGTGATTGACTGGTCCGATCCCACGCTTACTGAGCACGTTTGGGCTGATATTGGGCGTCGTTGGCGACGTCTATCGAACCAGCCATTGGCGTTGGAACAGCTGGCTGATTGTTTAGTCATGGTAAGGAATGGCACTCCTTAGCAGTTTTTCGCAGCGTTGGCGAGATCCCCTCGACGATGATGCCGTGCTTGCTTTTGTCCAAACGGAGGACACGTGCGTTGTTAATTGTGTGACATGGGTTTTGACCCTTAATGACAAAAACGCATGCCAGTACAACCATGATTGACATCACACATTAATTACTCTTATGAAACGTTAGATCGATGTTTAAAATAACGCTATAACACAGTTAGTTTTTATCTGGTTTGTTATTCCTATTATTTACAATGCTATTCCAAATGCACAATTTTTAAATTCCGTGAGTATATAATGTTTTGTGCTTTTTATGTAATACATGGATGTTATATATAGATACAAATACTTTCTGTCATGATAGATGGGGTTATGGGGAAATTATGTGAGCTGAAGTGACATGTCCCTGTTTAGTCGGTGCCTATTTGAAAAGGTAGCAGAACACAAGTCATGTCACTGAAGCTAACAAATGTTTATTTTATGCCAAATGACTCCCTGTTTTCTCTCTGCATTTTTCTGTTGTGCAAGTGTGTATCTTATGACGAAATATAGGATAGCATCTGTGTTTGGAAACATATTGTCCTTTTTTACCTTGGAAATGGCGACGCATTTTACATGAGTTATATATGAGAGCCGAATTGGTGTCCCATTTCCTATAGTTTTTCAAAACTTTGGAGACATGCACAGGAAAAGCATCAGAGTTTTTATCAATCAGATCTTATTTTCTCATTGTGTATTAAACAACATACATTGATAATAAACTATTATCAACTTGTTGACAGAAAGATGTAATAGCTCCCTGGATGCTGTCTAAATACATCAGGTCTGCGTTCTAAATTTCAAACTATTATAGCAATCTTTTCGCCAGACCAATAACTGTTCTTTGTCACGATATATACAATATCGTTACAATTGTGGCGTTGTAGGTTCGCACACATTCAAAATCATAATCTTTAAAATCTCATCCGATAAAGGCTACTGTGTATTTGCTTCTTTAATATGATATAAACGGAATATTACTATACTTTGCATATCTTATGCACCGGATCACTCGAGTTGTGTGTGTAAAGGCTATATCCAACGAGACCGAAGGTCGAGTTGGATATAGCCTTTACACACACAACTCGAGTGATCCGGTACATACGATATGCAAAGTATAGTAATGTTCCTTTTATTATATACCTCTTATAATAAAAATAAAATGAAAAACGATAGAAATGTTTCGAGCGTTACTATAAATAAACGGGATTTCCCATACGTCACACTTCGGGGAATGGCGCGTGAAAGTAAATGCTCGCTATTACGACCACTAAAACGAATGCTAATTGATTAAATAATAGAGAGGTGACAGCTTAAAGCAAGGTGACAGTGAAACAGAAAGCTCCTAAAGGAGCTTTCTGTTTCACTGTCACCTTGCTTTAAGCGGTCACCTACCGTAAACACCCTAATAATTTAGTGGTCGTAGTAGAGAGGTTTTACTGTAGTTCCGAACTTCCGACTACACAGTAAATGTTATTTTCCCATTACACAAGGTACATGGGTAATACGGAATTTTCAATCCGTCAAGGTGTATTTGTTTGATAAAATACAGAAATATTTCGGGCAGAACATTGGTAGGTATATAATAAACTTAATTATCGACTTGATTCGTATGACATAACCAAATGAATAGTGTTGGTGTCAATAACTACCAAATACTACTATGTTCAACATTTATTGTACAGTGCTCCTTCCCTACAGCCACCCTCCTAACAACGACCCCTTCATTACAACGACATTAGTATCTGTTCCTAAGACAAGTATTTCTAACGCATGCACTTCTGCAATATCGTCTGCTCAAAATTGTCGTCTTCTGTTTTTTCTAAAAGTTACATATTAGTGACGATTTTTCCAGAATAAAAACAAGGACGAGTGACAAACAGCTTGAATCCAGTTCAAACGACGCGTTACGCGGCGTCTGATCTTGAGTTAAGCTGTACGCAAATGTAAGCTAAGTCTTTATTTTCCCTGCCTATAACACATCCCTCCGAAAAATACACGCATAATTTGTCTCCCATTTGGTGTTGTTGTACAGAGGGGGCACTGTATACTGAAATTATTATGACTTTCATAGCTATGTTTGGTTGTTATAACGATCACTCCAATAAAACTGCTGCTTAGTTCTGTTATGTTCTATTCAGGAAATACAATACCCTTCTTAAACAGCTACGATAAAATCATGCATTTATGAATCCTATTAATGTAAAATGGGCATATAAGCATGACGACTTACAACACACATAATAATATACAGTCCAACTTCGATTTCTCGAGGTCGGTTTAGTCGAACATATCCGTATTTCAAAGTTAAAACTTAACCGAGCATGAAAGAATGTAGTTCATAGGTCGAACTATCGGATAGTTCGAGTTAAACGAGTTTGAGATATCGAAGTTTGACTGTTATATAGATATTTTTCATAATAAAATGGCACTCTCTCGTTAGTCTTACTAGTATAAGGTAAGTTCTATGTGTGCTAAAACATCATAGATCATCCCATCTGGTATCACATTGTCTATCTTCATCTCGCTAATAGGAGCCTGAAATTGATTTAGGCATAGTAACGGCACTCGTTTAATGAACTGATAATGGCATTTTGTCAGTATGCGTTTATCTTTATGTCACATATACACATCAAATTGAACATGGCATTCCTTTTTCAAGTTTCACTGTACCTGGTGTTTACTTGTTAATTATCAGCTTGTTGTGGCATTTAGTGTTGCAAATGACCGGAAGCAACATACGAACTAACTTAACTTGGGAGCAAGGCATATGATGTTTATTCGTCTGTACATAGTTTAATTAGAAGTTTCTTTCTCACTCACCCCTAAGACACGCTATCGAACATTCTAGTTTCACAACAAATCTGTTTCACTTTACATGAAACGGGTTATCTTTGTCAATAACTTGCAAAAGTTGCAGGTTGTGAAGTAGCTGATCAGCGGCCTCCTGTAGGAGCTCTTTAAGCCAGATATACACTGTTCGCATGTGTAATGTACACTTTTACATAAACACTGTCTGAAAATGACGAGTATTCTCGTCGCTAAGGATTAATGGGCTAAAACAACCTAGAAAATTCCTGACATTCTTGGTGTATTATCTATTTTCGATTCGAGGGGCGTACAAAGACACTTCATTTTATTCTAACGATTCCATATCATATATGTATTACCCTTTGTCTCGACGATTGTGAGTTTGTGACGTTGCTGTTATTTTCAAATAGATCAACTCAGACCTGACGCCGAGTAACAGGTCGTCTGATTTAATCTAAATTGTTGGACATTAAGTTCTTAATTCAAATACATGTATACATACATCTTATCCCATTTACGCCCAACGGATTCTCCCATGTTTATATATTAGATTATTCTATTTTTTATCAAAGGAATGCCTGGTCAAAATTTTCACTTTCATTTTGTTTTATACTGAATATATTGAAATTTATATCAGCTAACAGTGTAGACTCTGGTCAGACGCCGCATTATGTGGCGTCTGATCAGAGTCTACACTGTTTGCCTATGTCCAATATATGGGATGGATTACATTAATCTTCTAAGCATATCAGACAATATTTTCGACTCAAACGTTATACATGTAACTGCAAAATACGATTTTAAAATTGTGTTGCGTGTCATTTGTCAGTATCTGTTTAGCTTACTGGAACATGTTTAAGCACCATTACGCTAGTATTTTGAGGAAAGTCACAGAGAAGTCTGGCATTTATGGCAATATCAAAAAGGAATATGCTCATTTTTGTACCACATATGTGACACATTTCTTTCATCTAATTTACCCGTCATAGTTTCATTTTAGTTTTTACCCGACTTGATGTATATGATGAAAAGTACATCTTCTCACATTCTATCACAGTTGATGTTGTTATTCACTGATTTCTATGTCTATACGTCTGCTCTTACACTCTATAGTCACATCGCAAAATACTATTATACCAAACTAATAAAACGTAGTTTTGTTGTAAGTAGATTTCAAAGTTGCCAAAAACAATGAAACACTATATCACGGCAAGTAACTGTAGTTAGGTAGTTTGTGCTATGAGATGACATTTGCAAACGGTTTGGACAATGAGTAGACTCCGTATAACATGGCATCTGCTCATGGTTGGTAATCATATACATGTTTCTCAAGTTAAAATTCCCTATGCTTCCAAATGTGATCAATACACGCAGACAAAAGAACATGTGCAAGCGAATAATTATTATTTGTCAACCAGTTTGATAAAAAAATAACAACGTATATATAAAACGTATGATAAACCGGTAAAATTGATTTGAGCAAGTTCGAAGTATCGAGGTTTTACTGTAATTACTTTCTAAGATTCAAATTATCACTTCATTATTCAGATCAAAATTCAAACGTAAGCGGAACTTTTTCTAGTATGTACAGACAAACCTCTATATTACGACCACTAAATTGTTTTAATTAGATTGTGATTAGGTAGGTGGCTGCTTAAAGCAAGGAGAAAGTTACATAGAAAACTCACTTAAGAGCTTTCTGATTCACTTTTACCTTGTTTAAAGCTTCCATTTGTCTTTCATATAATCAATTAGCCATATTTTAGTGTTCGTAATATATGTGTTTTAATGTATTTATCATCATTCGGCGAAGACAACACATCCAGTGAATATCTCATTATAATTCGTTTAGGCGTTAACTGTCAGAAACATTATTTGCGAAAGAAAATTATTACATTAAATGTAAAGGTTTCGTTGTTTTAAAGACGTGTTGCCGGATTACAATATGTATAATTATTTAGGCGTTTACCTGTACTTTACGAATTTACGAGGTTTTGTAAACATGATAGATTCGGATCAGACGCTCCGTGACACGGCATTTAATCTGGATTTCACTGATTTTGGTAATCCTTAATCTGTGATCAAAGATAATATGACTGAATGAAAACCAGTTCACTAGTCGTGCAACAAAATGTTGAGGAATGGAATTCAACTCTTGTGTGGCAGCCATGCGCAGTTCCGGAACTGTCCGCGATGCCAGGCCTCGGGAATATATCGTCTTCCTCATTTCATCCCAGGGATGCTTAATCGGAACCATATCTGATGACATGGGGGTCCAATCGGGGTCATATATGGTGACATATCGGGCCAATCGAGCTCATTCATCAGTGTCGATTGCAGCCAAAACGTTACTGGTGAATAGATCTGTATAAGCAGGAACAAACGTTTTGAAAAGGCATTTGTACAACAACATATAAGGAACTGCGTATGACTGCTACACAATAGAGGAATGCCATTCTTCAGGAGTTTGTTGTACGGCGAGAGAACTGGTGTGCTAGAGATGCCTAGCATTGATCAACGTAAGGGCAAGCAAATTATACCTGATTCTAAACTGTGAATCTTGAGAATAAGGACGGCGCGCTCGTTAAGGTACCAAAACGTCGTTCGTATTTATGGTATTGGTACATGTATGATTTTGAGAGAGGTATAATATTTACTTATTGAGATATATTTTAGTTTTGAAATGATACATGTACATGTATTCGTGTATTTAAGTAATCTGTGCTACTTATCTTTCTTCTGAACGAACTCGTGCATTTGCATTTCCATTAAGACCGAACGTATTTTCTATATATATTTCAATTTATACGCCAGTATACCAGAAACATTTTGGATGGTTCAAATCAATTTATCTTTCTTATAAGTTCATTAGCGAGAGTATTTCCCAACTCTGTAACGTGCAATATATCCTCTAGTAATGCCACGTAAGCATGTTTCTCTCTGTGATTTGAATTTCTTCGATTTAATAGCAAATCCGTTTGAACAAATTCAAGTGCGGCCAATTCAGATTAAATCGTGTGTTTTATAATACACCGTCACATCTGTTTTATGCGCCCATTAGTCCTTTCGGTGCCAAAGTCGCATTAAGTCGACATGGCAAACAGTTTTGATCCTGATCCGACGCCGCGTCACGCGGCGTCGGATCAGGATCAAACTTTTTGACATTCGTATCGACAACCTTAAATCGATTTTTGAAACGATCTTGCCGACAATAATAATGAAGCAGATGACACTATAGTGGTGATCGGGTAAAATTCATTATTAAATTGGCGCCGAAAGGGTTAAGTGTCCTGTATTGGTGATTGCTAATCACATGATAACAAAATTAATGGAAACTACTGCAGTAGCGTCCTGCAATATTTTCACCCTGCATTTAGAAGTGATTTGTTGTTTATTACTTCCTAGCTTCATTGATAAAATGTCGCTTAACACAGTCATTTTTGTATGTTCCTTTACCACTAACTGTTATGACGAGAGCAACGCAATAGGTATCTGCAATTTCGGCCACGAAAAGATGAAATTCAATAGTCGTCTGATAAGAGTTAAAATATTCTAAATACTATATATTTAGATTTAACAAATGAATCCTGATTACAGGAGACTGAACCATTGTCCCATAAATACGCATTTTAACACCTTTAATTTATTACTCTATCGTAGAAAATTTAACCATTTTGTCCATTCCTTAATATGCACCATAGAAAATAGTTTCTTTGTTGTGGCATATAGTAGCTGAAATCAGACTGAAAGTAAGGCAAAATGTGCCTTAAGGCACACTCCGATTGACTTTCAAGCTTCCTTTAAGTGGTCACCTGTCCTCACAACTAGACACCGATTATGGGCTAATGGATTAAAAGCAATTTTGTCTGTCTACATATAAGATGGTCCTAAGTGTTTTACAAGTGTCTGTACCTGTCATACGCTCGTGTTACAGTACTGTTGGTATTCTTCTATCGAACCGTTAAACGTGATTTTGTTCGTTCTTTATATAATCAATGTCAATTTGTGTGTTTATCTCAGAGATAATGACTCAATACTTTAGTCTGAAACTCCTTTCACCAGGAAAGGTTTTGAATAACAGAACCGACATATAGAGAATAACATCACTTTCATTTATGACAAAAGTCTGTAATTATCACAGGGCCTATACATGTACATGTAGTTAGACTCGGCGTTGAGAGTCAAATAGGATTACTACTGCGTTTCCCATTCGAAACCAAATAGTTTGCGACTTTTACAGATGCAATAATATCAACTTACCGGATGGTCTGTTATGGTTGTTGTAAAACTATACATATCTGCTACTATTTGTAAAACTTACATTCAGCCATGGTGACTTAATTGAACAATTGACACGACTGTCAAACAGTTTGGTTCATAATTTGACGCAGGGTTTGTGGCATTCGATCATACTTTTGAACATGCTATTGCGTCAGGCTACGGCAGAAGTAAGGTATTTTAAGAGTCATCATGCCTGTTTGAAGATATACGCCGAATGCCTATCGTGAATTAAAGAACCGGATTAATCTGAAACAAGTTAAACTGAGACGTTGGTTACCTCGGTGTGCGGCCGATACTTACACATTTCCAGTTGATAGTGCGATACAGAGCAACTTCATGTGGAATTTTAGTCCGGTCTATAGTCGTATATAGTAACTAAAAATCCAACAGAACACCGGTTGGTTCGACCAGCAGACGGACAATTCTAAGTTTTCATTGGTTCGACCTACGGTGTTCTTCTGTCGAAACTTAATGTACATGCGCCGGTCTCACTTTCGATTGACTAGAGGATCTATAGTACCACTTGATGTAGCTCAGTGTGTAGGTTTTGTTTAGCTCGAGCCGGTTTGTGTGGAAATATCCGATCTGACACGCGCCTTTGCGCAAGTCTGAACGGTTATCGTCGAGAGCTGAATACTCAATGTATCGCACTGCAACTGGTGATGTGTTTATTATATGCCTTGAATACACACAAAAAAACAACACAATAGTTGTTTAAATCATTTTATATCCAGAGGTATTAGCTATATGAAGCAGAACAAGAATTATTGTATGCCACAAAGAATAACGCGAAACTTGTACATGTACGTAAATGACGTCAAGCTAAATCGAAAACGAGGTTGGAGTAAAATACAAGCTGGCTGATACAAGGTGGATGATACCGACTCTTGTATCGTAATCTGCAGATACACGCAGAAACGCTCGATATCATAAGGAGACATATAATATACTAGTGGAGTATGGCGGCATTACATAGGTAGTAATCGGGACACTGACTGACTGACCGATAACGCCGTTCTTAACACGCCCCTCTCTATTAACCTTCTTTAGAGTACCAATAACATAGGCTTTATGAACCCGTCATACTGAACATGATTATCTTCATGAGATTTTCTATCGCAATAACGACTTGCTTTTCCATCGAAGACACCACAGTGTACATTCGAAATTACTTGGTGGGAACTGCTGGCCATACGATTGATCGATACTAGATATCGATCACGTTTATAATTACAGTGCACCCTCTTTACACCAACGCTCAATGGGAGACGTGTGTGTGTTGTTCGGAGAGGGTTGTTGTTATGAGAGAAATTATTTTACATCTGCAAACAGCCTGGACGAAGATCAGACGCCGTGTTACGCAGTGTCTGATCTTAATTCAAGCTGTTTACCACTCGTCATTGTAGTTTCTTTTGCGTGACTTTGAGGCAAAAAAACATGAGACTATACTTTTAAGCAGACGATGTTGCTTCAGGAAAGACGTTAAACATTGTTGTCTTGTTTAGGGAACAGTGACAATGGTCGTTGTAAGGAGAGAGTCGTTGTTGGGAGGGTCGTTGTAGGGAGTGAGCACGGTATCAGAAAAAATCGAAATTATTTGTTTGCAACTGTTGACCATGCGTTCGATACAAATATACCGATCCTGTTTCTATTACTCCAAAGTAAGTGATGCTGATGTCTTTTGATGATGAAAAATAAATAGCTTATGTAATATACACGACAGACAAGTTTTAATGTCATAACTGACAGACGTGTTTCAGTAAAGTCATCAACAACTTGAAGTTTCAATTTCAATGAAGCACTGTTAATGTTATCTTTTCTGGGATGGTATGTTTATTTCGAAATCTATCAAATAACTATTAAATTTGCTTCCCGAAAATGATTTATCTTTTACAATCTGTTTTCTTAAATCAACAGATATGTGATTTACAAGTACTTTCCACAGCAATAAATCATATATGCCCTACATCTTTTTTCAGTCAATTTGTGTCTTGCTGAGGCACCACCTTGTCTTTAACAACAACTATAATAACACGATAAAGAAGCTTTACATTTGGTTTGAGGGACTTTTATTATACTTATAAGTACACCATTCAAACCATACACATATTTAGTGTCAAAAGGCGCAAAACTGTATTGGCTACACAATGTGTGTTGTTTTATTGTGATTTGATAATTTCCAGATCATATTTTTTGGTGTGAAGGACAATGGTGTGAAAAGTAAAAGGTGCATATTTGTAAGATTTGCAATTGCCATTTGACCATCGAATACTGCACTATATACCTGGTCGCGGTTCTGGGGTTTAATTGCCATAGGGAATGTTAGGGGGTGGTTTCGGTCAATCAGCAATATAAACAAGCGATACCACATTTGGTGTATGGGTACATCTTTGGAATACAGGGTCCGTCTAACGAAACGTGGTACGGAAAATAATGGTAAGCCAAACATTTTAAATACACTTAACTTCTTATTTCTCTATCTAATCCTGTCTTGTAACATCTATTGAGAATCGTCTTGAAATGCCGATTTCCAAGAGATGTCACCAGACATAATAAGATGGAGAAATAAGACGGGGCCCAGAATATTTCAGGTCATTTCCAGGTCACTGTGACGTTTACCCTGACCTACTAACACTTATCATAGAAAAGACTTGTCCGGAACATTTTTCTATATACACCCACATGTACTGATATAAAAGTTAAATTACATCTTTGAATTGCAGAAATGTTGCCGTTTGCTTTAAATTTCCGACGTAATGTCGTCTACATTGGTACTGTTGTTTGCAATATTTTGAAATACTGACTTGAGATATTTCGATACGAGTATTGAATATTTGCAAATAGGTTCATTTAGCAGGTATTATATTTCATAGTGAACGTTCTTGAGACACTGCTAACAAAGGTATATTTACCCAGACAGTTTCGTGAAACGAAACTGTCTGGGTAAATATACCTTTGTTAGTAGTGTCTCAAGAACGTTCACTATGAAAAAGAGTATTGAATAGTTTGTATCCGGATCGGACGTCAAGAAACACGGCTTCTTATTAAGATTCAAGCTGTTTGTTAAGTCGCCTATAGGTGCGTTTGATAGAAAAATAGTTACGTGTACTTTACAACGGAAAATTTACTTACACTAGTCGCCTTAGCGTCGATTGCCTTTTCCAAAAGCATCAATACTGGATTTACAGTTTTCCAGGATATAACCTCAACCTTTAGAAACATAATTTATATTATCTATTATAGGCATTAAATGCCAGAGAAAATATTACATTCCCTCGTACAGAAAAGGAACCTAGTGATACACATGTAGTCAAGAGCAAGAGAATCTGAAGATTGAGCCTCTCTGTGAAGCAAATCAGTAAACAGGTATTTGTATTGTGAAACAGTATACACCATTATCAGATGCTTCAGTGATGAACCGTCCTATCAATGTCTTCAAAGTTTGTTATTATTCTATATTCTGATTTATTTTAAAAACAACCATGGAATTCAATACATGCAGTTGATCAGGTTTCAAAAGACAAAATATCCCATATGAGATACTTAAAACTTTTACATGTAATAACGTTCTTTGTAGATTCAACATTAAGCAAATGTTTAGGGGGTGAATTATTGATGATTTGAAAACGCTGTCAAATAAATAGTTTATCATTTCTGTAACTTTACTTAAAATGAATATATACCAAGCATATCTCTTTTTCATGTCATGCGCATATATAGAATGTTAATATTGAGCTCATAAATATCACACATATCAGATATTTATAACGAGGCTAAGCGTTATCGAGGTCAGAATGTATTTTATATTTCGTTCAACACTAGAAAACACATAGAAAGCTATGATTTATTCATCACATTTGCCGCGCACATAAATATCTAATACCGGCTTTCTTTGCTATAGAATTTAATCTGATTGTCAGTCAAGATGTGGTACCCAGTAACTCGATTGTTTTCTGGATCCACACGTTCTGTCCCTCTATTGCTATTATTACATTAAGTTTAATTGTTAACTAGTTGGGACAGGTAGTTGTTTAAAGAATGGTGACAGTAAATACGGAAGGGTTTTCTGTTTTACTTTTTTGCATTGCCTCAATCTGTCACCGGTCTTTCATAGAACAAATTAGTCTTCTTTTACTTGTCATAATTGAGGTGTTTATTACGGTATTTCAAAAAGTATCGTCTTTGTTAAAGTTTTATGAACATCTATTTAGCAATTTATAATATCGTTTGTATCCTGATCAGTCAGATACTTTTACGGTGTACCTGACATATTTAAACCAGAACCATCAGTCAATTCCATTCATCTCCCTTTGGAAAGATTAAGATCAAGTTCAATTAATGAATGTTGAAATAAAACATTGAAACATTGCTAAAATACAACTGTTGGACACATGTCTTGTCGAGAATGCAACATTTTCATCTTGTCATGTTTAATCCAATTGAAGTGTAATTCAGCGGTTTCTTGTTTTATCTCTCCTGTTCGTGTTCCAGATTGTCCCAGCAATCAAATCTAATGACATTTGTATGCCTCACAGATATAAATCTTGGAAAACGTCATTTTTCCCTGACACGTTGGTGCCGTTGCATGCAGATGGTGTTGATAAGGACTTCATTGTGCTTTTTTCTTTGGCTGTTTTTGTTTTTCTTGTTGTCGCGATAAAGTTCGGTGTATTGCGAACAAATACAGCAAAACCTTTCTATAACTGCCACTAAAACGAAAGCTAGTTGATTATTTTAAAAGACAGGGGACAGCAGCCACTTGTTGTAATAACCTAATATACAGCACACAATTAAGTGGTTGTAAAAGAGAGGTTTTACTGAAACATTTTTTTTCAATTGTTGTATACATAGCATGTTCTTGTGTCATGTGAGCATAATTATTCAGTCTTCTGATAAATATCTACATGTTGTATAAACATATCCTTTTTACAAACTGTTGATTAAGGGAATATTTTACTAAAGAAATATTTATGAATGTTGAGCACATTTGATGCTGATCAGATGCTGGTTAGCCCGGACCCTGATTTCGGAGACCGGATTGTAATTAATACGTCGTCTGATCTGGCTCTGAACGTTTTGCAATAGAAATAATTGTTTTAACACAAACACGTTTATTGGTAGAGCTTTTCGTCATCTTCGACGTATGTAGGCCTTGACCGTTAGACTGTTTTTCTGCATTTTAGGGTACTGATAATCTAAAACTAAAGACTTTTATAACTACTACATAGCTGATACAAGATTAATCCCTTCACGACCTTAACGTCAGTTTCTTTAAACACGTGTCTGCTTTATTTTACAGATGTAATTTTAAGGTAAATTGACTAGAGCAATATAGTATAAAGAGTAAACCAGTTTGGATCCTACTCTTATGTCGCATAACGTGGCGTCTTATCAGGATCAGGATCCAATCATTTTTAAAATATAAACTGTTTTCTGACAGTAAGGCAGTGATGATCAGCTACCTTCTTATTCTCTTCTGACTGATTTAAAATACAGTCGACACTCGATACTTCAAACTACCTTAACAGCATTTTATAAGTTTGTAACATAACAGATGGTGTGAGCGTTAGATAACACTCGTTGTTAACTAGTCAAATAACTATGCAAATGAGGTACGCCACGGCGTCGTTTACTTGTCACTTCATGAAAATGCGTTCTATGCGTTCAATATCCAACGTCTTCATTCCTTCATGTAGATTCAATTTATAGATTTTCGGTGTAGTTAAGCAATATTAGATCTACATGAAAGTGTTTATTAATACATATAATAACACAAACATTATGCTAGTGAACGGGGTTAATTTGGAACAATTGTTTTTCCTGTATAGATCTACTTATTTCGCGCTAAGCTTCACTTGACCTCAAAGGCTGCGAATAATAACTTTTCTAGGTTATGTTATAAAAATAAAATAAAATGAGTGTTAATAATTTATTGGATTTATCAAACTCTTCATTTTAGAAAACGATAACAATTTAGCAAAGCCTCGTTACTATCGTTTTCTAAAATACTCTTTTTAATCAACCTAATAAATTATTAACACTCAAGTAATATTTTTTTTTAATTTCGATAGCTCGATCTCGCTTTTAAGTAGAACATATCCGTTTTTCATGTTAAATCGTGGTTACATTTTGAAGTTGAGGTATGGGTATGTTCGAACTAAAGCGAGTTCAAATGATCGAGTTTCGGCTGTAATCACATACGATAAAAAAGGAGAATTTCTATAGAAACATAATGATTTCATTTGAAAAATTACTGCGCAAAATATATCATTATTTCCCAGCAGTACGTTAAAGCTAAAAGTTAGTGTTCATTACAACGGCGTGGAGACAGACCCGACGCCATATTACAACCATGCCTCTAATCTTACTGCATATTGTTTGCAACTCAAAATCCAATGAGATGAATTTAATACGCCAGATTGTGCAAACGTTATGCTTTTCTACATTTCATTTTATTGTGTTGACTTTCAAGTTTCGTTAAAACGTGAACTAATAACTTCTTCTCGACTGTAAAAGATTTATTGGTGTTGCTTGAAATCAATTAGACAACGATACCCCGCCTATGGTTTTCAGCTATGAAATATTGTTGTAGTTACGAGAATAGCTTAAGCCTGTGGCGTTGAACATCACCTCCTTCGACTTCTACTATTTCGTCTGATAAACAACTCTCGTTCGCCGCAATATTTCTTGAGTTTAGTTGTTCTTTAATATTAACTTATATCATACAATAAACAAAATGTGCACTTGTATTGGATCCTGATCAAAACAAATCCATGTCACCCGGAGTCTAATAAGAGTACATACCGCTTTTCAATAGCAGTCAAGCGCGAATATAATAAGGTTGAATATGGTCCCGGTTGAACGTACACAACATGTTCGCCACAAGCTTCCAAAATTTTCAGCATTCATTTCTTTCTTTAACCCCACTGCCAAAATTTCGTGAGATATTTACCCCTTCATCGTTTCATTGTCGTCTGCCTCAATTTTGTTGTTTGCAAGATCGTTTCAAAGTAAGTTTCAATATAGCATGACTTTAAACATATCGATACGAGTAGTAAGCAGTTTGAATCCTGATCAGACGCCGCATAACGCGACGTCTGACCAGGAACCAAACTGTTTGCAAACACACTTTTAAGCGTCCTTGAGGGTGAAAGGATCAATTTAGTGAGGAGCTTGTTTTATAAATAATGGGATCGGGAGGTAATATACGTGAGTGTGTGTGGGTTGCCGACTCCATGATTATAAATCAAATACTTTATCTATAAGATACCATCGAGAGTGTTTAACTCATTGAGCCCTAGTGACGCATATATGCGGCTTCTACTAAAGTGTACCTGTGAAGAGACACTTGTCTGATGCAAACAGTGAAGTCCCGGATTAGAGGGCTCCTACAGGAGCCCTCTAATCACGGACTTCACTGTTTGTCATTTTGTAATATATAATTAAAACAAACCACCTAAATAGTCTAAATGGACCAGTCTTTATTGAAAACTGGAATTAGCCATTAGAAGACTCAGGGGATAATGAGTTAAGCTATGTATTTGCCATCGACTGCGTTGTGATAATGTTGGTGGGAATACACTTAACACTGATTCATGATTGATAAAAGGGAGTAACAGAACCCATTCAGTTGGTAAGCTTTATCCATGTAAAACAGTGAATAATACATTAGTATATCCCGTTTACACTAAAGTAAATCATAATTATGAAGCAAACGACATCAGGGCTGCCATTTCTCCGGATTTTTCCTAAATCTTCGGATTGTTTTCTAATATGTGGTCGCTTAAAGCAGGCTGAAAGTAAAGCAGAATGCGCCTTAAGGCGCATTCTGCTTTACGTTTGGCCTGCTTGAAGCAGCCATGTGTCAACAAAACAAGAAACAGGCGATGGGAAAAGGTACAATTCATAAAATCGCACTTGAAAAATGCAAATTTGGAAATCTTAGGATTTTTATATCAACTTATGACAGCCCTGCGACATCCGTGTAATATAGGGGATTAACATGAAACGCGAAATGTAACCGGCCGCTGCGAACTTTTAAACATTCGAAAAAGTCAATAACAGTTTAAATCCAGGTTAGATGTCGAGTCATTCGGCGTCTGATCTGGGTCCAAACTGTTTGAATAAAAATTCACAACTTTGCCAGTAGGGTGTAGAGGGTTAAACGTATTCCTTTGCCGACATGTCTGTCAAACCAATTAAACGTTCCGTGTAACAAAATAGTGACGGCATTTGTCAATATAACTTAATATCCCTGGTGATACTTAGAATCTTTCCAAAAAAGACAATTTAGTTACAAGCGTTTTAGTGTTCAAAAACACATGGAAAGTTTGTGTTGGCTTAACCCTTATCGTAACGACCACAACCTGGCAAACAGTTAGGTTCCAGATCAAACACCCAGAAACATGCTGTCTCGTCAGGATACAAAATGTTTGATACCTCTATTGGATGTTTCTTTATATAACAAATACAAAAACTAGATCTTTGATTTGATTTTTCAGATGCCATGTTAGAAGCAGACGATAATTCAGGAGGATAAGGGTTATTGCCAATGCTGTCCCAGAGGGATTATTAAGTGACACGTTGAGCTGCAGTAACAGCCTAACTGGTCGACATTGAGTTTTATTGAAAAGGACTAACTTTTAGAATTATAACTTTTATCCCTGAGGAACAACAAGCTGACAACTGCAACAAGCACAACTGGCTAGTCGACGTGGAGCGAATTTCTACACGCTAGCATTACACTTGATTATACAGGAAACCCTCTTAAGGGGGTAGGTGCACCTTTGGAAAGTAATTACCAAATTCTTCAAACTTTGCATACAGACAGTAAAATGAGTTTCTATGACAAAACTGGTGAAAAAAGTGGGGGTACCGGACCTTTCTTTTTCACAATTTGAGATTTTTCAAGGCTACCCCCCTAAAATTGAAGCTTCATAAAAACTCCTACTTTTTTGTACTACGGTTTTTCAATCTTTATTTAAACAATCTATTTGTACAAAAAGTATCCTAATTTATATTACCATAGTAAGAATAAACCCTGAAAAAAATGTTTTTTCAAGATCCCAAATAAAAATGTTTGATTTCACCAGAAAGGAGTAAAATTTACCCCACCCACTTTTTTATAATGGGAGAATAGGGCACAGTGAAAATTGCCCTACAAATTGTAGTAAACTAATTACCAAATTTTTTATTTGTTGTTTTTAGCCTTGCAAACAAAAAGTTTTGGTGAAATAGCAAATAAAAAGACAGGGTCCCGGATCTTTCAAAAAAGATATAAATCATTTTATCTAAAAAGTCCATTTTTTCTCATTTTTTCAATTTTTGGTGTATTTTTACCAAAAATATTTTTTTTCAAAAAAATTTCATTTTATCTATTGAGTTATCTATAATTTATACTAAAACTGTACTACCATGAACATTTCATGCTTATATTCTGAGAAATTGAAATGAAATCGGATGTAACAAAATGCAACCTACCTATGAAAACAGTGTATGCTGTAAACTACGAATAGGACATAAAACTTAAAAAGTCCCTTCCGGAACGAAAATCTAATTTTTTCCCGGGAAAATAGTATTTTATTACTGTATGCATTCATCAAAAATGAGTTCTTAACATTTGTTTGAAAATGAGTTCGTAAAAAATTTCGGAAATTTCATAATGCTCAAAAAGACAGGCCGACATCCTTAAGGAGCTTTCTGTTTTACTGTCACCTTACTTTAAACAGTCCCCTGTCGTAATCACCTAACAATGAACGCAATATGTTAGTGGTAAAAGAGAGATTGTATTGTACAGGGTCCATTTAAATCCTGTAAATCGACTGGCAGTCAGGTGTGTCTTCAATAATATGTTTAACCCCATTACTCCAGAAATACGTTTTACGCCTTTTCTTTATTCTTCCATTGAAGAAAGTAGTTCCATTTATACAGTCATGACTATGCACCATACTATAGTTTTTATTCATCCTAGAGATGGTAGCTTAAAGTGTTACCCCTAAACTGCTTTAAGTGGCCATTATTTTTTTAAACTAGAAGCAGGAATAACGGGATAAACATGTGTAAGGCGCTAGCAGAAAGGACGAGTAGTGTGTGCTTCAACTAACTCGTTGATATCTTGACAAATGTAGTCTATTTAAAGAAGTTTTACAATAGGTTTCAAAATGACAAAAACAGTACATACCCTACGTCTGAAAAAGTTGTTCCAAAGATCAGGGTCCATGCTTGTTTGAGTTGAGTCTGAAATCGTTCTCAAGCATTTTAACCTAGTCTCAAATATGACCAATCAAATGCTTTAAAACACAACGCTTTAAGAGCGCTGAGCATGGAATGAACATACTGATTAAGCTTATGCGGGACTATAAACCTCAGCAGAAACAACAAAATGGACATACTGATTACCTAGATACCTCCGAATATTACAAACGATAAATATACGGCTCATCGTCATGAAAATAACATCAACAAGTACAGACCCTGATCAGAGTGCTACAGGAGCCATCTGATCTAGGTTCTCATGTTTGCAAAGGACACGTGTTTTATATGTGTTTTAGATTCAAGTCATATGTCCAAATAGTGTTGGGTTTCATTATCTTAATTTAGTAGATTGAATATCAAGTCACATCCAAAACCACATGGGTAACGATACAGAAAAAGATCAGGGGCCCGTTTCATAAAACTTCGTACGACAAAAGCTGTTGTAAGATAGATTATAAAGTCTAAATTATTATTTATTTTTCCAACTAATCCTGTCTTGTGACATCTTTTTGGAATCGTCTTGAAAGGACGATTCCAAATAGATATCACAAGAAAGGATTAGATAGAGAAATCAGAAGTTAAATGTATTTTTAAGTTTTGACTTACGACCGTTTTTGTCGTATGAAGTTTTATGAAACGGGCCCCCAGATCGTTGCTGTATGAATTTTCTTTTTACGAGTATTTACACTGGTTCATTCGTTGTTGAAGAAATTTGTTTGTCGTTTGTGTTTGTTTCTAGCATATAACTTGAGGATTGTGATAGAACGGAACTTAAACGACTATTTCTCAATTAAAACAGTATGTGCACATTCACTTCATTCTGTCTCTTAAATTTATATATACATCTAGGTGATAAACGAAGCCCTTAAACCCGAATTTAAATCCTTATTGTGCTTCCTATATGTATCTCAAATAGAACAAGAATTATCTTTCCGAGGTATCCACACAGTAAACCTTGTCCAAATTGGCCACTGTATGGTGAAGCAATCTGGTATTTAACCCCTTCACTGCCTTACCCCGAGTACAATAGTTATTTTCAAACGGTTTGGATCCTGATCAGACGCCGCGTAACGCTGCGTCTGATCAGGATCCAAACTGTTTGACACTCGTTTCAATAGTTCTTAAGTCAAATTACCTAAAATTTGTTTTTAAGGAAAAGAAGCAGACAAAAGCAATCAAGTTGATGACGTCATGGCAGTGAAGGGGTTAAATACAGTTCATAGTAGCAGGGCGGAAACGGGTAATTCTGATAACCTCCAATACAGACTTTTGCATTGGTTTGCAATATACTACTATTCCTCTAGAACAACACCAAAGTAGTCTACTTTAAGTGTTCGCTTTATATGTGTTTGACTGTATGCAATTGCCAAAGCATTATCTACAAGCTCCCCTTTCGACAGTGCATTTGTCAACAGATTGACGTATCCATTTCCATGGATGCTTTATGAAATGGAAAACGTTCTGGATTTGGCATGCTTCTTTCAAAGCCTTAAAACAGTGTTTAATTGGCAATGTGAAAGTGGCAATTGGCAATGTGAAATTAGTTTCAATTTCAACCAAACATACTGACATATTCAAATGTCAAAACGAAAACTTATTTCCTAACATATCCCTAACATCAATAGCATCGTTTCTTTTCGTCTATTGTTTGTACAATTATATTAATAGAAGTCAATCATTTATGATCGATGATTTAATATTATCATTCTTATATTATTATTATTATTATTATTATTATTATCATTATTATTATTAGTCCATGTACATGTATATCGGTAGTAGTAGTTCAGCTCAGTTCAGTTCTTTATTTGCTATTGGACATCCGGCTCATACCAAAAACATTCCGTACATAATATACACAAAGAATAATATAGTGCGGGGCAAAGGAACAAATTTGTTACTTAGGCAAACCACAGAAAGCTGCTTTATTACAAACAGTTATTTATAGGTATCTGTACTTGCAAACAGTGTAGATCCAAACCAACAATTCAAACAAGTAGTACATGTAGTAGAAGTAAAAGTAGTAGTTGTCATTCAAAAATAAAAATTTTAAACAAAGGATTATTGTTTTCGAAATGGTAGCAAAGTTTTAATGGTAATGTTTCATATGTAATATTATGCCTTAACTTATTTCAACACCATGGACCTGTTTAAAATATATTCATTATATTTGCAAACAGTGTAGACACATATCAGAGAGCGTTTATGTTTGTTAGTTAAATGAATTGTTAAGAAATGTTTGTGTTACTCTGTAAGTATCTTCTAGTCAATGTTAAGTTATGTTTGTAAACGCCGGACTATAAATAAAGTTTCTTGTATCTTGTATACATGCTAGATCACCTTGCACGTAGTGCCAATGTGAACCATTTCGATCGCACTGTGTCTGTCGTCCGTTAATCCGTCCGCCTGTCTCCCGTCTGTCGTCAACAATTTCTTAAAACGACTTCTCCCACTAAACCACCGGTTTGACTTTACTAACCTTTGTAGGAATGGTGCTTTTATGGCCCTCTTTTTAAGTTGTTCACATAGTTTAAGTCCTTGCCATATCTAGGTCACAGTAGCTAGAACTAGATATTTGAATGAAAAAATGAATAATCAACTTGTTTTGAACCACAATACCTCGAAATCAGATTTTGCCACGTGTCCTCTATTATTCAAAGTATGCCCCGTGAGGTCAAAACCGATCCCGCCGAGGCGGAGATGAGGTGGAGGTTACAGTTTTACATAGAGTTATATAGTGAAATTTTTAAGCATCTTTTCTGAAACTAATATAGCCAGAGCCTTGATATTTGGCATTATGAAACTGCTTTCTGCACAAGTTTGTGATATTGTTTGTAAACAGTTTGTATTCAGGGCAGCTTATGAATCCAGAATATGTGACCCTCAGATGATAGTTTCGTAACCCTTACCGTGCCAAGCGCGACTTGGCTAATATTTTCAATCAGCCCAGACGCCGCGTAACACGACGTCTGATCTGAACCCAAGCTGTCTGTCGCTCATATAAATATTTCTCAAGTTTAAAATATGTCAAAAATAATGTATCTATTGTTTTTCAGATTACAAATTGTAAGCAGGTGAAAAATTAGCATTATAAGGATTAAAGCAATTAAGACATTTCAAATCTGAGGAGTGATGCAGACGCTACATTTTACAGGCGATAACTACATTGTGTGTTCAAGGCTAAACAGACACAGATCAATCTACAATTACAAACCCACCCTTCACCATTTCAGTACTTGCCTGTTCTAACCAAATGCTCATCTCATTTCAATCAAAACATGTCACCATCCCTAGTAAACTAATTACAATTAACACCTCCAAGCATTTCACGTTGAAATAACCAAATTACACATCGATGTTGTGTCACTTTCAGTTGGTTTGCTACAGAGATAGCTGATGTTGTGAATTAACATTGTGTAACCCAGTCACCCCTGAAACTGTTTATCGACAATTCAAATCTTAAATTAAGTATTGTCTCTTTTTTAGATTTGAATTAGCGATAGATTTCCAATTGACAAACGATGCAGACTCTGTTCAGAGTGCTCCTGCAGCAGCCTTCTGGTAAGGGCCTCCACTGTACGCATAGGACACGTGTACTCTTCACACTGTATGTCAATGACGAGTATACTCGTCTTTAGGCTTGAATGTATTAGCCTATTCAGGACAGTGTACACATATATAAGACCTTGGCAAAATTTTAAGATCCAGCTCAGACCCTATACCGGTATACGTGTGGCATGTTCTGAAGCTAAGTCGTTAGTCTCTTGAAATTCATTTCTGTAAATATAAGAATTACTGTGCGACATTCAAAAAACACTACAGATCCAATGTTATAAAGGTTAGGAAATAACTGTCTAAAATGTAATTCAAACTTGGACATTAATGCTTGGCAATTATAAAGATTACACACGACTCTCGACAACAAGAGATGGTGAAAATTACCCAATCCCATAAAACACATCTAAAAATAAAGAGATAACCCTTTGTTCTTCTACGACTGAATATGCGGGAATTTACAACTTGGAGCTCGATCACATGCTCAGTACAGTGGAGAAAACGTTATTCTCACATAACTATCCCTGTTTTCAATGGCGAACAACGACGACGAATATCCTTATCTCCAACATGTGTAAGATCACTTTGATGACGTCACTATAACGTCACTATTTATTACGGCGTTTTGACGTCACCGGGGTTCCAAAAAATGCCTATTGCTTTGAAAAATAACTTAAATTGTTGGTTATGTGAGAAAAAGAATCTGTCACTCGTCGATGTTTAAGACAAGTTGATCTCAAACTCGTCTAGAATAGAAAAGTTATTAAGCTCGCCAAGGCTCGCTAAATAACATTTCTATTCTAGGCTCGTTTGAGATCAGCCTGTCTTAAACACCGACTCATGACAGATCCTATATTTCTTTCCCGTTTAAACGAAACGAAACCGTGACGCAAACGCAATCCACTAAAACGTAGAAAAATGCAACTTTTGGACAATTCTGATAATTCATTTTTATCTGTGTGGCAATCAGTTTGGAGCCTGATCAGACGCCGGGTTACCCGGCGTCTGATCTGGCTCTAAACTGTTTGCACTGGAAATAACAGTTTTAGCGTAAACGCGTTTATTGGGGAAAGAATAACGTTTTCTCCACTGTAGCTCGGCTTTTAACCAATCCACTCTGGATCCAAATTGGTTGACGCTCGTCTGTACGTTTCTTTAATTTTAAAACATAAATCTGAATTGAACAAACTTTGCTAACAGCAGCTAAAATTACAGCAGGGTAAGAGTTTAAAGTGAACGTTGCAGAAACCTTAACACTATTGGACAAAGACGTGCATGACAGATTCACAAAATAACCACAAAGCATGCTAAAATGGTTGCAAATAGGAGCACCAGTGTCTAAAATGTGAAACCACGTCGCTGTCTGGCGCTTTGATGAGGATTGTCCTGACAGCAGTGCAGACCCATCTCAGTTTCCAAATATATATACACATATTTTATCACAAAATAATGGTCTAAGGGAGGCAACGAATGCAAACACTAACTGATTATGCGATTACGTGTGCCATACAAGCGACCATCCTACTTGACGAGCGGTAAAATACTGACATTCTGTCCAAATACATTTTTGTCTTTTATATTTTTACTTCATTTGGATACTTTGAAATCTAATTATTTTTCGCCATTCACCGACTCATCACTATTTCCCAACACAGCCACGCTCGAGCATGTTTACCCCAAACAAACACATTTGATCCCAAACGCACGAAAGTGTTTCGATTTTGGACACTTGAAAGTTCATCTTGTATAGAAATTATTTCTAATAGATTGATTTTAAGTATATTGACCAAGTTTTGTTGGCGCATGTTAGTTTTCCAGTTATTGATCGATCGTACAGATTTAATATTTGTTAAAGGGACTCGCAACCGGATGGTGTACTTGTCAAAATAAAATAAAATACTCAAATAAAAGCAAATTTGTGGCATTATTTGGCTTCTGACATTAAAAAAATATGATCAGTCCAAAAAAAAGTCTCAAGAATCGTCACCGAATCTTAGATTTTTAGATATTTTCCATCGTTTTTCTATACCGACTAGTAGACGGTATAGTTGTTGTTGTTGCTTCTCTACACGGGCTCAGACATAAACACGAGCCGAATTACGAAGTTGTATGCACTTTCGATGGCTACACATTGAAATACGTTAAATCGATCCGAGATAAACGGATAGTTCCGTGGTCCATTGGTCTAAGCGGTTTCCCCTATTTTGCCTTCTGTCCGCCAATGCCGGGCCCCGGGTTCGAATCCCACCAGAGACCAATATTTTTTTTTATTGAAATACATTTTTTTAAACAGAATTTCTTATCCTAAACTAATTCTTTACCATTTATATAAGCGTTTGACACATATTTACAAATTACTATTTTTAATGCACCATCTGGTTGTGCGAGTCGCTTTAAAGAGCATTTTCTTTTTAAACATACAATGTTTTAATTCGTTATTCATGTATATCGGACTTTGGTGCTTTTAAACACGGCGTCTGATCTGGTTCTAAACATTTTGCAAATGTAACTCAAGTCGATAAGGGTTAATGTGTCAGTCTTGCAATATCAAGATAATTTTGTTTCTAAACACAAAACAGCTCATACTATGCTTTTAAATGTGTTTGCAAAACGGTGAATTTTAATCAGTCAACGGGTTTAAGACAATTCCGTTGAGATCTTAAAGTTAATTGTTACATAAAACCTGCGGTCTAACAGGTGTTTTAATAAGGAAAAACATTTTATTCAAGAAATATTAGCAGTACTGGCATTTGTATTTAGCTCTTGACTGCATTTGCCCAAGTGAAATGGCATTTGCAAAATCTTCGAATGCAATCAGTGCCACACTCATATCGCGTTGGTTTAGCAAACATACTTACAGTTGAACTTCGCTATCTCGAACTCGTTTAACTCAAACTATCCGATAATTGGACACATGAACTGCATTGTGTCATGCTCGGTTAGATCGAACATACCCATATTTCAAAGTTAAAACGTGGCTAAGCCACGTTTTAACTTTGAAATACGGGTTTGTTCGATTTAACCGAGTTCGTGTTATCGAAGTTCGACTGAACATGTATGCTCTAAATTTGAGAAATAAAGCAAATGACGATGGTGGCCGCTCATTGGTTAATTGATGTGTTCGCGAGCTCAAGTGATGTTGTTACGCGTAGGCAGCGAACTGATTGGCAACATGCTATATAGGCGGCCAAAACAGAACACTGTAAAAACAGTTCACTCATTTGCCCCTGAAATCTTATCCCTTTTATGCCCAGTGGATTCTTCCATGTTTATATATTGGATTTGTCCATTTTTATCTATGAGGTACCAAGTCTGAATTTACTTTTCTTTTTGCTAATATTGAAATTCTTATCAGTGAACAGTATAGCCTCTGGTCAGAGTCTACACTGTTGCCTCTGTCCCTTTTAAAGGACGCTAGACACCAATGGGTAAAATGACAAGTATAGTTTCCAATGACGTTTTTAGATTTGATACCATTTAGAGTTGATTTTACAGTATATTGAAAAATGACAAACCGTGCATACCCAGATGAGAGAGCCCCTTCGGGACAATTTGGATCTAACTCTACATTGTTTACATATGATAAGTGTATTCCAATGAGGTATGATGAGTTTACTTGTCGCTAGAGTTGCATGAGTTAAAGCAGGTGGTTGGTGAATGCTGGTAAAGAGTCTATCAAAATGAAATGAAATGACAGTTCAGAAAAGACACCTCTCAAAATTAAAATGGACTATTCCCATAAACAAGCATTACACTAGGCATAAAGTGGTTACTTCCCGGTTTATCAACGTGTCTACCACATACAACATCGATTAAGGTACTCGAATCGCACGAAACTGTACAATACAATAAAATACTACTTTTACGACCACTACATTGTTTTAATCGTCATGTGTTTCAGACAGAGACTGCGTAAAGCTAGATGACAGTAAATCAGAAAGCTCCTTGCGGAGCTTTCTGTTTTTCTGTTACTTTGCCTTTAGGTATCACTTGTCTTTGAAACAGTCAATTAGCCCTTTTTAAGCGGTTGTAATAGAGAGCCTGTACTGTAGACTATATGTTCACAATTATACACCAATGTTCAATGAGATAGAAATAGAAATGGCTTTTCGTAATGATTGATTTCAAATTGAAAACTTATATCAGCTGCATTTATAATGTGAAATGTAGCTTATAGTATCTACTGTAAACAACGTTATCAAACGTTGCAATTTGCTTGTAAAAGGAACACTTTATACTTACAGTAAGTCCTCTCTATTACGATCACTAACTGAGGTCAAAGTCCTTGTGTTTAACACATGTGGCTGTCTAAGGAACGATAAACGTAAAACAAAAAGCTCAAATTTAATATTTCTGTTTCATTTGCATTTTGCTTTAAGCTGTCACCTGTCATTAAAGCTACCAATTAGTTTCCTTTCAGACATGTAATATAGAGAATTTACTGTATCATATACGGACAATGTTGTACAGCGACACACAGTCAAACTCCGGAAATACAATGTCGCTAAAATCGAATTGCTCCACATGAATCCTCAGTTTAATTTCAATAACAATTTTCTCTAACGCGCTCAAATGTCGAACGGAATCGTATTTCAAAAATCGAATGTGTCGTACACTTTGAACTATGAATTTGGTAAACTAATACAACTACTAGTTAACGTGGCTCGACTGCATGTTTCAATTCCATTTATTTGCTACTTGAAATCAAGACGTACTATTCAGTGATAAATGATGCTATCCAATTGTTTTAAAATTGTAATCTGTTAGCAGTAATGCTGATTTATTTGAGATGGAATAGGAATTCAATGTCTTAGGTATCATTTCAGATAAGCAATTTACGGAGTATTATCTGAATGTGTATTTCGTCAACACATTTATCAACAGATTGAAACTTCCAAGGCGCTGAATGGGTAAATTCTGTTCGCTTTGCAGGGCTGCCAATTTTTCCGGATTTTTCCAAAATCTTCGGATTTTTTCTAGTACATGGAAGCTTAAAGCGACTCGCAACCAGATGGTGCATTAAAAATAGTAATTTGTAAATATGTGTCAAACGCTTATATAAATGGTAAAGAATTAGTTTAGGATAAAAAATTCTGTTTAAAAAAAATGTATTTCAATAAAAAAAAATATTGGTCTCTGGTGGGATTCGAACCCGGGGCCCGGCATTGGCAGACAGAAGGCAAAATAGGGGAAACCGCTTAGACCAATGGACCACGGAACTATCCGTTTATCTCGGATCGATTTAACGTATTTCAATGTGTAGCGATCGAAAGTGCATACAACTTCGTAATTCGGCTCGTGTTTATGTCTGAGCCCGTGTAGCGAAGCAACAACAACAACTATACCGTCTACTAGTCGGTATAGAAAAACGATGGAAAATATCTAAAAATCTGAGATTCGGTGACGATTCTTGAGACCTTTTTTTGACTGATCATATTTTTTTAATGTCAGAAGCCAAATAATGCCACAAATTTGCTTTTATTTGAGTATTTTATTTTATTTTGACAAGTACACCATCCGGTTGCGAGTCCCTTTAAAGCAGGCTGAAAGTAAAGCAGAATGTACCTTAAGGCACATTCTGCTTTACTTCCAGCCTGCTTTAAGTAGTCATGTGTCAACAAAACTAGAAATAGGCTATGGAGAAAATGTACGATTCGTAAAATCGCTCTTAAAAATCGAAATTTGGAAATCTTAGGATTTTTTATGTTAACTTATGACATCCCTGGCTTTGCAGAACCATTTCCACAATAGACACGCGTATTGCGTTCTTTACCTTTCCTTCATAAAATATTTGATATTATTTATGTTTCTACTATGTCCTGATAGAAAACCATGGAAACGTGTTCCTTCATCCTAAAAAATACAAACGACCGGTGGTGACATTCTAAATGCCCACTGTATACTTCCGCCTGCAAAATTCTTGCTTCTTACTTCAGGGCTGCCATTTCTCCGGATTTTTCCTAAATCTCCGGATTTTTTCCCGCAACATGGCAGCTTAAAGCAGGCTGAAAGTAAAACAGTATGCGCCCTAAGGCGCATTCTGCTTTACTTTCAGCCTACTTTAAGTAGTCGCATGTCATTTGGAAAACTTAGGATTTTTCATGTCAACTTATGGCAGCCCTGTTACTTCCAACAAAGTTTTCTATATGTTTATTGTTTACTTCCGAGTTCCAACTTCCAACTTCTAAGTTCTGACTTCCAAGTTCCAAGTTCCGATTTTCAATGTTCCATGTTCCATATTCATATGTTAACACAGTCAGTCCTAGCGACGAGTTTACTCGTCATTAACCCTTTCACTACCAAATATACCGTGAGTTTTTACCCCATTCACCGTTTCATTGTCGTCTGCTTCAATTTTGTTGTTTGCAAGATCGTTTTAAAGCAAGATTCAAAGTAGTATGACTTACTATCGATACAAGTGTCAAACAGTTTAGATCCGGATCAGACACAAAATAACTGTACAAGTACAGATTGTTATTAGTCAAGTAGAACTGGTTTCGATACTGACACAGTAAACGGCAAAAGCCTGCATTATCACGGAAATCGTGCTTTTTGGTGAAAATATTTGAAACCGACTCTTGTCTATCATAACTATTTAAAATATCGTTTGTAATGTTTCGCGATGATTAATTCAAACATTAATTTCAAATCTCTTTATCCAAGAATACATCAAATTTGCTGTTTTATGTATCAAATTTCAATTATTTGCGGCGATATACATCTATCAAAGTTTTGTTCCAAATTATCTTTATATGTTCGACATTAACAGAGACATTATAAAATATCGATAACAATGTAAGATAGATCTACTAAAGCTAAAGTCGATTCTTAAATTTCAAATATTTCATGAAATGACTAGTTTAACAGTCTAATTGTAACATGTTATGTACTACTATACGACATAACAGATAATTCTCCTACTTTTGCAAGGTAAACACATGCGAATGTAAGCTTAGTGCTACATGGCAACAGTCGGGTCACTTTGAAGTCATTGGATCGTAAACTGTTTGACACTCGTCTTAAGATTTCTTGACTGTAAAAGTGTATGAATTTGAATTTAGCAAATTTTGCAGAAGACAATTTCAAAGCAGACGATTTCACAGCAGCATTAGGATTAAGTCTCAACAAAACACATGTTCTGTTTATATAGCTATGCTTATTCACAAAATGACGACTTTACACAATCCAGACTGTATTGTTTAACCCGTTCACTCTCAGTGATGTTATAAAGTTCATTTGAAAACAGTTTTGATCCTGATCAGACGCCGCGTCACGCGGCGTCTGATCAGGATCAAAACTGTTTTTCTACTTGTTTTGAAATAATGTCATTTATACTGCTTGAAATCTAGCTTTGCAACGATATTGCAGAAAACAACATTGAAGCAGACGACAATATGGCGGTGAATGGGGTAAAAACCTCACGATCAATTTTATTATGAAAGGGTTAACGCAATGTGCTTACAGTTTATGTTTACAGTCTTGAAAAACATTTAACTCTTTCACTGTCAACGGTGCCAAACAGCGACTAAGCAAACAGTTAAGAACGCGGTACGCGGCGTCTGATCAGGATTCAAACTGTTTGAAACTCGTATAGACATTTCTTCAATCAAAACAGCCCTAAAGCTGACCTTAAAAATATTGCAGACAACACTACAAATGCAGATTTTTTGGCGGTAAGAGGGCTAAAGAAGACTACAGTGGAGAATCTGTTATTCTTTCCCAATAAACGCGTTTACGCTAAAACTATTATTTGCAGTACAAACAGTTTGGAGCCAGATCAGACGCCGGGTAACCCGGCGTCTGATCAGGCTCCAAACTGTTTGCCACCAAGATAAACATGAAATATCAGAATTGTCCAAAAGTTGTTCTTTTCTACGTTTTAGCGCTTTGCGTTTGCGTACGTTTGCGTTTAAACGGGAAAGAATAACAGATTCTCCACTGTATAGATCTTGGCAGGGAATGGGTTAATTCCATTGCATTGTGTTTCGTATCATTCAAGCAGGAAGGAATAACGTCTCCCCCACGTCTTCGAATTTTTGCTCACGTTTCAACCATTGTTTTGATTTTGCATGGCGAACTGATTAAGTCATTCGAAACATTTCGCATTTCCCCGTTTGAATCGAGCTTAGCTTAAAAAATGCGATTACTATTAGTCTAATTTAACTGCATAGACGCCTGGATCATGTCTAAAACACGATTAAGTCCGGGAAAACCGATAAAAAGTGAACCATGGCGACTCACCAGCGGCTGATACAGTATTTTACGTGCATTTGTGTTAACCGTTGCTCCTGAAACTAGAATTATAGAGAAAATCCAGCATTTTGACTTTTAATTACGTGTCGAAGCGGCTCAAAATCAATTCACTTGCATTTTATGTGATGTGCTCAACATATAAACTGTTTTCAAATACCGATACAGTTTTATCAAGGCAAACAGCATGTAACGTCAGTAGTTAACTGCCCTCTGCTTAATTTTCGCTCAAATGCCGAGTTACCAGTGGCCTGATCTGGATCTAGAGGAGAAAACAGCTGATTTAACTTTTAAGCAGGTGATGTTGTAGTGAAAGTGTTAGACGTAATTGTCTTGTTAAGGGAACAACGGCAAGTGTCGTTGTAAGGACGGGCCGTTGTATGGAGGAAGCACTCGATGTCAAACAGTTTAGGGGTTGACCTCCGAACACTTTACATGAAACACATTCAGCATAACCGTACATTTTATAGTTCATTGACACTGGTGGTTTTAATATTTTTCTTTACAATTTTATCTGGTTGGCCAGCTAGCTCAACACCGATTATTGCTAATTAAGATGGTGTCGTCTTCGAACATTAGGTCATTTGTCAACCAGTGTTTTGGTTTTACAAGACAATCTAATTAAAACATATTAACGTTTCACAATTTCTTGTCATTGTCGAGTTTCTTTCCAGAAACAAATATGATTACCATTAATCTATTTTAACGGCGTTAAGACGCTTGGTTCATGTCTTTTACAAACGCGACATGTGCAGGAATTACCCAATCGAAAGCAATACGTTGGTATACAAAATCAATTTTTACCATGCACGTACATAAAATTTTGGTTGAATATGACGATAGACATTCTGTTCATTGTAACAATCTTAGAAGAAAATGTTAATCCTTTTCGATGACAAATTAACACTTAGAGTGCTGATCATACTTTAACTACTTATTTCAAGCTGATTAGATTAAAAGTAGTAGCATTGTAACACTGCGTGATATCTTTTGAAAATGGGCTTTCCTCACAAAGGACTTTTAAAATCAGTTTACAGTGTTCCGTCCCGACAATGGCCCTCCCAACAACGACTCCCTCCTTACAATGACCTTTGTCGCAATTTCCTAAACACATTAATTATGTCAACGCTTTTACGGCTGAAATGCCGTCTGCTTTAAATAGTCGTCTGCTGATTTTCTCAACGTTATATTTTTGACATTTTGACAGGAATATTCTTAATGACAAGTGACAAACAGCTTGGATCCAGATCAGACGCCGCGTTACGCGGCGTCTGATCTGGGTTCAAGCTGTTTGCAAATGTTAACCAATTTCCCTCTCTATATCGACTCCCTCTGAACAACGCACATAATTTTGGGTATCCCATTGGATGTCGTTGTAAATAGGGAGCGCTGTTTTCTGAAACATGCAAACACGCGTTAGGTTCTAGCAATGACTGACTTAGTTGGTCACGTTAAATAAAGTATAACCAGAGAAAAGGATACGCTGATATGAAAGAGTTTCATGAAATTCAACATAAAGTTGATCATCTTGAATTACATAGTATTTCATACAATCACTCTAAATTACAAAAGACCCGCGGATACATTTCCATTTTAAATCGTGAAATCGAAAAATTGGGATATCGCGGAGTTTTTAAGAAAAAATCGAGAAAATGGAAAATTTTGAAGTGGAAATTTTACAATTAATTATTGAGTGCAATTAAAGCCGTGCATTTGTGAAGCTGAAATTCAGTGTTGCCATAAGTTGATCTTGAAAAACCCTCAGGATTATTCAAGCGCGGTTTTTAAAGCAGGTTGAAAGTAAGGCAAAATGCTCCTTAGTGCACATTCTGCTTTACTTTCAACCTCCTTTAAGCTACTGTCTGCTAGGATAACAATCCAAAGATTTCGGGAAAATCCGAAAAATGACAGCCTTGAAAAATCATGAAATAATGAATTGCACTGTGTTAAATCTTGAAGTACAAACGATACAGCTGCAAGACATCTAAATCTTGTGATCGACCTGTAAGTGTCGACTGTAACATTAGACTAGTCTACAACATCAATTCTCAAGTACGATTTCACCCATTTGCTATCAAAGGATTCTTGCATGCTTATACATTGGATAATTCCTATCAGTAAACAGTGTAGACTCTGATAAGGATCCAAACTGTTTGACGATCAATCTTATATAACTTAAGTCAAAATACTTAAAATTCAAATTTGAGAAGTGAAAGCAGACAAAGGCTATTGAGGCCATCACAGAGAAAAGGTTAATTGGATGAAATACAAATACACTCATATATCAATTTTGCTTGGAACGAACTGCTTGGCTGTCGATGGCTTTATTAATCCTAATACTGCTTTACCCTGTTTGTATTGGATTTAACAAGCTGTTTGGAGCGTGTTAGTTACCGGGTCACCAGGCGTCTGATCAGGATCCAAACTTGTTTTTACCTATTTCGATGTTTCCTAGAAATCAAATTGCTTCAAATCTTGATTTAGCGAATACAATCAGACAGCAGTATCTAAGCAGATGATATCCTGGCAGAAGTTAATGAATTAAAATACAAATGTACTGTGTTTCCTCTCTAAAACAATACCCAATGGGAGACAAATATTACGTGCGTTGCCCAGATGGAGTTGTTATAGGGAGGGAAAATTAATAATGCCCATAGAGTGCTGAACATGACTTGGCTTACATTTGCAAACAGTTTGGACCTAGATCGCACGCCGCGTCACGCGGCGTGTGATCTATGTTCAAACGGTTTGTCACTTGTCTTTATGTTTGTTTTCTGCCTAAGTATCCAATAAGTAACTTTGAGAAAAAATACCAAACAGCAATTTAAGGTAGACAGAATTTCTGTAGATAAGGCATTAGATATACTGGTAAATGTCTTGTTTTTGGAATAGCGGCAATGTTTTTATTAGGAGGGAATAGTTGTTAGACGGGCCGTTGTAAAGAGGGAGTATTGTACTAATTAAAAATGCACGTTCGAGAAGATGATATACCGTTATAGTTGACAATAAAGCATTCGCATTTGGTACTGGCATGATGTAATTTGGTTATTATTGCCAATAAATCATGGCCCTCGCTTCTCTGTTCGAATATTTCTAGAGATATATATGCTAAAGTGTGGGAACCCTTTTTTGGTTTACATTTCTTCTTTCCCCAATTAACGCGTCAGGTCAGGCGTCGAGTAAATCAGCCTTTAATTTGCTATTCAGATTTGAACAAATAGTAAATCATGTAATTTAGTCGCACTGGGTATGCGTTTAGTTTGTTCAAACTGGCAAATAAAACATTCTTCACTTCGAGGAAGACCTCTCTCTCTCTCTCTCTCTCTTCCTTTCTTTCTCTCTATATTGTTCTCTATCTATCTTTCTATCTGTTTTTCGTTCGGCCTGTTTTAGGTTACTACATGTATTTGCTTGGATAAAACCAAAAACAGGTGGTTTGCAATAAACATTGGAAAACATTGAAGTACAAATGTATTATTGTTGTTCTACATATCACTTTATATTGCTCGCATGAAACTGCCATCGGAACTATTTCTGGTACTGTTTCAGGACAGTTCCACTTTGGTTCCTTTTTAGAAAATGTGAACGCTTATGAACCACAGTTGGGGTCAGGCAAAGTTACCTTCTGTTCAACTCTTGTCAACACCTTCTTGAAACGAATCATGTCTGAGGTGTTGGACGAACATGTGGGAACTGTTAGCATTGGAGGAAGAAGTATTCCAAATCTGCACTTTGTAGACGATATTGGTGGACTTGCAGGATCGCAAGAACTTTGTTCAATACCTCAACCAATCATCCCCCCAATTTGATTAGGAGATATGTGCTGAAAATACAAAAATCATGATTGGCAACACAGAAGATCTTTGAAGATGACATATAAACGGGATATGTTTAGGTGACCACTTGAAGCGGATTTAAAGTGAATTAGAAAGCGCCTTAAGGCGCGTTCTGCTTTACGTTAGGCCTGGTTTAAGTTTCAATCTCTAGGCTACCTTCAGCTAGAGTATAGAGATAATTTCTTTTAAGAAACGTGACTGCATAAGCAGGAATTACTTCGAAATAAATACAAAAGTGTTGAATTGCGTGTCTATGGAGCAATAGGTTAACAAACGGGGGCTTTTTCCGATAGTTAGCACTTTGCTCCATATCTCGTTTTAGAAAGTTGAATACCTGAAGCGGGTTTAAAGTAGAGTCGGAATGCGTCTTAATGCGTATTCTGCCTTACTTTAAGCCAGTTTTAAGCTTAAATCTGCAAACTTCTAGAGTTTTGAAATATTTTTATTTATGATGGAATTATTATCATGAAGAAAAAAAATGTGTAAAATAATCAATAGTTCATATACAAAAAAATGTAAAATGTGCAGATTCTAATATACTTTGCAGATTATTGTTATAAGAATGACTACCCGTCATTACTCGTCTTTATATGTATTATATTATATAATGCTGATAGACATGTATGTCTTTGCTGAATAAAACATATCATATCATATCATATATCATAAAGAGCAATGGAAAAATGATAGAGACAGTAACAGCATTCAAGTACCTAGGATCTACTGTGACAAATGAAGGCGTTAAATCTGAAATGTACGACTGGAATTGTAGAAACAGTAGCTGCACTTTCAAAGCTGAACACATTTGGCAGGACAGTAACACATCACTATGCACCAAGATGAGGTTTATGCGCTCACTTGCTATCACAATATTCCCGTATACTTGTAAGATATGGACGCTGACAGCAGAACTAGAGAGTAGAATCCAATCTCTAGAGATGTGATTCTACAAAAGGATTCTTAACATCTCATACAAGAACAACAGTACAATGTAGATGTCCACGGTCAGGTTCGGGCACTGATTGGTCCTTACGAATAGCTTATCACTACAGTAAAGAAAATGAAGTTGAGATGGTATGTAGTGTGGAAATGTCTCCCGCACATCAGAAAACATTTCAGCAATTCATAGGGCAGTTGAAGACAGGACTAAATGGAGAGAAAGTGTCATGATGTCAGCAAAGATACCACTTTGACCGGCCAGGTTACGGGACAATGCATTTGATAAATGTTTCAGCTCAATTGCACATGAGTTCCTTTCTATAAAATGTACATGTACGTTATTTTTTGCGACTCATCTCAAATAAAAAATAAAAGCGAAATGTCTGAACGAGTAGAACCCTCCAAGCATTCAATGTTAGAATTAGAAAACATTTATATTAGTTGCGTGCGATATTTTCGAGGAAACTTTCAGTTTTTTTCCCAGAAAAGATTTGACTTGTAGCCCGCAAGAGAAAAGCTCATCGCCTTAAGACAACAGCCATAGTTGATGATTGATTAAAACCAGATAAATAATTCAAAATTTACAGGGGATAATGTATTTTGGGGAAATTTCATGTCAATAATCTTCTGGTACGAGCAAGGAGACAGTGATATAATTATGTATAACAGTCGAGCATGTATCAATATTCATGTGTCACTTTAACCCATTACACAATAGCATGTTTCTAGTTTTGAAGACAAATGACCAATTAAAGCTGGTTGAAAGTAAAGCAGAATGCGCCTAAAGGCGCATCCTGCTTTACTTTCAGCCTTCTTTAAACTGCTAGAATTTAGCAAATATGTTTCATGAAACATATTCATGACTGTATAAATTGAAATTTTTACCTTCAGTGGAGTGATAAATAAGAGGCGTAAAAAGGCGTATTTATGGGGTAATAGGTTAAAATGAATAAAACCCAATCGTTATATGATTTAGTGTAGTGTAGAAAATTATAGGCTTGTAAGTAGACCATTTGTTTTAATCAGAGCAGCAAGCAAAACAGCGTGTAGCTTGATCAGACACTGAAGCAGGGCTGCCATTTCTCCGGATTTTTCCTAAGTCTTCGAATTTTAACCTTGCAGATGGTAACTTAAAACAGGCTGAAAGTAAAGCAGAATGCGCCTTAATGCGCATTCTGCTTTACTTTCAACATGTTTTAAGCAGACACGTGTCTTTAAATCAAGAAACAGAATAGGGGATAAAGGTACGATTACTAAAATTGCGTCTGAAAAATTGAAAATTTGAAATCTTAGGATTTTTATGATCAACTTATGGAAGCCCTGCTGAAGTACTGATCGGGTTCCAATCCGTTTGCAATGGATAAAACTGTTCAAGCAAATACACGGTTTGGGGGTCAGAATAACGTCTTTTCTACTGTAACTAATTTTGTCACTGGGAGAAAACGAAAATACAGGAAAAGGAAAATTACATTTTGACAACAGAATGACCTTTCTGAACTTGTAGATGAATTCGGTACCGTCAAATTATTTCCTCATCATAATAATGTGACGACCAATTCGAACCCAAATCTGACTGTGATTAACTGGAAAACAGTTTTGAACCTGATCAGACGACGCGTTACGCAAATGCGTTTTACGACGTCATTGGGGGTGAAGAGATTCATAGTTAAATATGGACTGGACTTATTTGTACAAAAGTTATGTCTAATAGAAATTTCATCAATAAATGAGTTAATCAGACAGGATGAAAATATTAACCCTTTCACCGCCGGAGTCGCCTAAAGTCGAATTTGCAAACAGTTATGATCCTCATCAGACGCGGCGTTTCGCGGCGTCTGATCAGGATCAAAACTGTTTGACACTCGTTTCGATATTTCTTATGTCATACCCTTTTAAATCTAACTTTAAAATGATATTGTAGACAACAATACTGAAGCAGACGGCACAATAACGATATAGGGGTAAAAAAGCTTAAAAATAATTTGGTGCCGAAAGGGTTAAAGCAGATGGTATATTTGTTGTTGCAGTGCGTAAAATACGAGGAAAATGCACATCTTGCTCAAGAACATTCCTGTACATACTCGTGGATTCGGAATAAAACCCTAGTCAGGCCGCTGGTCCGGCGTTGGTCGAACTCGCGACCCCTGGTGCCGCAGTGCCATCTCAGACGCCGATTTAACAGGTCTTTGATCAGACTCAAAACTGTTTGACATTCAAATTTGATAAAGCGTTAACAGTTTTAATAACATATCATGGCCTACCTTTTACTTATTGGGTTTGTGTTTCGTTTAACCCGTATCATGCTGAATTGTCGTCTGCATGAAATATATCGTCTGCAAAAATAAATCCAAATCATATTTGAGTTTTTCATGATTCTGAGCAAAAATGTATTTTTACCTGTAATATTCGGCTTAGTTTTAAGCTTTCTAACGTGACGAATAGTTGAAAATTGGTGGCAAACAGTTTGAATCCAGATTAGACGCCGCGTAAGGCGGCGTCTGATCTGGATGCAAACTATTTGCAATAAGTGCACGCCAATATCGCTTTGTACGATAAGGCTGAAAGAGTAACTTCTGCTTGACTGTAAGCTTAGTTATGTTGCTGCTAGAGATGGAAATTGGATTTCTTTGGTATCTTTAAAGATAAGCAATTTTCAAAATATTTTCTACAAGTTTTCTTGTGACAGAAAATTCATCAACAGTTTGACGTTTCCATTTCAAAGGAAGCTTTATCTAATGGCTGTTCTCTGGGTTTGGCAGGTTTGCATCTTCTACGAAGCCTTTGAAACGAATGTTTAATTTGCTTCGTGGAAATATTTTCATTTTCAAACTGTTTAGGACATATGTGTCATATCTCAACTAAAGAAATGGTCTTTAAATTATGAATCATGTAGATCTTATTCTATCTTCCACTACCATCTATTAACCCATATATCAGCTTGTATGATTGGCTGTCTGGATTTTGATTTAATCAGTATCCATTTAACTACATGTATTATTGTCCATTCCAACATAACTATATACGTACATGTTTTAACACGTTGTCAGTTCATGTGAAAGTAGGTCGTTTGACTGTCTGCTACATAAAATTGATATGATAGTGGTCATTAACTTGTTCAAGCTTGAAACCTTAAAGAGGCTTGCAACCGGATTTAGCATTAAAAATAGTAATTTTTGTAAATATATGTCAAATGCTTATATAAATGGGTAAGATTTAGTTTAGGATAATAAATTCTGTTAAAAACTGCATTTAAAAAAAAAGAAGAAGCTCTGGTGGGATTTGAACCCGTGACCCTCCATGCGGAGACAAACATGAAAAAAAGGAAACGATTTACCCACGCGGCTACTGGCGCTCTCTATCTATATGGTAGCGAATTAACGTACTTCACTGGTAGCGATTGATAGTACATTATTCGGCTCGGGTTTATGTCTGAGCCCGTGTAGAGAAGCAACAACAACAACTATACCGTCTACTAACGCTATAGAAAAACGATAGAAAATATCTAAAAAAAAAACTAAGATTCGGTGACGATTCTTGAGACTATTTTTGGACTGATCATATTTTTTTTAATGTCAGAAGCCAAATAATGCCACAAATTTGCTTTTATTTGGGTATTTTATTTTATTTTGACAAGTACACCATCCGGTTGCGAGTCCCTAAAAATGGACAATTCCAACTTCCAATTGAGTCTATAGTTCCATTTACCACTTTTTCGGGTTGATTAGAAATATATAGCAAAATAACAAATAGAGCATATCCTGGTCAGAGGGCTCTCAGAAGCCGTCTGATTAAGATTTACACTGAAAAGTATAAGACAAGTGTACTCTTCATTGGTAAACTGTTTGTTAATGACGAGTATACTATAGTTTTATAGCTCGTACGGAATTAAGTATGTTTCTACTTTTCTTCTATGCAGAAGTAATTCAATTGTGTCATCAATTCAATAATGGAAATTACATCTGTTATATAGAATTATAATATATGGTATTATGTAATTTTTGTCCAAGAATAGAACATTTTATTGTTGATTCTTCTAAACGAATTTAATAGAAACGTTTTAGGAATACACGCACAGATCTTACAACATGTATAATACAGAGTAAAGTACATACTGTCAGCCATTTTATACAAATCGTCCAAAACTATAGATATTTACAAACGGTGTCGACCCTGGTGAGATGCAGCAATATGTGGCTTCTCATCTGGGTCTGTACTGTTTGCCTTTTCATACGAACTGATATGCTGTATGGACAAATCATCGCATTGTTTGAGCTCTTTCTCTTTTAAGTGTTATCGTCTACTTAACCCTCTTACCGCCAAAATATCGTCTGCATTGGTAGTGTCGTCTGCAATATTTTGAAAGTCAGATTTAGGGCTGTTTGGCTGAAGACATGACGATACAAATGTCAAATAGTATGGATCCTGATCAGAAGCCGCGTCACGTGGCGTTTGATCAAGATCAAAACTGTTTGCAAAGTCGCATTTTGGCGCCATTGGCAGTGAAATAGTTAAAACACTCTTGAATATACTGATATACTCAGCAAGCACATAGACTGCGGCAGTGTCTGCACTGTTTTTTTATATTTATATACCGCTTAAAGTTTTCTAAGCACCAAATGTATGCACCTTCATATGAACCAATGCATCGACCCTATCACTTTCCCACTTTATAATTTTCCATCATTTTGTTCAACTTCAAACAATTGTTCATGAGCTGTAGCTATGGTTCTTATTTCGCCTTAATGGAACGAATCTCTATCTACCATTTTTAGCTTTGGGGAAAATCGCTTCCAAAAGTTTTTAAGGGTCATATCTGCTTTATTTTCTGATAAAACTTGTTAAAAATATACAAAATATTATACTATTTTCAAATTTATACCAATATATATATACAATATATATATAATTACCATTTCAATATTATTTGCATATTTTGTGTTGAAGATTAGAGCATTACAGTAAAAAATATAGCATTTTTATTTTTATTTAATGTTCAAGAGCAACATAGAATAGCGACTTTTAATACATACCGAATTGCACCATGTCCATGAGATAAAGCAATGTAATTGTGGGGATAGAGCAAGTAGATGTTAAGCGGTATCTTTTTTCCATGACGCTAAAGTCTATATTTTGATTGTTTATTATAAATGTTATGGTAGCTCGTGAAGACAAATCCAGTGATATAAAAATCTTTTTTTTTCGAAAATAGAGATAGAGCACTCTAAGAATACAGTGGCGATTAGGTAGATATTATGACTGAAGCTGTCAGTTGTATCCCATATTTTAAATTGAAAAGGTTAGACAATTTCAAAAGGAAAAAACACTTGGAGAATATTAACTCATAGTGACAGCAATATATTTAATGTAACCATAAGTAAATAAAAGTGGTATTTTGGGCTAAAATAGTTAATATCAATATTGGGGGGGAAATATGGGGTAAATATATTAAATAGAAATAAAGTAAACTATAGATTATTTAGGAATAATTATTTTGAAACTGTTCTGATTCAGATCAGATATTTGGTGTTGAGTCTGGATCTACAGTGTTTGAAAATGTTTTAATAAAGCATTTAGCATTTTCAGGATGGATAGAAAAGACTGATACGTCATTATAAATATAAAAATATTTTATATCGAGAGAATACGTCAATTTTCTTGGTATTGAATACTGCGACCTGGATGCCAGCTGTTTGCGAATAGATATGACGAGTATACTCACTGGTATGGCTCCATGACTTAATAAAGTTTTATTCACTTTCTGAATGTTGTACTCCTTCAAATAGTTTAGATTCAGATAAGATATTTGGTGTTTGATCTGGGTCTACAGTATTTGAAAATGTTATTCAAAAGGCAAAAAGAAACGTGCTACGTTTTACCCTTGTTAACAGTTTAGATTCATATCAGAATCCAAATTTCTCGAGTTTTGATCTACATCCAAACTGTTTGCTAAATAAAAGTTGTTCAAATTGTATGAAGTACATTTATGTTGTACATTGTGCTGTTATGTTCGTGTGCTTGGCACTTGCGACTGTGTGCTATGATTTACATTTGCAAAACGTTTTAGATTCATATCAGCCAATTTCTAAGGTTTGATATGCATCCAAAATGTAGGAAAAATAAATGATTTCCAAATGATGTGAAGTGTTTTAATGCTGTACATTATACTGTTTTATTTGTGTACTTTGAACTTGTGATTATGTGCCTTGATTAACATTTGCAAATAGTGTAGATCTATAAGAAATACGGTCAATAGCAGACATGAGACCGATTACTTTGCAATGTAATCTATTACTTTCGATTACGATTACGGTTACATTTTAAAAATTGCAGAGTCTGTAATCGATTAAATTACGATTACTTGCAAAATGTAGTCGCAATTATATTTCGATTACATCGATTACATTGGACAATACATGTATGTTCAGACATACACTGCTTATTAAACGTTTAAGTTATCCAAAGTTTCAATTTCAATTGAGTCATTTAAAGTCAAACAGATAAACATAGAGTTAATTGTTCAGGTTTATATTTGCTTTGAGTTGCATTTTATCATCCTAAGCATTTTAAAAGTTTCATCATCTCATGAAGTGTCCACGGGTATCTCAAAGAACGTACGTTGATGCCATAAGTTATACAAATTTAAATTCTTTCAAATACACTATTAGATTGAAAACCGTTTAGTGGTGTCACCGTTATGGCTTAATTTACATCGAAAAAAACGAAACAAAGAATAGAAAGGGTGAAATTAAATATTGTTTTACCCCATTATTAAGACCACTTAAAATGCTTTCAGTTTTTATCTAACCTTTCTTTAAGTAACCACCTGCCGTAAACACAAATAATTAACATAGTTTAATGGGCGTAATAGAGAGTTTTTACTGTAACATGTGTCATACTTGGGACATATTAAAACACTCATCGCCTTTTTTAAGGGTTCAGGTAGTGAAAACTCTCAATTGTTACAGAGTATCCACCCAAGATAATTATAGGCATTGTATTGTTGTTGACTTCTCACCTGTTTAATTAAAATAGATCTTCAAGCAAAGTGTGGAACCCATGAAGTGTCTTTGCAAACAGATTATCATGGATGTGGACCCAGATCATAAGATTGGCATCCAATCTAATAATGTAGACCCAGATCATACAGATTGAATGTGTTAATGTAGACCCTGGTCATAAGAATTAATATGCTTATAATGTAGAACCAAATCATAAGACTGGATATGCTAACAATGTAGGCCAGATCATAAGACCAAATAGAGACCCATGGTAACATTCCAAAGTAATCGAAATGTAATCGAAATGTAATTGCTGATTACACCACTCTTTAGTCAATGGTTACGATTACGATTACATGTAATCGATTTGGAAGTAGTAACGGAACACATTCGATTACTTTGAAAAAATGTAATTTATTGCAATCGATTACAATTACACGATTACGATTACCTCATGTCTCGTCAATATGATGTGTTTGATCTGGATCCACAAAACATGCACTTGCAAATGTCACCCTAAAAGGCTCATTTGCATTATTAGATGTTAAAGTGTTAGTACATGTATCGGTTCCAGCGCAACGTCCAGCAAATGTGAGTCTCATCCAGCCCCGAATCTGTTCGATATTCAAATATCGCAAGTAAATAGCAAGAGGGCGATTAAGGGTAATTTTACAGGGCTTCCATTTGTCCGAATTTTCCTAAGTCTTCGGATTTTTAACCTAGCTGAAGGTAGCTAAAAACAGACTGAAAGTAAAGCAGAATGCGCCTTAAGGCGCATTTGGCTTTACTTTCAAACTGTTTTAAGCAGTCATGTGTCTTCACACCAAGAAACAGACTATGGGGCTATAAAGGTACAATTAGTAAAATTGCATCTGAAAAGTTGAAACTTTGAAATCTTTGGATTTTTAAGATTAACTTATGGCATCCCTGATTTTAGTTCCGTGGCCGTTCAGTAGAATTAGTCAAAAGTAAAACGCTTGGCGTGAAGGTATCAATATTAATTTATGCTAAACAGCAAAAAAACTTACAACCAACCAGATATCGTAAAATGAAAACCAGACAATCCTAAATTGAACAATAAAAAGAAAGCAACATCCCCATTGGAAGTCGATGAAATGCGTAAAAAACAACACTACGATGGTAGGTCAGACACTAACAGCAATAACAGCAGTATGATAATCGCGAGTGACGATAGTGATCATGAAATAACAACAATAAGTGAAGACCTTGAAAAGGAACAGCCAGAAATTACAACAAAGACAAGTGTTATTTCCCCGATCATATCAGATGACGGAAACCAAAGCTCTAGAGATGATCAGTCACAATACGATCCGTCTCCATCTGGAATGACGGACACAGGCTCACAACAGAATCAGGTCACAGAGCAGGAAAGCAGCCGTGATAATATAGACGAACCCGCTTCTGAAAATGTACAGACATAGCAGTTTCTGGAAAACGACTTTATACAGCCTAGCAGTGCTTGTAATTTGAATACATCTACCTCGCAAAAACCTCACGATCTAAAGCTTCTATCCTTAAATGTCTGTGGTATATTACCAAAATTGCGATGCCCAGATTTTCTTTCTTATATTAAGAATTTTGATATTATTGGACTCCAAGAAACCAAAACTGACGATACTGATGAAATTAACATTGACGGTTACGTCACACATTTATTCAATAGGACAAAACTTACATGTTATAGATCTGGTGGCATCGCAATTCTTCTTAAAGAAAACCTGACTGACTATGTGAAATTTGACACTAATCCAAAGAGCGACTTAATAAAGTTTTTTACAATTTCGAACAGTCTATATGGTAATGACAACAAAGTAAATGGAGAAGATTTGAAATGCGGATTTGCTTATATACCTCCTGTAGGTTCAAGATATGTAAGCAATGATCCATATTTCGAAATCCAAAATGAAATTTTTCGATACTGTAATGGAAGTAAACATGTTTTATTGATGGGCGATTTTAATTCCAGATGTGGTAACGCTTTAGATTTTACACGAACTGATAACACTTTTGCCGAAATATTCCAAATGGATATATTAGTAAATGAAGAGGCAGATGTTTTCAAGAATTTTGAACTATATGATATCAATATAAACAGAGAATGTGTAGACTCCGTATTGAATAATTACGGAAACCAACTGCTAGAACTTTGCAAAGGTAACAACTTTTTTATTTGGAATGGAAGAGTTGGAAATGATAAATCTAATACTAAACTAACATGCAAAAACACAAGTGTAGTTGACTATTTCATATCAACTTCATACTTATTTGAAAATGTTGTAGATTTTTACATTGACGAATTTTCACACTTGTTCTCTGATGTACACTGTCCAGTAGTTGGTGTCATCAATACCAAACTTAACAGCAACACACATAAAGAAAATACCAATGTTCAGTTTCAAGAAAAAGTGAAATTATGGGATCAGCATAAGTCTGATCTGTTTATAGAAAACATAGATCCTTTTAAAGTAAGAGAACTAGAAAGTAGATTAGATTTTCTGTCAGAAAATAACTCCCTTAATCAAACAAACATTGATGAATTTGTCGATGATATAGCACGCATTTACATGAAAAGTTCAGAAAAAAGCTTCGGTACAAAATCACTTAAAAAAGAACGAGAAATTCCCTTTGCAAGTAAATTACCATGGTTTAATAAAAGCTGCAGTGACATGAGAGATTTGTACCATTGGACCAGAAAAGCATATAATAAACATAAATCACATTATTTTAAAGATAAGCTGAAAAATGTCAGCAAACAGTATAAAAACACTCTACATAGATCACAGGCAAATTACAATGTCTCAAAAGCAGATAAGTTAAGAAATCTAAAAACAAAAGACCCAAAACAATATTGGAAAGTTATAAATAACGACAAACAATCAACAAAACCATTAGCATCTTTAAATGATTTTCACGATTACTTTAAATCCTTAAACGAAGCACAATATAACAACACAGACAATTATACAAGTGAACATTACACTGCAGACACCCCTCAAAATGAGGAAATTAACAAGGCAATAACAGATACTGAAATCATTAATGCGGTTAAATCTCTAAAGAACAACAAGTCACCGGGTAGTGACAATATATTAAACGAACATATAAAAAACTCCTTAAACCATATGTTACCCATATATGTTAAATTGTTTAATATAATTCTTGATACAGGGATCATTCCAAAGAGCTGGACAGACGGTATTATAAAACCTATCTACAAAAATAAAGGCAACCCTAGAGAACCAGAAAATTATCGCCCTATATCATTACTGAGCTGCTTTGGGAAACTTTTTACTTTAATACTTAACAATAGACTGAATAAATATGCCGAAGAAACAAACCTTATCAACAATACTCAGGCAGGTTTCCGAAAACAACACTCAACTGTCGATAATATATTCATTTTAAAAAATTTGATAGACATAGTACAAACTGGTCGGCAAAAGCTTTATTGTTGCTTTATTGATTTTAAACAGGCTTTCGATTCAGTTTGGCGGCATGGACTGTGGGTTAAACTTATTGAACAAAATATCACTGGCAAATGTTTTAAAGTTATATATAATTTGTATCAAAATATAAAATCACAAATTCAAACCCATGAGGGCGTTTCACAACAATTTGAATGTTTAGTTGGCGTAAGACAAGGCGAAAATCTATCACCGTTTCTATTTTCCCTGTACCTAAATGATTTAACTAACTACCTAAATGTAAACAGAGTAAATGGAATCTTCAAGGAATCAATTTCTGATGATTTAAGAATATATCTAAAACTTTTTATCTTATTATACGCTGATGATACTATTATCTTTAGTAACGATGAAAATGACTTCCGACATTCCTTAAACATCTTCAAAAACTATTGTGACACTTGGAAATTAAAGATTAACATTTCAAAAACAAAGATTATGATCATTGCAAAAGGTAATCCAAAACACAAAACAGCTTTTAAAATAGGTAACGAAACAGTGGAAATAGTTAATGAATACAAATATCTCGGACTATTTTTCACTAAATCAGGATCGTTTTTAAAAACAAAATCATATATAGCAGAGCAAGCCAATAAAGCCCTTTATGCATTACTTAGAAGAATTAAAAGACTGTCACTTCCATACGACTTACAAATCGACCTATTTGAAAAAACTGTGAAACCAATTTTGCTTTATGGCTGTGAAATATGGGGATATGGTAAACTTGACATTCTGGAAAAAATTCAACTAAAGTTTTTTAAGTATATATTCAATATGAAAAAATCAACACCGTCTTACATGATTTACGGTGAATTCAATATTATGCCTCTTACTGTTGATATAAAGAGTAGAATTATATCATACTGGGCCAAATTACTTGAAAATAGTTACTCTATGGAAAATCCTAAGTTGTCAACGCAAATTTACCTTTTGAATTTTAGTTTATACTCACATAGACAACTAAAATCTCTATGGTTTGATAACATCAAAGATATACTATGTGCTTCCGGATATTCTGGAATTTGGTATAGCCAAAGCTTTTTAAGTAGTAAATGGTTGACAATATCAACCCGACAAAAACTTAGAGATATATACAGCCAAAATTGGTATTCTGCCATAGAAGCTACATCAAACACAAACTTCTATAAACTAGTAAAATCCACGTTCGAACGAACACCACATTTATACAAGCTCCCATATAATCTTTGTAAATCTCTCGTCGCTTTCAGAACAAGAAATCATAGGTTACCTATAGAAGTTGGTCGATGGAACAGTATTCCAGCCAATGAAAGAAAATGTCCTTACTGTAGAGACATTGGAGATGAATTTCACTATCTATTACTATGCCCTGAATTCAGTTCACCAAGAAGCAAGTTTATTAGAGCATCACATTACACAAACCCAAATATCATTAAACTTTTTAACCTTTTCAATTCTGAAAACTACGATGAGATTAAAAACCTGAGCATTTTTTGTAAAATTATAATGAATCATTTCAAGCAAAAGACTAATTATTAAATTAATATTCTAACATTCCAATGTTTAATTATTACATTACATAGATTTTTAGGCTGCATAATTCAGGAAAAAATAGCGCGGAAGGCTCATTCAGGAAGTTTTTCTGTGTAATTTCTTTCCTTCACTGTGCACATTTCCTATGACTGACCTCATATTATTATATCGAAAAGTAGTTTAATTATGTTGAATGCAAATATATATTATAACAGTTGAACATATGGCTCGGGATAAAATTATACAGAAGGCTCAAGAGCTTTCTGCATTAATTTTTACCTGAATTGTGTAACTCCCTTATTAAAGAAAATGTAAATAATATATAATCGTATGATTGATAAATGCAATGTTTACTGTTGCTAGATCTTACGACGGATTAAAAGTCTACGATAAAAGCTGCACAGAAAGCTCACTTAAGAGTTTTCTGTGTTGCTTTTGACCCCTAATGTGCAACTTATTTATCTGGCATATTATCGTATGGATGTGAAACCCTTTGTTGAATGTATTATTTTAAGCTTTATACCGACTGTATAACTCGGGATAAAAGTTGCGTGGAAAGCCAATTTAGCAGCTTTCTGCGTTGGTTTTGACCAGAATTATGCAACTCCTTTTTATCGTTCGTTGAAAGGAACGATTAACATATATCTGAAGACAGATTACTGCACGTTTCGGGACAAACATGGCACAAAAAGCTAATTCAATAACTTTGTGTGTTATGTTTGTTCTGCATTGTGTAACATTATTATAAACAACTAAATAGTATTCTTTGTATATATGCTTAATTTAATGTTGAATGTACATACATGTATATATAAAGAAAGATAACTGCGCGGGTCAGGACAAAATACACAGAGAGTTCAATAAGGGGCTTTCTGCGTTAGTTTTGACTTGAATTGTGTAACCCCCTTATTAAAGAAAGTATAAATAATATACAATCGTATGATTGTTAAATGCAATGTTTACTGATAATATATCTTAAGACAGGTTAACAGTCTACGATACAAGTTTCACAGAAAGCTCAAAAGAGCTTTCTGTGTTGCTTTTTGACCAACATTGTGCAATTTATTTATCTAGCTTATTACCGTATGGAAGTGAAATCCTTTGTTGATTGTATTATTTTAACCTTAACTCAGGATAAAAGTTGCGTGGAAAGCTCATATATCAGCTTTCTGCGTAGGTTTTGACCAGCATTATGCAACTCCTTTTTGTCGTAGGTTAACTGGAACGCTTAACACATATCTGACGACAGATTACTGCACGACTCGGGGCAAACATGGCACAAAAATCTCACTCAATAACTTTCTGTGCTATGTTTGTTCTGCATCGTGTAACCATTATAAACAACTTAATAGTATTCTTTTATAGTTATGCTTAATTTAATGCTGAATGTGCACACATGTATACATGTATATAAAGAAAGATAACTGCTCGGGTTTTGACAAAAATTACGCAGAGAGCTCTATCAGGAGCTTTCTGTGTTATTTTTGACATGCACTTAGCCTTTCATAAACATGCTGAGTGATTTCTCATAAAACCACAATATTTGTCAAGGTTTCACTCAAACTAAAACTGAACGGTATTCACATTAGAATGATAATCTAAGTGTATTGCGTACTATATGAGACCAATCACTTTATGTGTTTACATTCGTAACTGTATGCATACAAAATCAGACTGAGCAAAATGTTCAACTTGTTTTTGTACGTTAACGGTAATGTTTTGATCATGTAAATCATTGTGATGTAAAATCGTTCATTTGTATAAAATAATATGGACCTTCTTGGGGAAAATATAGAAACACAGCGCTTAATGCCCGTAATATGTTTGACGATTCATATATTCCAGATATAAAAATTCATTTAATCGTTCCTTTATAGTTTAATTCTACGAGTTGTCAAGTGATATGAATTAAATATGGTGATTGACATCTCCCTTGAATTCAAAGATACAACATTTTCAAGGCGAATTAGCGCAAGTAGAGCGTCATTCTCATGTTAATAAAATGTAAGTTTTACTACACTTTAAGTAACAATAATAGTATGCATCTTTTCACAAAAATGTCGTTTTCCAGACATGATACGGGGACTATGCACTGTGGTTCACGTGGCTTGATGTTTATATCATATGTTTTGTCGCTGATGTTGCCTGCAAATAGCAGGACTTATGCACATTTTGAATAAACTGAAACTGAATCAATGTTCATAGAAAGTCTTATCGAAACACCGAATAGGTACCCTGTAGTTTTCATACATAGTAAACTGGAAGTTGACATGTTGATCACGCTATAATTATGCAATAAACAATGAACGTGCTTAACTGCAACTGGCATGTGTTAGAACTTAATAGATATGTGTACGTGTGGGTCTGTCAAGTTATACGCCGAATACGTGACATGTACTTGTCATTGGGATATTTTTGCGTGTTCTACTTTTATCTTTTTGTAATATATATTGATAGAGTTTTAGTAAATAAGTGTAAATAAAATAACAAACTCAAGGCGTCTTAATTTAAATGTCCAACAAATATATATTTAACCTGGTGCTGGTGAAATTAACATAGTTTCTGGGCAGTCAAAATTCCAACCTTGATTAAGGTTCATGTAATGTGTTTGAAAGGTGATTTTTTGGTCATTTTGTGGAGCAATGTTGCATAATTTTATATCAAAATGTTCGTATTGAAATGAACAAACTGATGAGATAGCTTACAAATAGTAAGGAAAACTGTGTGTTTTGATTTTGAACAATATGTTTGGATTTGCACCAAAATGTAAAGCAAATTTTCTGTATTGAAATTCAACAAATCCTTCCTCTATATTGAAGAATATGCTTTACATGAGGTACATGTAGTAGGACCAACACCCTGACGAAATCCACTCAAATAACAACAGAAGAAGTCATGGAATATTTGACAATTTTCAAGTACAACACTATTTTGCCATGGGGGACTACTTATTTTTTCCAAAGTATGGTGGGCAACACGAGCCTCTGTCAAACATTATTACATGTATAGATATACAGACTGTATTATTTTTTTCATCCTTTTTAATAAATTTGATTAACTGATTTATACCATGAAAATACATTGTTAATCGGTGTTGGGCTCTCGCGGGAGGATCTGCTTCTTTATAAGCCCATCCTCTTCCTAGATTTCTTCTATAACTGTGTTTTAACGCATGTTGCAAGATTTATACATGATTATAACGATTGCATTGCGTATAACGATTACACAATTGCTATTCAAATCCCAGGTCCCTTTTTGCGTCTAAGCTTGCAAACGTGTTCCTTACTTTGCACGTGCGCAGATACAGGTGTCTCACTGTAAACAGCGCTACATTATTACAGCGAATGCAAGAGAACCTCTCGCCACGGTCCGCTCGCCTCAAGGCGCACAAAAGAGGAGTGATAATGGAGAATGATATGTTTGAGAGAGACATAATGGGTGGTGGCAGCGCTATGGTCTGGGTTGGGAAAATGGGAACTCTGGAAATTGACTTGGTTATTATTCAATAAAATACCAATGCTCAGCGTTACAGCAATGTTTTAACTAACACAGTGATGCGATTCATGCAAAATAATGGAAGGACCTGGCATTTCCAGCTTGACAATACATGTATAAAGCATCACACGACGCGTATCACCACACAATTTCTTGCAAAAATACATTAACGTCCTGTCTTGACCTGTTTTATCCTCGGACATGAGCCCAATAGAACACATATCGGATGTATTTGATAACAAGGTCAGGTCAAATCACCAACTTTATACCATAATGACCTCCAAATTGCATTTTGGTTAGAATGGCAACGTATTTGAAACGTTACGTAAAATCAATGAGGGGACGTATTCTGAAATGCATCCGTAAAATGGAGGGTACAGTGGTTACTAGTGATTTTTTAACATCACTTTAAATGCGCATCAAGTAAATGTTTGTTTCCGGATGCTGTGTGGTCATTCTAATTATTAAGAATATTTCATTTCGACCCCTCTCAACTGAATTATTCATTAAACAGTATGCAATATTTGATTCTAATCCAATGAATTACACAGACACATGAACACATGTGTATAACATTGAAGTTTCGATTACAAAAATAATTAATCCGGCATATAAGTGTATCAACAAAATATATTCTTTTTAATTCTATATAAATTGAAGTGAGATCCGGTTGTTTATAATTCTCTGTGAAAAGTGTTGTAAACTTAATGGTTTTTATAATTCCAAAAAGATTTGTTATGGTAAAATCTTTTTGTATGTATATCCTCCATCTCTTAAATAATTTTCAACACTGAATCATGTCACCGCGGCTTCGTCGATGACCAAGCAATTTTTAAAACCAATCTTTCGGTACATGTAAGGTTGACAATCCAGGAGACGCTTATTGGCAGGCTTACATAATTTTTCAACGCTTCTTTTAAGAATGGATACTGTGTCACCAACCCTGGAACAATAGTCAGCAGTGATATGGTCGGAGGTGTTTTCGCGCAAGTAGTCCGCTGAAGAATCGTGGCATTTGGAGGAATTTGTGATCGAAAGTGATGTGCAATGGACTTATTTTATTGATAAAATCTCAAAAAACAGTAATATACGGAAATTAAAGATTAAAAGTAGGGATGTTAAAAACGTGTGAAAATGCGGAGTAATTTAAAGGTCAAAATTCTGACAATATGTCAACAGTGATATAATTTAACGGATATATGGTCCAACTGCGGTTATTTGGGTGAATGATAGCCCATTGAGCTTTTTGCATATTGTTTTCTCTTTCCGCACGTATATATCAATCGTCAATCGGTTTTGTAGATTTGGAGTAACTTGATTATAAATATTGAAACACCTTGAGCATGCAAATGGCTGCTCTCAATGGCCTCATGTCAAAATTTTGAAGGACAAACTACATCTTTATGTGTGCCTTTACTGAGATATTCTATGTAGGACTACCTAGTATGTAAAGGGTTCTTTGTATGTACCCTACTAATTTTCCGATAATACGTGCCATTTAGTGGTTTGATATTTTCTGCTGAAGTGGTTGTTTTCACTCTATGTTCACTATATTTTGAGCTTCTGACAACACAAGTACACCCAAAATGGGCATGTTCCTTTTCAATGACTGATTATTTATACTGTGTGAAAATATTTTTAGCCAATGTGGTATAGTTATTGAGTACTACAACTTTTCAAATTTCAGTATTTTTTCTCGTACAGGGACTTTACATGAACCTTAAGAAACCATCGGTATAAAGAGACCGTTTTTGTCAGGTTCCCAGAGTGGTCGCTTAATCCAGGTTTGACTGTATTTGCAAATGTCACACTTATATGCTCATTTGCATGATACGGATCGGTCTTATTATTATTTAATTGTTGCATGTTGATAATGTACATGTAACCAGGGTTTCATTTAAGAAATGAATTGCGTACTTCCGGCATTCATGAGCTGATGGCACTTCCATGCTTTTACTAGCAAAGTGCGTGAAGCCCGAAGGGCTTCTCGCTTAACTTTGCTAGTAAAAGCATGGTTCCATGTGCCATCAGCTCATGAATAACGGAAGTACGCAATTTATTTCTTATATTTATATTCCATCGTGAGCTGAGAAATGAACCAGAAATGTACATAACCGTTCTAATAGACACTTTGCCCGTTGCTATACGTTGCTATCGTAGTAACGATCTCTATATATGGACTGAAACTAGTCCCAATCACATATTATATTTACTGGATAAATTTAGGTTTTTAGCCGGTAAACTTTCTCGTTATGTTTAAAATCCCTTTTGAGATATCTAAAAGCACACGAATTTACGAAATACTTGTATGATAAGCATCTTAAATTTAGGTCGCGTTTTTTAAAACCGATTTTCTCACACGCCATACTTGATTACTCCGCGTTAACCGCGCCTACCATACGGACTTATCTGTATCGATTTGAAAGTGATCAGTATAGCTCCGCCCCTAAACCAGTCGGCTAGAACTGGATTTTAAGTGAGCATTCATTGAAATATGCAAGTCTCTTTTTAGAATAGTGTTATATAATGACAATGCGGGGCAAATGTAAATATATGGCTAAAGTGGAGTCTGCTTTAGTTATGTGGAACCAGGGTTTCATATTGTCATCTGCTTTACATTGCTTTGTCTTCATGTATATCTCCACATATCACGTATACATAAGTGTATGAGAGCATGATAGAAAGAGAGATGGTTGAGTTGCATGAACTAACTCCTGCACACGATCTACACGAGCTGTATGTCTTCTTTCTACGTGTCTCAACCGTCTATACTCAGTGCGCTCCAGACCATCTTGATGGCAACATCATGGTCATATTCATATTGATATAGTTAGATTATAGATGCAGACCCTCCATGTGGAGACAAACATGAAAAATGAGGAAACGTCTTTATCCCCTCGGCTACCAGCGCTGTCTATATATATCGTAGCGAATTAACGTACGAGGGGTGTTCCAAAAATAATGTCACTTGCATCGGTGCTCATATAGCGGAAGCGCTTTTGTTCATTTTAATTTGCTCTGCCCTTCAAATACTCTCCGCCAGCCAGAACACACCTTTTTAGCCGGTCAATCCATTTTTGGAAGCATTTTTCATACTCTTCAATGGGGACACCCATCAGACACTGATAAACAGCAGATCCAAGGGCATTTCTCGAATTGTATCTCCTTCCAGATAAATGATATTTAAGTTTTGGAAAGAGAAAATAGTCGCAGGGGGGGGGGAAGTCTGGCGAATACGGAGGGTGCGGAAGGACGGTAACCTTCTCTGACTCCAAAAAGTCAGTCACAATACGTGCCTTGTGAGCGGGTGCATTATCATGCAAAAGACGGACATACTTAAGTTCTGTTTTGGGGCGGCGACTTTTGTAGTAGTTCTTCAATTTTCTCAGAACAACGTTTTTATAGTACTTGCCTGTGACTGTTCTGCCTTTTGGCACCGGGGTTTGAATAGCTGGACCCTTATTAGTAAAAAAAAATAGCATACAAAACCTTCTTTACCGTTCGTATTCGTTTGGCAATACGTGGGCCTCTGGCATTTTTAGTGGCCTATATTCGGTTGGAAACCTTCCGCTTTGGTTCAAAATAATACACCCATGTCTCATCACCAGTGACTATATTATCAAAAGCCTTTTTACTATATTTTGGGTACATTTTGAGAAGTTTTTTTGCCATTATTACACGCGTCTTCTTTTGCTCATCCGTTAACAAATGGGGTATCCATCTTGCATTTATCTTTCTAACGTTTAGGTGTTTCTTCAAAATTACATGAACTCTTGCTAAAGACAAGATTGTCATTCGAGCCAATTGTCTTACGGTGAATCGATCAGTTTTGAGGATATTTCGGATTTTTTCTATGTTACCTTTGGTCGTAGTTGTTGCATGACGACCTGGGCGAGCAGCATCTTTCAGTTGCTGCTGCCCAGCACTAAATTTAGCTACCCACCTACAAACAGTCCTGTGAGACATTTGGCCCTCCCCATAAATGTCACACACCTCACGGTGAATATCTACAGCCTTTATGCCGAGTAATGACCTACCTTTTATATAGGCCCTAATTTCAAGAACATTTTCAGCTCGTTTCCTGTCATTTTGTGTATAGTCTAACGAATAGGCTATGAAACGATGTACACTGTACCGAGGCCAGTGAACGTGTGGACGAGATATTTACCTGTGTCACGAGCCAGTGATCACTCAATCGACACGAGGTGGTTTTGTGCATAAATTGCACGATTTCCGCGAAATAAAGCACAGATGACATTTTTTATGGAACACCCCTCGTACTTCACTGGTAGCGATTGATAGTACTTTATTCGGCTCGGGTTTATGTCTGACCCCGTGTAGAGAAGCAACAACAACAACTATACCGTCAGCTGACGCTATAGAAAAAAGATGGAAAATATCTAAAAATAAAACTAAGATTCGGTGACGATTCTTGAGACTTTTTTTGGACTGATCATATTTTTTTTAATGTCAGAAGCCAAATAATGCCACAAATTTGCATTTATTAGAGTATTTTATTTTATTTTGACAAGTACACCATCCGGTGGCGAGTCCCTTTAATTTACTGTCTCACGACAGCATTTTTACATAAGTTCATCTATCCCGAGTGTCTGGTGAGTACTGAGTAGAGTCGTATTTGAAATGTATTAGCTTAATTTATTCTGTTTCGGTATCTCGCGGCTACGTTTTGTAATTCTAAATTTCTGTCATTGTCATGAATTTACTTGAATTAGTATTTAAAGATTACATTTCTTTTGCAGACTTTATATATTACGCGTAGAATAAACATCAAGAACTTGGTCGGGAGTTTTAATTCTTGAACCCCGGTTTACATATTAAAAGCATATAAAATGTATGTGTGTTTCCCTACATTCTTCCTGTGATTAGCATTAGCAAGCAGTCTGAATTAAAATCAGAAACCAAGTTACAGGGTGTTGAGCTGGAATTTTTGGGGAATTTTATTCAAACTGTGTTCAGCTCCCGTAGGGTTAATAGTAAAGAAACATTATTTACATTATCAACCTGGCCCAATCAGATTTTATCAAGATCAATAACCTTCTTTTTTCTTGGTCAAAACCACAGGTACTTGACACATACATCTAGATCTATTACCCCCCCCCCCCCCCCCCCCCTTTTAAAAAAAAAATTGTTTTACTAGAAGTAAAATTTGGTGGGGTTAATAGACCTGTGGTCAAAACTGTTTCGCAAATAGAACTAAAATCCTGATATGATTTGATGCTTTATATTGGACATGTTTAAATTGCAATGAGTGCTTTAATTCATTAATTCAATACATAAGTATCATTAAAAGTGGGGAAGTGTCCTAGTGGGTAATTGTCCAAGTGGGAGTATTGTCCTAATGGGGAATTGCCCTAGTGGGGTATTGTCCTAGTGGTGAATTGTCCGGTGGGGAACAATGGTTTTGCCATAGATTTCTGATCATTTCTGATCATTGCTGTTTCCTTAAATTGTTTCGGAGAATTGAGGTCTAAATAGAAAACAGACACATCTGCGACGAAAAAAATTTACACAAAAAACGTAGATTGTAGACGATAATGATATTTCGATAAAATGGCATTCTAAAAAACTAGACTATACGTTTTCTAGTCAATGATAGTTGTCTCCCTTGATTGCATAAAAATTTTTTTTAAAAAGAAGTGATCGAATTTTAGAAATTCAACCCCTTAAACCTGTCAATTAACGGTGAAATTAGACATTGGAAGTCCTTATGAAAATCAATTGTCTCTTCGGTGTTCGACATAATTTTGACGAGCAATTAAGGTATGTAAATTTACCGGTAACGGGTCCACTCGGCGGTGACAAGTCGTTTCGCCCCCAAACCGTTTCCTCCCTGGTCATTTCGCTCCCATTAATTTGACCCGGGTTGACCCCCTAAGGCCTAGTCGTTTCGCCCCCTGTTTTTAGCTCACATAAGCTAGCTCAGTGTGAGTTTTTGCAATCCTTGAATGTCCGGCGTCGGTCGTTTGTCGTCAACAACTTTAGTGTTAAACAGTTTACACTCTAGAGGTCACAATGAATATTCAATCATTCTCAAACTTGCTCACATTGTATATTACCACAAATGAAGAACGAACGGATCAGAAAACCAGGTGGCCTACAAAGTATGCTGCCTCCTGTTCGGCCAATCAGCGTGCCGCCCGCAAACGAGACTGAAGCGCCATTTCTTAATGTGGAAATATCAGCTAAAATCGATTGATAATTTCAATTAATCAAACATGTTTAGTGACATTAAATATTTTTAAAAATCTGCTATCGGAATCAGTGAATACCCCTTTCCTCAACTGTGTCATTTATTTAGGTATATGCGCTGTTTTAACCGCGAGCGGCAGTGATAATTTTACCTGTGCATCCTGAGTCCTATACTCATTAAATTTGCCAGGGACTCATTATTTAAAAAGTTGCGAGTCCCATGGACCCATACCTTTTCTGGCCATTATTAACCTATTACTCGTAAGCAAATAGTAGCTTAATTAAAGCAGGTTGGAAATAAAGCAGAATGTGCCTTAAGGCACATTCTGCTTTACTTTCAATCTGCTTTAAGTGGCCACCTGTCTTCAAAACTAGACATAAGTTATGGTAATTTTTCACCTCAAGGACTCAATTTTTGTCTCAAGGACTCATTGTTTTACCGAATGTGCATCCCGAGGACTCATTCCTCTAATTTCTAAAATTATCACTGGAGCGGTGAGGATTGGTTATGTCTAATGTGTTAAAGCAACGATTTTTCGTATTTTTTGTGTGTGTTGTAATAAATGCTTTAATTTGTAGGGTGTTGTAACGCCCATTTTATAGAACTGAATCCCATTAGTTGTTTTTTCATGGTTAAAGTTTTGGGGTAAGTGTTGTAATGCACTAACACTACATGAAATATTTGCATTAGGAGGCTGATATTTGGAATGGAGGTGCCCTATGGGTTGAACGTTGATGTTGTGTAGTTAAAATTAAAAAAAAAAATTAAATTAGTCAAAATTTTACCTTTTGTGGACTTAGGTTTTTCCGGCTGATTTCTCATGGTTAGAGTTTTGGGGTATGTGTTGTAATGCACTAATACTACATGAAAGATTTGTATTAGGAAGCTGATTTCCCTGTGGGTTAAACATTGATTTTGCGTGGTTAAAATTTTAAAAAAGTTTAAATTTAGTCAAAATTTCACCTTTGTTTGACTTAGGTTTTTCGGCTGATTTCTCATGGTTGAAGTTTTGGGGGTAAGTGTTGTAATGCACTAATACTACATGAAGATTTGTATTAGGAAGCTGATATAAAATTGAGGTGCCCTGTGGGTTGAACATTGATGTTTCGTAATTAAAATTAAAAAAAAAGTTTGAATTTAGTCAAAATTTTACCTGTTGTGGACTTAAGAGTTTTGGAACTGAAATTTCAAAGTTAATTATATATGGAGTAAGCGTTTGAATGCACTTATACTACATGGCATATTTGCATTAATAAGATGATATTTGGAATGGAGGTTCCCTGTGGCTTGAATATCAATGTACTGATACACTTTTCTATTGATAGTTACCTATTTAAGAAAGGTTTAGTTAGGCGAGCTTTGCTGTTCTCCGACAGCTCTTGTTTTGTAATAAGAACATATTGGTGCTTCTTATTTAAATTTTTAATGCAGAATGAATGGATATTTCCTAGCTTTTTCATGTTTTGAATTTAGAACTTTTTTTCAATTTTCGAGCATTGCAGACATTTTGAGATCTGTTAAGTGTTAGTGTTATGTGTTGTCTCAAATTAATTACAAATCTTTTGTGGTATTTTCACTGAAAAATGTTTGCTTGTGATGAAAAAATCCCACTCTTTTTAAGAATAACAACTTTTATGCTGTGATTACTCACTGATTATATATTCGTCGCCCAATTATGATATGAAAATCGTCTATTTTTATGTGTCCCACTCTTTCAAAAATGACTCTTATTGTCCGTTGCATTAAGCTTGAGAATTCATTTTCATTGGTTAACTTTAAAATTCTTAATAGATAGCGATAGAATAGCACCAATTATGTAAAGAATTACATCAAAGATTTCACATAACATGTTACAAACAAAACAATTAGGTACCGTACTTACACAAACTCGTCGGCACTTATGTCACTTAACACGTTTAATTAGTTGAACTTGTCAATTGATTTTCATTGATGCTTCCACATTCAGAAATGGCACTTCAGTCTCATTTGCGATTTCTCTGATTTAAAATAATATGAATTCAAGATTTTTACACCATTTAAAGATACAGATTTTTACTTTCTTTTAAGACATTAAATGTAAAAATCGGGTGAAAAACGAGTATTCTATAGGACTTTTATTACGGTAGTACGTTAAGGTTAACCTGTCGTAAACAAACACTCGCTCAATACAGAACATTCATGCTTTCACAAATAAAAAGCTGAATATCTTCGCTCTCATTTAAGCCTTATATTTCGGAAATCGGGTGAAAAATAAAGTTTCAATGGAGTTTATGACAATAGGTATCTGTCCCATGCGGGCGAGCGTGATTTAGCTGTTTTTTATCGATTGATTAACCGCGAATCGACGACAGCATTATTAGGATTTGATGCATGAGTAAATAGGTTGTTTCTGATCCAGTCGTTCTTCATTCTTGATATTACCATAAGAGTTCAGATGAGTTTGATTATGGTTGAAATCGGATCAATAGGTAAAGAGTTATCTACCTTTAAATTGCTGAAAATGCCATATTTAAGGGTGTTTAAGGAGTGCAATTATTGTTGAAATCTAGTCATTGTGGCAATAGTTATTTGCCCTTGATATACTTTGAAATGCCAGAAAAGGCTTCATTTCAGTATTGTTTAGGCTCCATTTATCTGCCCTTGATGTAGGCCACCATACTAGGATTACGAGGTTGCATTCCAAAATTGTTTACATGCTATCCACATAGATCCACAGAACAGAGAAGCATGGAGACTGGGTGTTAGACACTCTAGCCACCTGCTGCCTACCCCAGTCCCTGGGACACCCGCAGCAGTTGAAAAATAAACTCAGGATCAAGTCAAGTCAAGCTATACTACAAATTTGAATGGATTTAGATTTAAACGGGTGAAACTCAAAGGTAAAGCTATCAGGCTTCATTAAAACAGGTGAGCGATATCAGGGCCTTCAAGGTCCTCTTGTTCCTACTGTAATGTTTTTCCCGCTGGGTCTATGTCACTATAGACTGTCAGATTAACAAATGTAAATGACATCAAGGTATAATAACAAATCATAACCAATCCAAATCGAGAGGTCATTATTTTTAGCCCCAACTTCTTTTTATCTTACTCTTTATGGTCACTTTGACAATATCTAGGTGACATATGAATATTGCAGGGCACCAAATAAGAGGAAGTAAACTGCACAAATCCAACATTTTCTCACTCAGTTCAGTACCAAATCCTATGATGTTATTACTCATTAGAATCTTCTCTTCGAGACGATTCTAATGAGTAGTGACACCATAAAGTTTAAAGCAGAAATAAAGATTTTAGTTTTTGAAATACCCCCTTATCTGTAGCCCTGATATTGGTCATGCCGGGTCATAACATAGTTAAGTAGAAAAAGCTTCTAGGAATACCATGTGTACAGTTGTATTTTCTCATTTCTCTGGTGAGCCTTTCAGCGCCTCATGGCCCTCCTGTCTTTTGATTATCTTTTCAGAGAAAGAGTGACATGGATTCATCACCACCATTTTCGGATCTTTCTATATTCAACCATGTGATGAATGAATTGATTGAGGTCCTCATTGTAGAAAACACAATAAAGAGTATTAAAGCGAGAATAAAGAATCTGATCATGTACCTAGAAAGACAGCAAGTAACTCATTTAGAAGAAAGAGCTCAAATAATTCAACGTAAACTTGATGTTCTGACAGGAGCAGTACAGAGAAAAAGAGTGTCAGGTATGTCCAACCTTAACCCTTACTCCATAGCCTTTTTAGCTCACCAGGCATGGAGTGCTAAGGTGAGCTTTTAGGATCACTGGATGTCTGTTGTCCATCTGTCTGTCCGTTCACAAATGGTTCGTTGACATTCTAGCGGCTACTATCCAATCTTCATGAAACTTGATGACAATATTTGTCTTGAAGAAATCCAAGTCAAGTTCTAATGTGGGTCATGTCAGGTCAAAAATAAGGTCACTATGTCAAATCATAGAAAAACCGTCTTAACATACTAGAGGTTACAAATCTCATTGGTTCTTAATGAAATTTGATCAAAATACTTGCCTCATTAATATCTAGGTCAAGTTTGAATGTGGGTCATGTCCTGTCAAATACTAGGTCACTAGGTCAAATCATATGAAAACCTTGTTAACACTCTAGAGGCTACAAATCTCATTGGATTTTTATGCAAGCCAGAAGGTTTGCCTAATTGATATCTAGGTCAAGTTTGAATATGGGTTACGTAGGGTCAAAAACTTGGTGACTAGGTCAAATCATAGAAAAACAGTGTTAACCCTCTAGAGACTACAAATCTAACTAGATCTTAATGAAATAGTGTCAGAATGTTTGCCTACATCTAATCTAGGTAACAATCAAATATCGATTGACAAAAACTAGGTCACTAGGTCAAAACATAGAAAAATCTTGTTAACACTAGAACTTGATTACGGGTCATGTCCAGTCGTAATCTAGGTCACTCTAGGTCAATTTTTACATGGTGTACCAGGTGAGCGAGTTGGGGCCATGGTGACTCTTGTTCTTGTTTTGAAGACATGTTGACTACAGAGTACAGTACTGAAAGCAGGTGGAAAGTAAAGTAGAATGCATCATTCTGCTTACTTCCAGCCTGCTTTAAGGTAACATCTGCTAGGATGTACATTTATGACTTTATAAAGTAGTACTATTTTCTTCAGTGGAGGAATAACTTAAAGCTGTAAAAGGTGTATCTATGGAGTAATGAGTTAAACATATTGAGGAATGTGAAGAGGTAGGATCTATTTAGGCAGATTTATTTAGGCAGATTTAACCTGCCATATGCCGATTTTCCGAACTGATAACAAGACATAGCATGATATTTATTTTGTTATTATGTCAGTTGGTCACATGACCTACAGCTGGAACAATTTTTTTCATAGAAACACTTATTTTTTCTGTTGCTAAGGAAAAGTATTCTAAAACTCTAGGAAAAGATTTCCGACATTTGACATTGATTATTCCAAATATTTGTTGCAAACAAAATGTCAGAGAGTATGCGACACCTTGGTCGCTTGCTGATATACTTCTACAAAATTGTCCACCTTTTGGAAGGAGTGAAAAACACAAGATTTCTTTCATTTCTTTTAAAAGTTATCCCGATGTGACAATTCATTGACATCATCTATATACAAAACATTCTTTATATTTTGCTGTCGTGACAAGGATAAATAGAATATTTGGTTCCTAGCTTTGAATGAGAAATGTTTTATGGATCGGCTGAGAACTGAATATATCACTACATGTATATAATCAGGTTTGCCTTCGGCTTACCGTGATATATTCATCTGCCTTGCCAGATAAAATTTTTCATTCAAAGCTAGGAATTAAATATTCTCTACGAATTGTTTATTGAAGATTCAAAGAAAGATGATGGCAGACCAAGTAAGGGAGATATAGAGAGGAAAAGTGTAGAGCAGTTGAACAATGTGGTGGAGATGAAAGAGAGAAGTGATGAACAGAGTTACAAGACAGTTACAGCTGATGCAGTAGAACTTGTTGACACTGGTGGAACAACTCAATACTGTGATGATGACAATGATGTGGTAACCGATGGAGATGAGAGTTCAGAACAGATTGATGATGAGACTTTGACAGAATGTAGTGTGCCCTCAATCTCAAATATAACAGAAATGGTGAAAAAGGAAAAAGATCAGACCAATGATAATCTTGATGACCAAATTATTGTACAACTTGAAGTGGATACAACTGAAGTAAGTATCAAACCCTTTCTGAGGCTAGAAGACTGAAACTTTCAGTCTTCTAGGTTGCAGTGATTATCTCCAAATTATCACTCCTATGTCCATTGAGATATTCCTTTTATATTTGACATGCATGTGTATATGGACAAGACTTTTCCAGTTTCTATGCATGCATATTATTTTACTTTGACCTTGACCTTGTTTATCCCAGTGATCTTGAGCTCAGGGCCCGCAAAAGGTTCCAAAAAATGCATACCGGGTATAACTCCTTTGTCCCTTAAAATATTGCTTTCATATTTTGTATGCACGTTTGTATGGACAAGACATTTCCATGCATGCACATTATTTTTACTTTGACCTTGACCTTGAAATAAGGGCCCGGGTTTAGGTATTGAACTCTCCTTTTAAGTTTTGAAACAAGAGGCCCATGCGGGCCTAAATATCGCTCACCTGGAAAAACCAACACAAGGGTCACATAACCCCTGGTATGGGATCACTTTTCACCCAAGAGACATAATTTTCATTGAAAAAATCTATTTTAGCTCCTGTGACCTATATATGCAACAGACCGGAACCATATTTACAATATTGGTTAAGGGCTCCTAGAAGTGTCATCATGCCAAATATCAAAGCTCTGACCATATTAGTTTCAGAGGTAAAGATGTTTGAAGATTTCACTATATAACTCTATGTAAAATTACGACCCCAGGGCGTGGTCATTTTTTACCCCAGGGACATAATTTGAACAATCTTGATAGAGGACCTGTAGATGATGCTTTGTGCCAAATATCTAAGCTCAAGGTACTGTGGTTTCAGACAAGAAGATTTTTTAAGATTTCATTGAAAAAATCTATTTTTAGCTCCTGTGACCTAGATATGCAACTGACCAGAACCATATTAACAATATTGGTTACGGGTTTCTAGAAGAATCATCATGCCAAATATCAAAGCTCTGGCCATATTAGTTTCAGAGAAAAATATGTTTAAAGATTTCACTATATAACTCTTATGTATAAGTTAACTCTATATAAATTTACGACCCCCGGGGCGGGGTTATTTTTTATCCCAGGGACATAATTTGAACAATCTTGATAGAGGACCTGAAGACGATGCTTTGTGCCAAATATCTAAGCTCAGAGTACTGTGGTTTCAGACAAGAAGATTTTTTAAGTTTTCATTGAAAAAATCTATTTTTAGCTCCTGTGACCTAGGTATGCAACGGACCGGAAATGTTTGAACAACTTTGAAAGAGGACCATATAAGGATCATTCAGACCAAGTTTGGTAAAAATCTATCCAGTTGTTTCGGAGGAGATGTCGTTTAAAGAAATTGTTGACGACGAACGGACGGACACGAACGACGACGGACGGAGGACGATCAAAATAGCTCACCTTGGCACACTGCTGTTTGTTGTACGTCTTTCTTTCGTCGTCAACAATTTCTTTAAACGACATCTCAGAAACTACTAGAAGGAGCTTTAGCTCACCAGAGCATGAAGTGCTCAAGGTGAGCTTTTGTGATACCCCTGTTGTCCGTTGTCCATCCCTCCGTCTGTCCGTCAACAATTGCAAACTACTTCTTCTCTGAAACCAATAGCCCCAGTGTAATCAAACTTCATCAGAAGCATCAGTAGGGTTGGGGAATGAAAAGTTGTTAAAAGTTTTTGGCTTAAATATTTTTCAAATGGCATCATCTATAGGTCATCTATCAAGATTGTTCAAATTTTGCCCATGGGGTCAAAATTAGCCCTGCCCCAGGGCTCACCGTTTTACATAGAGTTATATTGTGAAATCTTCTATCGTCGTTATATTGAGAGTTATATTGTGAAATCTTCTATCGTCGTTATATTGTGAAATCTTTTATCGTCTTCTTCTCAGAAACTAATCTGACCAGAGCTTTGATATTTGGCATGGTGACACTTCTAGAGGCTCTTTACCAATGTTGTTGAAACAGTTCCAGTCTGTTGCATAACTTGGTCACATGAGCTAAAAATAGATTTTTTCAATGAAAATTTAAAAAATCTTCTTGTCTGACACCACAGTACCCTGAGCTTAGATACCCAGTATTTGACACAAAGTATCATCTACAGGTCCTCTATCAAGATTGTTCAAATTACGTCCATGGGGTAAAAAATGACCCCATCCTGGGGGTCTCACATTTCTACATATAGTTTTATAGTGAAATCTTCAAACATCTTTTTCTCTGAAACTAATATGCTCAGAGTTTTAATATTTGGCATGGTGACACTTCTAGTAGTCCTATACCAATTTTGTTTAAATGATTCTGACCAGTTGCTTATCTTCGTCACATTAGATAAAAAAAATTCAATGAAAGGTCCTACTGTGCAACCATGTACAAAGTCATGAGCTTAGATATTTGACGGAACACTTCATTTGCGTGTTCATCAGCAAGATGTTCTAAATTATGTCATTGGGTGAAAATGATCCCATTCCAGGGATCATGTACCCCTTGTCCGAGATTTCCAAGGTGAGCTATATTTAGACCCGCATGGGCCTCTTGCTTTCATATTTGGTTTGCATGTGTATATGCACAAGACATTTCCATGCACTGAAAAAGGTTGACTTTGTGACCTTGACCTCAGAGTCTGCTTTTAAGTTTCTAAATGTGACGATGGTGAGCTTTGTTGTAATTGACACCTTGTTCAATTTTGAAACAGATAACCTCTTAAAACTGCTTTTAAAAAAAGCAGAATGCTTCTTCAGGGGCATAATCCTGCTGTTCTTTCAGCCTGCTTTAAGCTACCATCTATGTCAATGATATAGGAAATATATCTTGGTTGTGCATATTTATGACTGTAAATTGGAATTTTTTTTTTTCATTAGAGGAATAAATTAAAATTAAAGTATAAAGAGATGTATCTGTTTGAGTAATATGTTAAGCAGCTCCATATTTATGATATCTGTTTTCAGTTTAACTCTTTCAACACCATGGACCTGTTTGAAATATACTCATTACATTTGCACACAGTGTGGGCCCAGATCAGAAGGCTCTTATAGGAATCCTCTGATCAGGGTCTACACTGTTTGCAAATTTAGACCAGTATTTATTTACTTAACCAGAATTCAAAGTAGACTGGTTCATGCCTCAGTTACTAAAAAGATCCACAAGAGAACCTAATAACCCACAATATTGACTTTGTGTTGAAAGAGTTAAAAGATAATTTCTTTTCTTTTTCAGGACCAGACAGATTGGAAAGCGATGCATGAGTCTGAATCGGAAGAAACACCCAGAACTTCATTTGTTTGTTCTGTGTGTTCCAAACAATTCACACGAAATGATTCTTTGAAACGACATATGGCAGTTCATAATAGAATATCATTCAAATGCAATTCATGTTCAAAAGAATTTTCTTCAAAGTTTGTCATGGAGACGCATATTTGTTCAGAATCAGCCAGAAATGAACCAAATAAGGACCAGAGAAACAACAAAACAGAAACTGATGATAATACAGAAGATTTAATTGAGTGCCCTATTTGTAATGAGGAATTTATAAGCAAGGCAGGTGTAAGAAGGCATTTGTTGTCAGAACATAGTGTCAAGTCATTTTCACATGTTAAATGCAAGAAGTGTCAGCAGCACTTTGAAACTGTGGAGGCCTGCAAGACCCACCTTGAACACCACTGCTTCTGGAAACGTGACAATGCCAATGACACGTCTGATGAAAACCTCTGGGAAATTGTTCAAAAGAAAAAATCAGAATTCAAGTGTCTGCTTTGTTTTGAAGTATTTTCCAGAAAGGGTTTGTTAATAGCACATGAATATATGCACACCGGTCAAAGCCCTTTCAAGTGTGAAGTCTGTGGTAAGGGGTTTAGATTCAAGGTCACTTTGAAAAAACATTTACAAACTCACTCACAAACTAAACCTTTCAATTGTGGTGAATGCCAAAAAACATTTAGATTACAACTTGATTTAAATAATCATATGCGCGTACATTCTGATCTGCGTCCCTTCAAATGTGATCAGTGTGAGAAGAGGTTTAAAACCAAGTGGGACGTGGGACGTCATATCAAATGCATGCATCTTGAGTACAAACCTTTCATGTGTGACATTTGTGGACTATCCTGCTTCGACAAGCATACTCTGAGAGTACATCTTCGTAAACATTCCGATAAACCTGCAGAAAAAGTGAAATGTAAAATTTGTTCTAAACAGGTTAATAAGCATTCTCTGAGACGCCATATGGATTTACACAAAGATCAGCGGTCTTACCTATGTACTGAGTGTGGTGAAAGCTTCAGAACATTGAGCTACCTGTCAATGCACAAGTATTCCCATATGACAGAGAAACCACACAAGTGTACTATCTGCTCTAAGAGTTTTGCTACCAAGCATAAGTTGGCCGTGCATGAAAACGTACATGCAGGTCGGAAACCTTATGAGTGTGAGGTGTGTGGTAAAGGGTCTGCAGATAAAAGTAACTATTACAAGCATAAGAAAATACACCAAAATAAGTGATATAATGGATAACAGTAAAACCTCGCTATAACGACCACTAAAACGAAGGCTAATTGATTGTATAATAGACAGGTGACAGCTTAAAGCAAGGTGACAGTGAAACAGAAAGCTCCTATAGGAGCTTTCTGTTTCACTGTCACCTTGCTTTACGCAGTCACCTGTCATAGATATCTACTAATTTACACACTTTAGTGGTGATAATAGAGAGGTTTTAAAGCCATGTCTATAGTAAAACCTCTCCTTTACAACCAATAAATAGTGTGAACTACTAGGTGTTTAGAAGCAGTCACCTGCTGTAAAACCTGATAATTAATACAATTTAGTGTCATAATAGAAGAAGAAAAAGAAGACTTAAACTATACAGTTTCTCGTCAAGGTTTTACTCTACAAAAAGTATGCCTTTATTTGAATGAAGATACATGGGCAGACAAAATACAAGACAAAAGTGATGCAGAAAGCTCTAGAAAAAGTTAAAATCTGCATGACTTTGTATTACATTAAGCCTATCATACATAGCTCACCTAGGGTGAGCTTTTGTGATCTCACCTGGTGCAAAGTGCCAGGTTGAGCTATTGTGATCTTCCTGTGTCCGGTGTTATTAGCTCACCTGAGCACAAAGTGCTCAAGGTGAGCTATTGTAATAGGTCATCGTACGTCAGTGTTGGTGTCGTCCGTTCACAATTTCTTTCAAACAATTTCTCTGAAACCAATGGCCCAATTTTAACCAAACTTGGTCAAATACAAATTGTAGTTGTGAGCTTTATAAATTGTTAAAAAAAAAGTGGGTGGGGCAATAGGTCTTGTTGCCGTGGCAACCATGCACAATATTTTAAAATTTCTTCTTCTCAAGAACGACGGATCCGATTTCAATTTGGTTTTCGCCAAAAATTTTCTCAATTTATATACTTTCAAAAAATTTCAAAGAATTTTGATCCGTCAAAAAACATTGCCGCCAGAGGGCGTGGTCAATTTCCGTACTTACATCATCAGTTTTACATAGACTTATATAGGAAAACCTTTGAAAATCATCTTCTCTGAAACCGTAAAGACCAGACCTAATATATATGGCATCTAGCTTTGCTTTGTGGTCCTCTACAAAAACTGTTCAAATCATGACCCCAGGGTAAAAAATGGCCCTGCCGTGGGGCTTATCAGTTTTACATAGACTTATATAGGAAAACCTTTAAAAATCTTCTTCTCTGAAACCGTAAGGCCCACCCTTTTATATTTGGCATCTAGCTTTGCCTTATGGTCCTCTACCAAAATTGTTCAAATCATGACCCCTGTGTCAAAAATGGACCCGCCCCAGGGCTTATTAATTTTACATAGACTTATATAGGAAAACCTTTAAAAATCTTCTTCTCTGAAACCATAAGGTCCAGACCTTTTATATTTGGCATCTAGCTTTGCCTTACTGTCCTCTACCAAAATTGTTCAAATCATGACCCTCGTGTTAAAAATGGACCCGCCCCAGGGCTTATCAGTTTTACATAGACTTATATAGGAAAACCTTTAAAAATCTTCTTCTTTGAAACCATAAGCCCCAAATCTTTTATATTTGGCATCTAGCTTTGCTCAAATCATGTCCCCATGGTCAAAAATGGCCCTGCCCCGGGGCTTATCAGTTTTACATAGACTTATAATGGAATATTTTTAAAAACAATTGCTTCTCTGAAACTATTGTCTAAATTCAATAATATTTTGAATGAATATTGTTTAAGTGACCCTTTATTAGCACTATTTATATCATTGCCATATTTTCCCCTTTTGCTCAAATAGTAATAATGACAAACAGATTCCGAATTACTTCTTCATGCAACAGTCCACATACATGCAATGACAAACTTCATTTTGCATTGAGTAATATGTAACACAATAGTCCTCAGGTGAGCGATTTAGGGCCGCATGCGGCTCTTGTCAACATTATATTTCAAAAGACAACTCCTGTAAAATTACAAGGCCAAATAACATGAAACTGTCAAAGGATGGTCTTTTGGTCATCCTCTGTCAATTTAGCTAAAATTATTTAGTTCCATGCAGATATTTAATTGCTATGGCAACCAAAAGAAAAATCTTTAAATCTCTTCTTTCTCCAAAACCATTTGTCAGGTTTCAAATTAATTTGATGGGAATATTCATTAGGTGACCCTTTACAAAAATAGCTAAAACGGTGAAAATATATTTTAAGCTCACCTGAGCCAAAGGCTCAAGGTGAGCTATTGGGATGCCCTGTGTCCGTCGAGCCAAAGGCTCAAAGTGAGCTATTGGGATGGCCCTGTGTCCGTCGTCGTCTGTCGTGCGTTGTGCGTCGTCGTTAGCAATTGCTTCAAATGACATCTCCTCCTATACCGCTTGACAGAGTTCAACCAATCTTTACAGGAATGTTCCTTGGGTCAAGCTCTTTCAAATTTGTTCAAAGAATTAAAAACAATGTAGAACTCTGGTTGCCATGGCAACCAAAGTGAAAAAATAAGGAAATCTTAAAAAATCTTCTTGTCTGAAACTACAAGGCCCAGAGCTTAGATATTTGGCACATAGCATCATTTACAGGTCCTCTATCAAGTTTGTTCAAATTATGCCCCTGGGGTCAAAATTGGCCCCGTCGCGGGGGTCACAGTTTTACATAGAATTATATAGTGAAATTTTCTATCGTCTTCCTCTCTGAAACTATTTTGGCCAGAGCTTTGATATTTGGCATGGTGACACTTCTAGATGTGCTTTACCTATTTTGTTCAAATGGTTCTGGTCGGTTGCATATCTAGGTCACAGGAGCTAAAAATAGATTTTTTCAATAAAACTTTAAAAATCTTCTCGTCTGAAACTACAAGAGCCAGAGCTCAGATATTCGGCACATGGCATCGCCTATAGGTCCTCTATATCAAGTTTGTTCAAATTATGCCCCTGTGGTCAAAATTGGCCCCGCCCAGGGGGGGGGGTCATGGCAAGAGCTTTGATATTCAGTATGGTGACACTTTTAAATATACTTTACACACTTTGTACAAATGGTTCCGGTCTGTTGCATATCTAGGTCACAGGTCACTGATTTGAAAATAAAATGTAACACATGGCTTAACAAAATGAGCTATATTTTTTATAAAAAAAAATGATTAAAATAGTAAAGAATAGTAACCAAGAATGGAAAGAAATTATTTTAATAACAAACAGTAAAAAAGTAGATTTAAAAAAATATATATGAGCATTGTCAGGGATTCGAACCTGCGCCTTACCATTTACCTCGAAGCACAAGCTAAATGTGGACCTCCCTACCAAATGCGCTAATTTATTTTACGGTATCATGTATAGATAATTAGCATTAAGAGGATTTATTTTGCTGCGATATTCTATATGAGTGCTGATTCCCCTCGAAAGTGGATTGCGCTAAAGTTTATGGTTCACTGCTCGTTGTTTACTTTTAGTGACTAGGGATGAGATGTTACACAGGGAGTTATACTTGCATTTCTGACACAACCTTATCAAATAACGTCTATGCAAAGACAGATTTTATTGCACCTGACCAATGATTGTTACAGCATCTGGTAAGAGGGTTAGCTCCGATGTTACTGGAAGTGTATAGCTTCAAAATATCTGCCAGCTTGATAATAGGGGCTAGACTTGCCGAGACCACATTCTGTATGTCCTTGAGAGTGTGTCCTCGGATCCTTTATTTTTCACACTTCGCCGTTAACAAGTGGTGTGACCAGCAAGTCACAGTTTCATTACATTCTAATGAAACTTGGTCAAAATGTCTGTCTTATTCAAATGTAGGTTAAGTTTTATGTTGGTTATGCCCAGTCAAACAATTTATAGAAAAGACTTGTTAACACGCTAGATGCTACAAATCTCATTGGGTATTGATGCAACTTAGTCAAAATGGTTTCATCATTAAAGTCTAGATCAAAGTCAAATGCGGGCCATGTTGCTAAAACACTATGTCACTAGATCAAGTTTTACATGGTGTACAGGTGAGTGATTCAGGGCAATATTGGCACTTTTGTTTGTTTGTTTATAACTTAACACTTTCCTCTATATTCAATCATAGCATTCCAATTTGGCAAACAACAAATTTTTCAAGTACTGACTTTATACTTCTTCGTCAGGAGGAAATAGTGAAAAGCACACGGCACAAACATCCAAGATTTTGTTATCAATATTCTTCGTTTGGAGGAAACAGTGAAAAGCACTCGGAACAAACATCAAAGACTTTGGTATCAATGCAGCTGAATTTTGTAACCAACGTTTCCAACGTGATGTCGCTGCCTTTCTCTATCAGCTTTTCGCGTACTTTGTCTGAATGACATCCGAAAACTATGCGGTCTCGGATCATGTCGTCTAACCGTAACCAAAGTTGCAGTCTTTGGCACGAATGTTCAGTCTGGCGACGAATTCATCGATAGACTCCTCATTTTGCAGCTCGTTGTAGAACTTGTATTGTGCGAAAACCGGATTAGATTTCGTTCACCGTTGCACGAATTCCTTGAATTTCTTAAAGATTGTTTTGGAAGTCTTGTTTTCTTCATCACTCAGTTTCCACGACGAGTGTATAGTTCTTCCGCGGTCACCCGCCCATATGAGAATATAAGCACATTGTTCTTTCCCCGATTTTCCTTTCAATGGACCGTCAAACATCAACTTGATGTGACGCTCAAATCTTTCCCACGCGTCTGGAAGATTGGTGAAATCCCAATCCATATTGGGATGTGGTAAGCCGGCTAGATCCATTTTATTTTAGGGACTCGCAACCGGATGGTGTACTTGTCAAAATAAAATAAAATACTCAAATAAAAGCAAATTTGTTGCATTATTTGGCTTCTGACATTAAAAGAATATGATCACTCCAAAAAAAGTCTCAAGAATCGACACCGAATCTTAGATTTTTAGATATTTTCCATCGTTTTTCTATACCGACTAGTAGACGGTATAATTGTTGTTGTTGCTTCTCTACACGGGCTCAGACATAAACCCGAGCCGAATTACGAAGTTGTATCCACTTTCGATCGCTACACATTGAAATACGTTAAATCGATCCGAGATAAACGGATAGTTCCGTGGTCCATTGGTCTAAGCGGTTTCCCCTATTTTGCCTTCTGTCCGCCAATGCCGGGCCCCGGGTTCGAATCCCACCAGAGACCAATATTTTTTTTTATTGAAATACATTTTTTAAACAGAATTTCTTATCCTAAACTAATTCTTTACCATTTATATAAGCGTTTGACACATATTTACAAATTACTATTTTTAATGCACCATCTGGTTGCAAGTCGCTTTAAGATCCAGCTTCTAACACCATATTATATTTGGGTGATGGTCAAGTTGTTTAACAAGGTAACACTGTACGTGTGTACTGTAAGCTTTATTTCGTACAAGGATGATTCCCAGTGGTGGGGTTACATTGGGGTCTGCGAGGCTCTGGGCATGCGCAGTGAATGATCATGTACATGTATAATGAATATGCAACATATACATGTACTTTACGTATATAACAGGTAAATGACGTGATTCACGAACTACTTCGAGTTCATGTAGTCACGTGGTTTACCATGAGCAATTTAATATTAACCGTGCACGTGACACCGGACCAAGTGCTAAAAGAAGCAAATATGAAAACTGTACTTTTATCCGGAGCAAGTTAACAATTACATGTATGGTAAGGAGCAAATGTGCTGCATAGGACAAAATAATATTATAAAAAAAATGAATTACAAAGTACATGTATAACAAATCGCGGTCTTCACGACATCCCCACAGGAAAATGCATTTTCTTAAATGCAATGTAATTGATTAATTCTCAAATTTTCACACTGTCTGTGCTTGATCTGGGTGATTGTTTTGTCAAATTGTCTATTTATATAGCAACTAGGTATTTTTCATTGTGTAAACAAAGTGATCAATTTCATACTTTAAAGTTTGAAACAGAGGCTTATTGTCTTTATATGTGGTATATTTGTGGAGAGTTTTGGTTACCGTTTCTACTTCAGTTCTCAGTGTCCTTTTTTCTGTTTTATGTTCATCATCAGAAACAATTATAACAGATTCATCTGAATGTAATGACTATGAACTGTTTTCAAATCCTGTATTGTTTCTGTTTACATCATAGTCATCAAGCTCCTGTGAGCCTATGTAACTCAGCACTTGGGGCATCAGTTGAAGCAACACCGTAGCTTTCTGCAGCAGATGGTATATCTGCGTAGCTGTACTCATTGGAAGAACTGCAGCGCACAGAATGTGATGAATTCTTATTTTTCTGATGCAATTCTAAGCAGAAATAACGCTCATTCGAACCATATACGGTTCTTCAAATGACTTCTGCCATAATCATTCCTTGCCTGACTCTCTTTTTATGCTCCCCTTTAGGGGGAGCATATAGTCGCCGCTTTGTCCGTCCGTCCGTGTATCCGTCTGTCTGTCCGTGCTTACGAGAGGGTACATACGTGGCTAAAATTCTTAGCCCCATAATTGAAAAACATTAACCTGGCCGTCTCTTGTGACATTAATTTAACCTGGCCAGTTGTGGGACATAGGGGTAGGGTTAGCCTCCAGATCACTTTTTTTTCAAGTTAGAGCAAAAAGAAATTGTCGGTTGTGTGGCTAGCCACGCAAAAAACCAATAGAAAATAGCCACATAAGTATCCTACCGTAAGAACGTCCGTCTGTCTGTCCGTCCGTCCGTCACGCTTTTTTGTCCGGAGCATATCTCCGTAACGGTACACCGTAACTTGAAGAAACTTGCTACAGTGATCGAGAATGACATAAGGAGGTGCAGTACACAAGAACCGTAACTCTCTCATTTCCCAATTTTGAATTATCTCCCTTTTTCCCCATTGAAAAATCAATTTTGTCCGGAGCAAAATATATCTCTGGACTGTTACACCATGAGTTGAGGAAACTTGTTACAGTGATAGAGGATGACTCAAGGAAGTGCAGTACACAAGAACCGTAACTCTGTCATCTCCCAATATTGAATTATCTCCCTTTTTCTAAAAAAGCAAAACAATTTTGTCCGGAATATATATCTTGACTGCTACACTGTAAGTTAATGGAACTTGATACAGTGATAGATGGTGACATAAGAAGGTGCAGTACACAAGAACCATGACTCTGTCATCTCCCAATATTTAATTATCTCCCCTTTTCTATTAAAAAAAATGTAATTTTGTCTGGAGCATATCTCCTGAGCATTGCATTGTAAGTTGATGAAACTTGATACAGTGATACAGGATGAAAGAGGGAGTGCTGTACTGAAAAACCATAACTCTGCCATCTCCCAATATTTAATTATCTCCCTTTTTACTACAAAAAAATTAAAAAAAGTGCCTCCATTTTCATAAAAAATCATTTTTGTCTGAAGCATATCTCCTGAACGTTACATCATAAGTTGAGGAAACTTGATACTGTGTTCACCTATTAAACATGCTATACCATGGTTTTTTTCTTTGTGGGGAGCATCCATCGTTGGGAACGATATTCTTGTTTCCTGCCATAATTCTGTCTGTCAATCTTGAGATCAGTGTGTCCTCTTCTGTTTATGGCTGCTTTGTGCATATGACACCAATGTTTGATGTTGTAATTAAGGTGGTTCGCGGGTCAGCTTATTCTGTGTCAGAATTCCTTGAAACCTTGATTAAATTGAAATATACCATATGGAGAGTGCAAAATCGTTTAAATAAAAAAAAGTTACAGTGCCGTTTTTTTCTGACAGGACTTTTTGTCGAGAAAAGCTCCTTTTTTAATAAACAGGAATATTTTCTTTATAGAATAATATAACTCAATAATTTCTGTACATTCAAGTAAAATGTACATAGACTATAAGATATTGGGCAAACAAAAGTATTTCATGACATATTTTCTGGAAATATCAATATTTTAAAAAAGTCACATTCTGAAAATCTCAAATTACAAAAAATCTAGCTGTTTAACATACAATAATTTTACTCTTATTAGATAGATATAACTTAATTCTACTAGTCACAAAAATTTAATGAAAATCTACAGTGGAATTTACATTTTATACATGATTTCCTTAAATTCTGAAAAAATGTTAACAACACGAGTAAACTCCCTTGAGTTCAACTTTAAAATGCCGTCAGCTCTAAATAATACCATAAGTCAAACCTGTAATGAGGGACCATTGAATACGGTAGCCTGTAGATCTTTAAAGGCAGGTGACTGCTTAATGCATAACAAAAGTAATGCATAAAATCTCCTTTAGGATCTTTCTTTTAGCATTACTTTTGTCCTGTGTTAAGCTGCCATCTGTTATATAGGCTATAAATCCTCACAAACTTAGCTGTCACTTGACTATACTTGCATCTGATATTATTCATTATTACTAGACTAAACATAGCCCGTCCTTTGATCACTGCATTATGAATTGACTAGTTACTAAAATCGGACAACTTGTTAAAAAAAAAAGTTTTGAAGCGAGTGGGTATCGAACCTAGAACCTCTGGATTGCAAGTCAATCGCCGTACCAACTGAGCTAACAGAGAAGACACTGAAGCAGGTCAAACTTTTCTTTATCTAAATTTTCTACTATAAGCACGTGCCGCAAAGAGCAGGTGAAAGTCATCAGCATTTCCGGAATTCGAGATGCGGGTCGCCCGCTGTCGAACCACCTTAAGGTTGTTCTGACCTCCTTCCACACAGGATTTGAACTAAGGCCTCTTTTTGAGTCTCTTACCTTCTTTATACACAGATTCTAAGATTATGTCCATAGCAAATGTTCTAAATTCTGATTACCAACAGTTGAATTCAAATGCAGAGTATTTGAGAATCTTAAGAGAATCATATTTGTCTGTTACACTTCAAAGGTCAGTAATGGCATGATTCAGACTCTGTAGTAAATTATAACATGTGTACTATTTGGCTGTGTCTTTACAAGTCCTGCCATTACGTCTACAGAAATGCAGGTGTTTCTTTGCATGACCCTACATCATATGTGTCTGGATATAGTGTTTTACTGACCAGTGCATCACAATTAATTATTTGTTGTCAACTTTAACTCCTTGAGTCGCTCAGGTTAGAACTGCATTATGTGACCTGACTGCGGCCTCAGCCAATCACATCCTCTAGGCGTGCATGCATTTTTAGCTCATCTGAGCCGAATTTAAATCTTTAAAAGTCTTCTTCTCTGAAACCGTAAGGTCCAGACAACTAATATCTAACATGTAGCTTTGCCGTATGGTTCCCTACCAAGATTGTCAAAATTATCACTATAAATTTCATAAATAACTAAAGATGAAAGACTCAAACATAAAAAAAAATCATTTTCAAAAAAGAAAATTAGGGTTAAAGGCATCCGCAATGTGGTTTTAGATCATATCAAAAAGTAGCTCACGGCTTTCTCCACATGGGAATATGAGTAGAAGTTTGATGACGTATGTTTTAACCATATTCGAATTCCACTTACGTTAATTATTTCCTCGGCACTCACATTCTCTTGGAAGTTTATCCCCTGAAAGGTTGCGATCACAGGGCCCCGACACGATTGCTTTTAGCTCACCTGAGCCAAAGGCTCAAGGTGAGCTATTGGGATGGCCCTGTGTCCGGCGTCCGTCGTTAGTCGTCCGTCGTCCGTCGTCGTTAACAATTGCTTCAAATGACATCTCCTCCTATACCGCTTGACAGAATTCAACCAAACTTTACAGAAATGTTCCTTGGGTCAAGCTCTTTCAAATTTGTTCAAAGAATTAAAAACAATGCAGAACTCTGGTTGCCATGGCAACCAAAGTGAAACAATAAGGAAATCTTAAAAAATCTTCTTGTCAAAAACTGGAAGGGCCAGAGCTTACATATTTGACACATAGCATCATCTACAGGTCCTCTATCAAGTTTGTTCAAATTATGCCCCTGGGGTCAAAATTGGCCCCGCCCCGGGGGTCACAGATTTACATAGAGTTATATAGTGAAATTTTCAAACGTCTTCTTCTCTGAAACTAATGTGGCCAGAGCATTGATATATTGCATGGTGACACTTCTAGATGTCCTATACGAAAATTGTTCGAATGGTTCTTGTCAGTTGCATAACTAGGTCACAGGAGCTAAAAATAGATTTTTTTTCATTGAAAACTTAAAAAATCTTCTTGTCTGAAACTACAAGGGCCAGAACTTAGATATTTGGCACATAGCATCGCCTACAGGTCCTCTATCAAGTTTGTTCAAATTATGCCCCTGTGGTCGAAATTGGCCCCGCCCTGAGGGTCACAGTTTTACATAGAGTTATATAGTGAAATTTTCAAACGTCTTCTTCTCTGAAACTAATATGGCGATAGCTTTGATATTTGGTATGGTGACATTTCTAGATGTCCTGTACCAAAATTGTTCAAATGGTTCTGGTCGGTTGCATAACTAGGTCACAGGAGCTAAAAATAGATTATTTTCATTGAAAACTTAAAAAATCTTCTTTTCTGAAACTACAAGGGTCAGAGCTTAGATATTTGGCACATACCATCACCTACAGGTCCTCTATCAAGTTTGTTCAAATTATGCACCTGGGTCAAAATTGGCGGTTTACATAGAGTTATATAGAGAAAATTTCAAACGTCTTCTTCTCTGACACTGATATGGCCAGAGCTTTTATATTTGGTATGGTGACACTTTTAAATATACTTTACATAATTTGTTCAAATTGTTCAGGTCTGTTGCATATCTAGGTCAGTCCTGGACCTAAATTATTGTCGCCATTTTTTCAGCTATTTTCTCAGGTGAGCGATATATGCCCCATGGGGCTCTTGTTTAGAGAAAAAATTCGTCAGAAGGTATATATAGAGACAAGTCTCTATATATACCTTCTGACTATTGTTTTTAGCTCACCTGGCACGTAGTGCCAATGTGAGCTGTTTTGATCGTCCTCTGTCCGTCGTCGTTCGTCCGTTCGTTCGTTCGTCGTCAACAATTTCTTTAAATGACATCTCCTCCAAATCTACTGGATAGATTTTTACCAAACTTGGCCTGAATGATCCTTATATGGCCCTCTTTCAGAGTTGTTCAAACATTTCCGGTCCGTTGCATATCTAGGTCACAGGAGCTAAAAATAGATTTTTTTTCAATGAAAACTTAAAAAATCTTCTTGTCTGAAACCACAGTACCTTTAGCTTAGATATTTGGCACAAAAAATTGTCTACAAGTCCTCTATCAAGATTATTCAAATTATGTCCCTGGGGTCAAAAGTGACCCCGCCCCGGGGGTCGTAAATTTACATAGAGTTATATTGTGAAATCTTCAAACATCTTTTTCTCTGAAACTGATATGGCCAGAGCTTTGATATTTGGCATGATGACTCTTCTATAAGCCCTTAACCAATATTGTAAATATGGTTTCGGTCAGTTGCATATCTAGGTCACAGGAGCTAAAAATAGCTTTTTTAATGAAATCTTAAAAAATCTTCTTGTCTGAAACCACAGTACCTTGAGCTTAGATATTTGGCACAAAGCATCATCTACAAGTCCTCTATCAAGATTGTTCAAATTATGTCCCTGGGATAAAAAATGACCCCGCCCCGGGGGATTGTAAATTTACATAGAGTTATATAGTGAAATCTTCAAACATCTTTTTCTCTGAAAATAATACGGCCAGATCTTTGATATTTGGCATGATGACTCTTCTGGAAGCCCTTAACCAATTATGTAAATATGGTTCCAGTCAGTTTCATATCTAGGTCACATTAGCTAAAAATAGATTTTTTCAATGAAATCTTAAAAAATCTTCTTGTCTGAAACCACAGTACCCTGAGCTTACATTTTTGGCGTAAAGCATCATCTTTAGGTCCTCTATCAAGATTGTTCAAATTATGCCCCTGGGGTTAAAACTGCCAAAGCCGTAAGGGTTGCAGTGTTACATAGAGTTATGTAGTGAAATATTGTTCTCTGAAACTACTATGGCAAGAGCTTTGATATTTAGCATAGTGACACTTTTAGATGTTCTTTACCAATATTGCTGAAATGGTTTGGGTCTGTTGCATATCTGGGTCATACTAGCTAAAAATAGATTTTTTTCAATGAAAAGTCTTCCTGTGTGAAACCATCAATGTACAAAATATTTGACAGCACACTTAATTTTCAAGTTCATCAGCAAGATTTCTTAAATTATGTCTCTGGGGTGAAAAGTGATCCCACCCCAGAGGTCATGTGACCCTTGTGTCGGTTTTTCCAGGTGAGCGATATTTAGTCCCGCATGGGCCTCTTGTTCTAAAAAAGCAATCGTGTCGGGGCCCTGTGCTTGCAATGTCATTTGGATACTCGCTCCGCCACGGTAATGCCCCTGGTAATGCCTCCTCAACATACCATAACATTTTTCCTCTATGTTGATAAAAGAATAGCTTGTTTCCTGCTCCAGTTTTCTCTCTCTCTCTGCAGCTTCCACATAAGCTATTCTTTCCCCCAGCATATTCGAGAAGAAAGTCTCCTTTGTTGAAGAAGTTGGTAGCAGTTACTCCAAATCCTGAAATATAAACATATAACATATAAATATAATGAGTGCGTGTGGTGGGTTTTCAGTCATAATTATGGAGACATGTCTACTTGAGACGGCTATAATGTTGCCACACTTATATAGCATGCCATAAACACACATGAGGTTATGCCACACCCAAAAATATTATACTATGTTAAGCCAACACAAGGTCGTGTGACTCACAAGAAAGGGCAAATTTATTCCCTCAACTTCGGCGCATCAGATCTGGTGATGTGAACTACTGCAACATTTCTTTACCGATTGACATCAAACTTTGCATGTGCATTTATAAAGAAGTGCTTATTTGTGTCGCCTATTTTCATGCAAGTTGTCCCAAGAAGAATAGAATAATTGTCCTTGATTGGAACTTATTTGACTGAAAAAGCTTGTGACACAAACTCCTACATTTCTTTGCCAATTGACATCAAACTTTGTATATATTGTATTTGCAAGTCATATGGCCAATGCAGCTGTTACAAAAAAATAGAAAATGGATTCCAGTCAATAACTTACGATTACATATATAGACTAAATTTGACCAAACTTTGTATTTTGCAAGGTCAACAGGCCTAGGTCAATGTTGCTGTTTACAGTGTTTAGTGGTAGTAAAACTAGAAAAATGGTTTCAAGTCAACAACTTCAGATTAGGTAGGCCAATTGTGACCAAACGTTGTATTTATGATTAGTTAACATGAAGACCTAGCTTGGGATTGTACTTTGGGTGTCATAGGTTCAAGGTTGTTGTAACTAAAAAATATGCATTCCAACAATAACTTCAGATTTTGACCAAACGTTTTATTTAGCAAGCCTGCATTAGGAAGTAGCTTGAGATTGTATTTCTGGGCTCAATGATCAATGCTAATGTCACTTTTACATAAACAGACAAAATAGTTTCTGGTCCATAACTTCCGATTGGATAGACCAATTATGATCAAACTTTGTATTTAGTAAGCTTGCATTAAGACCTAGCTAAAGATTAGTTAGTAAAACCTTGAAAACCTGGTTTCATGGCATTGCCACATTTCTCATCTTTCATGTCTTCCATGGAATTACAGAGTTATGGCTGGCCCCTGAATGAGCTTTAAAAATCTTGTAAAGCAAACGACTTCTAAATTGCTGTGCCAATTCAGATAAAATTGTTTACAAGATATGCAGGGTGTGGTATTCATCACCTTCAGTGATCAATAGTTATGGTTATTGTAATAAAGCTGTAACTAAGTCCACAGAAGTCCAATGTAGAAATAGAATAACCACCATGTAGCAATAAATACCTTGAAGTGCTTCGAACAACCAGTTTCAAAGGCAGTATAGATGTCCAAAGAACTACTAAAATAAAAACTAACTTTATGGGAAAATTTTGGAGCTAATATGAGGACTGTTTGGAACTTAGAAAACGCTCAGATTACCTATTATCAGATCATCTATTATATGAAGTCATGTATTTAGTGTGTATTATATAAATTATATGCTATAGGGCTCCTGATAAGGGGAGTAATCTTTATTTCTGTATAAAACTCTGTGGTGTCACTTCAAGACGATTCTTATGAGTAGTCAGACAATATGATTTGGTGCTGAAATGATTGAGAAAATGTTTGATTTGTTAGTTTCCTCCCTTTTATCTGGAGCCCTGATTAAACTGTTACTGTGGCAGGGTTGTTGTTACTGTCCATTCCTAACTGTTCTTATGTCTATGAAACAAGCCCAGTACTCTTGATCCCTCCTCCGCGGAAGAAAATAATTCCAATCTATACAGTCATGAAAATGTATCGGAAGAAATATTTTCTTAATTATAGTAGGTGGTAACTTAAAGCAGGCTGAAAGTAAAGCAGAATGCGCCTTAGGGCGCATTCTGCTTTACTTTCAACCTGCTTTAAATAGTCACCTATTTTCAAATTTAGAAACAGGCTAAAGGGTTAACCTTTCTCCTGCTATTAGTCAATATTGAAGCTTTTGGAAACAGTGTAGACCCAGATCAGACGGTGTATGAAGGAGCTATCTGATCTTGATCGTCACTGTTTTTCAATAGAATCTAATCTTAAAAAAGCCAATAACAGTTATTAATTACTAATCGTTCAGATGATAGATGTTCAGAGTGGGTGCAGTTTTGTAAATGAATATTCAGAAGGAGAGGGGTTAAGAATTGTCAGTTGAGTTTTGTTCTGTATACGTTGTACATGTATATGATGGTTAACTTTTAAATTGTGATCAGGTGTAAATAAACAACTAATAAGTTGATGTGTCAGTGTTTTGATTATAGGAGTTAATGGCATTATTATTTGTTAATGTTTTTACTTCAACTTTTAAGCTGTTACCTGTTGTAATATCGAACCAACTGGCCTTCTGTTTAATGGATGTAATAAAGGATGTTTTGTCCAGAGCTATTTTTCCAAATCTTCAAGAACGAAGCCTTTTGGATATTTTTACCTGTCTAAAACTTGCACATGAGTGAAAAACCATACCAGTTAACAGACCATTTAAAGGAATGCAGATTAATTGTTTTTTATCTCGTACACAAGTTTAACTGTATTCTGAAAAGAAAACATGTTTTGCATTCATTAATACAATCAAACTTACACCCCGGTGGACATAGTCCAGGGGTAAAGCCCCCGATTACTACGTCATGCAGGGGTCGTGAGTTCGATCCCCCGCCGGACCAAGTCTTTCGAATGAGACTTTATAAACCGAGGTCTGATGTATCAGTGCTTTACACTGGGCATATAAAAGAACCAGAGAACTCTTTCGATAATAAAAGTAGTGCATTGCGCCCAGTCCCCTGTATCCGCTTCCCTCTCTCTGGGGCGTCTAAGTAGCCACTTGATGGCAGAAACGGACGTTAACAAACAAACAAATCAAACTTACATTAACCCCTTCACTGCCTTACTCCAAGTAAAGTAGTTATTTGCAAACAGTTTGGATCCTGTTCAGATCCAGGAATGCAGAGTCTGATCGGGATCCAAATTTACAATCACTTCAATTAGATCTACTCTTCTAAGGTCAGCATACCTAAAAATAATATTTTAGCACATAAGTTGTATTTTAACTCTTATCATGTGCTGAACTGTTGTCTGCATCAAATATATATTTTGTCTACGAAAACAGTTTAAATTCTGCTTTTTTAAACTGAAAAAAGTTGAAAATGAGTGACATACGGGCCCAAAATAACGGTTTAGATCCAGATCCAGGGCTTTTTTTTCTAAAAATTTGAAAGGGCCTTAGCCTTTCATTTTGGGAAATTCAAACGCGATTTTTGGCCGAATTGGGAAAGAAAACTGAAGTTTAAGACACTTAAAAACTAAATGAAAGTCTACATAAATACAGAAAATAGAAAGTTGTTTTAATTTGATAATTGAAAACAAAGTTGTTGTGCAATTGGGAAGTCACCTGTTATGGACCCATGTTATAGAAGGAAATAAAGCCCTGAGTTCAGATGATTCGTTTCACGATGTCCGACCTAGATCCAAACTGTTTAGCCAAGAACATCGCGCTTAGCATGATAGGGGTTATGTCAAACTTATTTCTTGTACAATATTTGCAGCCGAAAATGGTACCGCAATATGTAATGGAATGATGTCAGTTTTACAACAAGCCTTAATTTACCGGAAATTCGGTAACCTTAGGTTGACGAGTTCTCTGTAAATTACCATAAAAAGATCTAGGGAAAAATTAAAATTGCAGATCAAATCTAACAAATTTTCCGGTCTACATGACCAATTTCAAGGCCTAAATACCAAATCCCTCTTTCAATTGTAAAGTAATCAAGGTTTTATTGAAAGCTTTGTTTTTTCTTCAAGCTTAAGCATTTCACCCTCTAAATATGCGTATCGAAAGTGAAAGTACTCTATTGAGTATTATTTTCAATTTGGCACTCAAATTGAGTTAGAATCGAATAATCGTCTGAGAAATATGTAAATATAAACATATTTTCTGCTTAATTTTTAAATGTAAGACATATAGATAGGGTGCAATTACTTGCGATCTGAATATCGATTCAATCTATGTATGCAACATAAATCAATTACGTCATACTGTAGAGCCACATATATTATTTATTATCATTAATATACATGCTATTTTTGCAGGAATGTAACGCTAAATTTTATGTGACGTCACAACAGGTGCCCGTTCAGCCCGGATCGCTTTTGTTGCAAATGCAGCCTTTCCGCTTTATTCATTTCCTTGATTATGTCCCCTGATGACTGTGGCGGCCATATTAGAAAAGCGAAGTTTGATCGTTAATTGGCAAGTATTTTATAGAAATATCGCATTTAGAGTCACTAAATACGTAAATATAGCTCACAAACTTTATCTAGTTAACTTTGCTGGACATCTGTCCTCGCCTCTTTACCTCAGAAACGTTAAAATTTGACGGATGCTCTCCCGGAAAATGAGGGAGTGCCATTACGGAACAAAGACAGATCGACAATAATAAGTTTTACTGTATGACGATATTCCGACACCGGTGAACAGAAATACACCTCTCAAATTGCAGTCTAACATTGTTTTGAACTTATGTCATCGTGTTCTAGTAAATATATTGTGAATTAGGGGATATTTTTCGAGTAATTTGTTGGGTAGAAAAACGACCGGATGGCGTCAATCGCCGAGCTCGACCTACATTTTAGTTTTTGTTCTTTGAACAGGTACTTGCATATATACTGATGTTTATAGTGGTCTTTTATTATTAAGCTGGTGTTTTATGATGAGATGAGATATGCAATGCACAGTTTAAAGAAATCTTTTAACCCGTGGCCTTGAAAATTTGGCCTGGGCCATCATGTACATGTGTTCTTATGACAAGTCCACAGGGTTGTGATTTATTGAAGCATCAGACATGTATGAATTAACCCATTTTATGTTGATTTTTTTCAAATGCACCATGGTGACATTCCACTTTTGAAAAATAACCTTAATTTCTTTTGGACTGTTTTTAAGGAAGAAAAAAAAAGCATTGAATCCAGGTCTACACTGCTTACAACATTTACAAATTAACCCCTAATCCAGCATCACAAGCTTACACATGTATACACTCCCTCAGCTCAAATAAACATGAATGATGTAAACAAAATCTTGAAAACGGATAGAAACTTTGAAGAGCACACCCTGACAGTCATCACTCTAACCTTTGCCATGGCAACCAAAATACATTTTGCTCTAATTTTTTCATTTTCGAGCCATATCATGTTTTAGACCAAACTCCCAATTAAGGACAGTGACATCATTGGTGACCCAAAAGGGCTTTAACAAGATGTGATACATACATATAATTATTAATGAATCATGATAATCAAACAATTAGCTGATGGCTATTGTACAAACAATGAAACATGCATTTTAAAATAAATTGCTTATGACAATGTAGATTGTTCTCTTGCTCTGGATTGTCCATTTATAGTAATTTAATCCATTAACTCAGAGCAATAGATTCATACCTTGGATATTTCGGCTTTGATACCCACTGACTACTTCTCAGTGTGTTGATGAAGGCTTTGCGACAAAGCCGAAATATCCAAGGTATGAATCTATTGCTCTGAGTTAATGGATTAAATTACTATAAATGCTTATGACTTGCTCCTTCTCAGGAAAAACTGAATTGCCAGTCTTGCTTCTTAGATTATCAAATCATCAAACTGGTTGTTTAAAATCTTACTTATGGTTGTTTTCCAACACAGGTCCTGCAGGGTCCTCATCTTCAGACTCAATTTTTTTTGCAACTTTTGTTTTTGTTTACGGTCTGGTTAAAGTCATTTCACTTTTAAAATTATAAAGTTTTTAGCTCGCCAGACCACTTCTATAAAGTACAAGACAAGCTTATGATCTAGTCATCTACCCCGTCCCGGCATAGTCATCGATGTCATCATCTCAACATGACCGACGTAAACAATTTTATGGAGGAAAGTGTTGGTGAAAACTATTTGTCTAAAATTTGTAGTTATAACTAATTGGCATAAAAAAAAAATTGACATAACAGGGTTCGACATTAACTTTTTTTTCACTAGACATTCGGTCTTGTAGCCTGCAAACATTACTAGACCAGACCAAAAAGTTGGTAGACCAAACAGAAACAACTAAATCTTTGGTAAACTTTATAATTTCGCAAAACTTTCTCTGTCTTTTTTGCTTTTCATAGCGTGTCTCTGACTCCGCCGTAGCTGTACTCGCCCTTTTCTCTTCCTTTTTCTTACCAATAAAACCGAAGCTGAATAAATATGACATGATTTGACGTTTCGATGTACACAAAGTAAAAAGCGTTCGCTCAATGTCGTACTTATGCTTCGCAGAAAAATGGATATTTTCGTTAACAAGAACAAATAATATATCAGAACTTGGATTGATTTCGGTTTCGCACGTAAACAATGATACAAAATTGTGTTTTAGGTGAACTAATTACATTGTAGATACTTACGACAATCATGGTAGTGAAAAGCGTTGGAAAGTGTAATATCCGGTGACTACCGAGAAATATCGGTTCGCAGAATAAGTTGTCATTTTCAATCCCAAAAACTGAGACTGCAGTTACATTTTCGGATATTGTACCTTTCTAATTAAAAATGATCAATTCTAAAAACATTCAAAACGTAACTGTTAACAACACAATCAGGTGTTTTAAGTAGAACGCGAGATGATCAATTAATCACACCGATATTTTTCGTAACTGAACCGGATTTTACTCTTCGCACTAGTTACTGACTACTGCTAATTTTAGAACAAGGATTTCCCGACTGCAAGTTTTATTTAGATGCGGAAACAGTTTTGAGGTCTGAACAACCTGCTTGTCTGAAACCACATTGGCGAACTTGGCAGGATTTTTAGCTTGATCATAACGATGTCCTTTTCTGAATGCGTGAATTAAAAAAAAACATCTTCAGATTTTAACTAGACCATTCGGGTTAGTAACTACGAGGGATCACTAGACCGAACATCGCCGTTACTAGTGAATGTCTATCGGACGTAGGCCAATGTCGAACCCTGCATAAAAAAGTTATCGCTCTGCTTGATCTTGAACTAAGGGGCCACATTTAGATTTCAAAATCTGCGCTTAGGTTTCGGAAAAATGCTCTAAACTCTTTATAACCCTTGATGTATACCGTATTGCTTTCATATTTGGTATGCAATGTATATGGACAAGACCTTTTCAAGCAGGCAAAAAGTTTGACTTTCTTGACCTTGAACTTGGGGCCCACATGTGTATGGACAAGACCTTTTCAAGCAGGCAAAAAGTTTGACTTTCTTGACTTTTTTATTTTTACCTTGAACTTGGGGCCCACATGTATAATGGACAAGACCTTTTCAAGCATGCAAAAAGTTTGACCTTGAACTTATAGCCCATGTTTAGGTTTGATAAAATGCTTAAACTCCTATGTCCCTTGAACGGTACCGGGGAACGGACCCGTTCCCAATTCGAGATGGACCCTTCCCAATTTGACGACCGGACCCTTCCCAATCAAAAGAAATCAATTATCGGACCTGTTCCCAATCAAAATAAACATATTTGCCAATTATCAATTACATTTTCCCTTTAAATCATAGCAAACCATCCATATTCCAACTTATCTTTGGCTACAATGAATGTAAACAAAGTTATGCAACTCCATTGACATTTTTGGGAGTATGTATAAAACAATACCAGTGAGTACGGCCGGATTTCGGAAACGGTCTGGGCGAAGATTTATACATGCCCCTTCATCGAGACTGGTTAATGTTGCGTGATCGCAAAATCCACTGAAATTGATAAGAGTTTACAAACCCAGTCTGACTCTGTTTACCATCATTTATAAAATAGAACACCTACAATTAAAACAATCATGAGCCATAATTCAAAGTATTACAGAATTGTTTTGAACAAGACGATAATGAAAAACTTGAATCTAGATCACTGCCTTTTAACACTCGCGAGCGTGATTGGCAGTGAGTATCCAGAGATAGATAAGATAAGATTTTGGACTTTACCAAGTCATCAACTCTGTCTCGGCCGCAACCGCGTCTACTGTGAGTAACACACCCAGCGTAGATTTAGTTTCTACACCATGTTTACCATCATAAACAGTTCTAACGGTTTAGTAACTTAAATTCCCAATTTCTGCGTTGTCATCATTTCAAAACTCGTTTTTCCCAATTTGACTTGAAAAATTTCCAATCTGAGGGGTACCGGACCTGTTCCCAATTGGGTGAAAAAAAAACGCTGATCTATTATGTGTATATGGACAAGACAAGACGTCCTATGTGACCCTTAACTCGGGCTCTGCTTTTAAGTTTTCAAACTGCGCCACCATTGAGTGAGCTCTTATGTCTCTCTGACAACTCTTATTAACAGTTGAAGTGTACGTGCTGTATAAGTTGAGTGTAGGTAATTATTTGTACTTGTTGGTGAAAAGCTATGTAGAAAGTTAACAAATAGCATTTGAATAAACTGTATTGTATTTCCAGAATATGGCTACAGACTCTTTGGACCTTATCTCAGTCCTGGCATATGTCAGGTATGAGCTGTCAGACATCCTTTCAAAATGCACATCTTTCAAAACCATGCGAGAGAGGACCATGTTCCTGTTGGCCTTCCTCGAGAGCCGAGAGATGTCATTTGGTCAGCCTGAGGGTGCTGAATCAGATGAGCAACAGAATGATGCAGAGATAATAAAGTCTGAGGTGATCGATGATGAGGACACGTTGGAAGATACTGACAATCAAGTGGTTGGCTTCAGTGCAGACAATGATGACATAGAATTTCATCATATAGAATGGAAGGCAGAAGCTCTTGCCAAAAATGGCAAAGAGGATCATGTAGGCGACGAATCCAAGGAGGATAATACACATGACAAGGAAAACAAGGTGGGCTTATATACATATTACTAAAAGTTTGCTAAGTACCAAGGGTAAATAAAACCTCCTTAGTTACCAATGCACTGAGCCTATCACTTCCTCACCCCATAAGTTCCAACTTTTATACATATTCGATTCCTTCCAAATTTGAAGATATTATTTCATAGGGTTCAATTTATGAATTCTGGTAACTTCAGTTCTACATTGTAATGATCTTAGAGATGTTATTCTTTGGTAAAAACTATGTTTTACCTTTCAATGTTCAGTTGTACCCATTATAACATCTCTAAGTGCAACCCCTGCTAAAGGCCCGTGTTTAGTTTTTGAAATCTGTGTTTAGGTTTAGAAAAATGCTTGTAACTAAACTCCTATCATTATGTCCCTTGAGGTATTTCTTTCATATTTGATATGCATGTGTATATGGACAAATCCTTTCCATTTTGTGCATGCACAAAGTTTTTACCCGCTGAAACTCAAACTCTTTATTAGAAATTAGCGTATTGTGTCGAAGGTTATAAAATATTTATTGTTTACGAAATTATTATTCTTTAGTTTGAAATTATCGAAGCAGTACCGAGATATGTAACATGAATGGAAAATTTTACCGGAATTTTAGCCAGCAAGTGCACACACATGCACAGAATGACCATAGAAAGGCGGCAATAGTAAATAGAAATTACTGTCAATCACAGCCACCTTTCGGTTTATATTATGAGGATGTCCTCTGGGTTAAAGATGCTTTTTAGTGCTGATAAAAAATTTGGGTCTAGAAAACGTAGGTTACACATCAGGTTGCGTCAGGCATCAATTTTCTGTGCCAAAAATACGCTCTCAAGAAAATACTGAGTGCATCCTGCTTTAAATGGTCATCAATCTTCATTATTAGAAACATGCAATTGAGTATTTAACCCTTTACCTCATAGAAGCGCCTTTTAGCCCATTCAGTTTATTCCTCCGCCGAAGAAAATAGTTCCAATTTATACAGTCATGAATATGTATCATTAGGAATAGTTTCTTTATTCTTACAGGAAGTAGCTTAAAGCAGGCTGAAAGTAAAGCAGAATGCGCCTTAAGGCGCATTCTGCTTTACTTTTAGCCTGCTTTTAGTAGTCACCTATTTTCAAAACTAGAAACAGGCTATGGGGTAATGGGTCAAAGTATACAATGGCTTATTGTGTATTTCAGGAAGAGGGAGAGACTACGTCTCCTAGGAACAAGGCCAGTACATGTGACTTCTGCGACAAGAAGTTCACCACTAGAAGTGGTCTTCTGAAGCACAGAAAGCTTCATACCGGTATCCCCTCCTTCACCTGCTGGTGGTGTAACGAGAACTTCAAGCGTAAAGATGAGTACAAGCTGCATCTTGTTAGAGCCGGCCATATCAACATTGCTGGCAAGAAAGTGGACGAGAAAGGACTGATTGGAGAGAATGAGCTGACGAAGTACATGAAGAAATTGCAGACTTGTGAAACCTGTGGCAAGATCTTTGACAAGCAGAGTGCATACAGGAAACACATGAGGGCCCACAGGAAGCGCAAAGCCAACTTGGTGAGTAGAACAGACTGATAATTTTACCTGTGCATCCCGAGTTCTATACTCACTAAATTTGCCAGGGACTCATTATTTAAAAAGTTGCGAGTCCCCATAGACCCATAGCTTTTCTGGCCTTTATTAACCTATTACTCATAAGCAAATGGTAGCTTAAAGTAGGTTGAAAGTAAAGCAGAATGTGCCTTAAGGCACATTCTGCTTTACTTTCAACCTGCTTTAAGTGGTCCCCTGTCTTCAAAACTAGAAATAAGTTAATAATTTTTCACCTCAAAGACCCAATTATTGTCTCAAGAACGAATTGTTTTACAGAATATGCATCCTGAGGACTCATTCATTTGATTTCTAAAATTATCACTGTAGAACAGACTGATAAGACCAGCAGTCTCAAACATTGTAAATAGTTTTAACCCATTTCCCCATAAATAAGCCTTTAAATTATTCCTGCTCTGAAAAAATAGTTTGGCTTTATACAGTTATAAATATGTACCATAAGAAACATTATCTGGTTATCTAGTTATGAATATGTAACATAAGAAATATTATCTTTATCCTAGCAGATGTAGATTTAAGTAGACTGAAAGTAAATTTTGAATATGTCCTCAAGGTGCATAGTGCTTAACTTTCAACCTGTATAACAAAGTGTGGACCAGCAACTTTGACAAGGAGATTGTTAACAATTCCAGGTGTCTTTTCATCATATTTGAAGTCTTTTAGGTCCATAAGCACTTTTAATGTAATTAGCATCTATAGACATCTGTAATGTGAAAAATACTTGTGGCAGAAAAGTTTGGCACGTTTAACGACGAAATAGTGCACTTTTGCTATACAGAGATATATTATAAATATGTATGTACATGTAGTGCATTTTAGCAGAAATTTAGCTATACATGTACATTATACAGATGCATACAAGTATTATGGAAAATGGATGAAATCAGCCAATGTTTGCAAATAGAATATTAACAGATCAAGGGTTTTCTTCAAATTCACTCATTATTAATATTTAAAGTTACACAACTAATTTGACTCCAGCACCTGATGATTTCCCAATGCAGCTGTTGATTGAGGTTGGCATTAACTACCGTAGTATTCCATTCTTCTGCAACAATGTTTTTTGTAAAACAGGGGTGTTAAAGCCCCAAAATTATCATTGCTAGAAAATATCAATTCTCTGACTTTATTCTTCAAAAAAAACCACACCAGAAACTAGGTTATGGAGTGTTTAAGTGTCTTTACCTTTGCAAATAGTATAGACCCAAATCAGAGTGCTCCTGGGTGAGTCCTTTGTATAGGGTGTATTCCCTGTTTGTCTGATTTTAAATTATTTAGAGATTTTTTTAAATCATTTTATTCTGTCACACACAATCAAACATACACACAAATAAATACTATAAAGTACAATCATTATTATGGTTTTAACTCTTTTCATCGTAGAGATAACTTTTTGGTCCCTTACTACTCTCTTGTCAAAGAGCATTGGATTCTTGCTGTATCCAGACAAGTGGGTGTCTAAAGGATTTTCCTGTTAAAATTCAGCCTTCTCTAAGCACCTACCTGTCATAAAACAGAATACAAACTTGGGGAAGGGTTAATGAGACTGCATCACGGGAGAAAATTCAACAGGATCTACCTAGATACTTGTTGTCACACTGATGTTCTGTTTCAAATAGATCATTCAATATGAACTTGCCAAAATAAAATCGATACTTTTAGAAAAATGAAATATTCCATTCTTCAATTCTCGTGCGTATTTGATGGCAGAAACGGACGTTAACAAACCAACCAAACCTCTATCGGTCGTAAACTATTTCCCGGAACTCCCGCGAAACATACACCTATAAAGACGTAATTTGTTAATTTCACATCAACTATCAATACTGTCATTCTAAATGGGTGTGTATAACGTCCACATTCATTGGATGTTTTAAAAAAGATGCGGGGAATTACCTTTCTTGTAGCCAATAAAACAAGTAAAGACGTGTAAAAGTTCGAAGAACAGTGCACGTTTTAATTCTCCATTTCCGAAATTTGGAAGACTGTTTGTTTCTGTTAAGTGATTATTAATAAAGATTATTATATGGAAAGTATTTCCTTCCAAGAAATTAATTTCGGTTTTAAATCTGTATCCACCTAAAATGTTCGTTTGTCGAGCATATTCGGAATTCATATATTCTTACTCTAATTGGCCCTGTATCGAGCAAATTTTGCCAAAATCCGACTCGCCAATTTGCGTTTTAATGTAAAGTAACGTCTCGATTCGTGGCAATTTTGTTCAGTCTTCAAAATTGTTAATAATCATACAAATGTTTAAATTCGGGGAAAGAAGTGTCATATATTCTGGTTTTCAACTATATGCTGACTTATTGTTTGCACGCGCGTTTCCAGTTAATCCGGCTTCAGTCGTACACTCTCTCTATGCGGGGTACCACACCAGGTGCATATGTGTATCGGTCGATTACTCGTTGATTGTTTATGACACGCGTGTGTCACATTGCACTAATTGGCAATAATGGGATTAGCGACAGTAAGTAGGATCGCTTGGGGCAGCAGGGCGGTACATATCAAATGGATAGGGGCACTAGGGCGGATCCTTTAAAGGAAATAAGGGCACAAGGGTGGGCTGCCCCGCAATTCCGCATTGGCTAAAACACTACATGTGGTAATGGGTTTAACACCAGCTCAGGGAAGGAAGAATTTGATTGGGTCTATTTTGAACGCTGAAAACAAATATTCTTGTTTTACACCACAGCACGCTTAGCTTAGAAATATGGCACATCTATCTACAGGTCTTCTATTAAGACTGTTTTGTCTCTGGGATCAAAATTAACCACACTCCACAACCAGTGTTACATAGTTATGATTATAGTGAATTCTTCAAGACGGTTACAATATTGCTGGAATAGTTTCTCTCAGTTGCATTTCTAGGTTAGAGTTCTACACATAGGTTAAGTTTATGTCTTCTTATCTGAAACCAGTGTCCATGTTTTTGAGCGTTTGAGTTGAGTCTGAAATCATTTAGCATTTGATTGGTCAGATTTGAGCCTAGGTTCAAATCTGACCAATCAAATGCTTGAGATCAAACTCAAACTCAACTCAAATGCTTTTATAAACTTGCGCTTGGTCAGAATCTCAGAACTTAGGGCAATTTCCATAAAGCATTATCCATAGCTCCTACATAAAGTCTGAACAAATTATTCCCTGGTTTAAAATGATGTCACCCTGGGTGATTTCCAAGTTGGCAATTATGGGCTACATGGCTCTCAGTCTCTTGTCTTCAATTGTAGTCAAACCTGTGTTAAGCTACGGTTAAATGAAAATGCTTGATTGTAACCTTTATTCAGGGCTCCAGATAAGAGGGAGTAAACTGAACAAACTCAATGTTTTCTCACTAATATCGAACACCAAATTCTATGGTGTTACTACTCATTAGAATCGTCTCTGAGAGGATTCTAATGAGTAGTGACACCATAGGGTTTATTACAGAAATAAAGAATTTAGTTTTAGAAATACTCCCCTTATCCGGAGCTCTGTTTATAGAAAAGAGACTGCTTAATGCATTATAAAAGTAATTAATGCAGAAGACTCCTATAAGAGTGGTTGCATTATTTTGTCCGGCATATCTAAAGTAGTTAAATGCATTTATGAGAGTAAAAACTCTCTATATTACCACTGAATTGTGTTAATTATTAGGTGATTACAACAGGTAAATTCTTCAAACAAGGTGGCACTAAAACAAAAATTTCCTTAAGGAGCTTTCTGGTTTTTAGCTCACCTGGCAAGTAGTGCCAAGGTGAGCTATTTTGATCGTCCGGTGTCGTGCGTCGTTCGTCGTCAACAATTTCTTTGAACAACATCTCCTCTGAAACTACTAGATGGATTTTTACCAAACTTGGCTGGAATGATCCTTGTATTGTCCTCTTTCAAAGTTGTTCAAATACTTCCGGTCCATTGCATATCTAGGTCACAGGAGCTAAAAATAGATTTTTTCAATGAAAACTTAAAAAATCTTCTTGTCTGAAACCACAGTACACTGAGATAAGATATTTGGCACAAAGCATCATCTTCAGGTCCTCTATCAAGATTGTTCAAATTATGTCCCTTGGGTCAAGAATGACCCCGCCCCGGGGGTCGTAATTTTACATAGAGTTATATATTGAAATCTTCAAACATCATTTTCTCTGAAACTAATATAGCCAGAGCTTTGATATTTTGCATGTGGACCTTTTTAGAAGCCATTAACATATATTGTAAATATAGTTCCGGTCCGTTGCATATCTAGGTCACAGGAGCTAAAAATAAGATTTTTTCAATGAAAACTTAAAAAATCTTCTTGTCTGAAACCACAGTACCCTGAGCTTAGATATTTGGCACAAAGCAATGTCTTCAGGTCCTCTATCAATATTGTTCAAATTATGTCCCTTGGGTAAAAAATGACCCGGCCCCGGGGGTCGTAATTTTTACATCTATAGAGTTATATATTGAAATCTTCAAACATCATTTTCTCTGAAACTAATATGGCCAGAGCTTTGATATTTTGCATGTGGACACTTCTAGAAGCCCTTAACCTATATTGTGAATATAGTTCCGGTCCGTTGCATATCTAGGTCAACGGAGCTAAAAATAGATTTTACCAATGAAAACTTAAAAAATCTTGTCTGAAACCACAGTACCTATTGCTTAGATATTTGGCACAAAGCATTGTCTTCAGGTTCTCTATCAAGATTGTTCAAATTATGTCCCTGGGGTCAAAAATTATCCCGCCCCTTGGGATCGTAATTTTACATATTAAAGTTATATATAGTGAAATCTTCATACATCTTTATCTGAAACTAATATGGCTAGAGTTTTGACTTCTAGAAGCCCTTAAACAATATTGTAAATATGGTTCCGGTCCGTTGCATTTCTAGGTCACAGGAGCTAAAAATAGATTTTTTCAATGAAAACTTAAAAAATCTTCTTGTCTGAAACCACAGTGCCCTAAGCTTAGATATTTGGCACAAAGCATCTTCTTTAGGTTTTCTTTCAAGATTGTACAAAATATGTCCCTGGGATAAAAAATGATCCCGCCCTGGGGGTCATGTGACCCTTGTGTTGGTTTTTCCAGGTGAGCGATATTTAGGCCCGCATGGGCCTCTTGTTACTATCACCTTGCTTTAAGCTGTCGCCTGTCTTTTTTATGCAATCAATTAGCTTTCATTTAGTTGTCCTAATAGAGAGGTTTTCCTGTACTACCATTGAACACTGCAGACTAATCCGATTCATTGTTTTATCTACTACCACATTTAACATCTATGAATAAAGCTTTGTGTAATCTTTCTTGAACCCCTTCAGAGCCAAGCTTGACAACACTAAGTTAACATAAATACATTTTGTTAATTGCAAACAGTGTCTCCAGATCAGATGTACATGCACACTGAAATGGCAGTGAAAGGGGTAAAAAAAGATACATAAATTATGTTGATTTTCTTTAAATTTCAGGGAGAAGCCCCTGCGAATCCAAATCCGCATAACCAATGCAACTTCTGCGGGAAGAAGTTTAAGAGTAGAAGTGGTCTTATCAAGCACAGAAAACTTCACTCAGGCTTGCATCCTTTCACTTGCTCTTGGTGTAAGAAAGCCTTCAAACGCCGAGAGGACATCAAGCTTCATCTGGTCAGGGAAGGCCATATTAATTTGCCTGATAAGAAGAAAGACGAAGCAGGTCTCCTGACTGAAGAGGAACTAAATGATTTTGTTGCAAAGATTTTGACTTGCGAGTTCTGTGACAAAATCTTTGACAGGGAGAGTAGCTTCAGAAGCCATATGAAAGTTCATGTAAATGATGTGCCCGGAGAGCCAGCCCTCACTACAGCCGCCAATGCTACAAGCCCCACTACAGGCAACACTACAGGCATTGCTACAGGGAATACTGCAGCCAACACAGCAGTCAACGCTACAATGAATGCCAGCAGGAATCCAGGCCAAGCAAAGGGCAGAGATGAGCAAGACAATAGTGAAACATTCTTGCAAATGATGTACAATGACAGTTATGACTACCATTATAAACAAAGACAAGATCAGTACGGGAACAAAGATGGGCAAGGGCAACCACAAGGGGCAGGAAATGGTGGTATTGATGACAATACTCTAGCCGACTTGGTGTCCAAGTACTCAGGGAATGGTGAGCCAGAGAGAATAAGACCATACAGCTGTCCATTTTGTCCATTTTCCACATACCAGCCCGGCAGATTGAAGGAGCATGAGCGTAAGCACACTGGAGAAAGACCATTTGAGTGTGAAAAGTGTCAAAGGCGTTTCACACTAGAAAGATCCTTGAAGCTGCATCAAAAGCTCCATGAAACTGACAAAAAATTTGAATGTGAAACTTGCAAGAAAAAGTTTACCTGTAGGTCACATCTCGTTGCCCATGAGTACCATCATACAGGGATCAGTAAATTCAACTGCGCTACTTGTACATCCTCGTTTTCAACCAAGGCAGGACTTCAGCGCCACATGAATTTCCATTTAGGAAAGAAAGATCACATTTGTGATAAATGTGGAAAAGCATTTTATGCAAAAAGTGAGCTGTCTGGTCATATTCGTTTGCACCACAGGAAGAGAGTATACAACTTCAAATGTGAAATATGTGACAAAGCATTTATCCAACGTGGAGATCTAAATAAGCACATGACTGTTCACTCTGATTCGAAGCCATTTATGTGCGCCAGCTGTGGTAAAGGGTTTTCCCGCAAGACATACCTCACCAAACACATGATTATCCACTCGCCCGATAAGCCGTACAAATGCAACACTTGTAACAAGCAGTTTTCATTTGTGAGTAACCTGGTAACTCATGAGAGGATCCACACGGGAGAGAAGCCCTATGCCTGTGATGTGTGCGGAAAGAGGTCGTCAGACGTCGCCAATCATATTAAACATATGAAGGCCCACAACGGTGACAGGCCTACTTCAGTGAGCAAACACCACCGTCAATCACATATAAATCGTGGTTTGGCTCCACCACAAAATACGCACAGTACACACAGTACGCACAGTACACACAATCCCCATACTACTCACACTACTCATACTACTCATACAGCACATCCAGCCCATAGTGCACATCTGAATACACACAGTACTCTTAGTACACATAGTACACACAGTCAGCATAGCCAGCATAGTAATGTTGTCCTTGATGATCAACCTATGGATGTCTCCATGAATAACAGGCATGTTGTTAAGTTTCCTACAGCAGCTACTGCCTTCCCGGATACAGATCGCAATAGGCACATCAAGTTCCCAGCAACATCAACCCCAGCCTTCCCGGATACAGATCCTATTGCCAGAACCTACAGGAATTTCTCGTACCTACCTGAAAACCAGTTTCCGGTGGCAGCGTATTCTTTCATGCAGTGATAAAGATTTAAGCCATAATACGTACAAGCCTGCTGAATGGTGAAAGTTGAGTGTTAATTATTGATATAAATCTATAGCCCATTGATTATCAAAGCTGTAGATTAGGGGAGAATTGTTTTAAATGCTTAAATCATTATGTATTGGCCAAACCCTCTATTGTAATATTCATTACAATTGTCTCGTCAAAGTCATTCTAATTAGTAGTCACAACATAGGGTTGGGTTAAGATATAAGAAAATGAGAGGAATTATTTACTATCTTATATCTGGAGCCATGGATCGTTATTATATAGCCGAGGTTTATAATGTTTACCACTAAGTGAGTACTTAGCATGGTGCCTAACCAAGTTCGTATGTGTACATAGAGAATGGGATGCACAGTGTAGGAAATAACAATGATTGTAATTTAGGGATCAGTAAGCTTAAGATAGCCAAACAGATCAGCAGATGAATGTTGACAGTTTAACACAAGCACATCTTAGGGAAACTATTAACTCATTGAGCCCAAGTGACGCATATATGCGTCCTCTACCAAAAGTGTACCTGTAAAGAGTACTCTTATCTAATACAAAGTTGAAACAGTGATGTCCCTGATTAGAGGGCTCCTGCAGGAGCCCTCTAATCAGGGACTTCACTGTTTTTCATTTGGTAATACATTATTAAAAAAACAATCCTAAATAGTTGTAAATGGACCAGCCTTTATTGTTAACTGGAATTGTCCATTGGAAGTCTCAGGGGATAAATAAATGAGTTAATATTAATACCTACATCAGAAAAAACCAAACGTGTTAAGAATGCCTGTAAATCGCTTGCGTCTTGAAGTTTGTGCCTTCACTGGTTTTCAACCTTATACAGGACAAATAGACATGATGAAATGAGTGATGTAATCTTTTAAAACGGATTATGTGGATGGAATTTCTCAGGACAACAGTTGAGAAGCCTGGCAGGAATAATATTTTGAAGTTACTGGTGATGACAATTGTTGCAGTATAAGCTGGTTAATATGCATAGCATATGAAATGTAACAAACTGTATAACATTGCTTTACTGAAATCTTCTTTATTATGACATTCCAAAGAAGACCTGTTTATGGTTTAATCTCTTTCAACACTAAGTAGCTCTTGTGGGTCATTATGTACCCATGTAGATCATTTAAGTTACCAAAACATGAACCAGTCTACTTGGAATTCTGGTTAGTTTAATAGATACTGCTCAAAATTATCAAACAGTGTAGACCTTGATTAGAGGGCTCCTATAGGAGCCCTTTGATCTGGGTATGCACTATTTGAAAATGTTATGAGTATATTTAATCAGGTCTGTGGTGTTTTAACCCTTTCCCCAATAGAAGCGCCTTTTAGCGGATATAATTTATTCATCCGCTGAAGAAAGTAGTTCCAATTTAATCAGTAATGAATATGTATTATGGGGAATATTTTCTATATTTTAGCACACGATAGCTTAAAGCAGGCTGAAAGTAAAGCAGAATGCGCCCTAAGGCGCATTCTGCTTTACTTTCAACCTGCTTTAAGTAGTCACCTATCTTAAGTACTAGAAATAGGCTATCAGGTAAAGGGTTAAGACAGCAGCTTTAAGTAAAATGAATATATAGCTACAGTAGGAGATTTCTGATGTAGTTGTATCCTTCATGAATCAGTCAGCTGCCTTAACACCATAGCTTGTTTCTCGTTTTGAAAACTGATTACCACTTAAAGCTGGTTGACAGTAAAGCAGAATGCTCATTAAGGATATTCTGCTTTACTTTCAGCCTATAATAAGTCCCATCTTAAAATGCACTGAAAATACCTTTGATATTTCATGTTCAAGACTTCCTAGCATGGGACTAATTTTAGAACTGGAAAAAGGTGTGTTTACTTAGTAAAGGGTGAAACATAAACAAGCCTGTTTTGGAGTAACTTTTGAAATTGTTTACTGTAAAATAATTCCTGTTTAACAATGATTTTTTTTTAAATTTGAAAAGTTAAATTTGTGCAGATTCCTTGTCGAACATATGTTTAAGAATCATTTTGTAATTATTGAAATCTTTAACAACAACATGCAGAACATGATGTTAAAATTCCCCAAAGGAGCGTTTGACATGATTCTGTAACCACTCTTCAAAATAATTCATACCATGGTGTATAATGCGTATATAATTTTATTACAAATCTGCAGTCGTAATATCGAGGGTTTTTAACTGATTTTATATCAATGTTATAAGATTGTTTATTGTTTTATATAAAAATCATGTAAGATTGTTTATGGAAAGAGGCCCATAATGTATTGCTGAAATGACGAGTGTTTGGATAGCTTGGCGTTGGTATGTGTTGTAGTAAATATACAGTTATTATATAGCATATATAAATATATATATTATTTGTCTTTATAAATAGAAATCTCTTGTTGTGTTGTTTAATACTTCTAGACATTGTAAAATAGACTTGGAAACATTGTTTCAGAATGATTATATGGAATGAGAGTCCAAGGTTATATAGAGTTTTTGTCTGTGATCGTGCTCAAGCATTTAATTGGTCAGAATTGAGCTTTTGCTCAGCAAAAGCTCAAATCTGACCAATCAAATGCTAGAGAATCTTAGAATAAACTTTAAAGCTTAACCTTGAACCCAGAACCATTGTTTTAGAATTAATAAATGAGTCGGACACTTCAGAGTTTTGTAATACTTGTATATAAAAGATAGATGTAAATGTTTGTAAATAATATACTTTCTGTGGTCTTGTTGATACAGATGGTAGCTTGGTTGAAAAATGATGTTGGAACATTTCTTTTTCAAGCAATCTATGCATTATTTAAATTTTAAATTAAATATCTTATTATATATAGTGTGTAATGTTTGCTTTGCTTATTGATCTTGTTTATAGATTTACCCTAATTACTTTTTAACAGGGGGATGGGGTTTGTTTGAGTGTAGCAGTTTTGAACATTTATTGTGAAGTTGATATGACTATAATGTGTACTTATTGATGGCTGGATAGATGCCCTCTGCTTCAAGACTCAATGTGTTGGAGGTTCTCGACTTGATTCGAGACTCCAGATAAAAAATGGTTAACTGACGATTTTCAAAAAATTCTCCTTGATGTCGCCACAAATCCCTGTGTTGTGACTACTCATTAGATTCATCTCTTCAAGACAAGTCTGAAGTTTGGTAACAACATATTGTTTTGTGGATACATAAGGAAGTCAGAACAGTAAAACCTCCCGATAACAACCACTAACTTGCATTATTAGGTGTATGGGGCAGGTGAGTGCTTAAAGCAAAATGTAAGTAAAACAAAAAGCTCCTCTGGAAGAATTCTGTTTTACTTTTACCTTGCTTTAAGCTCTCATCTGTCTCAATCGCCTTCATTTTAGTGGTTTTAAAAGGGAGGTTTTACTGTATTTGAAAAATGTGCTTTCTCTTGGAGCTCTGTTAACTTGTTCATAGCTCAAGGTAAGGCAAGCGTTCCAGATACTTACATCTTTGTCTACATCAAACTTGTGCTGCAACTACTTGTTGGAATTGTGTCCTGAGGACACTTGAAATGATGATTAGCCTCGACATTGTATTTGATGAAGACATGAGAGTATGTTATATTTTAGCCATGTTTCACCTGGAGCCTTGAACATTTCCTTGTATATATTTCCTTGTATGTGAGACAAGTGATAAAGAGTTTAAATCTTATAAGATGCCAAATTGTCCAGCATCTGAAGCTGATTTAACTCTTTCAGCACAAAGTTACTTCTGTGGGTTGTTAGGCTCTCTTGTGGCTCTTTTTTGTTAAAAAAACATGAAACAGTCTACTTGGAATTCTGGGTTGTTAAATATATACTGCACTATATTAGCAAACAGTATAAATAAACCCTGATCAGAGGGTTCCTATAGGAGCATTTTGATCTGGGTCTACACTATTTGCAAATGTAATGTGCATATTTTAAACAGGTCCATGGTGTTGAAAGAGTTGAGCTGTTTGCAAGTGCTGGTCAATTTTTTGACTGAAGCATGCTGCATTTATTTCATTCTGCAATAAAGATTACTGTCTGAAAGATTACCATGCATAAAATACATGGCTCTAAATAAGAGGAAGTAGACTTAACATTTTCTCATTTATGTCTAAACCCCATGCTGTGACTGCTCATTACAATTGTCTCTGAGAGATTTCCAATAAGTAGTCCAGGCTCCAGATAAGAGGGAGTAAAATGAACAACTCAATCATTTTCTGAGTTATTTTAGCACCAAATCATATGGTGTTACTACTCATTAGAATCGTCTCAAAGAGACGATTCTAATGAGTAGTGACACCATAGGGTTTGATGGAGAAATAATGAATTTAGTTTTTGAAATACTCCCCTTATCTGGAGCCCTGAGTAGTAACATCATAGGGTTTGTTCAAGATATACGGATGTAAGTACAGTCAAAACTTGATAATGTGAACTCGCGTTTGTTCGAAAATACCCATATTTCGAAGTTCAAATGTGTCTTAGCCACATTTTAACTTTGAAAAACATGTATTTTCGACTTAAGTGGGATCGACTCTTGAAAATTTAACAGTAGAAATACTGGTTAGCTCGATTTAAGGGAGTTCAAAGTATCGCGTTAGGACTGTATATGAAATATTCACCTTATTTGTAGAATTTTATCATCTTCTGAATGATCACTATAACACAGGTTTGACTGTATCCAAAACTTAGCTGTTTTGCACCAGGAATGTCTTTTATATATATTTTTCTGTGTTGATGGGATATAGAACCTTGCATGTATTTTGATGACTTTTTTGATTGGCAGAGGTTTCGCTGTACATATTGGAGAATTATATCAATGTTTTATTGTATATATGAGACGAGCCTCTGAGCAAATCAGAGCTCCAGATAAACTGAGTGTTTCTACTGCTTAAATGTCAAAACCTTTACAGATACTTCCCATTGGAATCATTTTCAAGATTATTTCAAATTTCTTGACTCTTTCTTCGGCATATGCAACTAATGTCAACGTTGCAAAAAGTTAAGATCAGGAGTCTCGACTGTTTGTACCTCCTGTTTATATGTATTGATCTAAAATGGCTTTAATATTAGAATTTTAACAAATAAATTCTTGGTAACTGTAAAGAACAAAACATTTAACTCTTTCCTCCCTGAAACTTTAAATGGACAATTCCAGTTTCCATTTTAGTCTAGTCCATTTCTGACTTTTAAGGGTTGTTTTTGTGAATGTTTGGCATTGTGACAAACAGTGAAGACCCTGATCAGAGGGCTCCTTTCGGAGCCCTCTGATCAGGGTCTTCACTGTTTGCATAGGACAAGTGTACTATTCACATGTACACTGTTTGAAAAGCACGCCTATATGCGGGACTAGGGTTCAAAGAGTTAAGCAGGCAAAGGGTTAAACTGGTGTCACCAATTTACCACATACATTTACCCATTTCCCCATAACCTGTTTCTAGAATTGAAGATTGGTGGCAACTTAATGCAGATTGAAATGAAAGCAGAATGTGTGTGAATGTGTATTCTGCTTTATTTTCAGCCTGCTTTAAGCTATGATTAAGAAGAAAATCTTCTGATTCATTTTATGACTAAAAATTAGGAATATTTTCTTCAGCAGAGGAATATATTATGTGTACTAAAGGATGCTTCTATCATTCTATGAGGGAAAGGGTTAAACCATATTCATGAACTTCAATTCAGCATTGTTTTATCAAAATGATTTTAAAAAGTAGACAATTTGGGGTTGGTAGAGACAATAGGTAAAAATAATTATATCTTTTAAGTTTTCACCCTTTTATCTGGAGCCTTGGAAGTCTCGTAGAATTGTTTTGAAAATTTAACATGTTCGAATGCATTCTTTAGATGTTACTTTGCTCTTAAGATTTATGCTTAGTATGATATAAAAATCAGATGGTATATACTCTTGAATGAGACGATTTCACCTTACAACTGTACATCTTTTCAATGTCGTGTGTGGTTGAACGCCTAGCTTACTGAATGTGGCTCAGTATAGTAAAAACCTCTCTATTACATCCATTTAAAAGAAGGCTAATTGACTGTGTAAAAGACAGATGGCGGCTTAAAGCAAGATGAATGTAAAACAAAATTGGTTTGTTTGAGGTTCACATTGCTTTTGCAGTCCTTTTCCTTAAGCACCAGATGATTAAGACAATTTAGTGGTCATAATACTGTGCATGGTATCTGATCTGGATCCAAACTTGTTTCAAAGGTCTAAACACTATTGATCTGCTTTAAAAGGGTAAGATTAAAACACAAGCCTATGGATGATTTTAACTTAAGACAGGTAACAGCTAAAAGCTAGATACAAGTGTAGCAGAAAGCTCCTAAACAAGTTTTCTGCTCAATAGCTTTCACATGTAATTGCTTTATGCAACTACCTGTCTTAAAAGAAAATAAATCTCCTTCAGTGGTCTGATAGAGGGGTTGTACTGTATATGCAGACGTCCAATCTGAATGGTATAGATGCTGATAAGACACTGAGTACCGTCTTTAGCTATGTATTGTGCGCACTTTTATCATAAAATCTTTTTTCTGCAATTTGGGGGTGCGTACAATACAGTGGAACAAGACTCTAAAGCCTACCTTGACAGACGGTTAGCGCCCGTAGGCTGATTTGTTAAGATTGCGCAATACGCTGCAGGGCTTTAATTGACACCTCCCGGAGATTAGGGCTGTTTATTGGAGATGACACGCTAGTGACCCCAATTATAATCAGTTATGATTGTCCGGGTGTAAACTGTTGATGTTATGACACATGATTGCTTATAAGTTATTAAAATTAGTCTCCGATCTGAGAATGCAAGCCCTCGATTATTTGAAGCTTCTTTCGAGGGAGCACGTTAGTCGCTACGTACAGTATCTAATACAATCTAAATCGGTAAGGCATTTTGAACTGAGAGAGAAATTAAGTAAATAAACAAGTTGTTATTCATAATTATTGCGTGAAATCGCTCAAAAGGAAGTAAACTTAGCTATGGTTGCATCGTAGAAACAAAGCGTCACTGTATAAACACCCGCCATTTCCGGGCCCGAACTGCGCATAATCGAATTTACTATTTTCGGATTATTCTTTTGATTGGCGGCACTCGATTTTCAGAGCGAAACTTTTTGTAACTTTTTCGGAACATTCGTATTCTACCGTATTTTTTCATAATTCAATAAATGCTAGTGATGAAATAATTCGATACAATAAATGTTTAGTATTTATATATTTTAATCCTAATAAACGCATCTACAAACGTACACGGAATAATATGGGGTGATTCTAATCAGGAACATATTCCGTTCCTGTTCTAATGTGACGCTAGAAATGAAAATTAAGTATGCCCATAAAAATATGTCTGGTTTCGTTTCCAGCATTTGAAACACAGTCGCAGCTCATTTTTTGACACTTCGAAGGGCGGATTTCACCCCCTGACTATCAGAATACTTGTAATTATCACATATTTAACGGATTTTCTTGGTCCTAAAATATGCCTACGGAACTCTCTTCATTTAAAAACAACTGGGTTCAGCAGGAGAAATCGTGCGTACGACGGCTGACCAAAACCTTGGGAAAAGTTTTTTTCAAGACATTTAACCCTGAAAACAAGGGTGCGTGTTATACACGGATGCGCACAATACTCGGGAAATGACGGTACATGTATGATACTTCATGGTCCAAGGTTGTATAGCGTTTGAGCTGAGTCTGAGTTTGTTCTTAAGCATTTGATTGGTCAGATTTGAGCCTAGGCTCAAATCTGACCAATCAAAAGCTTGAGAACGACTTTAGACTAAACTGAAAAGCTTTATAACCTTGGAGCCAGGATACTGTGTCTGCATGACCAGGATTTAAACTGTTTGAATGATATTTCTTAGGCCATACTGCTACTGGTCTTAAAACACTCCAACACTAGAAACAAAATAAATAGTGTACTGATATTTTGTCACATTTATGCATTATTCTGTTCACATGGGAAAGAGGAATTCTTTACCTTCAGTATGCTAGAGACCTGTAAAAAACATCCATTTTGATTTATTTTGATTAAAAATGTCTAGCTTTTGAGTTTAGTTTAAACATATTTTATTTCAAAATAGTACATATTTTACAATCATACATGAGGATGAGAAAAAAAACGAAAGCAAGGTTTGCTTACTATGTTCTTCTCCTAGCTTTTGAGTTTATAAGTAACTGAGTGGAATTTCGATAACTTGAACTCACTTTGGTCAAACTTACCAATATTTCTATGATTAAAATTTGATAGCTGAATAATGCAGAAGTGGAACATAACCTGTATTTCAAAATGAAAATCGGGCTCATTCAGGTTTTAACCCTTCCATGATCAAATTTATTGTGAAAGTTTTACAGTTTCACCCTTTCATTGTTGTCTGCTTCAATATTGCTGTTTGCAATATCATTTCAAAGTTAAATTTAAGGCAGTATGACTGAAGAAATTTCAAAAAGAATGTAAAACGGTTTAGATTCTGATCAGATGCTGTGTTAAGCGATGTCTGATCAGGATTCAAACTGTTTGCTAACTTGCTTTTTGGTGTCATTGAGAGTAAAAGGGTTAACTGTAAAAGTATCACATTATAAGTGAGTTCCAGTTACTGAAATCTGATTGCGTTTGCATTGCGAATTCATAGGTGTTTATACTACACATACATGTTGTTTTTATATGTATTTCTGTCAATCCTGTATTCAGCACAATTTGGAAGAAGTTGCATATTGACACTGAAAGACCAGCAGCTGCTACTTAACCTATTAAATCCTGGTAACAAATACATGTTTATGCATCCCTTGCTAAAAGTGTTACATGTGAAGAGTTACACTATGCAGACATATGGGTCAATGCTTATTAAGCGTTTGAGTTGAGTCTTAAATCATTCTCAAGCATTTGATTGGTCAGATTGAGCCGAGACTCAAATCTGACCAATCAAATGCTTTAAAACAAACTAAGACTCCACTCAAACGCTTTATAAGCGCTTGCGATGTAGACTCAGATCAGAGGGTTCAAAGAGGAGCTATTTGGTTAGGGTCTGCACTGTTTGTCATTTTGCGAAATATTTTTTAAATAAAACCTGAATGCTTGAAGATGGACTTAATTTGAAGCTGGAATTGTCCATATGATTTTTCTGGTGTCAATGATTTGAAAGTTGAAATTTGTCCAAGCAACTCCTTTGAAATCTGAGCTCATCATGGGTTTTGACTGTTCAGTCAATCTTGATGGAAGTGTCCAGTCTTGAGGGCGACATAAAGATCTCTAAAGACAGGTGGCTTTGTTACGCAATAAAAAGGCCTTTAACCCTTAGAAAGCTGATTTTTCAAATAAATTTTTCCAATATTTTTTTTAAAAACAGTATAGAGCCAGATCTGAGGGCTCTGATTTGGGTCTTCACTCTTGGTAAATAATGTATATATTTGTTTTCTCAATTGTAAGGGTTACATTACAGGATTGCCGAGTTGCTTTTGTCCTGCATCAAGATGTCTTTATTAAAAACCCATTTCTCCGTAGCCAAAATTGCAATTTGCCCAATTTACCCAACTGCTTTAGACATGTGACTGCTTACAGCAAGATTAGCTGCGTAATAAAATTTGTAAAGGACATTTTTGCTTTACTTTCATCTTGCTCTAAGGTGTTGCCTGTAATTTGTCCTTTCAGTCAGTTACTGATTGATTAGGTGCCAGGTAGAGGCGTTCATTCAGAGGAAAGAGTTTTTAAAAAAAAGGCTGGTTGTCTATGCTGTCACTAACCAATTTGTGCCTAGTGTTCCCTACAAAGGAAATGGGTAAATATTGTAGACTTATCAGACTATGCATGATGCGGCGTCTAAGATTCTACACTGTTTGCTGATAGGAATTTCAACTTAAAACAAGACAATGAAAATTAAGACCAGGCACCCCTTACATAAAAAATTAACTAATCCAATATATAAGCATGGAAGAATCCACTGGGCACAAATGGGTTAAACCAAGTCTTGACTTTACACATAAAAATAAGCTTTATTGCACCTGAAGTGTTGCAATATTTACTTATGTGTTGATAAAACGGTCAATCCTGTATTCAATGGCCTTTCATTAGAAAATCATGGACATTTCTCTAGACAGGTTACCTTAATGACCCTAAGTATTGGGACAGACATGCCTGGACATACAGTGTAGATCCTGATCAGACTGCTCCTTTAGGAGCAGTCAGATCAGGGTCTACACTGTTTGCCATTTACTTTTTACCTTGTGGACAAATTGCTATGTGATTAATGTAGGGACATTTCTCAGGACAAGTAACTGCTTAATGCAGGACAAAGTAATGCTCAAAGCTACTGCAATGTCTTCTACATGACTTGGTTCTGCTTTAAGATACAGTATGTTTGTGAGGAATTCATTGACTTTCTATTGAGTGGCTCTTTAGCACAGGTTTAACTGTATGTAGAATTAAATTCAATAACCCTTACCATGCTAAAGTATCTATTGCTTGCTTTCAAAATTGTTCACTGCTTGAAAAAATTAAAATTAACCAATTTAAGCTGAAGAAACCATCTAAAATATCCACGTTTGGAACCTGATCTGTCAATGAATTACTCAGCATCTGATCTGGATCTAAACTGTTTGCTAACTACCAACCAATTTGGACTAGGATGCTGAAGGTAAATGGGTTTTGATTGGCTGACGTTTCTCATTAGATGTTTGACCTATCTTGGTATCACTGTATATAGGAGTTAAGCCTGTTGGCCGACGTTATAGAGATTGGTGTGAAGATTTGATAATCTGCATTCAGTAGACATAACCTTGCTCCTAGAACATTTCCATAGTACAGACCAACCCATTCCTACAGTCTGTGAAGTTAGCTGAGTCACACATATATGCTTGCCGTATGCAAATAGTGTAGACTCTGATAAGGGTCTACACTGTTTGCCATTTTTACATATATTGTAAAAATCAACCCTAAAAAGTCACAATGGGCTAGACTAAATAGAAAATTAGAATTGTTCATTTGAGGTTTCAGGGAAAAAAATGGATAACACAACTGAAGTGTAGCATGGACATATGTATGTTAGCCAGTATGACTGTCTGATTGAAACCTATTTACTGTGCTAAAATACTGTAAATTTCTCAATGATAACCACTTAAAAAGGCTAATGGATGGTAAAAAAGACAGGTGACATTTTAAAGCAAGGTGGAAGTAAAACTGAAAGCTCCTAAAAGAGCTTTCTATTTTACTTCCATTTCTTTACAAAATCACTTGTCTGAAACACATAACATTGAACACAATTTAGTGGTCATGATAGCAAACTGTTTTTCTGCAAATGATTTTTCTTAACAGAAAACTATATAAAGCAGGCTTGAAGGTAAAGCAGGACGTACCTAAAGGAGCTTTCTGTTTTATTTGCAACTACTTTAACGTTCTACCTGTCAATATCACTATCTACAGTTTCAATGCGGCATTGATCATAGATTGTGATTTTCATTAATGGATTTTCAAATCAATTAAAATGGAATAACTAAACAGTCTGACAGCCAGATTTGCTTCAGGTGACCAATTCCAAACTAATTTTCCAAAGGTCAACCTAACCAAGAGCTAATTTCACAAACTGTTCATACAGACTTTAACAAGTATTCTCACTGCCCTATCGCCTGCATTGCAAATTGTCATCAGTATGTTAGCTTCCAATGTATAACTAGCATATTGGCTGAAGAAATATTGATCACGAGACTGAAGAAATATTGAGAAAAAAAGTTTTGATGCCTTTCAAAAAAGCACTGTAACTTGTGTCTGATCTGTATCAAAACTGTTTGCTTTTGATGATAAGTCGAAATGAATGGGCAGTGCAAGAGTTGACCCTTTCAACCCTTAGTAATTCTTGTGGGTTATAAAGTTCCCTCGTGGATCTTTTTTATTATCAAACTATGAACCAGTCTACTTGGAATTCAGGGTAGTTTAATAAATACTGGTCTAAATTAGTGAACAGTGCAGACACTGATCAGAGGGCTCCTACAGGAGACCTCTTATCTGGGTCAACACTTTTGAAATGTAATGAGTATATTCTAAACAGATCCATCATGTTGAAAGAGTTCCAGAGAGAGACGCACCATGATGAGTAGGCTTTCAGACTTGTGGCACCTTGTTGAAGCACTTGCATTCTGCATTAAGAAGCCACTTGTCTTTAGACATCTCAATATTTCTTCATTACGCACTGGTTTGGCTGTACTATAGGAATTGTCTATGACATTAGAAACATAGCATGTACTTGTAGAATGTAAACGTTTTTAACCCATTAAACTTCTTAATATTTAAACTGATTTGTTGTTATTTTTCCTTGCTCAGATGTCATTTACTGTACCCCCCATCTCTTGAAGGTCACACAAAATAAGCCAAACTTTTATAACTCAAAACTACAGAAGCTGTACTTAGCTTAACATCGATTTCTTGGTTAGAAAACACGTGTGATTACATATTTCGAATATACATTTATAGGTGTTTTAAATAGGTGGATAAGACATGCATTAACTATAGTAAATCTCTATTACGACCACTATGAAGGCTAATAGATTTGATAAAAGACTGTTGACAGTAAATTTACACATTGCTTAAGCAAGCACCTGTCGTAAACACATAACGCAATTTTAATGTCATACTAGAGAACTTTTACTGTATAAGATGCCGGTTAGTTCGACTTGAGCAAGTTTACGGCTCAACTCAAATAAGTCCTTGCTGAAGACCATGGCTGCAGCAAATTGGATGCCACGCACAGTATGGACTGAAATTAATCTTGACCAGGGTTTCACAACCAGCCTGTCTCGATGTGTACAGTGGAGAATGTGTTATTCTTTCCCAATAAACGCGTTTACGCTAAAACTATTATTTGCAGTGCAAACAGCGTGGAGCCAGATCAGACGCCGGGTAACCCGGCGTCTGATGTTACCCGGCGTCTAATCAGGCTCCAAACTGTTTACCACCAAGATAAACATGAAATATCAGAATTGTCCAAAAGTTGTTCTTTTCTACGTTTTAGTGCTTTGCGTTTGCGTACGTTTGCGTTTAAACGGGAAAGAATAACAGATTCTCCACTGTACAGTATCTGTGTTCAATATCAAGTGGAGAAGACGTTTTCCCTGATAAAAACAAAACAAATACATTACAAAAAAATGATGAAAATGACTACTTATTGAGCATGTTGACAAATCATTTTAGCTCGCCTGTACAAAGTACAAGACGAGCTTATACAGTGGAGAATACGTTATTCTTTCCCGTTTAAACACAAAGCACTAAAACATAGAAAAGTACAACATTTGGACAATTCATGTTTATCTTGGTGGCAAACAGTTTGGAGCCTGATCAGACGCCGGGTTTCTGTTTGCAATAGAAATAGTTTTAGCGTATACCACAGGTAAACGGTGCGTTGGTCTACAACTACCCAAACATCATCCAAATATCATGAAATTCATTTTTGTAAATCAGCAAAAAAAGTGTATCATATACATATAACTCGTAATGTATATGATACACTTTTTTTGCTGATTTACAAAAATGAATTTCATGATGTTTGGGGGGGGGGGGGGGGTTGTTGACCAACGCACCGTTTACCTGTGGCGTAAACGAAAGAATAACGTTTTCTCCACTGTACTAAGGCGACGGCGTGAACGGTGTAAACAATTTTAAGAGAATTCTTTTAAATTCTAGGACCCTTGAGATATTGCTTTCATATTTAGTACGCATGTGCACATGGACAATACCTTACTATACACACACCGATCAGGGTCTACACTGCTTGTACTTTAGCAATAAATTATTAAAATCAAACCTATATAGTCTGTTATGGACTTGACTTAATTGGGAACTTTCAGGAGCGAATGAGTGGAAGGAAACTGAAAATAAAGCATACAACCCGTAAAGAAGTTGTCTGTTTTACTCCCAACATCGTAACTATGTAGATTATTATTCCTTGCGAGAAAACACTTGCTTAAAAGCAAGACGAAAGTACATTTAACCCAATACCCCATAGCCTGTTTTTAGTATTGGATATAGGTAACAGCTTACAGCAGGTTGAAAGTGAAGCAGAATATGCCTTAAGGCACATTCTGCTTTACTTTAAGCTATAATCTGCTAGAACATAGAAAGACTACCGGTATATTGTGCGACAATATTGACCTGACGTTGAACTTTATGCATGAATAAATTATTGTAAGATGACGCTGTATAAATCAATAATCGATAGCGTATCGTACAGTGTCGGGTTGTTTCGGCTGATAACGTGAATTTTGTTACAGTTGTGATCCTCAGTGGATTAACACTCCACATTTAGCAAGTTCAAAAAGTTGATGTTGATAAACTATTATTCCCGAGTCTCTTAGTATAATCGTATCTACTAAAACGCATCATGTTGCGCTTTGGAGTGGGTTTTAATTCAGGTAAAATCATTGATGTCCTCACCTGCGACTCTTGCCAATATATACCTGATTTGCACCCCTCAGATGTAACGCATCTGCAGTAGGTGTGTCGGTAGAGCGAGGGATTAGTAACATCGGGGTTACGGGTTCGAATCCCGATAGAGGGGAAATATTTTTATTTTATAAAAAAAATGTTTATAGACCAAACAGAAGCTATGACATATTTTTTTTAAAAAAAATAACAAAAGAATCGTGTTCCAATCGAAATAGATGTTGTATGAATACTTAAAAGAAACAGTATCAATTATAAAAATGTATGAGTATTGGATGGGATTCGAACCACTGACTGTACAGAAAAAAATTGTATAGTCGTCTTCCTTACCACTTGCGCTAAATACCTATCGATATTTGTGGAACCGGGCAATGCTATATTTTCTCGGTACCGATGTGGTTACAATGTGCGTTCTCGTATAAATGATAACGAAGTGATCCGAAGCTATATTTAGAAATGAAACAAAGTGTGAAATTATGCTAATAGAGGTCAATATTGTCGAACAATACATGACATGACTTTAAATTGAAACTATTTTCTTCGGTGGAAGAATAAATTAAAGGCGTAAAACGTATATTTGTATGGGGTAATGGGTTAAAACAGAAAGCTCCTTTGGGAGCTTCTGTTTTCCTTTCGCCTTGATTTAAGCAGTCACCTGTCTTAAACACATACTAGTTTCACAAGTTAGTGGTCGTTATAGAGAGGTATTACTGTATTCATACTCGTGTGCATCCGAGAGTAACATATCGATCAGTGTTCTGACTTGTCACATGTGTGGATCATAATACTAAACTTTTAACCCGTTTGCAAAATGTGTGTCTTTCAATATTTCTCAAAGCTAATTGATTTGCTGTTTGGGTCCAGATGAGATGCCGCTATCCTCATCGTCATATCAGAATCCATACTATTTTGCTAGTTATCACACATTGGCCTGTGGCGTGCAGGAGCTTAGCTTTGTTTAAACATGTTTTTTTTATTATAAAGCGGCGCGTGTATTTATAGATTGTCCGCCATTGATGTATTCATCGACATCTATTCAAATAAGGCGTTATTCATTATATCTTCCACTATTTCGTATACCTTTTAGGACACGTGTAAGCAATTATCTGGTATTTTGCAAACTTAGTCCAGGACTAGGCCTCTAGACCCGTTTGCAAAATGGTGTTGAGAGAGTTTCTCACTTGATGTGAGTTAACGAGACCATAGACATCACAAATCACCGAGGTGCTTGTCTGCCACACTGTCACATTTCCCATAATATCAAAATCCAATATGGCCGCCGCCAGCCATTTTGGAAAAGCTAACTTTTTTGTTTTTTGGAGAATAAATAAGTGTAATACCTCTAAATTGATTGTTTTTTTGGTGCGGAACTCATTTCTGCTGCCCTTTGTGCAATCTGGGGTGTCTTTGATTTGGAAAGGTCAAATTTCACATTAGTCAAATCCAATATGGCCGCCGCCAACCATGTTGGAAAAGCATTTTTCGTTGTTTTCTACGAAAAATCAAATATTATACTTCTAAATTGATTATTTTTTAGAGTATAACTCATTTCTGATGCCCTTTGTGCAATATGGGATGTCTTTGATTTGGAATGATCAAGTTCCACGATAGCAAAATCCAATATGGCCGCCACAAGCCATGTTAAAAAAGCTAACTTTTTTCTTTTTTTGGAAAATAAACAAATGTAATACCTCTCAATTGATAATTTTTGGGTGTTGAACTCATTTCTGATGCCTTTTTTGCAATCTGAGATGTATTTGATTTGGAAAGGTCAAGTTTCACAATCGCCAAATCCAATATGGCCGCCGCAAGCCATGTTAAAAAAGCTAATTTTGTTTCTTTTTTGGAGAATAAACCAATGTAAAACCTCTCAATTGATAATATTTGGGTGTTGAACTCATTTTTGAAGCCTTTTCTACTATCTGGGATGTTTTGATTCGGAAAGGTCAAGTTTCACAATAGCCAAATCCAATATGGCCGCCGCAAACCATGTTGAAAAAGCTAATTTTGTTATTTTTTGGACAAAAATCAAATGCTATACTTCTAAATTGATTCTTTTTTAGAGTAGAACTCATTTCTGATGCACTTTGTGCAATCTAGGGTGTCTTTGCTTTGGAAAGATCAAGTTCCAAAAGAAGCAAAATCCAATATGGCCGCCGCAACCATGTTGAAAAAGCTATTTGTTTTCTTTTTTGGAGAATTATCAAATGTAATACCTCTAAATTAATAATATTTTGGTGTGGAACTTATTTCTGAGGCCCTTTGTGCAATCTTGGGTGTTTTTGATTCAGAAAGGTCAAATTCCACAATAGCAAAATCCAATATGGCAGCCGCAAACCACGATAGAAAAGCTAATTTAAAAAAATAATAATTAAGAAAGATCAAATATACATGTAATACATGTATATCTTAATTGGTTATTGCTTGTGTTTAACTCATTTCCTCTCTGAGGTCCTTTGTTCAATATGGAGAGTCATTGGTTTGAAAAGGTCAAGTTCAATGTCTTTTTGATACATTAACGACCTTTGGCTTAGCTTGAACAGCAGTAGTCAGTATGTAAACAAGATGTAAGTAAATGGCAACTCTCTAACATTAGACAGAGAAAACACGACAGGGAGCGGGACTCAATCCTACGTCCTGAGGTAAGAGGCTTTTATCCTAACCACTAAGACTATCACCGGCCTATGGACAGACGGTAGGGCCGGGGCAGAATATATAACACCTTGTTCCACATGCATAGAAAGATACATCAATAAAGCATCAACAATTGATTAGATACACATGTAGTTCCAAAGTCATTTCGTGCCGGGTTTTCACAGGGTGAAGAAACTGAAGTGTCCAGTTTTCCATGACAAAATGTGTTGCAAAAAGTACCTCTGCAGCACGGCAAAGACATCAACGAGTATCACACGTCTCTGTACACTAATACAATGTGAGCAGACTCTATGGTAAAGGCTTAAGGCACTTTTAGGGCAGCAGAGTACCAATGTACTCCTTACCACAAGGATCGACACGATTGATTTTGAGGGGAATAATCGTCAGAAGGGATAAATAGAGAAAAGGGATACAACTGATTGTCAGTATATTCTCACCCTATCTCGACAAAACCGGGCATATCATGAATAAAAATTGATGAACCGACACGTTTGTTGCATGTCTGTCTTCAGTTTCTTCACCCTGTGAAAACCCGGCACGAAATGACTTTGGAACTACATGTGTATCTAATCAATTGTTGATGCTTTATTGATGTATCTTTCCATGCATGTGGAACAAGGTGTTATATATTCTGCCCCGGCCCTACCGTCTCTCCATGGGCCTGTGGTAGTCTTAGTGGTTAGGATAAAAGCCTCTTACCTCAGGACGTAGGATTGAGTCCTGCTCACTGTCGTGTTTTCTCTGTCTAATGTCAGAGAGTTGCCATTTACTTACATCTTGTTTACATACTGACTACTGCTGTTCAAGCTAAGCCAAAGGTCGTTAATGTATCAAAAAGACATTGAACTTGACCTTTTCAAACCAATGACTCTCCATATTGAACAAAGGACCTCAGAGAGGAAATGAGTTAAACACAAGCAATAACCAATTAAGATATACATGTATTACATGTATATTTGATCTTTCTTAATTATTATTTTTTTAAATTAGCTTTTCCATCGTGGTTTGCGGCTGCCATATTGGATTTTGCTATTGTGGAACTTGACCTTTCTGAATCAAAAACACCCAAGATTGCACAAAGGGCCTCAGAAATAAGTTCCACACCAAAATATTATTAATTTAGAGATATTACATTTGATAATTCTCTAAAAAAGAAAACAAATAGCTTTTTCAACATGGTTGCGGCGGCCATATTGGATTTTGCTTCTTTTGGAACTTGATCTTTCCAAAGCAAAGACACCCTAGATTGCACAAAGGGCATCAGAAATGAGTTCTACTCTAAAAAAGAATCAATTTAGAAGTATAGCATTTGATATTTGTAAAAAAAAACCAACAAAATTAGCTTTTTCAACATGGTTTGCGGCGGCCATATTGGATTTGGCTATTGTGAAACTTGACCTTTCCGAATCAAATACATACCAGATTGCACAAAACGCCTCAGAAATGGGTTCAACACCCAAACATTATCAATTGAGAGGTATTACAATGGTTAGTTCTCCAAAAAAGAAACAAAATTAGCTTTTTTAACATGGCTTGCGGCGGCCATATTGGATTTGGTTTTTGTGGAACTTGATCTTTCCAAATCAAAGACATCCCAGATTGCACAAAAGGCATCAGAAATGAGTTCAACACCCAAAAATTATCAATTGAGAGGTATTACATTGGTTTATTCTCCAAAAAAGAAAACAAATAGCTTTTTCAACATGGTTGCGGCGGCCATATTGGATTTTGCTTCTTTTGGAACTTGATCTTTCCAAAGCAAAGACACCCTAGATTGCACAAAGTGCATCAGAAATGAGTTCTACTCTAAAAAAGAATCAATTTAGAAGTATAGCATTTGATATTTGTCCAAAAAACCCAACAAAATTAGCTTTTTCAACATGGTTTGCGGCGGCCATATTGGATTTGGCTATTGTGAAACTTGACCTTTCCGAATCAAATACATACCAGATTGCACAAAAGGCCTCAGAAATGGGTTCAACACCCAAACATTATCAATTGAGAGGTATTACAATGGTTAGTTCTCCAAAAAAGAAACAAAATTAGCTTTTTTAACATGGCTTGCGGCGGCCATATTGGATTTTGCTATCGTGGAACTTGATCTTTCCAAATCAAAGACATCCCAGATTGCACAAAGGGCATCAGAAGTGAATTATACTCTAAAAAATAATCAATTTAGAAGTATTATATTTGATTTTTCTTCAAAAAAACAACGAAAAAAGCTTTTCCAACATGGTTGGCGGCGGCCATTTTGGATTTGGCTAATGTGAAAATTGACCTTTCCAAATCAAAGACACCCCAGATTGCACAAAGGGCACCAGAAATGAGTTCCACACCAAAAAACAATCAATTTAGAGGTATTACACTTATTTATTCTCCAAAAAACAAAAAAGTTAGCTTTTCCAAAATGGCTGGCGGCGGCCATATTGGATTTGGATATTGTGGGAAACGTGACAGTGTGGCAGACAAGCACCTCGGTGATTTGTGATGTCTATGGTCTCGTTAACTCACATCAAGTGAGAAACTCTCTCAACACCATTTTGCAAACGGGTCTTCAGGTCAGGTACAGGACTAACTGGTTTGATTTGTTTCTTGTCCGAGTCAAGCATATGGATGACGCTGGCGTAGATGAAACAAGTAGAATTAAGAACTTGTTTAGTTTATATCTATTTGTCCAGTCAAAATATGCAAGGAAGGCTTATAGTCAATACGGAAGTTTAAATTATTCATCCCTGAATAGTTTAATGGACAATAATTCCAGTTTCAAATTAGGTATAGCATATTGTTGACATTTTAGGACTGTTTTATGCTAACTTTACAAAATGGCCAAGCAATGCAGACCCTGATCAGAGGGCTCCTTCTGGAGCACTCTGATCAGGATCTACACCGTTTGCAGAGGAAAGTCGGGTTTTTCCACAGTCCAACTTTATGTAAATGACGAGTATACTCGTCAGCAGAGTTTTATTGGTTAAGTAGCCTCGTTTCGTTTAAGCTCTATCTCATACTTCATATAATGGCGGCTTAACATAGACTTTCAAGTTACAACCGTTCAACCCGGATAGAGTTATCAATAGTTTGTCCGCGACAATAATCAAGCAAACGATCTATTGTACTCCCAAGGTTAAACATTTTTCTCGCCGAACCATTGTCTGCTTTTAAAGTGTCGGCTGCAAAAATTCTCTGTATACATTGTATATACTTTACATACAAAAAACTTGTTATAAACAGTTTCAAATCATACTGTCGAATACATTCAAAATGAAATATTTTTACTAATGGCTGTTTTGTAGAAACAAATGTCAGAAATGGGAACAACACTGTTGGCTTTTACTCTACACCCAGGTCTGCTACAGTGGAGAATCTGTTATTCTTTCCCAATAAACGCGTTTACGTTAAAACTATTATTTGCAGTGCAAACAGTTTGGAGCCAGATCAGACGCCGGGTAACCCGGCGTCTGATCAGGCTCCAAACTGTTTGCCACCAATATAAACAAGAATTATCAGAATTGTCCAAAAGTTGTTATTTTCTACGATTTAGTGCTTTGCGTTTGCGTACGTTTGCGTTTAAACGGGAAAGAATAACAGATTCTCCACTGTATGTCTCAAAATGGTGTACTCAGCACTTACTTTGACACAATGGATGAAATATCCGATTAATGTTCAGCATACTTATAGTGAGAAAGTGTATATATAGTATTTAACATTCCACTGTCATAAGCAGTTTGGACCCAGATCACACGTCGCGTAACGGGCGTCTGATCTTGATCCAAATATTTTGTCACTCATCTTCACCTTCATCGCCAGTTTGTAATGCTTAAGGTATTAGAACAGATGAAAGAGTTTATTACTATTTCGAAAGCTTGACAATTGGAACAGAAGCAAGCATTCGAGACGTGATTCAAGATGACGTGATCTACTGTTTTCGATGAAAATGTGACGTTACTGTTTGTATGGGCTATCTATATTTAAACAAGCTACGCCTTTCATTCAACAAAGATGTACAGGGCATTTATATTTGTGTTAAGCAGCAGCTTTCTACTTAGAATGTATCATGGTATTAAGCAGCAACGTCTTTAGAGAAAGCTTCTTCAAATATCAATCACCATACAGATGTTTGGATGTACTAAAATCATTTCTGAAAGCTGTATTTTATATCATTGGAAAAACTTAGCATGGGGGATCTAAACCGGAATTAGCTGTGTCTGAAAATGATTTTAAACTTAAAGGAAGATGTAGAATCGGATGAAACTTACTACAGTGGAGAAAACGTTATTCTTTCCCAATAAACGCGTTTACGCTAAAACTATTATTTGCAGTACAAACAGTTTGGAGCCAGATCAGACGCCGGGTAACCCGGCGTCTGATCAGGCTCCAAACTGTTTGCCACCAAGATAAACATGAATTCTCAGAATTGTCCAAAAGTTGCACTGTTCTACATTTTAGTGTTTTGCGTTTGCGTACGTTTGCGTTTAAACGGGAAAGAATAACGTTTTCTCTACTGTAACAGATTTTAGATTCTGCTCTCGCCAAAGCTGTTATAACTGTTAAGGTAAAAATAATAATAAAAACTTTTAAATACGATTGTTCATAATTTAATAGATTTACAAAACGTGTCTTAGAAAATGGTAAAAACGAGGCTTGTCGAGTTTTTACCGTTTTCTAAAAGACGAGCTTTATAAATCCAATAACTTATGACAAAAATGTTAGATTCTACTTGTGACATAACCTGACAATATTTTTTTTATCATCTCGGTACTTATGTTTAGCTTATCAACTTCCTTATAATTCATGCATGACTAGTAAATGGACGCCCAAGTGAGTAAACATGCAAACTATAGTCCCAATGTAAATTCCGATTCATTCTGAATAAATATCGGAAGCAAACATTCCCCGTCTCTTCCCATCTACAGCCACTCGATTGCCTGCAGAAATGTGCTTTGACGCCATTTTTTGTTTACAAATTTTGACATCGTGTAGGAATACGCATTTTAGTAAGACAACCTCATTTGCATAAGTTAACCACTAGTTTTATACAAGAAATAAACAATGAGTGCTATTCCCCGCTCGCACCATGAGTTATGTTATAAAAACTATTATACTATATAAATACCCTCCCTTTTGACTAACAGCATAGCATACATTGCTATTATACCCTTAAGTGGCCTTTACGTGTTCATATAATTTACTATTAACCCTTTCACTCTCAATAACTCACTGCCACATTTGCAAATAGTTTTGATCCTGATCAGACGCCACTTCACGCACATGCTTTTAGGTTTAAGGAGAGTTTACAATGTATATGTTTGTAGCTAGATGTAAGACAAAAGTGCCAAACGGGTTGGATCTTGTTCATAGCTTGTCCGTACGCTTTGTCAGACCTAGACTTAAATTGTTTGCAAAGTCAACATAAGCAACATATGACGATAAAGTTATTAAATTCCAATCATATTTGACGTCTAATAGGATTGAATAACGTTCGTTTGAGTTATTTAACATTATCCAAGTATCTGCGCATTTAACATTGTCTCTCTAACGGAAATTCATCGATTACTTCGTTCAATTTTGTTGTTATAACCAAACAGGATACATACCAGATTGATGAAAAAGTAGGCATTTCCTTTTTATATAAAAACGTGGAAACAAATTATTTTAGAAAATAAGTTCCATTACTTAATTCGTTGTAAAAATACGATTCATTTGTTTAAGGCCAACTTCGGCGGTAAGAGCTCCTCATGCTGGATGATAATACAAGTCTACGTTCACAAAGTGTTCTAGAAAAGGAACTTATTTACAAACATAAATGAATACACCCGTATTTAACTCTAATGTCTGATGCAAAAATAAACCATTATTTGCACAATGATTTTACCGCAGAATTGTTACGTTTTTTAAGGACAATAAAGTATTAGGGAACATGACACACACATCACGTTAATTAAAGTGATCATGTTAGAAAACTATTTGTTCTGCTCGTATAATTGGCGTAAAAATCTGGTAGTTTGTCAGTAAGGACGCCTTAATTACAGACTTCACTGATTTTGGTGAAATTTCTGTAAAATCAAATTTCATGCATTGTAATTTCAAAAAAGCAGTACTTGTTTTTCCTCGCAATTAGAACGATTTCCTCGAAATAACGACGAATCTAATTCAGGGAAATACCAAATTAAGTGTACGTCGCTTTATGAAACAGAGCTAATGATTTCTCCATTTGCTGTTTAAACAGTTTTATACAAACAAAAACATGTTTTGATCTCGGCGGAAATCTCAAATAAGGCAATTGAGAAAATCAGTGGGAAATGATAACATGATTTGTACTTTTTTGCCAAATCTTTAGCACAGTATCTGCAATTGTGTGACACCTTTTACCAATACTTTGCTCTAAGAGACAAATGATAAGGTTGCAGACTAAAGTTGCATTGAGAGCAAATGGTACGGAAGTGAAATAGTTTGGACCTTGATAAGACGCTGAGTTACTCGTTGACTATAGATCCAAACTGTTTGTAAAGGCGGATGTTATGGGGTAAAGGTAGTGAAGAACCTGACCGTATTTGTGTCAGAGTCCAGGTACACGATCTGAAATAATTGTAGTAGTTGTAGTTGTAAAGACCGAGTATACTCATCATGTTAACCACGTTACTGTTGTACTGTCGTCTGATTTAGCATTTTACAGTTTTAACTCAAACCACAACCCATTAGCTGCTGTGGATCCAAACTGTTTTCAAACAGCAGTCATATCACAATCGGAATGAAAGGTGATTGGTTGGTGAAGGCGTTATTCTGCCCCCAACAAATGCACTAAAATGACCTGTACTAGTCCTCAGCTTCCAAACTAGTTTCCAACTTGATGATATTATCTAAACAAAGAGGACGACTATCCAAATCAGAAAACCATTGCAGATGACAAATGATAATGAGGACACATACGAAACCATTTCAACGCTAAATTAATAGTGAGGTTTTACCCCTTCACCGCCATAGTGTGATCTGCTTCAAAATTGTTGTCTGCAAATTGCAATGTCACTTCAAAATAAGATTTAAGACAGTGTGACTGACGTAATTTTCAAAACGAGTGTCCAACAGTTCGGTTCCTGGTCAGACGCTGCGTAACGCAGCGTCTGACCAGGAACCAAACTGTTTGTTGCAAACGAGCATTTTAGCGTAATTGACTGTGAAACGGTTAACATACTGGAGGTTCAGACTTCCTACGGAACTCCCTTATAATGAAGATACATATACATGTACATAGTATTCCCTCAAGTATTAACGTAAATGATTTATCTGCATGAAGTGAAAAAAACGTGACAAAGTAGCATTCTATTGTTTACGACAAACCGATTTTTCAATGAAATAAAGTTTAAAAACCAATAACGTTGTAAACTGTTTTTGAAAATTAAGTTCAGACAAACAATATTGTTTTGCTGATAAAAACATAAATAGAAAGTTATAAGATTAAAATATTCTACGCGGAACTAAAATGGTATTTAAGCAAATAGTTTTTATCCAAATCAGGCACCAAGAATATTTTAGCCTGAAGACTTGTTTCATTCTCGTATAGTAGTATACATGTAATTACAAACTATCTAACATTGTTGATGAAGAAGACTCTGAAGCAGTACATGTAAATGATTCGACAGCGTAAACGGAGGCCAAACATCTCAATTATATTTTCTATCGTAAATCATAATTTGACTGGTAGCATTTTGTAAACAGTTTAAATCCACAAAGAGTATATAACCGCACTTAGAGCCGCTCACATCATTATTGTTATTACTAGACTTTCAGTTTTAGTATTATATTGCAGATAATGATTATGATGGGAAGATGTTTTCGTATCTTTTTCCGGTTCTCATATACAAACGCTTGTAATCAGTATGAACAATGTACAATTATACACATTATATAGTACGACATGACATATAAGTGCACTGCCATTCTATAATGGTGTTTATAATGACAATATTAAACAAACACTTTATGCTATTTAATCAATGGAATGCAATCCATACTTATCTGAAAGTAACCTGAAGCATATGTGCTAATCGGTTATCAAATTTTGCCTTAAGACACCGAATGTCAATTGTAGGTAATGTCGCACACGTTTGGAGCAGAATGATGATGTCATGGCAGTAAAGGAGTTAAAGTATGACACTTTTTCAATTTATTCGAACTAGTTTATCTTTATCATCATGTATCTAAACTTAAAATAACTGCCTTAAAACATATATGATTGATTGACACACGACTTATTCAATTAGCCATTTCAAATCTGAGTGGTTTGTGCATTTAGATTCAATTACTGAGTACGTTAATATTTTAATAACGGAATGATTAATTTGTATTTTGAACCCTGGATTCGATTTCATATACAAATATACCAGTATTCATAATTAAGGTACATGTATTGTATTGCATCAAAAATCAAAGCTCACCAAACAGCACAGTTCAGCAATTTATAAGATACTTACATTACAACACAGGATTTAAATTATTTGACGCAGAGACAAAGTTTGTAAATATCTTTTTAAACGTTATTTTATTCGAGAAAGGAATGCACCAAATCTTCTACAAAAGTGTGCTTTGCTTTCTGGTCTGGTTAACAAATGTTTTCAAACACCGTAGTAATCGTAAATGGGCTAATCGTAGGACACACCATGCCTTTAAAAATCTTCCGTGCGGAATTTATCTCCAATGGAGATGGCGTTATTCTTTCCAAACAAACGTGTTTGATCCCAAATAATTATGTACATTGCAACCAGTTTAGAGACTGATCAGACACCGAGTCTCCCGGCGTCTGCTCAAACTCCAAACTGTTTTCCACTCATGTAAAAATAAACCTTCAATATTTTCAACAAACGGTCATTTTATACATTTCATTACATTATGCTTTGGGAAGAACAACGTCTTCAACACTGAATGTAATTTTCATCTAATCAATCAGTGGTCTGCAAACTATTTAATGAGATCATTTGTCTGCATTGTGTCCCAGACAATTCATCAGGACCCGTTTCATAAAATTCCTTTCGACACAAACGATAGTAATTCAAAACTTTAAAATACATTTAATTTTTCTACATAATCATGTCTTGTTACATCTCTTTGGAATCGTCTTGAAAAGACGATTCCACAGAGATGTCACAAGACAGGATTAGATGAAACAATGAATAATAATTAAGTCAAACAACCTTAAATCTGAAGCAGACGACAATAAAGCAGCTAGGGAGTACAACTCCCGAAAAATGTGACAATGAAAGGGTTAAACTGAAGGTTTGACATTTGAACAGTATAAATTAGCTGCCTGTTTTAAGATTTTCCATTTATCTTCATTTAAATAATATGTGACTACCAGTATATGCAAGAAGTCTCGTCCCAATATAAAGTTATTGTTGAAATGATATGACGTACGACCAAACACTCTACCTATCAATCTACCACTCTTTTCAACGTTTGATGTATTTATTACATTATTGAATAAAAGTGAATGTAATGTTTTGAGAGAAATCCATTTAGTTCTAAGAATTAACTTTTTTTTTTAAAAAAACATCGTCTCCTTTTACGTAAATTGCCTTAAGCAAATTGGTTAAATCAAGTTTGATACCTTTTTTAAGAGTTCGGATCTCGATCGAATTTTGGGTTACTTGGTAGCGATCTAGATGTAAGCTGTTTGTAAGTACATGTACCAATAAAGTCACTATTAGTGTGCAAAGTTTTTGAATCAATTGTATTTTAACCCTCCCCCCAAAAAAAAAATAATAAAAAAAAGGAAAAAAGAAAAAAGAACCCCTCTAAACCCAATTTATGACACTGGCCTTTGTTTAATTAAATCTCCCTTCATCCGTTTTCTAAGCTTGATGACATGCCCTTAATCCTTGGAAATGTGGCTTTCAAGGGATTATATCAGCTTATGCTGTATTTTGTCATGTTTTAAAAAGGATATTTGAATAAGCCTTCAATGTCTAATTATACGGCTCTTGATTGCGCGAACTGAAGGATACGAGCGTATTTTGGATAACTATTCCAAAACGTGTTGGTCGAGCATACAGACACACAGACAGACAAAACTTTATTGACCCTAATCGTTACAGGTGCATGTCATTCTACAATCAATTAACAGTAAATGAAAATGAATACCACATGATCATTAAGATGTCAACATTTCTGCATTTCGTAAATTCAGGTAAACATGAAATAGAAGCGTACATGTACTTACATATTACTTTCTTAACCACATGTATATCCGGATAGAGTAGCAAGTGTGGAAAATTGGGCGAATGTAAAGTAAGAAATGCTGCAATGCAATAAAAGCGTGTGTGTAAGGAGAATATACAGTAAAACCTCTCTATTACGACCACTAAAGAGCTAGATTCACCAACAGCGTATTTCCGCCCTGTGATTTTTCAAATCACAATTTCATATAATTGCCATAAACCTACTATTGTTATAAAATATGACCTATTATCTATACGAAAAAGGTGTAATACTACCAAAATAATTATTCCTATCTATAGAAAAAATGTGATCTTTATCATCCATAATAGCGAAATGGCCTTTTTTAGGACATTTTTTTGTAATATTTTCCTAAAATTAAATATGGAGAGCCACATTCTACGCCTATTACTTTTCAGACAATAATGTCAAAAGTATTGTGAAGTGAATGTTGAAATATGGTGGTGTCGCATCTGAATCTTCATATCTAAAAAAATGATTTCTGATCCGGGTGGTGTTAACCAAGAAACGACTATCAATTGATGGTAATCGACTTTTTGGCGTTAAATAAGTAGAAATGTTGTTATTAACCATACCGAGTTGAAATTTTGATATAAAGCACTAATAAAAAATCACGAAAATCCCGTGACAACGGTCCAATAATTTCTCCTGGCATCAATTTGGTGTTTACCAGACTTCGTAATCCGAATCATTCCTATCCGAACTTATGATAGTTAGATAAGAGTAGTATCGTTGTATTTACGTGTGTAGCTTAAATATTTGGCGTTTTGCAACAGGTGACAGGTGACTGCTTAAAGGAAGGTGACATATAAACAAAAAGCTCCTCTAGGAGCTTTCTGTTTGACTGTCACATTCCTTTAGGCTGTCACCTGTACAATCATTTAGCATACATTTAAGTGTCCGTAATTGAGATGTTTTACTGTACTTCTGTGAAATATCCTTTTACACTGAAGCCGCATGTATGTAATGTATATACACACGCATCTATACAGATACATCTATGTCTATAGATGCAGAAACAACCATGTGAGTTACATGAAACATTCAATTATGTTTTTTTTGTTTTCCGTCCCCGCGTCCCGGTTTCGAATCCCAGACGAGCTAAAAACAAAATCTTTAAAATGGTATTTTTTACAGGATTTCTTATCTTAAACTAATCTTTACGTGTGCTATACATTTACAAAATATTTTTATGACACCATTAGTATGTTTAAAGCCGGACATAAATAATGCATGAGGAGCTAAATGTTGCACAACTTTAAGCAGTGCCCCGCCTTGTGTTAGAAGTAACATCCCTTTTTTGTAAATATTGACCTTTTCAGACAAGTCTACTTTAATTCTTTTAATACAGTATTCCACTGTAAAGAGATTTATATAAAACGATAACTCGCGAACACATTCAATACAATTTGCGATTTCATCAATTAAAAAATGCATTTTTATATCAATAATTGAAGTGATTTATATATCCCGTTTTCTTTCTTATATTACCATAACTGAGTTAGGTCTAAATAAAGAAAAAAGTTTGAAAAAGTGCCTTATTTATTACTTGAGACGTACTGCATTAACCCATCCACTGCCTTACATGTACCACGAGTACAAGAGTTATTTGCAAACAGTTTGTATCCTGATCAGACGCCGCGTAACGCGGCGTCTGATCAGGATCCAAACTGTTTTACACTCTTTTCAATATTTCTTAAGTCAAAATACATAAAAATTGTTCTTTGGAAATAGAAGCAGACGACAATTGTTTAAATTTGATGACGTCATGGCAGTGAATCCCGCTCACCGTCGTATGCGACTATATATAGTAAAAAATACCGGCGTCTGATCAGGATCTAAACTGTTTGGCACTCGTATCAAGTACACTGGGTGGATATGCACGTTAGTAGGACTCATAGAAGCATTGTTTCCTATATCAAACTTATACATGTATACTGATATAATATCGTCCGCTTAGATATTATGCTAACTTTATTTCTCAGTTAAGCTATTAGGTTTCTAATTAAAAAAGAACTGTTTAACTATAACGTGCACGTTTATTTCAACAGGGAGTTTTAGTTAATAATTATTTACCTACCGTGAGTTATTATATTTTAAGATGAATTAAAATTTCTATATAGTTTACTAGTTAAACAATGAGATACCATTCATTAACTTTGACTTACACTAAGGAACCAATCAATTTGTTACTGATTTAATCTAATAAAAAGACTCAATGCAAAGATTAAAGATTAATCAAATTAAGTATGACTTTCCTAATTACTTTATATTCAATTATAAGAATTTTCATATGCCCAATATGTAGTTAATTTCAGAGTAGGATTTCCTGCTTATATATTAGGGAATGTGTAAACAGTGCCAGACTGTTTGAGTTCAGCGGAGACGCAACGCTTTTCAGCTTTTCTCATCCGGATCCAGTTATAATAGCTAAACGTTAACAGTTGCAAAATATTCTGGGACCCGTATTACAAAAGGGCGTACGCCAAATTATGTCGTAAGTTCGATTTTTTAAATTCTCAATACTTATTTATTTCTCCATCTAATCCTGTCTTGTGGCATCTCTTTAGAATCGTCTTGAAAAGACGACTCCAAAGAGATGTCACAATACAGGAATAGATTTTGACTTACGACCGTTCTTGTCGTACGACGTTTCGTAAGACGGACCCCAGCATTATAGTTATGTCAATAGTTATTATCATAGGATCACATTTGCCTTTCGAAGCAGTTGCCCCATAGACTATTTTCTTGTTTTGTATTCTATAATTATAGCATCTGATAATTAATAGGTTTACAATATTCAGATCAATTCATAACATCCTAGTGTAACGTATCATCCATAAGGTTTGACCTGGCAGTCATCACTTCCGTTGGTACCATCGAAAATTTCCGTATACTTAATTTATAGATCAATGGAAACTTCAGGTAATATACTTCAGTCGATAACCAAACGCCACTATGTCGCAATAGCTTAGTGGATAGTATCATTGACTCGTAGTGTTAGGGTCGTTGATTCGATTCCAGGCACTGTTTTGTAAACGTCGGCTTCAGGGTTTTTTCACTATAATTATATATTTTACTAAAATAAAACAGTAAACATTTGAATAACGAAAAATACTCACGATCAATTTGGCACAGAAATTGTTAAAATGTTGGTGATTAGTTTCCATTTGACTGAAAACGGTTTGCAATGAAACTAATTGTGTTGGTTCAAGTGTGTTTAAGGAGAAGCAATAACGTCTTCGCCACTGTACAATTAACCAAACTCTATTTACTAAGAATTCGCTCTCCAAATATCCATATTGCCACCTGAACGAATGAAGTTTATTTAAATAACTTAATGAAGCTGATTTGATCTACTGTACCAGAAAACAAACATTTAAATTCCAGAAGTTTCCCTTCAATATACGACCCGATTGTACTGACATTTTCAAACAGTGCAAATCCAGATAAGACGCGTAGTAATTAGGCGCTTAGTCAGTATCTAAACTCTGTGACATTCATACTGCTTCTTTTCTAAAGTCATAACATCTAAAGATAAAATAGACAATAATATCTCAGCAGACGAAATCGTGGCAGTGAATTGGGATACTAAATTGCAATGTTTTAGATCTAATTAGCGTTTCGCCAAGTCTCACATTGCATTATACTTGATAACCTTATCGCACTTGCGAAACTGTTCAAAGACAATTGCAGATTAACATCTAAGCTGGAGATTATGCCTTTGAAATTAGCTTTGTCCTCTTTGTACTGGAATTCTCTAAAACCCGAACACAGTTCTCAGTCTATTTCGTCTAGCTGCTCACGCAAAGCAAATGAAGATAGATACATACCTCATTGACAGATGGCTGCTCAATTCAGGACAACAGTAATACAGAATGCTCGTAAAGGAGTAAAAAGTAGTTTCCTCTCTTAAACGTCTTAAATTTAGCTCGGAAGGTTGCTCTTTAACCCCTTTCCCGCGTATATGCGTCATTTGCAAACAACGTACATGTAATGGGTACACATTTGTCAAATTCAACCCTAAAAGGTAAACAATGGACTAGACTTTATTGAAAACTAGAACTGTCCATTTGAGGTTTAGGGAGGAAATGCGTCACTTCATCATCCAGAAACCTATCTAACACGATCTTTTGATTGATCCAGAAGAGTTCCATTTGATAGTAAAATGTATTTATCACATTTATGTTGAGATTATTTTTATTATTCTGAAATATATGGTTTCTTGGTGACAAAACTTTCCATTATGTTACTTTTGGGTCGAAACAGTATCATTAATTACTTCTCGTAGCAATGAATAGAAGTTTAATTGTCATGTCCTCAATATGATATGGGGTCGTTTTATTGAATTTGCATGTCTAAATTTTAATGGTTTCAATTCTTGAAATCATCTATAGTCAGCATCGAGTTTCCAAAACTTTTAACCAGTATTCATCCGCTCAAGAAAGCAGCACTTAATAATAGCATTGGATATTATCAGTTTCTAAAAAACGAATACAGACGATAAATACCCGAGCAGAAGATATTACTTCATTAAATGTAGAATGTCATAATGGCAGTAGAAGGGTAAACGCTGGTAGTGAAGAATTTAATTTATTTTGACGGACATTTACTACTTTGAGATGATAGTCAAACCAACAACTTACCGCGGTGGATCGCCAAAGACCTTCCGTTGAAGCCATAACTTTCTCATGTTCATTAACATTTACTCTGGTGAAAATGTAAAACACAGTTTTTGCTAATCAAAATGGAGAAAACTTTCCCTTTTTACAAAATTCTAATTGTGTTTTAATCATTAAAACATTACAATAAAAAGTTGTATCCCTTCACTGCAAAAGTATCGTATGTTTTTTACTATTTTACCGATACAATGTTTTAACACCAATTTAACCCTTATCCTGCGGTTATAGCGTCTGCTTCGAAATTGTCGTCTGCAAAAGTTGTAACATCTAGATTTATACGTTTTTCAAGTTAAGAAACCTAAAGACGAGTGTCAAACAGTTTGGATTCAGATAAGACGCCGCGTTACGCGGCGTCTGATCTGGATTCAAACTGTTTGCAAAAATCAGTAAAGTCGCGAACAGCAGGAAAAGGGTCAACTCTTTCACCACCGAAGTCGTATAATGTCGACTTTTCAAATAGACTAGATCCTGATCACACGCCGCGTTACCTTTCATCTGATCAGGATATCTTGTATAGCACTTGTATCGATATTTCCTTAGCCAAACTACTTTAAATCTTACTTAAATCTTAAACAATATTGAAGCTGACGACAATATGACGGTGAAGGGGTAAAACCTCACAATTATGTTCTTAACAGAAGCCGATTTGGGATTGAAAAGACTCATCAAATATTTTTACAATTTAAACTGGATATTATTCTTTTATGAAATTAAAATGTGTTTTAGGCTGTCTGGTTTTCCTAATGCGTTTTAGTTGTATAGCATTGGAAGGGCTGTAAAACACTGTAAACGTCAATAAGTTTTTGCCAGATAGCATATTTCACTAAGTAGTGAAATCAATATTTAATAATCTGCATTTCAAAATTGTCTCGTTATTGAGAAACTTAAGAGCATATGTGATATTGTGCTTTAATATTTCATTTCCGGTAGTTTTGAATTTTAATCAATCAGTAAATTTATTATGTTCAGATTTTTCCGATAAGGTAGACCCCCCATAATCAGATCGATTCTACTTCGGTCAATATCGGTACTATACGTAGACTGATCGGATATTGTAGTCAACTGACGGTCCTTACACAATTATGCTCGAGCATGATTCGGTGTAACCATAAATTGACGGGAATAAATTATCATTCTACTCAGGGTACCGAAAAAGACCGAAATTACCCCGATCTCGTTAGGGGCGCACTACCTTAAAATCAGCACGTGCATTGCCCATAATGCATCTTCCTACAAAAAGCCAATCATACTTAATGCCCTGTAGAAAATCATTTTAATTGAATGTGGTATAATTATACGAAATCAGTATTTGAATTTGATTAAAACATAATGTTGTCAGTGAACATTCGGATAAGTGCACGAAATCCACAAGTCTCGGTGGTTTAATATTGTAAGCCACAGTTAATCAAGTGCCTAAAGGCTATCTACTTATTCAATTATTCAAGAATAATTTGAAAGCAAGCTGGATGAAATTGTACTTGCCAAGTGGCATTAAACTTTGAATTATTTTACAAACGCACACTTTCAAGCTTATTTTAACCATTATCATGCTAAATTGTCGCCTAATTCAACTTTATCGTCTGCTAATTCTAAAACACCAAATAAACAAGATAAACATGATAAAAAGAAGAAAAAATGTTTTGCATTTGACGGTATTCGAGCCTCTGACCTAATGTTACACAGTCCTGCACGTCAACCACTACACCATCTCGACACGTGTTATTTAGCTTGCTTTTTAAAGATATATGACCTCTATCAATAATCAAGAGATATATTCGTCCGCAGAATGTAAGCGTCCGCGCATAGACAACTTAAGAAAATTTGATTAAGTAAACTTCATGTGTAAATAAAGAAGAAATCAAGAACACAACATTTTTGTTTGAAAGGTTTATCTAGAAAGCGCTGAAAGTCATTTATACCTCTTGAATTTGTTTCATTGCAAGTGCGAACTTCTTGGTGTTGTTACGTTTGTTCACTTTTTTACAATTGTCGCATTTACGTATTTCAGGCTTAACGCTGTCATAACAAAAAAAGAATATGCATAATTATTCATTTTTGTTCACTGCTTTGTGTGTGGTACAGGTAAAGGAGCGAAAGGCTGGTACAACGTCGTTAGGTCTCCGTCCTGCCTGCAAATACTCGACAGTACGCTGGCGGTCGAAGTTGGAAAGATATTTTGTCTACGAGCTATGGTATATTAACGCCGTATACCTGTATTCTAATAATCAAAAGACAAAATAAATAAATGGTCCGCAATTGAACTTTCAAATTTACACAGAGCCATCGGTGATAGATCGGTAGTTTTTTAGCCAAACTAGGGAGGGGACCGATGATAAACTATTTAGAAATACTTAATACTTTGCAGGCAGATGTATACATAGGGGTGATTCTTGGATCTCATGACAATTCTATAGCTGATTTACTCGATGTTAAGTATGATAAGTTCTTGAAAGCAGGATTAATACATGTTAGTAAATTATGGTCTAGTTTCACTCACTAGTGTTACATGTATATATGAAGCTATGCACACATTTTGTTTTGAACACTTAACCCTAGCAACGGTTATACTCGTCATTTACAATCAGTGTGTATTTTAAGAGTACACTTGTCTTAGGCAGACATTGTAGACCCAGGTAAAAAGCTCATAATTGAGTCCTCGGATCAGGACCTGCACTGTTGGTCATTTTGCAACAAACTGCAGAAAACAACCAGATCTAGCTTTATCTAGATTTAATTTAGAATCTGGATTCATCCATTTAAAGTATTAGGGATGAATGAGTTAGTCACGATCTTCACTGTCGACATGTCTCGAATTTCTTGGATATTTGATGTGGTCGACATGTCAAGATGTGAGTATTATCTCATTACAATATTCATATATATTATTATTTTGCATATTTTTGCATGTATATATTTATTTCTGATTGCTATGTAAATATGTTGTCTGTTTGTATGCTTGTACTCTTCAGTATTGGAGGAAATAAAGAAACTAACTAACTAACCTCTATCAATAATCAAGAGATATATTCGTCCGCAGAATGTAAGCGTCCGCGCATAGACAACTTAAGAAAATTTGATTAAGTAAACTTCATGTGTAAATAAAGAAGAAATCAAGAACACAACATTTTTGTTTGAAAGGTTTATCTAGAAAGCGCTGAAAGTCATTTATACCTCTTGAATTTGTTTCATTGCAAGTGCGAACTTCTTGGTGTTGTTACGTTTGTTCACTTTTTTACAATTGTCGCATTTACGTATTTCAGGCTTAACGCTGTCATAACAAAAAAAGAATATGCATAATTATTCATTTTTGTTCACTGCTTTGTGTGTGGTACAGGTAAAGGAGCGAAAGGCTGGTACAACGTCGTTAGGTCTCCGTCCTGCCTGCAAATACTCGACAGTACGCTGGCGGTCGAAGTTGGAAAGATATTTTGTCTACGAGCTATGGTATATTAACGCCGTATACCTGTATTCTAATAATCAAAAGACAAAATAAATAAATGGTCCGCAATTGAACTTTCAAATTTACACAGAGCCATCGGTGATAGATCGGTAGTTTTTTAGCCAAACTAGGGAGGGGACCGATGATAAACTATTTACTACTGACATCACCTAGTGGCCACCTGTTTTCCCCCTATCAATCGTTTTTGGGTAAAGATGAGTTTCGTCGGGTAAAAATAACCGATTTGAAATTTTAAACGTGTTTAAAATTCTCGATCGGTGATTTTTTGTTTTACAAATAAGCGATTGACAACCTGTCTACTATGTATCACCGATGAGCCACCGATAAGCCATCGATAAAGCCCCGATGAACTGATACATGTACTAACCACCGATGGAATAATATGAGAATTAAAACGCGGGATCTCATCGGTTTTCATCGATTGTTAATGGCAGTTCAATCGGTGATCAGTTAGTGATCAATCGGTTGCCGCCAGCATTTCACCAGTGTTTTATCGGTATTCATCGATTATTGATCGGTTGTTGGGCGCTTTTAATCGGTGGGCAATCGGATTCCATGAGTCGCTAATCGGTGGCCAATCGATGGCCAATCGGAGGCGGGGTGGCGTTTGACCGATTGAACAATTATTCGTCACCGATACCCGTTTACACAGAAAGCCTGAAATTATATCACTTATGACAACCGATCAAAACAGCAAATAATTAGACCGTATGTGTAAACGGGACATCAGCCTATTTGGATGAATGGTTTACGGAATAGTAGATGTTCTACATTGGCGAATTTCTTTATTACTTGAACTATATACCCATGTTGCTTGACAGTTTTGACCGAGAATATTACACATGACAAACAGTTAACACCTTAATAATAGGGCTCATGTAGGAACTATGAACACGTCATAGGAACAATAGGACACTGTATAAGACAAGTGCATTCTTTATAGGTATAACTATTATTTAAACGAGAAACCCTAATTTTATGAATTTCACATGTTCATCCCACATATCTGGTACATTGGTATGAATTAACAATACATATAACAATATTCAAAATAGGGAATTAAGATAATATTAATTTATAAAAATACTCTTTCCTAATATTTCGACCTCTAAGGGCCTTTTTCAAAGAAATAATTTCCAAACACACGTACAATTTGTGTTACATGCAGTCAGCCATTCTCATGTAAGATTCTCATTAACTCTATGACTGAATGCATGTAACTCAAATTCAGTGATGTTGTTTCTGTTTGCTCAGCGGTAAAGAAATGCGATGTTGTTATAATTCTTAATTTGGATAAACGAATTAATAAGTCTGTCATTTTCTGTTTTTGCATTTTCAAATATGCCATAATTTCAAATGACATTGCTCTTGACTGCCATCTTAGAATTGATCGGTAATTCACTCAGAATACTTTGTCAAACTATGGTAATTTAAATTCAAATCTAATTCTCAGCACGTGTTAAATGATTATTAATCCAATACGACAACTAAACTTAATTGCTTAAACAAGAAATACTTTGCAGTTTATTATTTCATCACCAAAATAATCGCGAGGTTTTTACACCTTCAACGCCATATTGTCCGCTGCTTCAATATTATTGTCTGAAAAATCGTTCTTACTCTTTCCCTACCAAGTTTTATCGTCTGCTTAAACCCTATTACCCCTAAAATATCGTCTTCATTGATAGTGTCGTATGCAATATTCAGGGCTGTTATGACTGAAGAAATGTCGATGCGGCTATCAAACAATTTGGACCCTGATCAGACGCCGCTTTACGCGGCGTCTGATCAAGGCCCAATTTGTTTGCAAAGTCGCCTCTTGGTGCCGTTGGCAGTGACAGAGTTCGAGATTAAAGGCAGTATGATAGTTTTAGCGTCATTAACAGTGAACGCATTAAGCGGTCATCGTGGGAACTATTAAAGTATTTCATTGCTGCCATTTAGCATTGCATACAAGTTTCGACAATTCAGTGGAGTATGTTTTGCATAATGAAACATGACCAAGACGCATTTTGCGAAATTGCAGTCTCTAAAACCAAACAAATATTGAGATTAATTCAAACGCACAAACTCCAAACCTAAGTACAACGACATTATGATATTGTTTTAGACATACATATCGTTTTAATTGTAAGCAAATTAAAGACATAGATGCCAACTTATTAATAGAAAATAAGCTGTCCAAGACTTTTACCTACAAAACAATTTTTGTCCTTGCAGGGGCTTATACATGTACTTAGATGACATGTTCTTATAACACTAATAGGCTGCATTTATAAACTACAGCTGATTGTATCAACTTTATTTTCACCAACAGATATGTTTAATCTGGTTGTAAGCGCTTTAATTAATATATTTCTATGGATATGAAATTGTTTACCATTCATTGTCTTAGAAGATGTATTATGATTGCGCTCTATGTGCCCGTATCCCTTTGTAAAGTATGGAAAGATGGGTGAGTTGGGTTTTACGACTCTGCCACACCAAATAGGTTATATAGCGCCGATGAATGATGAGAGGATAATTATGATGATGAGAGATGATTTAATGAAGATAATTCCCAATAAGTTATTCATTGCAAAGAGGAGAAGAAAGAAAGAAAGAAATATAGATAGATGGATATATGGGTGGTTGGACGGACGGACGGACGGACGGTCGGTCGGTCGGTCGGACGGACAGACAGATAGATAGACAGATAGACAGATAGATGTATAGATGTAAAGATAGATGTATAGATAGACAGATAGATGTATAGATAGATAGACAGACAGATAGATAGATAGATAGATAGACGGACGGACGGACGGACGGACAGACAGACAGACATATAGACATATATATATATATATATATATATAGATAGATAGATAGATATATAGATAGATAGATAGATAGATAGATAGTTAGATAGATAGAATCATTATTTACATCTCAGCAATGCACATATAATACATATAAGAACATAGTGTACACAATAAAATCTTAAAAATAGCGCAAAGCCATTCCTTAAAGGAATTATAAGAAATGATATAAATGACATAGCATGTCATGTATAACATGGATATTTATAACATCACAGTATGACACAAATGAATAGAATATTACAATCTTTAATGGTGCTTTAACATATTAAAGCCGAACAAAAAGCCTTGAAAAAGGAGAGTAAAGAAAAACTAAGAATAGTAAACAAAAGCAAGATAAAGTATTCCTATGTTTAAAAATTTACATCTGTTAATAAAACTTAAAGATCAAAATTAAATGATTATTATCTAATCGAATTGAACTAAGATTATTTACATATTAAAACGTGTCGTCGCTGTAAAATGTAAAAGCAGGTTTGGGCACAATATCGTATCATGTTAGTGTTGGATAATAAAAACACATATTTATTACAATCATCTAGGTCTAACAAATCTGGATTAAAAGTAGTTTAGTTTAAATCTTTATTTGAGTCTCATCATGATTTCAACATATAATACATATCACATAATTTCCATTTACACAAAATCATGCCATTCATAAAAGAATGATAAGAGACTATATGTTTGATATAATTATCAGAATCCATTTCATAAACAATATTCTTTAAAAGCCATATGATACAGCTTTTATTTACATATTCTAAGATATATACAGCCTCTATCAATAATACGACCTAAACAGAGTATTATATTAAAGGCACACTAAGAAGGATAAAAAGTTTCAAGGAAATAAAAACAAATAAACAAACGGACTAAAAGGACATTTGAGTAAATACATTCAAGAAACAGGTTTATCCCATATAAGATATGAGATAAAAAAATATTGATAGAGACTGTATACATAAGTAAAATAAAACAAAAAACTGCGTATGAATTAAACCGTACAGTATTGACATTATCGTACAATGACCATAAAACCATCATGTTAAAATATTACAGCTAACTACTTACAAAGATAAAAACTTCGACGACGAAGATTACTAAAACAGGCTTTGGCACTTATCCTACACATTTCAGTTTTAGTGAAAATGAATACAAATTTTTCATTTTAGACATACTTATAAAATCATTGGCTATTTTTTCGGCCTGATCAAAAAGTGTTTTTCTTAAATCGTCATAGAGAAAATAATCGAATAATACATGACATTCATCTTCAAACTCATGACAAAATGGACATGTTCGATCGTTTACATCTAGGCCTTCGTATCTACCCGTTTCAATACGTAAGGGCGCAACACCACATCTAAATTTACTAAAGGCAGCCCTGTGTCTTAATGGCATAATCAGGTTACAGTAGAATTCTCAAACACCGTTTTAAATAACTTATATGTCCTGAGCTTATTTCTTCCCCGTCCAGATGGCCCTGTTGCTGAATTGATAGATTTTCGCCAATCTTCACAGTATTGCGTATGCATTTTCTAATGATTCTGTTAGAATACGCTTAGGAATATAATCATTCAAGTTACAATATTGTTCTAAACCAAGCTCTTTAAACTTATTTGTAGTTAAATAAAACCATTTTTTACAATTTCTTCCTGAAACATTGGTGGCCCAAATAGCAACTCTTTTGTTAAGTCTGTTGTTTGACATACAAGACAACCGTGACCAGCACAAAACAATGGATTTCCATTGCTTTGTGCTGGTACTGTTCCATGCCATTTCACCTGTTAAAGCTGCGTTGCGGGTATATTTACCAACATCTAAAAAGAAACGCATCGCTCTGTTGTGTACTGCATTAATGCACTGATAAGATTTTTGACCCCATATTGCAGACCCATAACGTACAACAGGCCAGACTATTGTATCAAAAAGGTGTTTGAAAACTTTATAAGGAACACCTCCAACGCATTTACACTTACATATAACTCGACCGAGTGCTCGACTTGCACTTTGAGCCACCACCTTTGCAGTAATGTTAAAATCTAAGTGTTCTTGTAACACTAACCCTAAGTACGTATATCTATCAAAAATATCAAGGTTATCATTTCCAATATGGAACAGAAACAAAGATTGATCTATACAATTGGGACGAAAATGAACTATTTGACTTTTACTACTGTTGATAGACATATCATACACTCTACACCATTCAGATATACCATCTAAGAGTATTTGTAAATCAGCCGCACTCTCTGCAATTAAAACAATATCATCTGCATATAACAATGAACATATCTTTTCACCATTACATGTAACTCCAATATCAAATGACTTAAGGTACACCACAAGGTCATTTATATACAAATTGAAGAGCAAGGGGGATAAAATACACCCCTGTCTTAAACCGCTGTTTACATCAAACCAATCTGTGCATAAAGAATTCACTCTAACACATGATGAAACAGATGAGTATAATGAGCTTATGGCTGTCAACATTTTACCTTTAATACCATTATCATAAAGTTTTTGCCAAAGCAGTTCTCTATTTACATAATCATAAGCTTTTTTAAAGTCGATAAATGCACAGTATGTCGACAACTTCAATTTCTTTCTGCTGTCGATTATACTGGTTAAAGTTAAAAGATGGTCCACTGTATTACACTTCTTCCTGAAACCATTTTGCTCATCTACTAAAATGTTATTAGTTTCTGCCCAATTACTAAGCCTCTCATTCAAAATATAACAGTAAATTTTGTACATTGAAGATGCTAAGGCAATTCCTCTATATGACAATGGGTTTCTTTTATCAAGCGTAGCAGACTTTGGAATAGGATTGATGATGCATTTCCCCCATATTGAAGGAATAGTACCGGAGTTAAAACATACATTAAAAAGAGTGTGTAGAAACAACACCGACGTATCATTTTTAAGTGCGTCAGCGGGTTTTTCATCCACACCACAAGCTTTACCAATATTAGCTTTGTCAATAGCTTTCTTGACCTCAAGTACAGTTATGTCCATATTAAAAGGGGCATGATCATCCATCAAATTCGCAAAACCCGGTACATGTAGTGTATGATGGTTAGGTCTATTAAATAACGAGCTAAAATCTGACTTCCATTTATTTAAAATTGTATTAACACAGAAAGAAGAAGACCCATCTTCTAGCAAAACTTCATTTGGGATTAAATTCTTTTTACTGTGATATACACCAATTTTTCCAATTGATTTCCAGAATTTGTTTGGATGGACCTTACACTCATTCAACAACTCATTTTGCATGTTATACCAATAGTTGCGTTTTGCCTTTTGTACATCTTTATCAAATTGTTTCCTTATACTTATATGCTGTTTTTTTCAGAGTCATTTTCAAAGATTTATTTGAGCAACTAAGCCAACTTCGTTCAGCTTGAGACAACTGGAACCACATATCAGATAAATGGTTATTCCACCAAGGTTTACCTGGTCTGTGTTTCCCTGTACAGCTATCATTACTTATAGTTTTATACGGGATATCATTATACATTTCATGTCTTACAATTGAACACCACTCATCATATATACCATCTATGTCAGCTTGAGTACGCATTCCTTGTTCCAATATATCAATTGTTCTAACAACTTGTGACAACACCTCAGGCTTATCTAAAAACTCCTTATGAAAACAACTACGATCAAACTTGTCATATGAAGTACCGGTTGTTTCATTTTGTTTCGTAACTGGTATCTCAATAAACTGTATAAACCAGGATAGCAATGAATGATCTGGTATGCTTGTAGGGGATAAGCCTGATATGTTGTCACACTTGTTGATTACATCAGTTGTTAAGGTAACATTAAAATCTGAAAAAATATTCAACTGTTCATGACTAACTAAGCAATAATCAACTACTGACGCACCTTTCGTTGAAACGGAAGTAAAGTCATTCTTAATACAATTCCTTCCATTTAAAATACACGTATTCGAGTTGATTAAAAAATCAATAAAGATCTCCCCATATCCATTTACAGTAAAATCTAAAATATCCCTCTCTGGTAAGAATTCAACCCCTCTTATAAAATCATCAAGATTTCCAATTCTGCTATTAAAATCTCCACAAAGAAATATTTTTCCGTCACTCTGATAGCAATATATATCTTCAAGCAATTTCTCAAAGAATGTATTGGCATCGACCTGACGTGAAGAATTTTGTGGTGGAAGATAACAAAGACATGGAAATAGGGAACAGTTTTCATTTCTATGAGTCATTTTCAGCCATAGGATACCTTCTAACGTATCATTGATTATATTTATATCAAAGTTAATACAAAACGATTGATTTACAAGAAAGCCAACTCCACCAGAGCCTGTTCTGGCGTTAACATGTATACGTTCTCTGCTAAGACCAAACCATTTATACCCATCCAGATCAAGAATATCGTTGTTTAAAATATGTGTTTCGGCTATGCCTAAAATATCAAAGTCGTTGTCTAAAATACAACTAGAACATAAAATAAAATTATCTGAACGTTTATCACAGTTCCACCCTCTAACATTCCAAAACCCAGCTTTAAGCTAATAGTGGCGTCTTCCCTGGCCTCTCCTATTTCCACCTCTACCACCACCATAATGCCTTCCACCCCACGACCACCTACATAACGGAAATTCTCATCTCGAGTGTCTCTTGAAGTGCCTCTTGAACTGTTATGGTTATGGTCATGGCTACCAACATCCCGATCACGAATATGTTCCCGTGCGTTAGATTCCTGTCTTCTGTCTGAATACCCAGAACGCGAGTCGCGAGTGCTTTCATTATGGTTGCTGACACGTACCACTCTAAAACCTCGAAAGGCTAGATCTCGACAGTTCAGTGAATTGATGATGGTTCGAAAGTTGTTTGCCATAGCTCGATCTGCCTGAGACTGGTCATGATGTATAAATACCTTAGAGTGCTGGCGATGTGTCTTCAATGAGGCTTTCATTGACATAACCTTTCTTTTATCGTCATATGACTTCATTCTAACAAGAACAACGCTACTTGAGAAACTTTGCGTTCAGCTCTTTGACAGGTGACGTCACCGAGTTTAAGTCCATCTTTGAAAAACATCTGCACCTTATGTTTAGTATCCTCGTTTTCTGTTTCTGGTAGACCTCTTATTACCAGGTTAATGTTGTCTTGTTCCACATTCCGATCAGTGCACCGTTTTTCCAAAGACTGTAGTTTAGAGCTTACGTCCTTAAGCTCTGTTTGAACCTCGTCTCGAATAGATTCGCTAATTGATTCTATATGATAGTCCACATCCTTCCGCAAACGGTTTATTTCCTGTGTTACACGTTTATCTAGTAATTGTGGCGATCTTTTGTTCAAGACTGGATTCTAACCTCTCTACTCTGTCGCTCAGCGAGGAGAACAGTTTATGCATATCAGCAGACGGGTTAGTAACAAGCTGCTCCAGGGTAGGGTTTCCATTAACATGTACATCTGCTGCAGTTAGAACAACATTTCTAGGTGCTGGAATCGGAGTTTCGTCGTACAGGGTACGACGCGCCGTAGCGGTTACTCTTGGTTTCTTGACCGTAGAATCAATAGAATCATTACAGGGCTCAGAGCGATTGCGTTTTCTGCCTGATTCAGCCGGCGTCCACACGTACGATTCTCTGGGACGACATGATTGAATCGACGTACGCTTCTGCTTCACCTTTGCTAATAGTCAAGTCCTTTGGGCTTTCACTGCCCATTGCACACAGGCGAGCTATGAGTTTAGAGCGTATATACACCGAGTAGCACTTGGCGTTGTTCACTCAAATCAATATTCAATAGAGCGTGCTTTTGTAAACAACTTTTCTGTTAAATCATTGTAAACATGACAGTTCAAAATTACATGTATTTCATTTTCTACAGTACTATTAATACAAAAAGGGCAACCTCTACTTTCCTCACGAAGACCCTCATAACGACCAGTTTCAATTCGAATTGGAGCTACACCTAATCGAAATTTACAAAAAAACTGACCGCTGCAATATTGGATGAAATAAAGATAAATAAAGTTGCACGCGAATGTACCTTTCGCACTATCTTAGATTGGTACCTCGGGGTCTCACCTAGATCAGAATTGAGTTTCAAATTGGTATTTATTTTGGAGGACTTTGGCATATAAACAAACATTCAGCAATATTCCACAACGCTACCAAGCGGGCTGAAGGATCAGGATTATTATGCAAATGACAGGTATTTAAACACAGCTTAAACTATTATTTCTAACAGCCTTAAGAAACCAGCACAAAAAATTATTTCTTGAACAAGAATTAATACTCTGAAAGTTTTATGCAAGTCGTTTTCTTTGAGCGCCTATAGTTCAACAGTTTTAAACACTGCATGGCCCGGATATTGTCTGCCGTCTGCTTTTATTGATAAAATGAGGATTAAAAAAATAGCATTTTTAACTCAAGAAGTAATAAATCTGCGCTGACGTCTAATTAAGATACAAACTGTTTGCAAGCGTCGGTGCTCCATTGGTAAGCCAGTCAATATGGATAGAAATTTCAGGATATACTGAGCTCTAAAAAAGTAATTTCGTCACTGATATAAAGTTATTATGATATTAATATTGCTTTGATTTATTTACAATATATACACTGATTATTACGACAAACTTAAAATCCGTCAAAAAGATCATTAAATTATTTTTAAAAGCAAAGTTCATGAAGACACATACGGATGTCTTCTTAAGTAAATATTCGTGTTAAAACTGTAATTTAAAGTAATAATCATTTGTTTTGCATTACATTTAATTAATCAAACTGGTTTTTACAGTGATTAAACCATCAACTTTATTTCATTAAATAATACATTAAATAAATATACAGTTGAGAAAACGTTATTCTTTCCCAATAAACGCGTTTACGCTAAAACTATTATTTCCTTTGCAAACAGATCTGTGTCTGATCTGAATCAATAATGCTTTCAAAAGTTTTCGGAATCTTTCGGGAATAACATAGGCTAACGTATAAAACGTTCTTATGTTTCCGTATAATAATTTTAGAGCAAAATTTGATAGGTGATGTTTACTACTGTATAATTTGGTGTTTCAGTGTTCCCTCTCTACAACAGCCCTCCAAACAACGACTCCCCTTCTACAACGAACATTGCCGCAGTTCCCTGAACAGGACAGTTATGTCCAACCTTTTCAAGACTGAAATGTCGTTTGCTTAAATTTGTCATCTGCTGTTTTTCTCAAAGTGACACAATAGCCATTTGGACTGAAATAAATTCAATGACGCGGCGTCTGATCTGGATTTAATCTGTTTGCAAATGTAAGCCAATTTCCCTCGTCATCTGACTTTACTCCAGAATATTTACATTCGCCCCATTCAATTCCATTGTAAAAAGTGCTGTTCATTTCGTATAAACACCATTTCTAAGGGTGGAGCTTGTTGATAAGTTTCGAAGAGGAGGCGGGGCATATGCAGTTTTCATTCGCGAATTAATCTTTGGAACTTAGACATAAGCTATCTGCGTTTCCTTTCTGACAAAACACCCGATATGTTTATCCTTCTTTAAAATGACGTCACTTCTAAATGACGTCGAATCGGCATTTCGCCCCAAACTGTCAAAGTTGTTGACCTGAGAATGTAAACAATGGAACTAAATAATCTTGTCATAGAATTTTTGTTCGATGTTTTACATGTATTTACTTATTGTGCTGACGGTCTTTTTGATTGTAGGGTTGTGGAACAGGGTTTATATTTTATGTACACTGTTCGTCTTTATAGGTGAATATAGGAGATAAGAGTCAGGTTGGGCGCCCCTAAACCCAGGTTTAACCCCCCAGTGGTTGTTAATGATTAATTTATATAATTAATTATTGATTGCTGCTGACTGTACCAAGGCGGGCTCCTATATTCACTTTGCTTTATGTTTGTCTTGCGTGTTGTTTTCTATTTAGTGTGCAGATGAAGGAATGGGTTTGCGTGTGTGTGTGTGTGTGTGTGTGTGTGTGTGTGTGTGTGTGTGTGTGTGTGTGTTATGGTGTGGCTGTGTGTGTGTTCTGCTTGAGAGGTGGGTGTATTGTTTGTGTTGTGTTTCCTGCTTGAGTCTTTCGTATTTATTTGTTTGTTTTCGAATGTACACAGCTTTAGTAAATCGGTCACGGCTGTTCCTCATAGGATACACATTATTCGTGTTATCAACCTCTAATATGAATTAAACATACATGCGTATTGACAAAATGTTAAATTAGAAATTGCAGCAAATATATTGTAAATATAAGAAATGAACAGATTTTTTCAACGTTCAAGCGAAAAAAACGACAGAAAATTATTGACAAATTTAGCATGAATCGTTACCGCGATTCATGGTATTTGCAGATGATTTTCTGTCGTTCATTTCGCTTGAACGCCGAAAAAAATCTGTTCATTTCTTAAATATTTGCCTTAAACCATGTCATCCCCAGTGGCAGATAACAGGTCAAATAGTAATGTTACCAATGTTCGTTTTTCATAATCAGTGTCAGATGAAAAACGCCAAGACATTACAAAGGTATTTAATCAAAAATAAGATATAATTGTTATTGCTGTTACACTTTAATTAATGATGTGCACACCAAGAACGGCTTATAATTTACATTTTCTGTACATAATGTCATTTTGTGACATTTGATTTTGAAAACAAATGATTTCTCCTAAACCACATAACTACATTTCATACTAAATCATGGGAACACCAACAGGAAATAATGTCACCCTGTTTGTAAGAATTACTTGGCCCATATTTGTAAACGATTTTAGACATTTAGAGCTAAAGAAACCATCAATATTAGTGTTTGATAGTTTAGATTCTGATTAGTCAGGAATAGGGGTAACCTTCACAACACTAGATATTTTTAAAACTTTTGTCACAATTTTGACATACATTTTCGGATGAAATATCGGATGGTATTGATACGAATTATAAACAGTTTGAAATATATGAGAGTCGTCATTTGCGGAGTAATTCATAATCTTAATGCACTTAACTCATTCTCCCATGGAACTCCCAATAGACACTTCCAGTTTACAATAAAGGTTGATCTATTTTAGACTATTTAATGTAGGTTTTTTTTATAATATATTGCAATATGACAAACAGTGATGTCACTGGTTAGAGGGCTACAGCAGGAGCCCTCTAATCAGGGACATCATTGTTTGCACTAGAAGAGTGTACTCTTAACAGGTACACTTTTGGTAAAGGGCGCATATATGCGTACCTAGGGCTCAGTGTGTTAAATTATGTTTAAAACATAATATGGGTCTGATATACAAAACATGTGTTGTTGAGTTTAACTTTGTATAACCGGATACCTACTGAAAATTGTGATAATTACAAACCAAGTTTACTGAAGAGTATTTTCAATGTCGATCGGCATTGGCAAATACAGTGTGCAAGGTTAAATTACTCTTGACAAAATTGACTTTAGAATCTCAATTTGCCATCTGATTAAAGCCAATGAGATTTTAGACAGTCAATGTGATTTGATGATGATTTAGGTCTGGGAGATAAAAGTCCTATTATAATTATCCGCTAGAGACATTGAATCCATTCGGTTAAAAATCCCCACCCTTCTCCTGTCATAGCACCTGGTCTTTTGACAATATCTTATCCAGTATTTGCACTTTAGTGCATGCATTTTAAAATTGTAACGCTTATACATAACTGTCAAAAAGTTTGAATCCACATCAGACACCGATTAACCTTTGCACTGAACTTGATTCAAACCAAACTATATGCTTTACCAGGGAAGTCGCGTCAAGCAGGGAAAGAAAAATTAGTTCCTAATACATTTGTCCTCAACACCGACTTGCGCAGCATAAAACTTGATTTTTATAAAATGTTCTTGAAGGATCATCAACCTCATTTCATCTCATTCTCACATTATCCATATTTTTATTATTATCGATAAAATTGCTCACTCCTAATCTGAATTAATAATGGTGGCTATTAATGTGAAGAACTATCGGTTGCTTCTATAAGTGCCATCTCTATGTTGCAATCCTATGGCTATGCCTTTTTCAGGAAATTTAGTACAAATTTATAGAACCTAAAAGAGGTCAATTATTCTGGGGCCCGTTCCATAAAACGTCTTACGACAATAACGGTCGTAGGTCAAAACTTTGAAATACATTTAATTTCTGATTCCTCTATCTTATCCAATCTTGTGACACCTCTTTGGAATCGTCTTGAAAAGAATAGACGATTTCAAAGACAGGTCACAAGACTGGATTAGATAGAGAAATGAATAATAAGTGAGATTTTTATAATCTGACTTACGACAACATTTGTCGTACGAAGTCCGAACGGGCCCCTGGTGTCTGCTACCAACTGTCTGCCAAGTAAGGTTAAAAGAAGGCGTATGTGAGTTTACCCCTTTTCCAAATAAAAGCGCCTTTGAGCGGATATGATCTATTCTTTCGCTGAAAAATATAGTTCCAATTTAATCAGTCATGAATTTAAAGCATAGGGAATATTTTTTATATTCTAGTACATGGAAGCGTAAAGCAGACTTAAAGTAAAACAATATGCGCCTGAAGGCGCATTCTGCTTTTCTTTCAACCTGCTTTAAGTGATCCCCTATCTTCAAAACTAGAAACAGGCTATCAGGTAAAGGGTTAGCAGTCGTTCCTAATCATGTACGCTAATTATCAATGCCAGAGAGCATCTCGATCAACAAGTATATCTAACAAGTATCAAATGTGTCATTACTTGTGAGATAATTCATATCTCTAGTTTTGACTAATATTTCAAACGGGTTTGATCCATGTCAGACACATTACTAGTAACTTGACATCTGACGAGTATCAAACACGTCTGGCAATCTCATTGTTATCTAAACTGTGTGCAATAATTATGATAACTTATATTGATATGTGAAGCGCAAAGCTGTTATAAAACTACTTGGCACTTTAACTGTTCTTTGCTTAAAATGACTGGAAAACTTTTATCAAATTTTAAAATAATATCTCTTAAAGTTAATTTACAAATTTTCAATGGTCATTTTATAGTACCGAGGGAATGATAAAGTAAATTGAAAATGAAGTCTGTGATTTTATTGGTCATTAGGGGAGCCATTCCAATAATTACTAAGAACAGAGAGCATTGGCTAGAACATATTTAATACACTAGAGTCATGTTTGCATAATGGAACATGATTAAAATTGCATTCAATGCAAATTTCAGGAATAATTACACGGCAGAGAAATTGACATTTCTTTCAGCATCTTGCCATGTTTTCTGTTTGAGAGGAATATCGAGGAAACATATGCAAAACGTGTTTTGAAATTTATTTTGTAATCAATGTTAAACACTGTTTATTTTCGCCTCTTTTCGCACAAACAGAATCTTTGAGATTGAGTTTGGTTTTACGGCATCGCGACTCATACGATGGTCACATGGCCCCGCAGAGCCGTTTAAATTGTGTGCCTAGAGTATATCAAATATGTAAACCATTCACAGCCAATATACTATCTGCGTAACGAATTGTCGTCCTATGTTAAGTTTTAAGACATTTTGACTTAGCGGTGCAGTTAACTGTAATAATTGTTAACTTTCCAGAAGCAAGCATTTACTTTGGCACACAAACTGAATGTGGTTTGTTCTTTGGAAGAAACCCGTTAGCCACCTAAAAATTCAAATGGCCACAGTTTTTCAATATGACCGCTATTGAATATATTTCTATTTCTATTTTTCTATTTATTACTTCTACGCCATCAATTCCGATGATTATGAGAAGGGGCACTTTTAAGGTGCACCATTGGGACTGTACCCGGCCGCCGGTCACTTTATGACAAGGAAGCCATTGAGCAATTCGATAGCTCAAAACTTGAAATATACATAGCCAAACTCGTGTTATTTGACACAAAGATTGTTACAGTGGAACAGGTTTTGAAAGTTTATGGCAAAATGGAACATTTCTGTATATTACATGGCGGCTATTTGGAAAAATGGCGGTCATATTGAAGTTTTAAGTGGCTAACTTTTGTTTTGCAAAAGGGCAATCCAGAAGGAGAATGTGTGCCTATTTTTGTGCTTGATTACGGACATTAACGATTCTTCTAAAACGTGCGACTATTTGCTCAAGTAACTGATGAAACTTCTATATGAATGTCACACAGTTGTGACAAAAACCAGTAAAATGTAAAAACTGTTTTGAAAGTAATGATTCACTCGGCTATTTCTGTGAATACGTTGAGTTTAAAGGTGCACCGACTTAATCATTGAAGACGATCATATACTTCTAGCATTCGGAATGCTGCAGTAACTAAACACTCTCATTTGTCAGATCTTGAATCTAAACATCCTTTATAAATTTCGGCGACTAACGGTTTAAATCAAAATACAATTTTGAATGATTCTATGTCATGTCAAAGAACAACATTATATCTATAAAGAATTCTAAAAAGAAAACACAAACAAAAGCTTAAAAAAGAGAACTTTACCGCGCATATGTTTATGAAGCGATCACCATCTGTCAAACTATTAACTGGCAAGATAGTGCCGTTACGTATTGGTACGAATAATTCCATCATTTTTACAGCATATTTGCATATGTATGTAAACAGTATGTATTGTAATAAATATGTTTAAACTAAAGAATAGGTTTCGAACGATGAAATGTTTCACAATTTATATTTGCTGTTGATATGTTTAATAAATGTATAACTTATTAGTTTGGAGAGCTAAATGGGTTTATCTGCTTCATTTAAACTTGGTACGGCATGCACAGGAAATTAATGGGTTTATGGATAGATATCATCTGTTCAATGTCAATAGTACTTTCAAATCATATAACATTACACGCAGCGTATGTTATACAGAATCTAGTTGTTTGAAAATAAACGAACGAATTTACATTAGAAATGAATTTAGACAAAACATTACTCAAGAGTACTAAATATTGTTATAATTTTGACAAGAATAATTTCTATTTCATATTGGTCGTTCTGAATTATTTAATAAACGCTATGATTAACCAGTATAATTTAAATGATAATACCAATTTGTATTCATTAATTTTTCGTAAATATTGACATTCACACTACCAGTAGTGAAAACATATTCATATGTAGTCAGTTCTGAATAACAATATAGAGAAAATATCCTTTAGAATTTAATATTAGTTTATTTTATTAAGCATTCCACAAATCACCCGTATATTTCAAATGCTGATGCATTTATCGAATAACAAGAGATTTTGAAGTTGAATTAATTCAGTCAACAAATTAATTAAGAATTTCTACAATTTAACGATACACTTGGATCGTGTTTTGAGAAAACATTGCCAAAAGGTATAGACAGCGCGCAGAATCCATCCAGGGTCTGTACTATAGATATTGAAAACTCTAACCTGTTGCCGCGTCTTTGACACGGTGGCTGGTGTGGGTCTGCATTGCTTGTTATGCAAGAAGTCTGGTTTTCTAATGACATTACCCATTCAGTTTGTAATGGACAGTTAGTTGTGGTTGTGAACGATTAAAATGCCAGTATTTTGTACTATCCGCCAATATGCAATTACCTTTAAGCAAAATGTAACGTTTTACCTGACATTAGATATGTTATATGGCAAATAACAAGATTGAATGCATGTGACTGATTCTCTTAAGTCGAATGAAGCCGTAATTAAAAAAACATGTTTTTAATATACCACCTTACTTATTATTGAATCTCAATTACTAGAGTAAACCGATCTCCATCGTGTGTAAGACATTCAGGCGTGCAGAATATAAAACATGACAGATTTAATATGGCAATAGTACTACAGAAAACCCATATGGACGTTTCTGCATTACTTTTGCCATGCATAAAATAACACCCGGTCCTTTTTTAAAATCATCATCGATTCTTCAAAGTTCGTTTTTCAAGACAGTAAGTACGAGGTAGATCTTCTGTATCACTTGAAACAGCTCCACCTTTTTATACCGACACTAAATATAACGAAACATTAAACACCCGATATTAAATGACATGACTTTGTTATATAGTCAAGTTTGACCCTAGTAAAAACTTACTATAACAGACACTGCCATGACGTCATCAATTGTAAACTACTGACTCACATTACATTTTAGGTAGATTGACTTAAGAAATATTGAAATAAGTGACAAACCTTTTGAAATCTAATCATGCTTTACGCGGTGTCTGGTCAATTTCAATACTGTTTGCAAATAACTATGTACAGTGTATTGTATTTAGGGAAGGTAGTGTAGGGAATCAATTAACTTTTTAAATGAAGTAAACTAAGACATAAACCGTCGTTATCGCTGATGGGGACGAAGCTTAGACAATTAATAAAACTCCTCTGGCAGTAACAATAACATGCCCATAGACGTCATAGTTACTTGAGAAAAAACTATAACCATTGAACGACAAATAAGTAGTTACCATTTCATTTAGTTTAACTATTAAGTGTAAATTCTTGAAACGGTTTGGAATTAACCCAATTATAATACAATGGTTTTCTTTAATGTCAAAACAGACGCACACAAGTGATTACCTCAATTTGATCAACATTCGCACATAGCAGATATCATATAACTCATGGTTTGATCAAGATAAATTCTGACACTTGTTTCGATAGTTTTGTCAAATTGACTGAAACACGAATGAATAAGCATTCGTGACTGAAATAAGAACAATATGTCAGTTGTTAATTATTATTTCCATAAAAACGCATTTTGCCACTTTTATGTATTGCTCAGAGTAATACTATTTTATTTTTTCTAACATATCTTGATATAAAGCAAAAATAATTGTTTATGTCATAATGCTTTTAACAGTCTAAAGGGACGTGTAAAGGAGGAGTTTTCTCTCTGTTTTACCTTCAGCCTGATATAACCCTTTTACTCTCAATGACACAATAAATCGCGTAAGCAAACAGTTTGGGTCTTGATCAGACCCAAACTTTTTGACTATCTTATCGATATTTATTAAGTCATACAACCTAAGATCTAACTTTGAAACGTATCTTTCAGACATCAATACTGAAGCAGAGGACAATAAAGCGTTGAAGGGGTATTTATCTCCCGAATAATTTGATCATAAAAGGGATAAGCAATGATCTGTCTTAAAGCTGAGGACTCTAATGAGATCGGTCAATACCGATATTCCACATAGAACGTTCGGCCATTTTCGTAAGCTGTCGGCCCGTTCCGTCCAATGCTAAATCATGGTTTTAAAACGTACCGTGAGTTGACGAAAATTTCCGATCACAGTGACAGACTTAAAACAGTAACCCGTCACAAATAGCGTGTGTGAAAATATATCCGTGTGCATAAAAACAAACAAAATAGTTATTCATATCTTGGTGTAGAAACATTTTGTCATACTGTTCAAATTTGACCGAAAGTCGATTATCTCAATGTCTGTCCTCGATTTAGACCGTTTGTAAATAAAAATGCTTCATAAAACTGAGAATGTGATGTCGACTGATCAATGTATGTTGATGACAAACAAAAAGTCACTTGGTTGATGACAGTACCATCTCTTGCGGACTCTTTTTTACTCTCAATATTAGAAACTACAGCGGTTTTATATCGAAAATGTATTTGAACGCCTTGGGACTTATCGGGACATCAGCATTTAAAACCTACTTTGAATAATAAAAACTTCTGTCGACAACGATTACATCACTGTTCATAATTAAGGTACTAAAACGAGTCTAAAAAGGCTAATGCCTCTTTTTCTGGTAATTATTTAAGACATACTTTCTTGAGTTCTTTATTACTGGTTGTTAACTTGCCTGAATACGGTATCCTAAGGGAAGGTTTGTCCTATCGCATAAAGTGAGTTAATATTTAGTTCACTTCTTTTAAGAAAGTTTATAGCCCTACCTCTGGCAAAATGTTTTCGAAAACCTTTTTACGGCTCAGACAGATAATTCCGAGTTTCCGAAAGGTTAACTCTTTCACTTTCAATGACGCCATAAAGCGCGTTTGCAAACAGTTTGGGTCCTGATCAGACGCCGCGTAAATCGGCGTCTGATCAGGAACCAAACTGTTTGAGATTCCTTTTGAAATTTCTTCAACCATACTGCGTTATGTTTTAAATTTGAAACGACATTACAGACAACCCAATTGAAGCAGACGACAACGAAACGGTGAAGTGGTAAACATCTAACGAACAATTTTGCCGTGAAAGGGCTAATCTCATTCTATTAACGATTTTTCCTTCGGGCAATTGTAGTCTATTAAAAGATAATAAATTATCGTCAAATATCTTAATCTTTGAAACAAAGGAGTAAGCTTTTATTGACGTTTCGAACTACATGTAATTTCGATTGAGAACAACCATGTACATTTGTAAACGTTAGTCTTTCACATTTAAATCTAAACAAGTGCAAATGCAATGCTATAACATAAAGAAACTGACGACTTTTGAAAAAATGGACCGTTATTTTTATTAGAGTGTCAAACACTTTACAGTTTAATTAAGTGCCGCTTTACTTGGTACTTTATGTCGTTCAGAACTTGAAATAGAAATCAACTGTTTGGGTACAAACATATATCGATGTCTCCATCGTAATAAGCAAGTTAGTCGCGCTTTGTGTTGCTATTTTCAGTAAAAAAGGATATTACCCCTTTACTTCTATATTCATTCGATTCAAAATTTGAAGAAAAAAACCCAGTTCTAACCTTTTGTTTAAATGCTAAACAACTGCTAATATTCTAAATTTATCTTAGTGTTTATTATGGTTTATCTTTATGAAAAACTCATATGTATAATGTTTCCCCAACGATAGTCGCGGAGACATAATGTTTTTGTTCTGTCCGTCTTCATTTCTGGACACACATTTTTGTTCTCATATGCTAATCATCTCCATTTATTGTGTACATGCTAGTAATGAGGAAGCTTAGGTTTGAATTTAAAAATAGAAAGTTGGTTTCAGGACAGTCATTTATGTTTCGATGCGACCATTTTGGGAGACGTTATGTATATTTTATTAACCTATTTGTGCCCACGGTCCTATATATCTGACATAGGCAAATAGTGTAGACTGTGTTTAGACGCCGCATAATGCGGAGTATGATCAGAATCTACAATGTTTGCTGATTGGAATATCAATAAAATAAGCAACCATTAATATATTAAATACAGCATATTGTCTAATGATTATAATGAATTGAACAACAAAAAAGGCTCGGTAAACCCTTCGTTTTCTGTAATAGAGCAGTAAAGTGTGTCATTAAAGATATTTCCTGATTTTATAACGGCGATATAATCTATTCAGTCGATTCCCAGGCAAAACTGATGCTTTTTGTGCTCACCCATACTGCTGTGATCAGTGAAGCGTCTCATGTGAGGCCCGAACGTTACATTGAACACACTCTTGAGTATGAGTTTGTCAGGACCTATCTAGGATAACTGAGTCTGTTATATCACACGCTGCACACTTTTACAGTTACTTTCATGCCTATTGAGAACAATGAGGGAGTCCTTCAAATGACCGAGGGAATGTCTTTAAGTTACTATACTGGCAAGTTTGTAAAGTTGGGGCGGCGTTATTCCCTTCTATACGTAAGCAATACTTAAACATTCAGAAAAGTGTTCAGTTTTTTATGGATGAATAGACTCGGTTTTACGACACCGCTACACAGAATATGTCATATACAGTGTTCCCTCTCTACAATGGCCCTCCAAACAACAACTCCCTCTCTAAAACGACCCTTGCCGCAGTTCCCTAAACAGGGCAGTTATGTCCAACCTTTTCACGACTGAAATGTCGTTTGCTTAAAATTGTAGTCTGCTGTTTTTCTCAAAGCGATATAATAGATATTTGGACTGAAAATAAAATCAATAACGAATGACAAACAGCTTGAATCCAGATCAGACGCCGCGTAATGCTGTTTGCAAATGTAAGCCAATTTTCTTCCCTATAACGACTCCCTCTGAACAACGCACACTATTTTTGTCTCCCATTGAATGTCGTTGTAGAGAGCGAGCGCCAATAAACGATGAGATGTTTAGTTTTTAAAAACATTGGACATGTTTTAAGCTAAAATAAAACTAAAAGCGTCTGATCAGGAAGAAAGCTGTTGAAGTTAGACATAATTATTCAAGCAAAAAACAGTTTTGGAAAACTTGACGTATTCTCAACTTATCAATTATTATAACATCACTAGTTCTCTATTTAGCAGACGGTTTCGTCTAGTGTCCTAGGGAAGGGCTTAATGAAGTTAATGTACAACTGAAAACTACTGAAACATCCAATCCATTCCAGTACCTTAACTAAACGGACAGAACAGTTCGCAGTAATGGAGTGCCTACGCTCTAGTTTAATTTCCGCATTATCGTTTGCTTTGAGCTTGTCTGCAGATTTGGACAAATTCAGATTTATGTATACATTGAAGAAACCTAAAGACGAGTAACGCGGTTCCTGATCAGGAACCTATTTGTACATAAACACACGTCACAGGGCTGCCATAAGTTGACATGAAAAATCCTAAGATTTCCAAAATTGAATTTTTCAAGTGCGATTTTACGATTCATACCTTTACCCCGTCGCCTGTTTCTAGTTTTGTTGACACGTGGCTGCTTTAAGCTACCGTATACTAGAAAAAAATCTGAAGATTTAAGAAAAATCCAGAGAAATGGCAGCCCTGACGTCAAGTCGCGGCTGGGGAGTAAAGGGTTAATTTTAAAACACTATTTCAAATTTTGCGAGAGAAAGAGTGCCTTAACAAAGATCCATGCCACTCTGGATTATTTTCACAAACATGTAATGTTTTTGTTCTAAACTCCAATTTCGGGAAAATACATACTTTATGTGCATTACTTGTAACATTTCAAATGAAGTTGGCAGATAGAAAGCTTTTATAATCACCGACAGAATAAGTTGTATACCATCCCTAAAGCTATTAGATAATATAAAAGCTTAAGGTATTCGTATGTAAGTTTCAATTACATGTAGAATTTAGTATACTTGACATAAATGGGTTAAATAGAAATACTTCACAATTACGAATGACTGTTTTTCCTATTTGGAAGTACCGTTAAAGAAATACTAACACTTGGAAAAACTGTGTAGCGAATTCATTATATTGCAAAGTTTTCACTACTCAAACGATTTGTGTTCATCCATCTCGGCATTTATATTACGCAACGTACTACTACCACTCTGACACCCAAAACATTTGTCGTAAACGGTTAAAAACATTTTGTAGTTTGAAATTTGTGATTTGATCAAGGAGAGCTGATACTTAGAGGGATTCATTTTGTAAGACTTAGATTGAAGGTTGTGCGTAAATGAAGGCATACCTCTGACGGTTGTTATCCAATAGAAAAACGGACACACTCATAGACAAAGCGTCAAACTTGTCCAGAAAAGAAAAACGCGGCTTCCCAAAGACACATACACCAATAGGTTATTTGCCAAGGTGGACTAAATGATACTCATTGCACAAATGAAGGCGCACATTCATGTTGAATAAGTCGAAAAAGTCGGCCATCTTTTTTTTTTTACTGTAAAGCAAACCTGAGGGGCCTCCGTTATGAGGCATTGATATGTACCGTGCGTTTATGTCTACAGCTTGTTATGAGGACTTTATTGGCAGTATAATGATGTATTTAATATAATGCTGAATCTCGACAACCTACGCTCGTTTTAGACGAACACGTCCTTATTGTAAAAAGAATATCTACCTAAGCTTAGTTTTCGCTACGAATAGCTGATACGTTCTGCTAAAGGAGTTCGCAGTATATGTGTTCAACTGTTTGAATAACTGATATATACTTGTATTGCCAAAAATGCAAACAGTTCATTATCAAGTCCAACACAAAGCAGAATCTACTTGGGATCGAAACAGTTTGTCAATAAGATATTATACTACAATGATGTTTAAACTAAAAATAGTAGACATGTTGTCTATATACAGGGTGTCAAATAATATGTGTAACCATTTCAAACCTTTGCCTTGTATTCAATAAAACAGATATATGTACTAGATTTGTATCAAAGTGACTAAAAAGCTTCAAAATTTTATATTCAACGTAAAGTGCGGGGAAAATTTGACATCATGGTGTCGTATATGATCAAAAGTTGTTATTTTCAAAGATGGTGCTGTCCATGGAATAATATCAGGACGTAACAAAGTAAAATTACAAGAGAAAGTCGGTTTGTAACTCAAAATATTCGAAAACTATATTCCGGACATAAGACCAATACCATGTTACAAGATAACATACATGTAGTTCTAAAAACGTTTGATAAGTATGGAAATGTATTGGACCAGAGCTATAACAACCAGGGGCACTCTAGAAGCTGTCATAGCGTTGAATTTATTGACGAGACACTACAGCGGTCGGTCAGAAAGGTGCTTTCTGACAATATAAGCACTTCCAGTGCCACCAGTGTGTACAGAGCTTTAAGGTTTGATTTAAAATTAACACCCTTCAAAGTTCCAGAGCTCCAACATCTGAAAGACAGTGATGTTAACCAATGTCTGAACTTTTCCATTTGGCCACACCATTCCCCGCAATACCCTGATCTCAGTTCTGTGGATTTTTTCTTTGGAAAATCATCTCAATGAGAGGGTTAACATTATGCACCAAACATCAACGGAAAAACTCACACTGTCAGTTTTACAAGTAAGGAGAAACATCGCGAAATCGGCAAGTCTGCAATTACAAACTTTGTGTTAAGCCAGTGATTCTACGGCGACGTCAAAATTGACGTCATTTTGGTATATGCTGTATATGTTCTTTTCTAAGGGTGATTACTTTAGTTTAATTACAAGCTGTTAAAGTTGTGTTTGATTAAAATTCGAAACAATTATTTGCACTACTTATGATACCTTTTTACTTGTAAAAGCTATCCGAATTAAAACGTGACAAAGATTTGAAATGGTAACACATATTATGTGACATATATACTCAAACGCAAAAAAAACTGTACATGTTTCAACTTAGGATAACTATAGTAATATCAGTCGTAGGATTTTCATTTTTGTATTATGTAAAGCACGTGTGTCACTTTGTTGAATAATGGACAGAACGGGTCAGTATCGGGTTAAATGTTATGAAACGCCAAATTACAAGATTTTCGCATGATTTGCCAATGCAGAGGCTTGTCAAACGTGAAATCGGTCAAATAACCTCTATTTTCATTCTTTCAACTCAAAGGAGTAAAACCAACACAACAATCACTGTAAAATCAGAATTTGATATGCAAAGACCATTTAACGTCAGTGAATTGAGGCGTTGCTGATGTTCAACAGAGGTATCTTTATTGATAATGTTACGCGGACCTTTAATTGCTACAGAAACATTATCAGTAATCTTCGTGCAAGGTTCCAGAAAACAGGTGCAGTTGCAGATCGGTCTCGAAGCGGCAGGCCTTGTGTTACGTTACCTACGTCAGAATATACCGCCACTTGGAACTGACACACACAAGACTGCAGCGAGACAGTTCGGTATTAGCAGGGACACCGTTCTGAGGTGTCTTCGTCAATATGCTCGGCCCTTAAGATCGATGCGGCCTTACGTACTCGCGCGACGTAATCGCGATTTTCGTCTGAATTGGGTATGGCATCATCTCCGTTGGCTAAGGCGTCAGTGGAATGAAACTGTTTTCTCTGACGAATCCAGGTTCGACCTCAGTCACCATGATAGAAGAGTGCGAGTGTTTAGAAGAAGAGGCGAACGATTTGCTAACGCCTGCGTTGCTGAAAGAAACAGGGTTGGCGGCGGGAGCGTGATGGTTTGGGTTAGATATGGGGCAATAGGAAAACTGACTTCATAATTGTGAAATGCAATCTTAATGCTGCTGGCTACATACATCACGTTCCATTCATCTATCAGCATGCTTCTGCCACTTTAATGCGCGTCCGCATACGGCCCTCATTACACGGCAATATCTGAATGCAAATGGCGTTAACGTTTTGCTTTGGCCTGCCGTTTCCCCAAGACCAAGATCTCATTGAGCATATCTGAGATCTTCTCGGTGGTAGGGTACGATCACGGCATACTCGTTATAGTTGGCATATACATGTATACACAGGATTCACTGAAATGGTGTTTATCCGTTCCAACATTAAGTATTATATCCACTAATCATTTTTAAAAACACAGTTTAAAACAGGGTTAAAACACATGTCTTGATGTAAAATAAAACATTACATTGTATTTGAATTAATCCTGATATATGGCTGAAATAAACTTAGTGTATGGTTTTGATATAATGTTCCTCCCATTGTTGATCATAAATAAAGGCTTACTTAATAACATTGACTTATTTTAGAAAAATAGTAAAGTGAAACTTCATAGCATTTATGTCGTATTTTGTCAATAATGCTCCTATTATTTATCTAATATTGCGTAAAAGAATAGTAAGAAGGTTTTCGACAGCTTAGATCCGAACATTTCTATTTCTCGCCTAGTTCTAATATGTAAGTTATCACAGATTGCCTGTGGCATGCAGAGGTTCAAAATGACAAAAAATCGGTAAATTTCTTACAACATACGCCTTATAAATCTAAAGTAGAATTGGAATCGTCTTCAAAATAGATAACTACGTGTTTTTATATCACTCTCAATTTCATTTTGTTCAAATCTGTGACATTATTCGATGCACATTACAAGTTGCCGGTGCGACACTGGGGTAATGTATTCAGCTCCAGACGCTTTTTACGGGAACAGACGATCTCACGTGTGCGTTTGACGCACGTTTGATCGGCTGTTTTCTTTAAGTACACCGAAAACTGAAACACAATACACTGCAGTGCACCGTTAGTTGGTCATGTGTTTATTATATGCCTTCAATATACACCAGTGTATACGTGGTGTCTGAGCAGGATTCAAACTGTTCAATGCCTCAAATATAATAAAATGAATGATAAAAGCAGTCGACAATTGGTTGCAGCATATGATGTCATGGCAGTGAGGGGATATACCCTTTCACTCTCAATGACATCATAAAGCGCATTTGCAAACATTTTAATCCTGCTCAGACGCCGCATAACGCGACGTATGAGCAGGATCAAATATGTTTGCCACTTGTTTTGAAATGACGTCCGTGATACTGCCTTAAATCCAACTTTGAAACGATATTGCAGACAACAATATTGAAGCACACCAAAATATGACGTTGAAAGGATTAAACCTTCACGACAAATTTGACCATGAAAGAGTTAAGCAATACTATATCAGCAGATGCAATTGCATGTAGCTTTGATCAATATTTCACACGAATATTTTCGCGTCTGAAACATGTGTATACATGCACTTGCTTTGATATTTCACAAGAAACAAATTATGCGTATAATTATCTAAATTTTGCAGACAAAATTTAAGCAGGCGCATTTATGGCAATGAATGGAATTTTTACACAATTTGATTAATTTTACATTTAAGGAACAAAAGCTCTGAAAATAGAATAAAATAGAATATGATCAGCGAAGACATAAAGTATTTGTTTTTAAAGTACAGCGTCCCGGCTATTTAACGTTTTTCTTAAAAAATGACTAAGAAACAAATAGAGTATTACTGTCCGATTTTTCTGACCTATCACAGTTATTTTTAGAACAGAATAGTTCATAATGGTAAATAGATAACAGGGTAACATCGGATCTATATAGTCGTACACTTTCTAACTTGAGATAAGCATGATCCTCGTGCAGCACGAGACAGCTGCGCTAATTTTACTGATATGTTATACATTCAAAATAAACGTGTTGAAAACTATAATGTCCATTGCTAACAGGTTGGAGCCAGATCAGACGCCGGGTAACCCGGCGTCTGATCAGGTTCCAACCTGTTTGCCACCAAAATTAAAAAGATAAAATTAATTTTCTACAGTTTAGTGCATTGTGTTTGCGTTTATTCGGGACTATACTGTACATTACACACAATAAGTACAGCTTTCCGTATTCCTGGCTGACAGTACGGAAACCAACGAGTACGGTGATCATCCCTTTGAAATTTTAGAATGTTCCAATCTAAAAAAAAACTCTTATAGGTAACAAAACCCACACTAATACCTTGTCTAATTAGAACGTTAAGTTTGTTTTCATTTAGTAGAGTATTTTCTTACATATCAACCGCTCTATTACGACCACTAAATTATGTTTATTATTAGGAATTCAAAACAGGTGACTTCTTAAAAAAACGTTACAGCAAAACAGCTTGACGCAAGGTGACTTTCACCTTGCTTTAAACTATCACCTCATTTAGCTTCGCTTTAGTGGTTGTTATAGATTGGTGATACTGTATTGCACAGTTAGATGTTGATTCCAAATTAAGGTGGTTCGAAGGTCTGCTTATTCCCTGTCAGACTTCTTTGAACCCTTGATTTAATTAGAATTTACCATTATGGAGAGTGAAAAATCGTTAAAATAAAAAAAATTACAGTGCCGTTTTTTTCTGACAGCACCTTATGTCGAAAAAAGTTCCTTTTTAATACACAGGAATATTTTCTTTACAAAATAATATAACTAAATAATATCTGTATATTCGAGTTCTGAGATTATAAGATATTGTGCAAACAAAAATATTTCATGACATATATTTTGGAAATATCAATATTTTAAAAAAATCAAATTCTGAAAAAGTCACTAAATTTCAAATTACAAAAAATCTAGCTGTTTAACATACACTTATTTTACTCTTATTAGATAGAGATATTACTTAATTCTACTAGTCACACAAACTTAATGAAAATCTACAGTGGAATTTACTTTTGATACATGATTTCCAGAAATTCTGACAAAATGTTAACACGAAACGAGTAACCTCCCTTCAGTTCAAAAACTTTAAAATGTCGTCTGCTCTATATAATACCATAAGTCAAACCTGTAAAAAAGTAATGGACCAGTGAATACGGTAGCTTGTAGATCTTTAAAGACAGATGACTGCTTAATGCATGACAAAAGTAATGCATAAAAGCTCCTTTATGATCTATTTTTAGCATTACTTTTGTCCTGTGTTAAGCTGCCATCTGTCATATAGGCTATACATCTTAACAAAGTTTAGTTGTCACTTGACTATACTTGCATCTGATATTATTCATCACTGATTGATAGCTTGTCAATAAAATCGGACAATTTATTGAAAAAACGTTTTGAACCGAGTGGGGATGGAACCTAGAACTTTTTGATTGCTAGTCATTCACTCTACCAACTGCTCTAACATAGAAGACACTGAAGCTTACAAATTGTTTCTTTATTTAAATTTTCTACTATAAGCACTTGCCGAAAAGATCATGTGAAAGTCATCAGTATTTCCGGAATTCGAGATGCGGGCCGCATTGTCGAACCACCTTAAGCGTACTTTCTAATTGTTTAATACAGCAGGAAAAAGTGTGTATAACATGTATTATTATCTATTTCATTTTATGCGATCACATACTCCATAAACAATAGGGACAGAAAATTGGCAGCATTTGGTAGATACAGAGAGCAAGTAAGAACAACATGTGTTCGGAGTTCCGTCAAAACAAATTATCTACATTTGTATGTCCCACAAAATTCCACCTGATCGAGAAACATACTTTTGATTATCTTGCGCAAATGTTAGTTTTCTACAATTTATCCTATTATTTCCACGTAAATAAGCAGATATACGCAAATCAAATGCATTAAAATGATTTAAATTGTTACAACGATTTCATATTTGGGTGAAATAGTCACAATTGTTTTAAGTGGTAAATTTTAGGCAAATTATAGTTATATTAAACAAATGTAACTGTTCAATGTAGGTCATAGGTTGAACAAGAACGACCTGTAGGAGAATTCACCTTTGCTTGGTGTCCACATCTAGCTAGCGCTTTATATGCTTGAAACTAGTATGTGCATATTTTTCCATTAGTTTAGATCCTGATCAGAGGGCTACCTATTATAAACATCATAAAACTGTCCTTTGAATAATCCATTTGCATGTTCTTAGAATGAAATTGGTTACATTCTATTCATTCATCAGACTGTGTTCTTACTATAGATAATTAAACAGGTCCAAACTTGATACAAGCAGCAATTGGGTTTCAAGGACTTATAAACTGAAACAAGGGATACGACCTAAAACTCAATTTATTGAGTTCGACGAACGCATGTGAATGGGTATCAATTGGTTAATTGGATTGGAAATTAAAAACAAACGTAGGTTTTGAATGTTCCGTTAGAACAGACAGAAGAAATTAAGCCGAACTATTTTCGCAGTATTACATGTTAACTACTTTGTGTAATTGCATACACGAACGTATATTTATAAAGTACGAACTCGTAACATGTCCCCTGTGGCATATCGTGTAATACTCTTGTAAGTTGTACATGTAACCTTTACAATCGAATTGTCCTACGACTGTTAGAATGTTTGTAGATTTTTTAATTGCGAAGAAAACTACTACTAGAAGAGTCTTAAAACACTCATTCTGCATTATATAGTTTTGCCGTTGGTAATAAAGAACCCGGTATTCGTGCGACAAAGTTAGTATATTTTATTGTTTTTTTTAATATAATTCTACTAAACAAACACAGTAAACTAGTCTGAGACACTGTAACTCATTCATTCCTGAAACTTTAAATAAACAATTCAAATTTCCAATTAGGTTTATTCCATTTGTAAGGATGTCTTATATTGCCAACGAACAAACAATGCAGACCCTTGTCAGAGGGCTGCTGCAGGAGTCCGCTAACCAGGTTCTAAAATAATTGAACAGGGTAAGAGTATTCTTTAGTCTCGAAAAAAGTTCATCAGGATAGTAATACACTCAATTTATGAAGTTCTTGTGACTTATCCAAAAAGTTTTTACCTTTGTGACAGTTTCGGTTCTCCATTGGAGCACCTTCATCAGACTGTGACATCCGCGGGAACGTGACGTCACAGGGCGGGTTTACTACTGGACTGGTTCACAGTAGTAAACAAAGGCCTGTAAATAGGGCTGATCTGGTAGCCCCCCTCGTATGATGGACTGTATCCCACATCAGAGAATGTTCCGAAGATTTATTGTACCCCAAAGATTCACAAGCCTAACACTCCCCTCCGCCCGATAGTGGATTACACAGGCTCCATAGGGTATAGTTCTTCACGACTATTAGCAGTCATTTTGGGACCCTTAGTCGGCCAGACTGATCAACATGTTAAAAACTCTAAAGACTTCAGTGAACACATGTCGGGAGTAATGATTCAGGACAATGAAATGTTTAATTCACATGATGTGGTCTCATTATTCACAAACACCCCGATAGACAGATCAATGGAGATTATTCGCAACAGATTAGAACAAGATAAAACACTGAAGAAACGGACCAAATTGACAGTGAAAGACATTATGGAATTACTAGGTTTCATCCTCACCACTACATATTTTCAGTTCCGAGAGCAGGTTTTCCAACAAAAGTTTGGTACAGCGATGGGATCCCCTGTCTCCCCATTAGTAGCCAACCTTTTCATGGAGTGGCTGGAACAAGAAGCGATTGCAACATCTCCGATCACATGTGCGCCCAATTTCTGGAAGAGATATGTCGATGATATCCTAGAAATCATCAAAAAAGGACAAGTGGTTAATCTAACTGAGCATCTGAATCAAGTTGATACCACAGGAAGCATCAAATTCACACATGAGGAAGAGAGTGAGGGCAGAATTCCTTTCTTGGACACTCTCATAGTCAGAAAAGAGGACGGTTCAGTGAAATTGTTAGTGTACCGTAAGCCAACACACACGGACCAGTACCTACAATTTGATTCTCACCACCCACTTGCTCATAAACTCAGTGTAGTGAGAACACTGGTAGACAGGTGTTTCTCTATAGTGACAGAAAAGAAGGACCAAGAAAAGGAAATAGAGCACATACGTACAGCCCTGAAAGGATGTGGGTATCCACAGTGGACAATTACGAAAGCGGTCGAGCATTCAGAGACAAAGAAGAAAGAAAGGAAGGGGAAGGGTAATAGTAAGAAAGAGGCTGAAAGAAAATCAAAGGGAATGGTTGTCATTCCATACGTGAAACAGGTATCAGAGGCTCTTGCCAGGATATTCAAGAGACACAATATCAGTGTAGCCATGAGACCATTCAGCACTTTACGTAGGAACTTAGTTCATCCAAAGGACAAGACCAAGACAGAAGATGTGTGTGGTTGTGTATACCGCATCCCCTGTAAGAACTGCGAAGCGGTCTACATAGGGGAAACAGGCAGAAAGCTCGGCAAGAGATTAGGAGAGCATAAGAAGGACTCCAACCACACACCCCAAGTCTACACACGCGCAGAAAGAAAATCGTCACTAACTACTGAACACTCGAGCGCAGTGACAAACCATGTAGCGCGTCAAAACCATGTGATAGACTGGGAGGGGGTCAAAATAATGGACAGGGAAGACAACTCATACCTGAGAAAGCTAAGAGAATCACTACACATAGCGGGGGAGCCAAAGGTGATGAACAGGGACGAGGGGGGCTACCAGATCAGCCCTATTTACAGGCCTTTGTTTACTACTGTGAACCAGTCCAGTAGTAAACCCGCCCTGTGACGTCACGTTCCCGCGGATGTCACAGTCTGATGAAGGTGCTCCAATGGAGAACCGAAACTGTCACAAAGGTAAAAACTTTTTGGATAAGTCACAAGAACTTCATAAATTGAGTATTCTTTAGATTTACACTGTTTATTAAAGGCAAGTATACTCTTTGTTTGGGTTAAATGTTATAACAGAAGTAGATAATTAGAATAACTTTTCATTAGTTTCTGACATATTTAAAACTCTTTGATACCTTACTGGAATACAAAGCAGTTGGGGTCGTAATCAGATTCAAAGTATTTCGTCTTCTAATCGGGAGAAAAAGAACTGTTTGATAGTCATGATTTGGTTGATAGAAAAATTATTGTATGAACAGATATTTTGATCATGGTTGCAGACAGCAACGGTGAAGAAGGCATTAGTGTAGCAAGCGAAGTGTAAGAAAACTAGGAATAGCGAATTCATATTTTTCTTGCAATACAAATTTTGTTTTGCGTACATTTGACAACCCTGTGGTTTTGTATATTTTGGGAATAAGTGCAAGCTTAAACCATTTGCACACAGTAAATTCTCCAATGCTTATCTATTGGATTAGTCCAGTTTCTTTATCTAAGGGTGCCTGGTCTAAATTTTCGTTTTTGTTTTGTTTTATATTGAAATTTCTTTCAGCAAACAGTGTAGAAACTGGTCAGACGTCGTATTGTGCGGGGTCTGATCAGAGTCTGCACTGTTTGCATATGTCTTCTATATGGGATCGTGGACACAAATGGGTTAACCCCCTCCCTGACTTGATCAAGTGCGCCGGTATATGAAAACTGTTTTAATCCTGATCAGACGCCAACTAACTCGACGTCTGAGCAATGTCTGAGTGACACTCATAACGATGCACTTCTTTTGTAAAAGTGCCTACAATTAGCGTTTGAGCAAGTTTCTAAGCAGAGTACGTCATGGCCGTGAAGGGATTAACATCTCACGTTGTAAACATACCGTTTAGTTTAATTACATGAATACTGCCTGTCGTAAATTGTATTTTTAACTCATTATCCCCTGAAACTTCCAATGGACAAATCTAGTTTGCAATAAAGGCTGGTCCATTTTCAACTATTTAGGGTTGTATTTTATAATATTTTACAAAATGACAAACAGCGAAGTCCCTGATCAGAGGGCTCCTGCAGGAGCCCTCTGACCAGGGACTTCACTATTTGCATAGGAAAAGTATACTCTTCACATGTACACTTTTGGTAAAAGACGCATATATGCGTCACTAGGGCTCAATGAGTTAATCGTAAAATACAGATTAGACGAGAGTTACTGACGTTTCATCTGTATAGTCTGTAGAGCTAACTACTCCTCCTGTACATAAAGGATTTGCTCCAAACGTTCACATATGAACAATTATATATGTTCATGTTTTATGGAATTTGAACACCAATATTTTTCACAAAAGTAATGGCCCTTTAAATCTTTACATAAAAAATGTAGGCCAACAGTCTTGTGCATCTAACTCTTCCTACACTACTGGAGGGATTTGCTCCAAACTTTCACAGATGAACAACTTCGACAGGAAGATGTTAATGTAGTGTGGAATGTAAGCTGTGATTATTTCAATAAAAGTTACGGTCCTTTATTTTTAAAAGTAGTGCTTTTACAGATTAGTTACTTTTATATATGACGCTGTTCACGAGGTATTCATTTTGGAATGCAATCGTTTTTACAGAAAATTAGTACCTTTGAAAATTAGATTTTTGACAAAGATGTGAAGGGAAAACTTGTGTGTAGTTTCCTCCAAACTTTCACAGATTAACAACTTGTATGTGAAATTGTTCATGTTGTTTACAATTTTAACTGGACCATCTAATTTATTTGGGATAGGTTATCCGGAGGAGACATACGTTTTCCTCAAAAACACATTCTAGTTTACAAACAGGTGGGACCCTGGTCAGACGCCGCGTAACGCATTACCTGTTTGACACTCATTTCAATATTACTTAAGTCAAAATATTTAATAAACAATATTGTGTCACAGAGCCGTAAAACCCAAATCAACCTCTAACATTTGAGAAATAAAAGCAGGCGAAAAATGTTTGAAATTGATGACAGCATTACAGTGAAGGAGTTAAACGGTAATTTAACGTCGAGTTAATGCCTACGGTGATACAACAACTAATCATGATATTTTTTATTTTGCATAAAGCATGCGATATACCACAATATGTATAAAACGCCAACGTGTATCAATCGATGCTTAAGTAAGTGATTATATTGACAAAGATTTAACAATTTTAAACTTGATATCTACTTAAGATGCCGTTAGCAAATAATGTAGAACTAATTGGCGCTGTGTTACGCGGCATCTCGTCAAGTCTGCACTGTTTGCTATTTCATATAAAATATTTTGCTGTGTTGACAAAATTCTTCAGTGTCTTTCGGTCAGTCATGTATATATTAAATGAGATCGTCCATCAGGCACGTAAGGAAAGTTCATTGCCCTAATTAGCAAAGCATACAATGTTAATCTAACTTACACATTATTTGCACATGGCATTTCATGTCTAAATACTTGAAACTAATTAAACACTGCACTGCACTGTCCCTACTGCATTGTAATTTTAAAAATAACTTGGATTCTAAACAAGCATCGTCCTGGTCAGCATTCCAACTACTTCAAAAAAATCAGGGCTGCCATTTCTCCGGATTTTTCCTAAATCTTCAGATTTTTTTCCAGTACATGGTAGCTTAAAGCAAGCTGAAAGTAAATCAGAATGCGCCTTAAGGCGCATTCAGCTTTACTTACAGCCTGCTTTAAGTAGTCGCATGTAAACAAAACTAGAAACAGGCTATGGGGTAAAGGTACGATTTCGTAAATTCGCATTTGAAAAATGCAGATTTGGAAATCTTAGGATTTTTCACGTAAACTTATGGCAGCCTTGAATAATTAGTACAATCGGGCAAAGGCAGCGAAAAAGGAACTGTAAGAATTGCTGTGTAAGCTTGTTTTGTATCTTTTATCTGCATTAAGTCAGCTGCAATGACCCTTACCATGGTAAATTGTCGTTTGCTTAAAATACATCGTCTGCGCAAAATGTAAAATATTATATTTTATGTGTTTCGAATTGAAGAAAATAGGCATATAGTAGTCAAACAGTTTAAATCCAGATCAGACGCCGCGTTACTCCTTTATTTCTGACACAGCAGGTATTGTAGATTTACACAAGCATATTTGAACAAAATATTAATGTATGAAAAAAACATATATCCGAAATTAGATTGCAAGTTTCTTACAGATATTCAAGTTTTAACCCTTTTACTGCTTTAGCACGAGTACAAAAAATATTTACAACAGATTTGATCTTGATCCGACTCCGCGTAACGTGATGTCTTATCAGGAGCTAAAAATTTGGACACTTTTTGCGATATTACTTTAGTCATTTTACCTAACATTTAAAGTTGACAAATTAAAGCTGACGCCAACTGTTTTAAACAGATGCCGTCAATGCAGTGAAAGTGTTACAGTGGAGAAAACGTTATTCTTTCCCAATAAACGCGTTTACGCTAAAACCATTATTTGCAATGCAAACAGTTTGGAGCCAGATCAGACGCCGGGTAACCCGGCGTCTGATCAGGCTCCAAACTGTTTGCCACCAAGATAAACATGTATTATCAGAATTGTCCTAAAGTTGTATTTTTCTACGTTTTAATGTTTTGCGTCTGCGTACGTTTGCGTTTAAACGGGAAAGAATAACAGATTCTCCACTGTAAACTGTTGCAATATACTGCAGCAGCAATATTCCGAAATTGAATTCACAAGTTCGCTTCTTCTTGCATATCAACCCTTATTCGGTCATTATACCGCCGGTGTTGTAACCTGCAAAACTTGTAAATATAAGTTGTATAAGATTTAAATCAAATAATCCTTAAACGAGTGGCAAACAGATTGAACCCAGATCAGACGCCGAATTATCTGGTATCTTATCTGCGTCCAACCCATCTGAAATAACCAAATGAGTTCAACCTACAGATAAAGAGATAACCTAATACTTCCGAGTTAATCACAATTTCCTCACTGTAATATGCATCTCATTCAATCTTAGAATTATTGCCTATCATGCAAACAACGATGTCAGCAAAGTCGGTTTTGATATCAATTTTAAACCCGTTTTATGCCTCCAAAGCAAAATATTACAACTTTACTACTGTATTAACCCTTTCTGTGGCCTGGGAAATTACAACAGATTCAATCCAGATAGAGACATCAACCCACCCCGTTATAATGTTTAGAGAACATGCCTGCAATCTAAATTTGAAGATAATGCTGACGACATTTTTAAACTGACCGGTTTATATAGATGCAATGGTTAAGCTAAGTTATTCATTCAATTTATTCGATGTTGTGCCATAACAAATACATTATTTGAAGCATCTTTGAAAACTTATTAACGTTTACGCACTGGTGCTGCACTGTGTCATATTTTTTATCCTCACAGCAAGTACAGTGGAGAAAACGTTATTCTTTCCCAATAAACACGTTTACGCTAAATGCATTATTTCCATTGCAAACAGTTTGGAGCCAGATCAGACACCGGGTAACCCGGCGTCTGATTAGGCTCCAAACTAGTTGCCACTAAGATAAACATGAATTATCATAATTGGCCAAATGTTGTACTTTTCTATGGATTGGTGCTTTGCGTTTGCGTTTCGTTTAGTTTAAAGGGGAAAGAATACTGTAAGTTATTCATTCAATTTATTCGATGTTGTGCTATAACAAATACATTATTTAAATTATCTTTGAAAACTTATTAACGTTATGCACTGGTGCTGCACTGTGTCATCTTTTTATCCCCAGCAAGTAATCGTCAACTACAAAATTAGCGTCTGAAATATAACTCAAACTAGATCATTTTCATTTTCTATAAATGAAGAAAACTTTAATGCGAATATGAAACAGTTTAAAACTAAATTATAAGCTACGTTACTTGGCGTTTGATCTGGATCAGAACCTGTTTTATAATATTAGTCCGTTCAACCGGAGCATAACAAGGGTTACAAAATTACTGAAACAGAAAATATTTCCATATCGAATTGCTGGGCCTTGATAAAAGAAAATTGTATAACGTGCACACATAAAGTAGGAATTACTGTTTATAAAGAATTACTTAATGAATATTTTACGCATGTATGTAATTTTATAATGTTTGAAGTACCGGGGAAGTAGACATAAATTCATTACATTTAGTTGAATAATTATTTGACTTACATCCCTCTTTGTTAAGAACATACGTTTGATCAAAAGCATATTGGGTATATATGATATGTCATGACTCGATAAAGATCTATGAGACAATTTGATCTCAACCAAGTCTAGAGTTGAGCTTAAGAACGTTTCAATTCTAGATGTGGATGTCTTAAATATCGACGAGTGACATATTCTTTTTCTCACATAACCAACGATTTAAGCTATTTAGGCTTTTCTTGGAATAGACTGAGATCATCAAAGTGGAAGAGTGTGACGTCTTTGAAAAGAGTAACGTCATCAAAGTGAGCTCCAAAATGTAGAAGACAATGGTTTTCATAGCACTCGTTTTCGCTATTGAAAACAGGGGTAGTTATGTGAGAAAACCCCGTTTCCGTTTCATTTTAGCATATTCATATATGCCCCATAAAATACCATTCCATACGTTTACCGTGTCCTATAAAAGAGCCACAGAAATATGTTACTGTATACTGACATGTAGTTGCTTAAAGCAGGCTAGAAGTAAAGCAGAAAGTTCATGAATGAGCTTTCTGTTTAACTTCTAATCTGCTTTGAGCAACCTCATGTATTAGCACTGCAAAGTTTATCAAGAAAAGGGATAACCGACGACAAAGAGAACCTCTACGATACAAACCCCGATTGTTTACATTTTCAATTATTTAGCATCCAGGCCAGACTCAAGTATCCTCAAGATTGGTCAAGATCAAAACTGTTTAATCTCATACTGATGTTTTCTCTGTAAAAGATACCCGAACTTTACATTTGTATCAAAATAAAACTTTTAAAATTAGACGAAATTTTGGTAAACTAGTAAAGGACATGAGTTTAGTTTCTTCAAATATTTATGTAAGAAAGGATTGCATAAATTTCTCTATTCTGTGTGATTTTATTCTGGGTTAGCAATATATAAAAAAATAAATTATAAAACAATTTAATTCTGCCGAGTAATATTTTACTATTTGAAAATATAAACCATTAAAGAAATGAATATCATATGAGTATCTGATCACTGTAGCTTCACTGCCGTGCCTCGAATTCAACGGCATTTGCAACAAGTTTGGATTCTGATAAAACTTCCGAGTTACAAGGTGTTTTATCTGAATCCAAACTATTTGATTCTTAAATTTATGTTTATTCTACCAAACTTTTTAGCACTTAAAGACATCGATATAAACAAACGACGTGATTTTAGCAGACGACGTCTTAGCAGTACAGAGAGAAGTAATTATCAAAAATTATATATATTATACCTCATTGTGAATTGCTCAAAACGGAAGGTGAAGCATTATCTACGAAAATTTACGAGGATATCCTAATGTTCTTGTTCAAATAATAGCCTACTTAAAATGGAAGCAACGGCATTAAATTGATAGCAACATAATTACTGTGATTTATTTAAGTACTTGCAACATCTTCAAAATAAAATGATATATACGCAAATTGGCTGCTTCCAGAGAGTTAAGTAAATTGCCTCCTGCATGCAAACAACCATACATTGCCTATGACAATAAGTGGTTGAGATTACGTGGAGAAATACAGTAGAGAATTCGTTAATTCTTTTCCGTTTAAACACAAACGAAACGAAAACGTAGTGCACTAAAATGAGGAAATTCCCTTTTTTTTAATTTGTAATGAGTTCTTTTAGTCTGACTGACAAACAATTTGGAGCCATATCAGACGCCGGGTTACCCGGCGTCTGATATGGCTCCAAACTGTTTGCAATTGAAATAATAGTTTTAGCGTAAACGCGTTTGTTGGGACAGAATAACGTCTTTTCAACTGTACGTTATTGCTTCGACGTTTGATATTATGTGGTATATACGTGAGGAAACTATGCTCATTGCAACCACTCTGCATCCTGATTAGAAGTAAGCAGGCTTCTGGTTAGGCTCCAAATAGATTCACAGTTTACAAGAAAATGTTATTTTTCTAACTTTTAAATCAATTTCTTCTGTTCAAAATGAAGCGCAGACCGTGTTAATCATTGCAATTTTTGCATGTATGAGGTTACAGTTTTTCTGATTTATTGATTGATTGATTGATTGATTGATTGATTGATTGATTGATTGATTGATTTAGTTAAATTGTACGGCACCGCGACATATAAAATGGTCATATGGTGAATGAAGAAAACAACTCAATGAAGTAACCTCAGGTTATGTCAGATGCGAAAGTGTTGTTGGTCTGTTTATTTTATTAAAATTTCTCTTAATTTAATGTCCCTGCGACGATTGAATGTCAAAATTCTTATTTGAAACAATTCATATTACAAGCTATGAGAATGTTTTAACTACGACAGTTAACGAGTGATGTGTAAAATGATTAATTGAATACTGATTAGGCGCCACGTTAATACAGTCGAACTTCGATATCTCGAACTCTCTTAACTCGAACTATCCGATAGTTCGACATATGAAATGCATTGTTTCATGCTCGGTTAGGTCGAACATACCATATTTCAAAGTTAAAACGTGGCAAATCCACGTTTTAACTTTGAAATACGATTATGTTCGATTTAACCGAGTTCGAGGTATCGAAATTCGGCTGTAGTTGTTTTAATAGTTCTGTCTGGTAACAATCACCACTGAGGACTTCAATTCGCAAACCCATTCGTTTTCTCGACAATCAAGCGTATTTTGGAACCAATGGCGTCGTTCCTATTATGTTAGAAATAATCATTAAGGATAATGTTTATGGCTTAACATGGCTAGTAAATTGGGATTTATACTCAAGACGTCTTTCCGAGGTTAAAACTCCTTCCTCACTGTTTTAGCTGAACATTGGATTTAACTCTTTGCATGCTGGGTAACTTTTTTTGTCTGTAACAATTGTCGTCTGCAAATGTTCTTAAATTAGCATTTTCAAAATTTCTTTTCAAAACAGAGTTAAAATAAAAAACAATTTGGATCCAGATGAGACGCCGCGTTACGCGGCGTCTCATCTGGATCCAAACTGTTTGCAAAGGTATTCTCTGTGGCAGATATATCCGCCGCTAGCGTGCAAAGAGTTAAGAGAAACAAATGGTATATGCTATGCGAAGTAATTTTCTAAATAATGCATGGATATAAAAGACTTAACTCACTTGTATAAAACAACAATAAATATTTAACTTCAAGAAAAATGTTAAATCAGATTTTTGTCGATCAAGGAAGATAACATTTTAACTTTGTAATGAATTTTGGTAAATTTGAATAGAACACATCCTCATTTGAAAGCTTTATAAAGATGGTATTTTCACCTTAAGTGAGTTCGAATTATGAAAAATATCTTAGATAGTATTTTGACCTTTAAATTGGTACTCCAAATATAGAAGTGGTGTAAACGTGTGTTTGTCCAGCTATGCCTTATCTCAGGCATGTTTAATAGACATCATTGTCCAATAAAGCGAGTCTAAACGCAATGGCATGGACTGTACTAAAGGACAGAGTTTTTGTTTGATAAATTTTGAGAATGTACAGTGTATTAAAATATGTATGGCAAACAGTTTGGAGCTTGATCAGACTCAAGAAATAATAACATCTTCTTCACTGTATGAACCAGTGCAGCTTAAATGGAGTGCGGGTGTTTTGAAAAACCTATGCTCAACGAGTCTTCATTGGAGAAACATGGCTTAGTGGAGTGTAAAAACAAAGTGGAGAGCGCTATTTTGCCACTATTTTGGCCTAAATGATAATTTTCTATTGTGTCGTCTGGTACTGTTTTAAAATATAATTTTCTAATTTTCTTCTCTAAACATTGTCCGAGTGTCAAACTGTTTTGATCCTGATGAGACGTCGCTTTACGCGGCGTCTCATCTGGATCCAAACTGTTTGCAAAGATAATCACTGCGGCACATGTATCCGTCGCTAGCATGCAAGGAGTTAAAAGTGTTTGCTACTTCGATTAAACAATATTTCTATATTCAAAAGCATCGGGCATTTTCTACATCAAATTTTATTGTATTGAGTTAAGCAACATTTAAAAGCAAATTAAAAACATCTTCTCATCTGGAAATAAATCGCATATTTCTTGACTGTAAGAAACAGCTCCTATTTGTTATTATGCTGTTTTATATACAGTCATGGCGTTTACCAATATTTATGAGAGATCCTTAATGTAGTCCAAACTATAATTATAACCATTTCTTTGAGACATAGAGGCTGAACATATTGAGGGGTACTGTTTTCTGAATTTATATGGCAGGGCTCATACTTGAACATATTCATTTAACTCACAATATACAGTCAAACTTCTATTCCTCGACCTCGCACAATCCTGTTTTTCTGTATGTTAACATTAAAAAGTTTCATAGCCACGTTGGTACATTCAACTACTGATATGTTCGACTAAAACTATTTCAAGATATCAAAGTTTTAGCGTCAAACAATTTGAATTCTGACAAGACGCCAAATTGTTTTTAAATAAAACTGTTCTCGAGATTGGCATTGAAGTGGTTTATAATGTCGAAATTGATGCCCTCCCTTACTTGATTTCGGACAATTATAGTAATTTTGCAGACATTGAGTACATGGCTTAATTGAAAGTACATGACGATACGATGATATCCAGAGGCGTTAGTATATCTGTTGTTACTGGCAAAATGTATCAAGTCGTAATATTTTCGCATACTAGTGCTGTAAATCTTGCATTCAACGAGCACGCAATTGAAGGTCCATTGGTAGTGTAAATGCAGGTGTTTGTTTAATTCAGGACAAAAAATCATGCAGAAAACTTTCTTCTCTATGTTGAGACATTTGTCCCATGGGATTTAACTTTATACAACGTAAATTAGTTGTCACTTAATACAAAATTTATAGCCTAATTATAGAAATAGTTTGCATCCTGCTTTGGTTTCGAGTGACTTGCCAAGAGCCAATTATTTGAAGGTAAATGTCAATTCCAGTCTTCAACCGATAATGTTCACAGATGCACTTGATCACTTGCCTACTTTAAAATTATAATAACATTTTCGCAAAGAAACTTTAAAATAATAAAGATCGTACAATTCTAAGAGTGATTTGAATTAAATTAATTATACTTTTCTGGCGGAACTCAGACATTAGACTGAAAGTACTATCATTATCTTAAGTGATCATATTAAAAGATACAATATTACTTAGTCATTGCATCACCCTTGTAACTTGATACGTGTTATTTACCAAATATGCACATTTCTAACGAAATCAATTATATATCGAATATGAAAGTTGATACTTAACTCTTCCCATGCAATGATATGGCCTGTTTTACAATTGCTGTTAATGGGCCCGTCACACCATAACGTTCTGGCCAACGTTCTCTGACTATTGGGAAAACGTTGGTAGTCGCACATGGTCGCTGGGATAGCGCCAGAAGAGCGCTGAGTGAACGCTAGTAAACACTAGTAAACGGCGGTGATCGTCGGTAATCGAAGGAGAACGCTGGTCCAAAAATAAGTTTTTGAACATGCACAAAAGTTTTTCTCTGAGACCAGCGTCCTTCGGACGTTTAGTGTTAAACGCTAGAGATCGTTTAAGATCGTTCGTTGAACGTTTTACTAACGTTCGCCGAGCGTTGCACGCGTTCGGCTATCGTTAGTCAGTCGTTTCTCTAACGTTACTTGGTTGATACTAATCGTTTGCTTTGCAGTGAACGACTCACTGGCGACCTGTCAACGACCGCTGAACGGTCCCCTAGCGTTCGCAGCGTATGACTAAAGTCAAACGAACGTCCTTTGGCGTCCATTGAGCGTTTTTCGAACGTTTCCCGAACGTCCATGTATATGGGTATATAAACTAATGTTTGGTAAGCAAGGTTCATTTGATTTTGAACTACCGTAGAGAACACCTACTATGAAGGCTCCAGAAAGACTAAGGAGGCTATATGTGCTTGCTTTAGCCCAGCCTGAAGTAGATGCACTGAACTTGAACAAAGCTGAACACATTGAGGGACCTCGTCCGAAGAGAAAAAGACCCCGGCATCAAGAGTTTGATCTTTACGACTAACTCATGGTTGAAGTTCGCCAGGAAGATCTCAGTACCTTCACCAGCTTCGTGCGCATGCCACCGGGAATGTTTGATGAACTCCTTGGACGTGTCAGGGGCAAATTGACAAAGCAGCACAACTTTTACCGAGAGCTCCTCGAACCTGGCCTGAAACAGACGGTGACACTGTGACATTTGACCTCTGGATCTAAGAATGATGAAATGAAGTTTTAGTGGCGCGTTCCATCTTACACAACTCCGTCCTTGTCCGTGATGTGTGCCGGGCTTTCATTGACGAGTATCTATTTAACATACGTGATACGTTGGTATATGCAAACGAGGCATCCTAAAAACATTGTAAGCTTTGCACTCTGTTTGCACGTTACATCTGCATGAGGTAATGACCTCTCCAAGCACTCCTGAATCCTGGCGTGAGATTGCACACAAGTTCATGACAAGATTGAACTTCCCTCATTGGTGTGGTGCCCTTGACGGGAAACGTGTTGCCTGCATATGCCCTTACGTAAATACTAGACTTGAAAGGACTTGAACCAGGTCCACAAGTGGTACATGCTGATTTCCAGTTCTGTGGCATTGCCCTCCAGTATTCGTTGCCTCTTTGCTTTGCTCCTATAATCTGTCTTCTGTGTGTTCCACAGCAGTTCGTTTTTGCGGAAAAACTCGACCAGACTATCCTCCACCACCCGGTCCACGATCTTACATTCCTTTCTCTGCTTCTTCCATTTCTTTGCAATGGTCGGACCGTCATCAATGGGGTTTCAGAGTGTTTAGGGTCTTCAGGTGGTGTCACATGGTCTATTACATCTAGGAAGTGCTCTTCCTCATGGTGGTATTCTTCGTCAGAAGACATTACTAGTGAACGAGACTTGTTCTTACCTGCAGCGTTAGTAGCAGAAAGCACCTTCCCACCATTTGTTCGTCTTGGCGGCATGACGCTGGCTGTTCAAACTCACAAGAACAACTGAATTCAGTCTGAAATTCCTAGCGTTTTGTACTCGTTCGATCGTAAAAATCACACGGCAGCAACACGTAATCTGTCGTTAGTCACACGTTAATCGAACGCTTAACGCGCTCGTCTAACGTTGGCAAATCGTTCGTCGCGCGCCAGTGGCACGTTAGCACACGCTAATGGTTTTCGGTGGTATCTTACTTGGTCGCTGTTTCATGCTTCTCGTGCATTAGAAACACGCTAGTCATGCGTTAGGCACACGTTAATCAAACGCCAGAAGTGTAATCTTCATTCTAGAACGCTCGAAAATTGAACGATTGAAACGCTCAGAGAACGTTGGCCAGAACGTTATGGTGTGACGGGCCCTTTACAAACATTGTCAAATATAGTTTAATGCTTCTTTAAAATGATAAAATCTCAAGAAAGCGTCATCTAGTTTTGAGTTATTTTGCATTTGATCTGGATCCAAAAATACTAGACAAGTAACGATCGGCAGACAGAGTATGTTAGTTTAAACATATTTTATTCAGGAAAAACATAACATGAATATTAACATATTTGACAGCATAATAAGGATTAGAATGGAAGCATAAATGCTTATTAGGTTCTTCTCCTTAAAAGTTAGCATATCATATTAACTATAGTTGTCTAGAATAAGACGCCTTGAATAAACGGGCAAAAACTATTTGAATACCTTTTTTTTATGTTTTCGATTAGAATTAGGTTGATACGACTAGGAGAGGGTTGTTGGGTTCTCGGAGCGGTGGCGCGGCGGACAAAGGAGGTACAGATACACAGGACAGGCATCACATGCGGTACAGGCCGTTCGAATAATAGTTGCACTACTGAGAGAACCTTTTGGTTTTGAGAATGAAATCCTGGACTGCTTCAAATATAGTCTGGTTGGTATGTTCGGATAGGTTAGGGTCACCGTTGAGCAGTATCTTCGGGTCGGGTCTGCATATTGCTCGTATGGAGGAGATCATGGCGTTTCTTGGGATCCGGTAAAGAGGGCATGAGAGGAGAAAGTGTTCCGTGCTTTCGACGTCACCACAAGCACAACGAGGAGAGTCGATGAGATTTTTCTGAAATAAGGTGAGATTCAAACTGCTGCAATTTGTCCGGAGTCGCGTATGTATTATCTGAGATCGCCTGTTGCCTGTACAAAAGAAAGAGAACTGTTTAGGCAGACTTTGTTGATTGAGAGCATGTTTGAAGGCATCCAGTGAGGGATACTCGCGAACATTCAATGGTAGAGAGTTCCACTGCCGAATAGCGGAGGGAAGGAAAGAATCTGAATATATATTCTTGGTAAACACGGGTTGTCTGATGTCTTGTGAGTTTCTAAGAACCCGTCCCGTCGTCTTGTTCACTTGGGCTGGTACCAAGTTAGAGAGATAGGAAGGAGTTAGGCCGTAGAACATTTTATAGAAGAGTACGAGTTTATGTCTGTTACGTCTGGTTTCTAAGGAGTCCCATTTCGTTTCTCTGTAAAGCTCTCGTATTGACACATACTTTGTGGCTCCAGTCACTATTCGGGCTGCTTCATGCTGGATTTTATCAAGTTCTTCTTTCAGGTAGTTTGAGCAATTGTCCCATACGACATCCGCGTATTCCAAGATAGGTCGAATGAAGGAGAAGTATATAGTTTCTAGAGAGCGTCTATCAAGAGTGAACTTGAGTTTCCTCATGATGTTGATCCGTGCCCAAGCTTTGGATTTGATGTTATCGATGTGAGCATGCCAACTGCCGTCGTTAGAAAATGTGACTCCCAGGTGGCGATGTTGTTGGACTTCAGAAATGTCTTGATTGAGCATCGATAGACAAGGATGGTGAGGTTTATTAACCTTTTGAGAAAGAAGAAGTGTTTCAGTCTTAGAAGGATTGAAAGAGACAAGCCATTTCTGTGCCCAGTCGGATATCTTAACGATATCTGAATTAAGAATCTCAGAAGTGTTTGGGTGCTCCACAATGATATAGAGGCTAGTGTCGTCGGCAAAGAGGCGGATATTAGAGTCGATTTCGGAAACAATGTCATTAATATAGATAAGGAAGAGAAGGGGAGCAAGAATATAACCTTGCGGAACTCCGGCTTTGATATCCGCCCAGTCCGATGTGACACCTGGTATGATGACACGTTGTTTCCTGATCCATTGTGCTGCTTGGCAGTGAATGAGATTCGCCGAAATCACATTCGTGAAATCATCCCTTATCAACACTTATCAACATCTCATCGTCGATTGGCGCTATATGACCTATTCAGTGTCACAGTGGCATAAAAACAACCTCACCATCATCAGTTTGTATTGTCGCTGTTGTTTCTTAAAATTAGTTTAGTCCGCTAAATGTTGTGTAATGATGCAGCATCCCATTCCTTGCAGCTCAAGTTAGTAACGGCTCATTTTTGTGGGGTTTAACCTTTTCTCTCAAAGAAGCCCCTTTTAGCACATTCAGTTTATTCCTCCACTGAAGAAAATAGTTCCAATTTATACAGTCATGAACATGTATCATAAGGAATGTTTTCCTAATTCTAGCTGGTGGTAGCTTAAAGCAGGCTGAAAGTAAAGCAGAATGTGCCTTACGACACATTCTGCTTTACTTTCAACCTGCTTTAAGAAGTCACCTGTTTTTAAACTAGAAACTGGCTATGGGGTTATTGGTTAAATGCCGGTTGCATGATTATAAAGCGTTCGAGATGTGTGTGATGTCGCTTTCAAGCTTGGGATTGGTCAAATTGGAGCGGAATGATCAAAGTCGGCCAATAAAAGCCTGTGAACTACCTAAATATCCACTAAAAGGCTTTATAAGAATGGGACCAAGTCTGATGCTGTGTTTAAATGTTTTGCAATATGCAAAGCAAAACAACAGCGAGTTATCAAAAAGTAAGAATATCTTTTCAAAACAATCAAAATAATGAAAAAACAAAATCCATTAAAATATATTGCACCAGTATAAACATATAAGCAAATTATTTTAATACTGAAAAAAGTATTCCTTCACGGTCACGATTCTATTAAGCTTTGAATTAGAAATAGAATTTAAGATTCATGCTATATTGACTTGTAAGTAGCAAGGACAAAGTCTTATGGCGTCAAGGTCAAACGTACTTTGGAAAGATGAGAGAAAACTGTTCGATGTTCTTTCTAAAATTATGATATAAAATTATGAGCATTTTACATACTATTACCTGACAAACCCTCTTTCGCCCTCTCCCCTTCCTAAAATAGTGTAATTGAGCCATCTCTTTAATTTTCAGACAGTTCCTGTCAAAATATGTTTAAATGAGGCATATTAATTTCATATAATTACATTCAATTTTACTAAACTCTGCATGGCTAAACTACCGAGCGTCAAAATAATATAACTACTTCCTTCCTTTAAAAGAATCGTCTGATAGACTAATTTCAGAGATCGCCTGTCTTCAAAACACTTTACGTGGATACGATTAAATCCTTCATTGCCCGGATATCGTCTTTAAAATGTGTAACTTGTTCTTATCTCTCAAAGTTGGATTTAATGTATCTTATCTTAAACAAAAGTTGATATGAGTTGCAAACAATTTATATGCTGATCAATCACTGAGTAACACGGCCAATGACAGCACACCTTTGACACGCAGCGAAGAAGACCTGAGCCCCGTTACGACAAATGTTGTCAAAACTTTAAAATACATTTAATCTCTGATTTCTCTATCGAATCCTGTCTTGTGACACCTTTTTGGAATCGTCTTTTCAAGACGATTCCAAAACGATGTCACAAGATAGGATTAGATTGAGAAATAAATGATACTTGAGACTTTTATAATCTGACGACAACATTTGTCGTACAAAGTTTTATGAAACGGGCCCCTGCGTCGCGTGAAAAATAAGTGTCTTTGGAAATTTTCCTCTTGCCCTTATTCGGCTTTTCCAGACTTGACTAGCACGTTACTCGGCTTATGAAATAGATCCAGACTGTTTGGCACTCGTCTAAAATTGTCTATAAAAATGTATAAAACTTCATTAAAACATAATTATTTGCAGACAACATTCTCAAAGCAGACGTCATAACTACAGGGTAACGGTTATTTGATTCGAAAACAGTATGTATCCAGACTAGACCCTCCGAATATTCCGGCATTCCATTATTTTCCAATTTATTTAAGTTTGTTTAGCTAAGACTATATATGCAGACATCACTCTTGAAGCAGACGACATTGAAACAGGCCAATGTTTAATTATTTTAGAATGTTTAACTGACCGATTTGTTTAACTTTTTCTCATTACATTGAATTTCAGTGAACTATTCAAAGGAATTAACAGCAATTTATAGCTTAAAGAAGTTATATTTTGTTCCGTTTTGATACGACATATTGTTTTTCGGTGCTAAAGGCAGGTTGATACTTAAAGCAATATGAAAGTAAGGCATAACGCTCTTGTATGAGTTGTCTGATTTACGTTCAATTTACTTTAAGCTGTCACCTGACTTTAAAACTATCAATTAATTCATTTTCCAATTGTCTTAATTTAGGGATTCTATCCGGTATTTAACAGAATGAGCACTTGATATACAGGTGTCTTACAGCCTGAAATAGAAATATTGTATTTTCATAGAATACCATAATATATGTACATGTAGTGGAGAAGACAATACTGTTGTCAAAAAAACGCCTTAGTGCTAAACAGTTATTTCCATTACAAACAGTTGCAAGTTAAATCAGACACCTGGTAACATGGCTTTCTGATTTAACTTCATCTTGCTTTAAAACGGTCACTTGCTGCTAAAACCTTAATAAAGTCTTCGTTTTGGTGTTCGTATTGTAGGAGTTTTTCAGTCCAACTTTGAGAGGTACACGGTTATGTTGTATGTAATTCTGACACAGCCGTTAAAATACTATATCTGAACATTGAATTAGTTCAAAAGATGCTATATAACCATTTTCATCGCAATATGTGAGTAAAGTCGACCTTGCCAACAGTTTAGGTTCGAATCAATAGTCTTACCAGGATCGAAACTATTTGACACTCGTATCGATATGTATTCAATCAAATTTGTTTATGTCTTATTTTGAAATAATAGTCTAAACATCATTTTAAAACAAAGGATACACTGGTGGCGACAGGTTTACAGTAGACGTTAAATTTGGTTGCGAAAGGGTTATATTCATACAGAATATATGGAGATACTTAACCTACTGCAATGCTTATTAAGCCATTTAAGCCTATTGTGTACTTAACCAATTACCCCATAGCTTGTTTCTAGTTTTGAAAACAGGTAACCACTTAAAGCGAGTTTAAAGTGTTTAGCAGAATGCGTCTTTAGCGGATCCTGCTTTTCTTTCAGCCTGCTTTAAGCTATCATTTACTAGAATATAGAAAATATTTCTTTGGGTTTATATTCATTACTATACAAAATTTTACTATTTTGTACAGTGAAGAAATAAATGTATGGCATAAAAAGCGGATTAATGGGGTAATGGATTAAGATGAAATCTGCAAACAGTGTAGACCTTGGTCGCGGAGTCTCAGTAGGGTCTGTACTTTTAGCTATTTCATATGAGTTGTCCAGCTGCAGTGTCTAGTGGTTAATAGTCTCTTACCGGGGGTCCAATAGTACATATAACATTCCTCTACCTCTCAATACTATATTCAAATCAGCTTGACTGACATTCCATGTGGTTGGGGACGTGACAATATCCATCAATAAGGTTTACACTATGAGTACAATAAGGTTTACACTATGAATACAATAAGGTTGACATTATCAGGACAATATGAACTGTTAACGACAGAGATAACTAGCTTGTTCTCGCCTTTCATTACTGGTTATCAGTGAATGTCTTTATACACACTTTCTTTGATATTCCACTGGGTAGCTGTCGCCTATTAACAAAACACAAACAACTCTATTTAACCCATTTGTGCCCACGATCCCATATACTTGTATGAGACATAGGCAAACAGTGTAGACTCTGATCAGACGCCTCATTATGCGGCGTCTGATCAGAGTCTACAATGTTTGCTGATAGGAATTTCAATATAAAACCAAATGAAAATGAAAATTTTGACCAGGCATCCCTTTTGATAAAAAAAAATTAGACTAATCCAATATATAAACATGGAAGAATCAACTGGGCGCAAATGGGTTAAGTGTCAATGGCGACTTCACCGTGTATTTGGACACAGTATTTACCCTGATCAGTCGCCGGTAAGTTGAAAGAAAAAATTAAAGTGTACTTACAGTTTCCTTTTCTATGCCGCTTTATACTTTCTTTATTTCAGTCTCATTATGGTACAATGTAACATCATAATATAAAAATAAACAGTAATCATTTGAACAAACCATTTCATTCATATTGAATTATAAGAGATTACTAGTATATTATGTAATATACAGTACTATAACATATCTAGCATTATGTCCATACAAATACCTTAGACTAACCAGTTCAAAGTCACACAAAACACTATTAAAATCGGTATGTTACATGAATTTGAACTATCCAGTATATTTAACTAAATATTGTATTATTAAACAGACAGGCAATGGACAATGATCTCTATGACCGAAATGATAGACTGTTGTTAATGGGGTTGTGTTCATTTGTTGTTTCTTTCTTTTTACATTTTAACTATAATTGTTTGTTTGGTGAGGTTTGCATTCTGTCTGGGGTAGGGTACATGACGAACAACATCGCGTGTCAAACTGATTTGATACTTGATCATACCTCAGATAGAGCCCTGGCAAAGGCAGTGAATAGGTTAACACTTAGTCTTAACCGTTAGGCGCCCAATTGATTCTTCCAAGCTCACATAATTGATACGTCCTACGGTCCATATGTGATACAAGGCGTACCTGGTAAAATGTTTCAATTTAGTTTTGTTTTATATTGAAACTTATATCAGCAGACAGTAAAGACTCTGATCTTAATGCGGCGTCTGATCAGAGTCAATACTGTTTGTTTATGTCCCTTTAATAGAACGCTAGGCACAAATGGGTTAATACTGTAATGTTGTTTGTTATCCTAGAGACTGGGCGAGCAGTAGTGAAACAGGACTTACTAAACGAATCGTTTCCTCATAATCACCTGCAATCTATTTGTTGTTTCAAAGGCCAAATATAAATGTATTTATAAAACTATGTTGTGAAAGGAAGTTGCTCATGGTCCCGCTATTAAGCGAATAGTGTTGGTGTTTTTTGCGCGCGCTCTGCAAACCTGATTGAGATACTGTACGCACGTGGTACCATACCTTGGAGACTCATAGACAAAATAAAGTAGTGTGCACGAGATTAAAAAGAGCGGCACGCCCATGGCTAAGACAGGCGTTGTATGATAAAGTAAGTAATGTGTTTACTTTGTTCGCCAGGGGAGGTGAGTGCCTGATTTCTATAGTAAACCCTGTGTAAACCCATTTGTGCCCACGATCCCATATATGGGACATAGGCAAACAGTGAAGACTCTGATCAGACGCCGCATTATGCGGCGTCTGATCAGCGTATACACTGTTTGCTGATAGGAATTTCAATATAAAATAAAATGAAAATGAAAATGAAAACTTTGACCAGGCATCCCTTTGATAAAAATGGATTAATCCAATATATAAACATGGAAGAATCCACTTGGCGAAAATGGGTTAATGACAAAAGTAACACAGACAGCTCTTACAGAAATGTTCTGAATTATTTCAGAACTGTTTTTAGCTGCCACCTTTTCGTAAATCTGTGAATTTACAGCATCTTAAAAGACCGTTAAACAAATGATTTACCAGACTGATATCCCTTTTCGCGATGTTATTATCCTATACATGTAACTGACAAGACGCCATCTGCTTTAAATAAGTGTCATCTGCTTTTATTTCTCAAATTTAATCTTCTAGTATTTTGACTTGAGAACTATTGAAAAGATTGGCAGAAGGTTTTGATCCTGATCATATACTGCGGTATTCAGCATCTGATCAAGATTCAAACAAAAATAAACATTGTACATTCGATAAGGCAGTGAAATGGTTTACATTTACCTTTCTTTTGAAATCATCCATTCGGGGTGTGTTTTTTTTGCATGTTTACTTTACCAGGAGCATGGACGTGCATTTTAGATGAATGAAAGCGACCCATTTTTGGCTTGGTCGAATATGTCAATGTCAAAATTGACGGATTAGCGAACTTAGTCCCCAAAACAAGATAAAAATCAGCATTTGGCATCATTGCGACAGATCTTATCTTACGCAATACTTCATAGCCTGTACGAATCAACAGTGATAACATTGTGATTTACAGTCGAAACTCGATACTTCGACCTCGCTTAAATCGATCTTAACAGTACTTCGTTAGTTTAATTCCGATAACTATATCTCACCTAAGTTAAACATATCCGTATTTCAAAGTTAAAACATGGCTTAGCCTTAACTTTGTTATATGTGTATGATGGAACTAACGCGAGTGGAATTGAATTATGGAGTTTTAACTGTAGTACCTTTGAGCGAATGTTATCCCTTGTTGTCATTGGCTCAAATTCACCATCGTTTGCAATTTCGAATAGATTGAATCCTGTTTAGACGCCGAGTCACTCGGTGTCTGATCAATATCCAAATATTTTGTTTTAGTTTTGGATTTTTGTTCTCCATAAATGCACACAAACTATTTTTGGTTTTATTTGCAGACGACAATTTAGAAGAAGACGGTAATTTATCATGATGAGGGTGGGGGAGTTTTATTGAGACTTTTAACCTCTTCGTTTTCACTGAGATATGTACAGTGGAGAAAACGTTATCATTTCCCGTTTAAACGTAAACGAAACGCAAACGCAATGCACTAAAACGTAGAAAAGTACAACATTTGGACAATTCTGACAATTCATGTTTACCTTGGTGGCAAACAGTTTGGAGCCTGATCAGACGCCGGGTAACCTCAGACGCCGGGTTACCCGGCGTCTGATCTGGCTTCAATATGTTTGCAATGGAAATAATAGTTTTAGCGTAAATGCGTTTATTGTGAAAGAATAACGTTTTCTCCACTGTACAGGTCACATGATTGGTTCGTTTATCATCCCAATTCTGGTATGCTATTTTTATGCCTAATTTTACGTCCTTGTTGATCATTTGGATAATGCCAAACATGGAATCGGAGGTGTTTCGATTAACGTTGGGAATAGCTTTACTGAATTTTGTGTGTATATATACGTTGGATGAGCGTAAGTTCAGATAGATCATTTCAGAAAGTTTATTCCTCCATTTTACTGCACGTAAAATGTGATGTTTGTACCCAGAACGAAGCTTTTATGATGTCATCTGGATAATGGTGTACTAAAACATGAAACGAACTTTTGTATTTCGAATGATAAAATTAATATTCAACCCTTTCTGTGAGCCTGTACCTGGTTTTGAGGAAATGTGGCCATTTAAAGCAACTTGAAAATAATGCTGAATGCGCCTAAGAAGACGCATTCTCTTTGACTTTCAGCAAGCCTTTATCTACCATATTTCTTATGTTACACAAATGTATTAGTTTCTGTATAAAACTGTTTTCTAAAAAGACTAACTCACAAAAGTGTCAGTTTAATCAATCCTATTGTACAGTAACTCTTAACCTTTAATGACGTTTGCAGACAGTTTAGAGCCAACTCAAACACTGAGTAACTTTTATATCTTTGTTTCTGCATATACATGTAATATTTGAAGTTCATTATTTTGTACTATTAGGGAATTGTCTAATAAAACAAACTATATGCATTTTATGTTATTTGTTTTAAAGGAGCATACGCACGTAATAATGTTAACCTGATATGTGCAAGTGAATTTTGTTTGTTCCTGGAGCAAAATTAATATATTGTTCCTGCACTATTACTGCTTCGTCTATATCATTGCAGAAATTACTATAAAACACCTTTAGCTTAATCCTAGTCACTGCCAAGATACGTTACACTCAGTTTAGACGCAGACCAGAGCCCATAGTCACACAGCGCCTGATCAGGATTGAAATTGTTTGACACTAATATAGATAGCTCTTTTAATCAAAATGCCTTGAATATTTACACAAATGCTTTTAAGCTGGTGACATATTAATAGAATATTGGTTAAGGCTGTTTTAATTATTTAATCATATAGAACTAAAACACGTAAGTTGTCATATTAAAAGTGGTTCAGTTAATTAATATACATTTAGGTTAAACTCAAAACAGCAGCCGCAATTTACAATACATGTACATTGTATGGTAGTCGTCTGCACTGTTTGCAACGGTAGTTGATCTATCACGGTTTGCAAATTGAGAATTATCCACTCCTGTCAGATTTCCCCTCCATCAGAAAACGGAATAAATAGGAAGTGTTTTCTCTCGCTCCTTGGAACCGTGTTACTAAGTCTTGCTTACAATTTCTTGAAATATTTATAATTTTATTTTCTCTAGTCTGTCTCCAAACTGCTTGACATACATTGTAGAAGCATTTTCTATATAAAAGGACGCGTCATTACATACTGTTCAAATATTCGAAACATTAACCAATTACATGTACCCGTTTCTATTTTTTAAAATATGTTATGTAATATCAATTCAAGCAGACTGAAAGGAAAGCAAGCAGAATGCGCCATCTACTTCTTTAAAATTCAGCCTGATTTAAACTACCATCTCTTAGGATAAAGTAGATATTCTTATGATCCAGAGTCATGACTGTATATAGAGAAATTTGATTATAAATTGGAACTTATTTCTTCACTGGATGGCATAAAAAGGCTTATTTATAGAGTTATGAGGCAAACAACCAAAAGATAAATCAACCCGTTATCTCTAATAATGTAAGATTTAACCCTTTACCCAAATAGTCTGTTTCTAGTATTGAAGATAGGTGACGACTTAAAGTAGGTTGAATGCATAGGTACAAAATATTCACTCGAGAGAACCGCCTATGGTTGAATGTAATGCTGAGTGTGCAGTAAGGCGCAATTTGCTTTACTTACAGTCTGCTTTAAGATACCATCTGCTAGAATATAGAACATATTCCTTATGGTACATATTCATGACTATAAATCGTAACTTTTTTCGTCAGGGGAGGATTAGATTAAAGTCATAAAAAGGCATATTTATAAGGTAATTGGTTAAACTGATATACCCAATAGGGTGGTTTTTAAACAATTGGTTATTAAGACTTTAACGCCATACTATCGTTTGCATAAAAACGGCGCATGTAATTTTTTTTCCGATTTTTGAACTAAAGAAATATTTAAGGTGGTTCGGCAGCGGGCGGCCCGCATCTCGAGTTCCGGAAATGCTGATGACTTTCACCTGATCTTTGCGGCACGTGCTTATAGTAGAAAATTTAGATAAAGAAAAGTTTGATCTGCTTCAGTGTTTTCTCTGTTAGCGCAGTTGGTACGGTGAGTGACTTGCAATCCAAAGGTTCTAGGTTCGATTCCCACTCGCTTCATAACTTTTTTTTTAACAAATTGTCCGATTTTAGTGACTAGTCAATTCATAACGCAGTGATCAAAGGACAGGCTATGTTTAGTCTAGTAATAATGAATAATATCAGATGCAAGTATAGTCAAGTGACAGCTAAGTTTGTGAGGATTTATAGCCTATATAACAGATGGCAGCTTAACACAGGACAAAAGTTATGCTAAAAGACAGATCCTAAAGGAGCTTTTATGCATTACTTTTGTTATGCATTAAGCAGTCACTATCCTTTAAAGATCTACAGGCTACCGTATTCAATGGTCCCTTATTACAGGTTTGACTTATGGTATTATTTAGAGCTGACGGCATTTTATAGTTGAACTCAAGGGAGGTTACTCGTTTTGTGTTAACATTTTGTCTGAATTTCAGGAAATCTGGAATAAAATGTAAATTCTACTGTAGATTTTCATTAAATTTAATAAGAGTAAAATTAGTGTATGTTAAACTGCTAGATTTTTTGTAATTTGAGATTTTCAGAATTTGACTTTTTTAAAATATTGATATTTCCAGAAAATATGTCATGAAATACTTTTGTTTGCCCAATATCTTATAGTCTATATACAGTTTACTTGAATGTACAGAAATTATTGAGTTATATCATTCTATAAAGAAAATATTCCTGTTTATTAAAAAAGGAGCTTTTCTCGACAAAAGGTCCTGTCAGACAAAAACGGCACTGTAACTTTTTTTTATTTTAACGATTTTTCACTCTCCATATGGTATATTTCAATTTAATCAAGGTTTCAAAGAATTCTGACACAGAATAAGCTGACCCGCGAACCACCTTAATTGATGTCCACACGGTTTGCGTCCTGATCAGACGACGCGTTCGCTGTGTCTGATCTGGATGACTGGGTCCAAACTGTTTGTAAATAATGGCAATTGTCCCATTGGCATTAACAGATATAAACTTTAGGACTAACTTTAATGTAAATACTGATAAAACAGTACATTTCAAAACAAATATCGACCCTGGCGTACTTTTGAAATAATTAACGAATCTAGTATCTAACGATTAAATTGATAAATGCTTTTTCCCAACCCGATTCAATGCCAATCCTGTGTATACTTCTATTTGCAAATGATTTGGATTGGGATCACATAATGAGTGTATCTGCCTACGATTCGGATCCATTTAACTAAACGTGTTTGTTTTAAATGTCGAAATGATTAATAATTTGATAAATCGATGTTGACTATAAGCTTCTGGCAGACGACGCCATGCTAGCAGGATTATAATGTTAACCCGTGTGCGCCCAGTGGAATTCCATACACATATACTGGATCTGTCAGTTTTTATCTAAGGGGTGCCTGGTCTAACTTTTTATATTCGTTTTGTTTAATATTGAAATTCCTATCAGCAAACAGTGCATACTCTGATCAGACGCCGCATTGTGCAGCTTCTGATCAGAGTGTACATTGTTTTCCTATGTCCTATATATAGGACCGTGGGCACAAATGGGTTAAAACATAAATGTTTTTCAAGCGAACTACATCCTTCATAAGCAAACTTGACTTAACACCCTGTATATTTGAATTAACTCTTTCCTGCTCGCATCGGTTTATGTTTGAAACAGTTTAACCATTTCATGATCAAATTGATCGTGAAGGTTTTACCCCTTCACCGCCATATTGTCGTCTGCTTCAATAGTGTTGTCTGCAAAATCATTTCAAAGCTAGATGTAAGGTAGTATAACTGACGTAATTTCAAAACAAGTGGCAAACAGTTTGAATCCTGATCATGCGCCGCATTAGAATCAAAACTGTTTGTAAATGCGCTTTATAACGTCATTGAGAGTGAAAAGGTTAAATCCATGGGATCCGCTGCTTGGTCATATTTCAATCAAACAGTCGATCCCATAACGTTTAAACGGTTTCCACACTGGTATGGCAAAACGAACGGGATCTCGCTTAACGCTTCGATTCCCGTTAATCTAACGCATCGACTCCCGTTAAAAAATGGCGAAAGTTGTCATAATGTTTGTCCTTGGATATTGCTTGAAATGTAGACCAGGACTACTCTTACGGAGTGCCTCACATACTGATGAATGCATACGTACCTCCTTTTTACAGGATAAATGCTTGAGGTGGATGTTTAACTTGAAAAAGTTACGGCAATTTTTGAGGAAATTTATGCTCATTGAACATAAATTGTTCTTAATTGGCAGTGAAATCAGCTCTAATCGACACCAAATATGTCCGTCGAGTAGTCTGGGTGCAATCGTCAACAGCATATAAAAAACAATCCGTTTAGCTATTCAACGAATTAAGATTTTGATTGTTTTTTATTATAAAGAACCACGCTCCGGTTATGTGTACAACGAACAAGCTCCCGATCAAAATTATTCTTGATGTTTTTTCTCAAAAACTCTAGACCAATTTGAAAATAAACCTTTGCATCTGAAATAAAATATTGTACCCATTGCTATCGCCGGTTTAAAATATAGATCTTTAACTGAGAAGTTTGGTTTTTTTCTCCGAAAGTAGTTTTCCTTTAGAAACACTTTTTTCAGACATAAAGCATGCGAATTTCCCATGAAACAATCGATACCCCGCACACCAAAATCGCTAAGTTTCTTCGAAGTACCGAATTGATTGGGCTGTTAAACAATCATACCACCGTACTGTTTCTATCCATAACGGCAGCGCAATGTTTTTCAGTGGGTACTCGTTTTATTGAACCAATGAAAGGAACTCAGGAAAATCATTTAACAGCCCTGTTTTAGACAAAGTCTTCAAACCCTAAATATCAGTTGCAATGTCAATAAACTCCGTTGAACCGGCGGGAATATCTTGATACAAGAGAAGAGAACATTCTTCAGTTGCATCAATTGATTCATGTTACTTTCAATCGAAACATCTAAATTAAGTCTTTTTCGACTTTGTTTTCCTTTATTGATTGTGATGTCGGTTTTTATTTCTGTGGTTTAAATAAAATGAAAATACTAGGACAGACGGCCCAGAGCACCAGATAAGCTTAGTTTTTCAAAACCTAAAATCTTTATTTCTGAATTAAACCCTTTGGTGTCACTACTCATTAGAATCGTCTCTTTGAGACGATTCTAATGAGTAGTAACACCATAGGATTTGGTGCTAAAAAGAGTGAGAAAATGTTGGATTTGTTGAAAAAACTACCTCTTATCTGGAGCCCTGGACGGCCAATGAAGATCTATAATTCCACGTGCTTTGTGTTCTTTGTCTGCTCAAATATACATTTTAAGGGACGTGGTAACAGCCACAGGTGGACTTTTCGCTTTCGTTTCCTTATATATACCTGCAACGAGATATAATGCCCTGTGCTTGAAAATTAATTTCATTCGGAGGGCGTTACATACAGACACGTCCCTAACGTCTGTTAACAGTTTGGATCCCAAAAACTTTGGTGCTCTGGCATGAGATATTCAAACGGTCTCAGTAAGAGATCTAAATTTTTAAACAACAGAGTAAAATTACAAAAATTGCCGGCGATAGCAATGGATACGATATTTTATTTCAGATGAAAATGATATTTTCAAATTGGTCCCATGTTTTTGAGAAAATATATCTACAATGATTTTGATCGGGAGCTTGTTCGTTGTACACATAACTGGAGAGTGGTTCGTTGTAATAAAAAACAATCAAAATCTATATTTGTTGAATAGCTAAACGGATTAGTTTGTATATGCAGTTGACAATTGTACCTAGACTACTCGGCGGACATGTTTGGTGTCGATTAGAGCTGAATTTGTTGCCTATCCAGAACAATTTATGGTCAATGAGCCTCAGTTTCCTCAGAAATTGCCGTAACAGTCGAAACTTGTTCAAGTTAATCATCGACCTCAAGCATTTATCCTATAAATAAGTTGTACGTATGCATGCATCAGTGTGTGAGACACTCCGTAAGAGTAGTCTTGGTCTACATTTCAAGCAATATCCAAGGACAAACATCATATTTGTATACTCACAATTTTTAACGGGAGCGGTTGCGTTAGATTAACGGGAATCGAAGCGTTAAGCGGGAGCCTGTTCGTTTTGCCATACCAATGTGGTTTCTAAATAGTTTTTCAAATACCTTTGTACTGTACTAAGCAGTCGGAGTCATATGACATATTCAGTGCCGCAGTGTCGTTAAACCAAACTAATCCATAATTTCTTTAACTGTTGCCAAGTTTTAACGTCTACTTTAACCCTCTTACCATCAAAATATCGTATACATTGGTAGTGTCATCTGTTATATTTTAAAGTAAGCTTTACGGATTTTTTGACTGAAGAAATGACGATATGAGTGTCAAACAGTTGAGATCCTAATCGGACACCACGTTGCGCGGCGTCTGATCAGATCCCAACTGTTTGCGAAGTCGCCTCTAGGCGCCGTTTGTGGTGACAGAGTTCAGGATTGCCATACTTCTTCTTGTAGTGAGTTTTAATATAGATTATGTTTGCCTGTGAACATTTCAGCGACAAACTTCCCTACAAGCCTTTCATGTGCAAGTTACATTATAACCAATGGTACCCAGGGTAATGTGACAGGAACGTGTACCTTCCCGGACCTTTATTCCACCACTAACAGAACATGCCTACCTTTCACGGATGTCGACTGTGGAAACAGACCGGAATGGACATCACCATGTTAGTATTACAACCAACACTGCTATCATTTACTTCTACAGCGCTCCCTCCCTACAACGGCCCTCTCTACAACGACGCTTTGCGTTGTTTCCCAAACAAAACATTAATGTCCAACCTTTTCATGGCTGCAATACCGTCTGCTTAAAATTGTCGTCTGCTGTTGTTCTCAAAGTTACATAATGGACATTTTGGCAGAAAAAACTTAATGACAAGTGACAAACAGCATGAATCCAAATCAGACGTGCAAGCTGTTTGCAGATGTAAGCCAATTTCCCTCCCTATAGCGTCTCCCTCCTAACAACGAACACATGTTTTGTCTCCCATTGGGTGTCGTTGTAGAGAGGGAGCACTGTACAACAAAATACTGCTATTCTTATTACTACTAATATATATATTAGTACTACTTCTATTACTAAAACTACTATAACTATAGTACTACATGTACTACTGCTACTTCTACTACTGTTACTGCTATTGATTCTACGAATATTGATACTACTACATGTACTACTACTATTATTTCTACTTCTGATGTAACTACTACTATTTCTACTACAGTGGTAAATACGCTATTCCTACCCACTCTACGCGTTTCTTACGCGTTCGTTAACCGTTCACTATGCGTTTATTATCCGTTTCGTTAAACGCCTTTCCTAGCCGTTTCTTTACGCGTTTATTTACGCGTTTAAAAGAGCCCGGATGAAAGGGTCATCACTTAGCCGACGGACCCCTTAGCTTCAGCGGTTTACACATCCAGCTTTATGACATGTGCATTACAGAACATTAGGTGGTATCGCCGATAACATGGCTATCTTTAATTGGCAGTACACTGTTAATCTCCCGATATCTGAGCGGCATATATAAATAGATTGGTTACAGGCGGTGGTCAGTGCCTGTCGATAAGATCCGAAATCTTCGCGTGAAACGGATAAATCGCAACATCTCTGATATAATCGTTTAGTAACGCGTTTAAACGGGTTAAGATCGTTAGGCGTTAAGCGTTCGTTAAGCGTTCGTTAACCGTTCACTATGCGTTTCTTACGCATATATTAACGCGTAAATGGGTAGGAATGGCGTATTTACCACTGTACTAGTACATGTACTAGACTACTATATGTACTATTACTACTACTACATCTACATCTACTATTACTACTATTGCTGTTTCAATGTACTACTTCTACTATATGTACCACTATTTCTACTACTGATTCTACGATTTTGATACTACTAAATGTACTACTTCATCCACAACTTCTACTACAAACTCCAGAATTACCGTATATACTACTATTACATCCACTACTTCTAATTCATCTTCTACTACTACTTCTACTACTACTACTTCATCTTCTAATACGACTGCTGGTTCTTCTACTATTATTACTTCTACTACTAATACAGCTATTATCTTTACTACTACTATTATTACAACTATCACTACTTACTTTACTGCTGCTGCTACTTCTACTACTACACTGAAGCTCGATCATTACAAGAACAAGAAGAAGAAGATTTTTATTTAACGTCGGATACAATATACATTGAGTGTGTAAAATGCACAAAAAGAAAAATAATACATGTACATGATTATAATATATTTTGAAAACAACATCAATATGACACGAATGATTTAAAAAAATGAGTTTGGCTCATTTCAATCGCTGTGATGCAGCGCATGATATAATACCGACCTGCTTTCGTTTTAGTGGTTGGCAGAGGGCATAACTCTCGCCAAATAAACGGTTTAAACATGCTTAGGAAAATTAAGGCCCAGAATCGCTACAGGGTAGAAAGGTCTTTGGGGTAAAACAGCCTTGAATAAATATAGATTTTTGGCAAATAACCTGTAAATGACATATTTAGTTTTACATTGTGTGTGTTTCTTTAAAACAAAATTATAAATAGCGCCTCTGTGTAACTTTCATTCTACAAAAGGAATTTAACACTATATAATTGGCATTTTCAAATATTGTTTGTCTAGATAATCCTCTTGAAAATAGAGGTCTGATCAGAACCATTCACTGATAGTGCTGATAGTTCATCAGTCGGACTGTATTTTATCTAAATGTGCAATTTTAGGGGGGAATGAATTTTTGGATACAATAAGTCATGTTGAGAACTTTCCTGAACATTATTTTTTAAATAGGTCTTTATCAGAAAGTCAAATAATTTGAACACTGTTCAGACGCGGAGTAACTCGATATCTTAAATAAAAATACAAACTGACCCGCAGAGTGCTATCTATGTAACGTACAAATTTCTGTATTATGCTTTTTTCATGTAGGTGAATATCCAAACAGCAATTGTATTATGGATTATGACAACAACACGGGGATTTGCGCCTGTCCCCCGGAACACGACTTAAATTATAACGGTTGCAGTGAGAATGGATTTTATGCATGGCCAGCCAGGAGATGGACGCGATTCTATATTGAGTGCAGGGACAATCGGACTCTCACATTTAATTGCAGCGGTGCTTCAGAAATATTCGATTTCATTGGTGATAAGGGATGCAATAATATCAAACGTGTTGTGAGTGAGGCATACAATCAGTCTGGATTAAAACAGATACCAACTTCACTCAGGTACATGCTGGGTGGTAGCTTTACAGCAACACCTACAAAATCACTTTCAATGAGTAGCAGTGCAGGTTTAACCAAAGTAACACCGACTCCTGTTCAATCCTTGCATAAATCACAGATGACTGAAATAGATTCAACAGGGTCTGGTACATATGACTTTAGCTTTGCGTTAACAGGGCTTCTATCATTGCATAGCTTCCAAACGAGTATAGACTCATTGAGTACAACAGCTGAGCACTACAGTATTACAGCAACATCTACACTTGTGTCTTTACAAAAGTCCCAAATGCCCGCAACAGACGCGCTGGGTCCCAGTAACGTAATGCTTAATACATCATCAGTTGAACTCCGATCATTTCAGCAGTCCCAAATGCCCGTAGTAGACTCGCTGAGCCCCAGTACAGATTTCTACAGCATTTATTCAACTGCATTTCTATCAATAGATAGATCCCATTTGTCAGACACAATTTCACTGAGTCGGAGCACCGGAGTATCTAGCGTACAAACAACTGTACTCCAATCCCAAATGCCCGCAGTAGATTCACTGAATCACAGTACAGAGTTCAGTAGCATTAAACCAACTGTTTTTCGATCAGAACATGCCTCCCATACGCCAGGATTAGACTCACTGAGCCCGAGTACAGAAATATCTAGTGTAAAGCCAAATGCATTTCAATCGTTACAAAGGTCGGACACACTGACAACAGGGGAGTTCACAGGTTCTTATTCAGCAAGTCTTTATGGAAATCTACGGAAATCAACCAGTTCCTCATTGGACACGTTCCATTCTGAAAAGACCAAAAAAGTTAGTAAAGAGCGTAATACGGCATTATATACTGCAAGCGAATACTTTTCAGTACAAATTGATAACTCTTATGACAGTTCAGTTGGTTTAAACACCTTTCCAATACCCGAGTCTTCAGTGTTTGGATTAAACAAAAGTAGTCATAGTCACAGTGATTCAATAATGCTCTCAATGCCTTCGCCTGCTTCATTGTTTGCCTCCCAAACTGGTGCACAGCAGACGGTTAGTGAGAAAAGCTCCGTCCAATACAGTTTAAGTGAACAACGTGCCCGTCAGTCAGCAGAAACTACTCGCTTATATCCAGCTGTAACATTAATATCAACCCAGCTAACAGCGGCATATAACCAAGATCATTCGTTCTCATCACCACTTAGTCAGATTGAAAGCAGTGATATTTATTTGGACCAGAGCTTGAGTACGTTTCAAATGTCCCATTCTTCTGAATTTGAATTAACACAAAGTACTGATATAAACCGATATTTAACAGCATTTCCGATGTCTTCATATGCTGCACATACTGCTTCGCAAATACATGACACACATGCATTCGGTCAGTTTTTAAGCGAAACGTCGGTTCACAAACCAAGGGAAAGCATGAGCTTATATCCGACTAAAATGTTTTTGTCACACGTATCAACTACGCAATCAACTGTCGTCACGAAATCCTCAGAATTTACAAACGTAACTACAATACTTGGCCATCAATATCTACATACAAGTGTTATGAGTGAAAATGTAACAGAAACACAGCTAGTTGAGCATCGGAATGCAGGTACAAGTACTAACGTTTTCCAAACAACCCAAACTTCTACTTTTTCAGAGTCAGTCTTATTCAAACAGAGCATGTCAAATAGGTCTTCCATGCATATGTCTACTCGTTTAACGCCTAGTGCAATTCATATGAGTACGTCATCTCAACCAAGAACAACATATACGACACAGGCAGGTTTTCTGAGCTCCATTGATACTTTATACAATAATGTGGCAGAAACACTCGAAACAAAAACGTCTACAACTGAAATAAGTAGTTTAGGCATTTCTACACCACAAGTATTATTATCTGAACCAGTATATTTTTCAACTACAACTCTTGCTGTTACACCAACTAGTATTGGCGACAAAACTTCAATGATTTTTCAAACAATATCACATCCTGATCAGATGTCTGTACAGTCGAACAGAGGAAAAGATGAAAGCGAAATTAAAATGTCCATTTCATCACCTGTAATATCGAATTTCACAGAGACATCAACCGCATTCAGACTACCAGGAAACTACCAACAAAGCACAACTGAAATGTCATCATCATTGTTATCTGTTGTAACTTCATCACAAGTACCGACGGTACGGATTGTTTCAAAAGTTTCTTCTGTCGTGCAAATAACTCATATAAGCACAGTCTCTCCTAGTGACAGTTCCGAGGAGTTGACGACCCAATCACCAGCTGTACTATCTACAATAACAACAACTTTGTCTCAGCAGTCCACATCTTCTATTAGTAAAATGAATATCACACCAGCAAAGACAATTATGCTTACGGATAAAACGGATGCGCTCTCTGAAAGTATACTAAATTATTCATACACAGAATCTTCAGCACATTCTCAAGTCATGCAGACGGCAATCCCTTCAGAGACGATTTCATCAGAGCTTGTCGCATTATCAAAAACATATATAGCAAGTCTAACAACCAAGGTGTCGCGTGTTTCTTCCGATTTGATACACACCTCTGCAACAAATTCAATCACGCCTTTGAGTATACAAACACTAGATTCATTGTTAAAACAAGAATATACGCTATCAACCAAACCACACACCTTGGAATCAACGACTGCATCGAAAGAAACTATATTTTCCACACCGGTATCAACGTCTAGTGATTCTGTGTTGTCTACATCATTTACATTATTTAATGTATTATCAGTAAGTACTAAACAGTCGCACACTGTACCACAAGAACACGTTCCATCACTAGTGGTACTCCAGTCTTCTGATTTACTCATGTCATCTTTGTTATCATCTACACCTTCATTTCATACCTCAACAAAATCATTGTTAGTAAATTCATATTCATCAATATCACCATCCTCGTCAGTTTCAATCCCTACTTCAAACCAAATCTCGGGGACATCTACAACCCAATTATCTAACACTAACAATGCCTCAGCGAGGAAATCCGCTTCTTCAAAGTCATCTGACAGGCTTGTGGTTCCACTGGCTGTCGGGATAACTTCAGGAGTTCTAGTCATTGTTGCACTGACAGTTGTGGCAATTGTTTCAATTAGACGACATTCGCCTCCAAGCAAATTTCCAAAAGAAGGTTTGACGGCTCGATTATAGTTGATGTTAAACTCTAGATGTTTTTACCTCATTCTTTTACATATGTATTTATTGTTCTACAAACTACCGGTATTCTAATCATAAACGCATGGACGTGTTATTCTGCCATTTGGTACAAACTTAATTTATTTTCCTAACACATGCATGGCACTGTCTTGCCTCTGTAAATAAACAAACTGATAACCTGTCCATCTCAATGACATCATACAGCGTATTTGCAAACAGTTTTGATCCTGATCCGACACCGCGTAATGCGGCGGCTGTACATGATCAAAATTGTTGCCACTTGTTTTGAAATTTCATCATTCATACTGCTAGAATTTTGAAACGATATTACAGACAACAGCTCACGATAAATTTGACCATAAAAGTGTTACATTCGTCTAAATTCCTGTGAAATAGCGAAGGATTTTAAATTTGCAGTAGATCTAGTACAATGTAGGTTGTTTTTTTCATCATTAATAAGGAAACTATTTATTTGTAAATCATACACGGTGACTTGTATATATACTAAATCATCCATTGTAAATATAATGCTGTTTATACCATGCAACTATTTATATAATATATAAAGCTATGTGACATTTTATTTGTTTAAGTTTGTCTTCTTTACAATGTATATTACGTCACGTCTTGTAACAACTGTAGATAGATATTGTATATTTTATACGCCAAGTATTGTAACATGTACATTTATATAGTTATGTAAGTGTTTTTAAAAGAAAGCAGTCCGGTAGCTTCAGTTCCTGTTTTCAGGAGAAGTTAAATGCCTATCATTTGACAATTTATATATTGATAATCTGTTAAGGATCGTGTCGCAAAATAAATCTTACCCAAGCGACATGGCATATTAGGAAGTTAACACCTAAAGGATACACTACATATATAAATATATTTAGTTATCAGAACGAGTTAATGTACAGTGCTCCCTCTCTACAACGACACCAAATGGAAGACAAAAATGTGTGCGTTGTTCGGAGGGAGTCGTTATAGGGAGGGAAGCTGTTTGTCACTCGTCATTGAGTTTTTCCTATCAATATGTCCATTATATGTAACTTTGAGAAAAACAGCAGACGACAATTTAAGCAGACCACATTGTCGTTTTAATAGGTTGGACATCATTGTCTTGTTTTAGGAAACTGCGGCAAGGGTCGCTGTAAGGGGGTGGTCGTTGTTGGGAGGGCCGTTGTAGGGAGGGAGCACTGAATATCAGTGTAAACATTTTCATCCGCAATGTTCGGGCTACATTTGACTTGAACAAACTTGGTAGCAGGCTGTCACTTTGAATTATATTGCCACTTGCAAGCATCTTAAACTATGACTTTATTTTGTTTAGAAAAAGAAAATGTTTTATGTACCACACGTTAATTATTATGATAAGCCATTTTTGCTAACTAATTTATTGGTTGAGTTGATTCCTATGATGAAAGCCAGCATGCATATAGATCTACTTTGCAAACAGTATCATCCCTGTCAAGGGGGGAGGGTGTTTTTTTGATTTTTTAAATGTCCCGAAATCCAACATAAACTGGTTATATTTAAAAATTGGAACAACCTGTATGATAGAAAATGTTAAGAAAGCCTGAAGTTTGAATACCTCGTATCAATTTTGAAGACACCAATTTTCAAAAGATTCGATATCAGGGCCAGTCGGGTTGTTATGCGTCATATTGTGCGTCGCTTCGTATGTCGTGTGTCTACATCAAACCATCGCATGCGACACAAGATGCGACGCATGATAATGCGACACGACACATAATACAACGCAGAAAGCACGACACAACGTAAGACAGTGCGACAAGATAATATCAAATTATTAGCCAAGGTAGGACAATAAAGCAAATTATGAGTTTTACAATGTCGTATCTCATATCGCATTGTCATGTGTCGTGTCGCATTCTCGCGCGTCGTATCGTGTGTCGCATACCCAAATGTCATGTGCCGTATCGTTTCACTCGTTCTTCAAATAAAACTTCCAAAATTTAAAATATCATTAAATTGCAGATGACAAATTTTAGCAGATATGAAATTATATCTGCAAAAGGATTGGATTTAAAAGGATAATTTCGAAACGGTTGGTAATTAATATATTAATTACCCGATTTTGTTTTTAATAATAGGCACATTCGGGATTCTTTAGATCAACACTGGATATACCTGAATGTTCAGCACCCGAAACACAAATGACTTGGATAAGTGTTCTAATGGAAGTCAAACATACAATAAGCGTGGTTTCAAGAGAAAACCAACGGACCATCTTTGAAACTTGTGTTTGATTAACCCATTCCCTGTCATGACGTCATCACTTTTAAACAGTTAAACAATCATTTGCTTTTATTTCTCATATTTAAATATTACATGATTTGACCTGAGAACTGTTGAAACGAGTGTCAAACAGTTTGGATCCTGATCAGACGCCGCGTTACGCGGCGTCTGATCAGGGCCCAAATTGTTTGCAAATAATTATTGTACTCGGGGTAATAATTCAGGATAGAACTAATGGGGTAAATCCTGCATCAAGTAGTTACATGTCTTCAGGGGTCTTAATTGTTCTTCAATAAATGGTCGTCGAACGCAAATATAATTGATTTAAAAACATTTTGTTATAACAACGGCAAGTTTGGTTTAACGTCACAAAATGAAAGGAACAGAGACCGAGCGTAGGTGTAGCAAGGGTTGGCTAGTTATTATCAAGCGAGATATTAAAAAAAAGGAAACCAGTGTAGACACTTTTCACATAAGATATAATTATACTACATGGGAATATAAGAATATACCATGAGTGTTGATGTAGGATAGAAATTTTCACCCCGAGGGTCAGAAAATTCATGCAGGGGCGAGGCTTGTCGAGTCTCTTCGTTAATGTTCTGGTCCGAGGGGGAGACAAATTCTTTCCTATACATCAACAAACGAATGATGGATATATTTTTCTCCCATTTAAATCATTAAAACATGATATAAATAATGAAATAATTGCAGTTTCTGTGTACCTTTACCGTCAAAACACGGCGTTTTTTTTAGTAACGTCATAATAAATGACGTCGTTTAGTTACCCGCGTCATGCAGCGCTTTTGGTAAAGCTGGGAAAACAATAAAAGACGTCACGTGGTATGGAGGATAGAGTGATTCCACATGGGGAATAGCTCTATCCCACATAGGCGAAAATGGGAGAAATATTTATTCGCCACTCTACGCAATCTTTGCATTTTTCCACTCATTTTTAGCATTACTGGTGATCACAAAATTGCGAACATAAGATTACACTACAGCGTAGGCCAGTTTAAAAGTGACGGTGTTACCTTTTCAAATATAGATGTATTCTCTGCAATTCGGACCAAAACCTCTTTTGCTAGGTGACTTGAGATTATGAATGAAAAAAGGTAACTCGTTCCACTTAACTTGTTGCCATGGTAACAATTGGGACACATGACTAAAATTGAAAAACGTTTTTATTTCAAATAAAATAATATTCTCGCATAGTGCGCATTCAAAAGGAAACTAAAGAAAGTTACAGAAATTGTTAATGTTCAAATTTACCTACTTGCGATACATTATAATATTTAGTTATTTACATGGAGGTCCGTATGGGAAACTAAGTTTACTGATTTAATTTTAGAACTGTGTAACTTAACATGAAGTAAAAGAGCTTTAGAATCACATTTTCATATTTAATTTTACTCACATATGTAAGGTATTCGTTTATTTGGTGGATGCTAATTTTCAACTATTGTAAACATGGGAACCATATAATGTGATCATGGTTCAAATTGTGCATGTACCTTTTTAAAATACCTAGCAACAAGAATCAAAGAATCATATGTTAATCCAACTCGAGATTAGAAAACATTTTACGGATTTTTGGTCCAACTCTTTAAAAACCAAACAGAACTACAATGGATTGCATAGAGTTTTAATTATAATAAACAGTTGAGAAAAGCTGAAAAAATAATCAACTTTTTCGAAGGGTGGTGAACATTGTTGTTCCATAATAACTCTAGTTTTCCCCCAACAGTAAGGACTTTTTCTTTTATCTCATTACAGATAATGGGTGTGTTGTTTTTTGGTTTTTGATTTATTTGGGGTTGGGTTGGGGTTTTTTTGGGGTTTTTTTTTGGGGGGGGGGGGGTTGTTTTGTTTTTGTATTTGGGGGGGGGGGGGGGGGGGAGTATAGACAGTTTTTCTCTCCACAGTGAAACAGTTAACAAGAAGTAATAGTTTTCATGAAACATTGGTTGGAAGTCATGTACCGAATGTGTCTATTTATGTGGATAAAAACTAGCTCTGAATTAACTTAACATGACGTAAGACGATAAAATTCATTGCAAAAACCTTTATGAAGATTCTATTCTAAAAAACAAACAAACAGTTCATCATTGTCTAATCTACAGCCGTGCAGAGTACATACCTATTTGCAAGATTTTAAAGTTCACTGCCTTTCCCCCAGATTATAAAGGTTATTTGTAATCGGGGCATATATAAGTTATGTTTGTAAGCAGTTTGGATCCTAATCAGACATCGTCTCACGTAGCGTTTGTGGATGAACCAAATTGTTTGACACTTATAAGAATTTTACTGTGGTCAAATTACCTAAACCTTTAAGTTGAGAAATAACAGTAAACGATACTGGTGGTCTGGAGGCATTGGATTAGCTTAACTCTTTGCATACTGGGTATTTCTTTCGTCTGCAACAGTTGTCGTTTGATACTGATCTTCTAAATTTCTTTTCAAAACAGGGTCAAAGTGGCAAACAGTTTGGATCCTGATGAGACGCCGCTTTACGCGGCTTGTCATCTGGATGATAACTGTTTGCAAAGGCAATGACTGCATGTGGTACATGTATCCTCCACTAGCATGGTAAGAGTTAAAATCAGCCCGGACATTGGTTTGAGGCAGATGGCGTTTTGCTAGTGATGGCGTTAGTGTTGAGGTATACTGCCTTCGTTTTGAAAACTGTCTATTACCTGACTTAGTCTGCAGGACAAGCAGTTTGAATAAATAAAGTGAAAAACATTAACAAAATAGTCTAGCAGTGTTGTATAAATATTTATTGTAAATCATTTACTCAATAAAGAGCTGTTCCTCAGAAATACTTTTGAGTTTTGAAATTACGTCCTGCAATTTCCCTCAAGCTTTCAGGTCTGCTTTCAAGTAATGTTGATTACAGTCAAACATTGGTAACCCGAACTTGCATAACGTATCTGTATTTTCATGTAAAAACGTTGTTTAGTCATGTGTTAACTTTTAATTACGTGTAAGACCAGCCAAATGTAAGAGTTTTACCCCTTCACAGTTTCATTGTCGTCTGCGTCAATTTTGTTGTTTGCAAGATTGTTTCAAAGTAAGTTGCAATGTAGTATGACTTAAAACATATCGATACGGGAGTCCAACAGTTTGGATCCTGATCAGACGCCATGTTTGCAAAGTCGCCGTTTGGCGCCAATGGCAGTGAAAGATTTAAGCAAGCTCGAATTATCAAATTTTGACTGGAGAAATGGCGGTAAATTCGTCTTAAGCAAGGCTGTATATATCCATTTCCCCACAAATATGTTTACAACGTTTAATTCAAACTCAATGACTGTATATGCATCATTAACAAACAGTGTACTTGTTACATGTACACTTATTCCGTGCAAACCGTGTAGACCCAGATCAGAGGGTTCATGCATAAGCCCTCTAATCAGGGTCTCCACTGTTTGTTTATTTTACAATAGGTCTCCAAGTAAAAGAAAGTAAACTGAAGATTTCCAACGCATCCATATACCCTTGTTTAACTCCTTCATCCCTGAATCTTCAAATGTTCAATTATTTTTTTCCAATCAGTTTTGGCTATTTAGGGTTGTTTTGTACAATATATTTCAAAATGACAGTTAACCCTTATCCTGCGGTAATATCGTCTGCTTCGAAATTGTCGTCTACAAAATTTGTTAAATCTAGATCTATACAGTTTTCGAGTCAAGAAACCTAATAACGAGTATCAAACAGTTTTGATCCAGTTCAGACGCCGCGTTACGCGGCGTCTGGTCTGGATCCAAACTGTTTGCAAAAATGAGTAAAGTCGCGACCAGCAGGCTAAGGGTTAAGACCAAGATCTGAGTCTTCAGATTGCACAGGTCAAGCTTACTTTTCACAAGTACAGCAATGAACTCAAGAGCTTCAATGAAAGGGAAACAGCTCTTTCTAGTAAAACTTTACTACAATTCATACACTAGTAAGTAATCTCCCTTGAATCCCAGATAGCAGAGCGACGTTGGCCCAACGTTGGCTAATGGTCGGCATATTGGCACAACGTTGGCGTTGGCATGTTAACGTTGGGCCAACGTTGGGCCAACGTTGTACATCCAACCATCTTTCCTACATAGACGGCGTTGGCTATACAACGTTGGCCCAACGTTGGGCCAACGTTGTATAGCCAACCATAAACACACAATTTGATAGAGATCTTAAAAGTGATTTTACCAAATATGTGGTCCCATTATATTTTAAAAGCAAACCACAACCACACAAAAAATTAATTAAAATTACTTAATAAATGCAGTATCCTAATATTGCTATAGATCTATTATTATATACTAGATTCTATTTATAACAAGTAGAGCTCTTAATGATTTCTTTAAAATGGGGAAAAAATAATCAATTTACCTAAATCTACATTTTTTCTAGATTTTAGCGGAGAAAAACGTATTCTGTTCGAGACGACACTGTATTTTTTATAGACCCTACCATTCGGCTGTGTTTTATACCTATCCATTTTAGAAAATTTCCACATGCAGACGAAAAAATCCACCCAAATGTGAGTATATCTGCATGAAATGTATACACAAAAAGTATAAAGCAACAGATTTCAGTTCATTTAAGACAGTTGGTAAATAAGTAAACATTATATGTACAACTATTATAAAATAAACATGGCTGAGTTCGGGTCCATAACTTTTGAAAGTGGGTGGGGTATGTCCAAATTTTATTGAGTTTTCTCATTAACTTATTCTTAGTGAATTATTTGTTCATTTAATCATCAGTTAAACATTATATTGTATAAGTTTATTGCTAGACCTTGATTGTAGAGCCACTAGAGGTCAAACTATGACAATTTTGTATACTTTGGTTTTGACAGCGTTATACAGTCATTTCGTACCCATGCCTTTTCGTACCCTATTTTTTATTTTACCATTTCTTACTCCTATTTCTTCATTCTAGTTCTGTACAGAGGGTATAATCTCGGTCTTATAAACAGAAAAGGTTCCTATGACAATTAAGCCCCAGAACTCGTCCAACTTTTTAAATCTGTTTTTAACATTTTACTCATTAGCTCACGGAAATATACAGAAGTCAGTTTATAATTCCGTGATTAGCTCTTTAATGCCTTTATTTTTCTAATTTCTGACAGTCAACATGCCTCAAGTTGAGGTTCCAAGCAGGGTTTTGACTTTTTAAAATTTAGATAGATAGAAAGTATGAAGGTCTCTGGGGCCTGCACTAGGAAAAAATCGAAAGGCTGCTTTGTCTCTCCTATGCATGCAGTAGCAATGTCAAAATCTGAAAGGTGGTGTGGCTGTTGGCGATCTTATAAATAATATGCATGATTCAATGGCTTCCAAACCAACAATACGCACATTTTATTTTTAGCGAGATCGGGATCAAACCACAACAAGTAGCATTCCGAATGATTTAAATAAGTGCAAATAGTTTTCAATACTGAAAAACTGATGGGGAAAAAAAGTGAAATGTGACATTTATAGTTAAAACAGAGTAACAAAAAAAGCTTTTTCTGAGGCACAAATTGTGTCGTTTTATTTTTTCCTCTTTTTTTTCAAGAGATGCACTTTAACATCATTTTTTGTTTCTTTTATACATGTTTAGGTCAAGATGTACCCAATAAACACAAAATATCCCAGAAAATGTTTTTTAAAAAAATCCTTTGGCATTGCTACATGCAGTTCATCAGCCATTCCATAACAGATCATCTGCCAAACCTATCCCTCTTAAGAATGCACACGTTACGTATCAGCACTGCGTAGCATTCCCAATGCGTATACAGGACATGGACCATCAGATCAATATAGCGTGAACCCGGAACTCGTCGGTGACAGGAATGTGTCCCTAATGCATGACGCGGAGCGTTAAGTGGCAAACGAGCCTAACGATGTAAGGCTGGCAGACCCTTGACACATAACAGGTTTGGTACAGTGTAACTAGGGATGGGTATTGCTAGAAATTTTGTATTGCAATATATTGCGATACTCCATCACTGTATTGCAATACGTATTGCAATATATTGCGTGTTATAAGAGTGAACTTAAGCTATGGATCTGGGGTGAATATGTGAAGACAAAGTAGTTGTACCACTTTGAATCTTAACAACCATGTTACATTGCACTGTTTCTAATGATATTGTATAATGAATATGTGCTGCTGTATTTTCAATTCTGAAATGCTCCTAGCCATTCCTTTCGGGATTTTCATAACCAAATTGTCCACCATGATGTTTAATTGACAGGGTATGGCATATAACAGTGCCAGTTGACAGTATCAGACAAAGTTCTAATCACATATTTTAAATGAAGATTTTTTTCTAAAATGACTGACAATGTCGGTACATTGTATTTGATACATATTTTTTAGAATTTTTATGTTTTTCATTCACGACATTCAGTTATTAAATCTGATATGCACATTGATTAGGCAGCCAATAAGGATAATATACCATGCCCTGTGCTAAAAAACAAACAAAGAGGAAATCCCTCTGCCCTGCAAACTGCTTATTTAGTTTGAACAAAACAAAATTTTGAATAATTGTAGTTGTGAAACAAAGGGAATTTAATCAATTTATCATAGAGGGAAAAAAACGTTTTTTATAGTCTTGTCAATATATTGCAATACAGTCTGAACCGTACCGGTACGTATTGTTTTCAGAACGTATTGCAATATATTGGAAAACCGGTTTTATTGCACATCCCTAAGTGTAACCATAGATATGTTGACGATTATTGCATTACGTGTTATCAACAGTTTCACTGCCTGTATGGTGGCGATTGTGCAGGTGAACTGAGCGGATAGTCCTGTGTTAAGGTGAAGTAATGACGTGCAGCGTCACGTTCACGGTCGGTCTGCAAGGGTTCCCATCTCTCATGCATCTGATAAGACGTTCTTTAGTGAAAAAATACACATTGAACTGTCCAGCAACCTGCTGTTGGCCTCGACCCTCCAACAGTAGTTCAATAGCTTGCCCCCTCTGAACTTCAGTTCAGTGTACCTCACTTCGAAGATGTTGAAAGCAGTTTCAAAACTCAGAAAATCAATGTCCCAACTTAAAACTTACCCCATTGACTGATTTTGACAATTGAATATATCATTATCACAATTATGCACAGGTATTTTGCATTTTCATACTTACTCTGGGTATGGCAAACTTTTACAAGGTTGAGTAGTTTAATCCACCGGATGTTGTTAGAGCTGTCATTGATAGGAACAATATCGATGTATCGCCAATATTTATTCATCGATCGATTATCGATACACATTTTCAGAGTATCGATAGTTCGATACAATGGAAAAATAAAACTGACTAGAAATGTACTGTTAAAAAAGTTCTTTTTCCTGATTCTACACTGTTATATAGCTTTTGCAAATTACACTCTTGTTCACAGTATATTCATATGAAAAAGTTAATTTGTCATGCATTAATGTTGAGAGTTTTGCTGAAAGTTCATTTACAGGTTTGATTGAGTTGGGTTTTACGGCACCGCGACACATGAAATGGTCATATGGCGCCGAGCCACAGGTACATGGTAGTAAGTTTGGTAAATGTTTAATTTAAAAGTCAATTCAAATAAGAAATACATGTACGTTCCAATAACCTGTCTCTAGAGTTATATGAATGTTCAAATTGATATATCTATATATCATCGATATTTGTCTCCCAATACATGTATATCGATATTGTTTATATGCTTTTTGCTAAATCAATGACAGCTCTAGATGTTGTGGACATAATGGCCAATATTTGGACTTTACCGAATTTCATAAATTTAGGCCAAGTGATAAGTTTTTGTTGAATATTTTAGGTAACCCTGCATATCTTTTTAGCTCACCTGGCACAAAGTGCCAAGGTGAGCTATTTTGATTGTGCTATGTCCGTTGTCGCCCGTCAGTCGTCAAAAATTTCTTTAAACGACATCTCCTTCTAGACTACTGGATAGATTTTTACCAAACTTGGCAGAAATTATCCTTACATAGAGTTTACCCCTATGTAAAACTGTGACACCCGGGGCGGTCAGTTATAAAGTGAAATTTTCAAATGTCTTCTCCTCTTAAACTAATATGGCAAGAGCTTTGATATTCGGCATGGGGATACTTCTAGTTGTCCTTTACCAATATTGTTCAAAACTGTTCATTGCATAGCTAGGTTACAGGAGCATCTGATCTACTCGGCAATTTGCACAATCATATCTATTTTTACTCACAGAATTACACTCAAACATTAATATCGGATCACTCCTCCCCAATGTTGCCTTCTACATGGTGCTGCTTATTGTGGCATCTGATCAGGAAGATGGACATCCAAAGTGTTTGACAATCGTATCAATATTTCTTGAGTAAAAAAGCCTTAAAGGGACTCGCAACCGGATGGTGTACTTGTCAAAATAAAATAAAATACTCAAATAAAAGCAAATTTGTGGCATTATTTGGCTTCTGACATTAAAAAAATATGATCAGTCCAAAAAAAGTCTCAAGAATCGTCAACGAATCTTAGTTTTTTTAGATATATTCCATCGTTTTTCAATAGCGTCAGCTGACGGTATAGTTGTTGTTGTTGCTTCTCTACACGGGCTCTGACATAAACCGGAGCCGAATAATGTAGTATTAATCGCTACCAGTGAAGTACGTTAATTCGCTACCATATATAGAGAGAGCGTCCGTAGTCGAGGCGGTAAAGGAGTGTCCTCATTTTTCTTGTTTGTCTCCGCAATGGAAGGTCACGGGTTCGAATCCCACCAGAGCTTCTTCTTTTTTTTTTTGGAAATGCATTTTTTAACAGAATTTATTATCCTAAACTAAATCTTACCCATTTATATAATCATTTGACATATATTTACAAATTACCATTTTTAATGCTAAATCCGGTTGCGAGCCTCTTTAAATCTGACTTAAAAAAATTGCCGACAACTCTTAAGTTTACAATTCAGATGAAAATCAAATGGTGCTCATCAGAGGGTTAAGACAGGCAACAAAATTTTGAGATAATCAAAGTACGTGTACACCAGTAGTAATAATCTTATGTAGTATTTGTAATAGAAGGGTTCTACTGTATAAGAAATAAATGTCTCTCACCATATGCATTCATCAGGGTATTAAAAGAGTGGATGGTGGACATTGTAAAGTTTAATGTGAACCCTTGTGAAATAACCAAATAACCAATTTTAACATTTATTTCACATTTTTGTAGTCCAGAGATTAAGGAGGGTCACCAGAAAGAAGTAAAACGCCTGTCAGAGGAGAGATGGTGGCGCCTGGACTCCCATTATGTGGCCTGGCCCTACGTATGTCTTTGAAGAAAAAAGAGTCTTCCTGGCTATTGATGGGCTCCATCTGAGTAGTATTGGAAACTGGCTGTTAGCATTAGCCCTCAAATATGTGATCCACTCTTTTTCACCATCAGTCGTCTGTAACTAGGTCTACGCCAACAGGAAACAAGGTAACTTAAGTTTGATGGCTTTGTGATCTCTGATCCTATATTAATAGATTACCTCTGGTGATGCTGCATGCATGCTTATATGCATCCTTTACAAATGCTGTACTTGTGAAGAGTGCACTTGTACTAATCTATGCAAAACAGTGTGGTCATGTGAGAGTTACCACTAACTCTATGAACAGTGACTGTCAAATGGTGTTTGCTAAAATTCTGAAAGTTAATCTAGTCTTTTTCATTTACAGAAACAGAAGTCCCAACCACCTACAACACCATCCAACTGTACTTCATGCCATCTGTTATCAGGTCAACACCATGAAACCATGTAATCAGGATGGATGGATGAGTTTGGTTTTAACCAGGTCTATACCACAGGTCAGGAAACGAGGTAACTAACTTAAGCTTGATAGCTTTCTGTTCACTTATCCTAATTTAACAGACCTCCCTAGTGACACATGTATGTATCCTTTACAATGGTGTACCTGTGAAGAGTGCACTTATACTATTCAAACAGTGTAGACCCTGATTAAAAGGAGTCATGCCAAAGGTACCCCTAACACTTTCAACAGTTACTGTCCAATATTGTTTGCTAAATTTCTGAATTACAGTGTCCCACCATACAACAGCCCTCCCAACAACTACCCTTGCTGTTGTTCCCTAAACAGGACAATTAATTTATGTCCAGCACTGTTACTGTTGCAATATCGTCTGCTTAAAATTGTTGTCTGCTGTTTTTCTCTAAGTTACAAATGATTGGACATAACAATTTATTAATACGATGATACAAAAAATATGATAAATGACGAGTGACAAACAGCTTGAATCCAGATTAGACTTGCGTAATCAGTCTCTGATCTGGATTCAAGCAGTATGCAAATGTAAGCCATGGGTGTTGCTTGTCTAGAATTAGCATAACTCTTCTAGGGGTGTTCGGGGGCATAGTCCTCTGCGAAAAATTTGAGTTGTATAACAATGTAAAAAAAATTTTTCTAGATGGCCTCTGGTGTGTTGTTTTGCACGTTCAAAATCAGGTAAAATTCTAAAATAAATCTATGTAAACTGAAAATATATATGTTAAATTGTCCGTTTCAGGTTAATACATTTTCCCACTCTGATTTTAGTTTCAAATTGTTCCAATTTTTATGACAGCGTGTACGCAGTTTCGTGTTTTTTAGCATACATGTAGCTAAATGTATGTGCCTACTAGAGAGTGGCTACACCATTCTTATGAGGGGGCGTCATGGTGCCCCGAGAAAATTCTATTCCTTGATAGTCTCTGCAGATGCGTTCTTAGGACTTTTGGGGCGTTAAAGGCACAAACATCATCATGTCATTGGTAAAAAGAAAATGGGGTTTTCCCCAAACCCTTCTTAGGCTTCAATTTTATTGCATTTTCCGCATGATTTTTGGACTTCTGTTACAAAAGTGTATACAGGTGACAGGTGTCATATCAAAATTGGACCCCCATAAAAAATGGACCCGGGTCCAAATTTGATAGCGAAATATGGACCCGCGGGTCCATATTTCGCTATCAAATTTGGACCCCCCCTGTAAAAAATGGACCCCCCCATGCAAAAATTTAGAATGATAAAAAAACATAATAAAAAGTTAAGAAACAAGAAACCAATGAATATTTTAACCCATTACTCAATAAATATGCCTTTTAACGCCCTTAATTTATTCTTCCACTGAAGAAAATAATCCCAATTTATTCAGTCACAAACATTTACTGTATAGGAAATATTTCATGTATCCTAGAAGATGGTAGCTTTACCAATTACCCAATAAATATACCTTTTTACGCCCTTAATTTATTCTTCCACTGAAGAAAGTAGTTCCTTTTTGTACCATGTATTCCTACATTGAAGAAAATATTTCCATTTTATACAGTCACAAACATTTACTGTATAGGAAATATTTTATGTATCCTAGAAGATGGTAGCTTAACCCATTACCCAATAAAAATGCCTATTTACGCCCTTAAATTATTCTTCCACTGAAGAAAGTAGTTCCATTTTGTACAATGTATTCTTACATTGAAGAAAATAATTCCATTTTATACAGTCACAAACATTTACTGTATAGGAAATATTTTATGTAGCCTAGAAGATGGTAGCTTAACCAATTACCCATTAAATATGCCTTTTTATGCCCTTAATTTATTCTTCCACTGAAGAAAGTAGTTCCATTTTGTACAATGTATTCTTACATTGAAGAAAATTCCATTTTATACAGTCACAAACATTTACTGTATAAGAAATATTTTATGTATCCTAGAAGATGGTAGCTTAACTCAGTACCCAATAAATATGCCTTTTTACGCCCTTAATTTAATTGGACCCCCCCCCTCCCTTGGCAACACCCAACCATAAGTCATTTGATTTACACATCAATTTTAATTCTTTTCCATTATTTGTTTTGTTTAAGTAATGTTTTACTCCTTTCCTGAAGTTACTATGCCCTGCAAATTATTTTGGTTGGAGAAGGGGGGGGGGGGTCCAAATTTGATGGCGTAAAAAATGGACCCCCGCCTTTTCAACACCCAACCATAAGTCATTTGATTTACACATCAATTTTAATTCTTTTCCATTATTTGTTTTGTTTAAGTAATGTTTTACTCCTTTCCTGAAGTTACTATGCCCTGCAAATTATTTCAATTGGAGAGGGGGGTCCAAATTTGATGGCGTAAAAATTGGACCCCGCCCTTTTCAACACCTAACCATAAGTCATTTGATTTACACATCAATTTTCAATCTTTTCCATTAGTTGTTTTGTTTAAGTAATGTTTTACTCCTTTCCTGAAGTAACTATGCTCTGCAAATTATTTTGGTTGGAGAAGGGGGGGGGGTGTTCCAAATTTGATGGCGTAAAAAATGGACCCCCCCCCCCCCTCCAATTTCAACAGCCAACTATAAGTCATTTGATTTAAACATCATCTTTAATTCCTTTCCATTACTTGTTTAAATTTTAGTGATGTTTTTTCTCCTATCCTGAGGTTACTATTCTCTGCAAATTATTCCAGTCGGAGAGGGGGGGGTCCAAATTTGATGGCGTAAAAATTGGACCCCCCTCCCTCCCATTTCAGCACCCAACAATAAGTCATTTGATTTACACATCAATTTGAATTATTTTCCATTATTTGTTTTGTTTAAGTAATGTTTTACTCCTTTCCTGAAGTTACTATGCCCTGCAAATTATTTTGGTTGGAGAAGGGGGGGGGGGTCCAAATTTGTTGGCGTAAAAAATGGACCCCCCCCCCCCCCCCCTTTTCAACACCCAACCATAAGTCATTTGATTTACACATCAACTTTAATTCTTTTCCATTACTTGTTAAGTTTAAGTGATGTTTTTCTCCTAATCTGAGGTTACTATGTGCTGCAAATTATTTCAATTGGAGAGGGGGGTCCAAATTTGATGGCGTAAAAATTGGACCCCCCTACCATTTTAACACCCAACCATAAGTCATTTGATTTACACATCAATTTTTTACGCCATCAAATTTGGACCCCCCCTTCTCCAACCAAAATAATTTGCAGGGCATAGTAACTTCAGGAAAGGAGTAAAACATTACTTAAACAAAACAAATAATGAAAAATAATTAAAATTGATGTGTAAATCAAATGACTTATGGTTGGGTGTTGAAATGGTAGGGGGGTCCAATTTATACGCCATCAAATTTGGACCCCCTCTCCAACTGAAATTATTTGCAGGGCATAGTAACCTCAGATTATGAGAAAAACATCACTAAAACTTAACAAGTAATGGAAAAGAATTAAAATTGATGTGTAAATCAAATGACTTATGGTTGGGTGCTGAAATGGGAGGGAGGGGGGTCCAATTTTTACGCCATCAAATTTGGACCCCCCTCTCCAATTGAAATAATTTGCAGGGCATAGTAACCTCAGATTAGGAGAAAAACAACACTTAAACTTAACAAGTAATGGAAAAGAATTAAAGTTGATGTGTAAATCAAATTACTTATGGTTGGGTGTTAAAAAGGGGGGGGGGGGGGGGGTCCACTTTTTACGCCATCAAATTTGGAACCCCCCCCCCCCCCCCCCCCCCCCCTTCCTCCAACCAAAATAATTTGCAGGGCATAGTAACTTAAGGAAAGGAGCAAAACATTACTTAAACAAAACAACTAATGGAAAAGAATTAAAGTTGATGTGAAAATCAAATGACTTAAGGTTGGGTGTTGCCAAGCGAGGGGGGGTCCAATTTTGATGCCATCAAATTTGGACCCCCTCTCCAACAATTTTTTTTTTTTTATTTTTTTTTTTTTATTTTTTTTTTTTTATGGGCATAACAACCTCAAGATAGGAGTTATCAATATTTTGCATTAGGGAGAAGCATTACCAACTTTTTGGGGGGGGGGGTCCAAAATTTACAGGGGGGGTCCATATTTCGCTATCAAAAATGGACCCGCGGGTCCATTTTTTACGGGGGTCCAAATTTGATCTGACCTGTCGGTACACATGCCTACTTGCCTAGTAGAAAGCTACGCCAATGTAAGACAAGTCTAATTTTGCCTCCTTTTAAAGACTCCCTCCAAACAAGGCACTCAAACTGTGTTCCCCGATGGATGTTATTGTTGAGAGTTATTAGTTATTATCATTTACAGGATAAAGATGTTGTCACCACCTATTACGCCTTCCTTACAACATGTGTTACGAGGTCATTGCCATGTATGCCTTGTGTAATCAGGTCAACACCGTCTGTAAATAAGTCTGCTCCACCAGGAAATAAGGTAACTAAGTTTGATAGCTTTGTCGTCTCTCTTACAGCTATTGTAAATGAAATTTCTCAAAACTAAGAGAGGTACTAACTTGAAACTTTTAAAACTTGTCCAGTATCAAAAAGGCAACTCACTTCAATAAGGCATGTTGCTCTGGGATTTGTCCTTCCAGAGTCATTGCCCTTTTTTAAATTAAAATTTGTAATTTAAAAAATCTCCAATTTAATTGGCAATATAAAGTATATGAAAGTCAAGAGTCCAGCACCCATATGCAGTGCTCCAATTAATTTTTGATTTTCTGTAAAAAGAAAATTGTATACACATGCATACTTGCCTAATAGGAAGCTAAACCAATGTAAGCCAAGTCTAAATTTTCCCGCCCTATAACCACTCCCTCCAAACAATGCACTCAAACTGTGTCCACCGTTGGATGTCGTTGTAGAGAGGGAGCACTGTAGTTATTATCATTTCCAGGATACAGATGTCGTCACCACCTATTACGCCTTCCGTATGACATCTGTTACCAGGTCATTGCCATGTACGTCTTCTGTAATGGGTCAACACCGTCTGTAACCAAGTCTACTCCATCAGGAAATAAGGTAACCTAAGTTTGATAGCTTTGTTGTCTGTTACAACTCTTGTATGAAACAGCAGTAACTGCAGTACATACCATGTTATTTACTCAAACACATAGTGTACACCATGGTCAATGGTTATAAAACTTAAAAAGGACGCTACTCTCAAAACTCATAACGCTTCAGTAAACATTTTATTAGCTCGACTTTTTCAAAAAGTCAAGCAATTGTCATCACGTTGTCCTCTGTGTCAGCGTCTGCCTTTAATGTTTTTGTAAAATTCTGTTTAGGTTTCGAAAAATGCCTCTTCTATGTCCCTTGAGATATTCCTTTCATAGTTTGTGTGTATGGACAAGACCTTTCAATGCACAGAAAAATTTAGACCCCTGTGACCTTGAACTCGAGGCCAACTTTTAGGTTTTGAAATCTGTGTTTAGGTTTTGAAAAATGCCTTTAATTTCTATATCCCTTGAGATATTCTTTTCATGGTTGGTTGGTGTGTTTATGAACAAGACCTTTCTATGCACAGACAAATTGGGACCCATGTGACCTTGAACTTAGGGCAATTTTTAGGTTTCGAAAAATGCCTTTAACTTCTATGTCCCTTAAGATATTCCTTTCATGGTTGGTTTGTGTGTTTATGGACAAGACCTTTCTATGCACATACAAATTTAGATGCCTGTGACATTGACCTTGAACTACGGGCCAACTCTTAGGTTTTAAGTAACTACCAGAGGTATTAACTTGAAACTTTAAATAGTTATTTAGTATCAAAAGGGCAACTCATTACAACAAGGCATGCAACCCTGGGATTTGTCATTTGTTAGTTATTGCCCTTGGTTTTTAGCTCACCTGAGCTTTTTACAATCCTTATGTCCCTTTTCCGTCATCAACAATTTTAGTGTTTACACTCTGGAGGCCAAAATATTTATTCAAACTTGCACAGATTGTATATTACCATCAGAGTTTAGATGAGTTTGATTATGGTTGAAATCAGACTAATAGGTCAAGAGTTATCTACATTTGAATTGCTGAAAATGCAATATTTAACAGTGTTTACACTCTAGAGGCCACAATATTTATCAAACCTCACTAAAACTTGCCCAGATTGTATATTACCATATTAAGATTTTGTATGAGTTTGTAATCAGACCAACAGATAAAAAATTATTTACATTTGAATTGCTGAAAATTCCATATTAAATAGAGGATCTTGTATGAGTGCTCATTATTTATCGTTTTTAATAAACGAGTTGACTAAAATAATATGACGCGAGCCTTGGCGAGCGTCATATTCATTTTAGTCAACGAGTTTATTAAATATGATAAATAATGAGCACGAATGTGAGATTCTATTTATCACATAACAAGTTTAAGCACCTATTAAATTGATTGAAGTCTAAGTTTGTAGACCCTCTGCTATATAGATTTTCCGCCACAACGTTCCGTTGTTTACGTCAACGTCATAGTAAATGACGTCATTTGGTGTCCCGCTACATGCAGCGCTTGTGGACGAACAAGTTGGGCCGGAGCCCAAAAAACGATATTCCACTAGTGGATTACGATATTTATACAGTCGCTTTATGCAACTCCCAGACCGCAAATTATGTGATAAAGGCTGTTTACACTCTAGAGGCCACAATTTTTATACAATCTTTCTCAAAATTATTCAAATTGTATATGACCATAAGAGTTCAGATAAGTTCGATTATGGTTGAAATCAGACCAATAGGTCAAGACTCAAGAGTTATCTGCCCTTGAATTGCTGAAAATGCCATTTTAACGGTGTTTACACTCTATAGGCCACAAGTTGTATCTAGTCTTTATCAAACTTGCTCGGATTGTATATGACAAAATTAATAGGTCATGAATTATCTGCCCTTGAATTGCCATATCAAACAGCGTTTACACTCTTGCAACTAGTTTTCAATGGATTTTGATTATACTTGCATACAAAGTATACACTAATAAGTTATCGAAGGAGTGCAAGTATTGTTGAAATCTAATAAGTGTGGCAATAGTTATCTGCCCTTGATAGAATTATGAGGTATTCCAAAAGTGTTTACAAGCTTTACTACAACTTTGAATGGATTTAGATTAAAACGGGTGAAACTCAAATGTAAAGCTATCAGGCTTCATTACCAAAGGTGAGCGATACCAGGGTCTTCAAAGCCCTCTTGATTATTCTTTGTGGTACCCAACTGTAGTGATAAGTAGTATGTGACTTTTACAATTTTAATTTTTTAATGTTTTTTAAGTCTACAAGAAAAAACATGCAAATGCAAGTCACAACTTTGACTAAATAATGATACACCTCGGTAGGAATATTCATTTTTTTGCATTTTTTAAGAAGCACATTTTTTAAACTTAATCATGTCACGGCTGTGAATAAAAAAACAAGGTCACTTCAAGAGGTAAGTGGTTGTTAACCGTTGAAAAATCTGTTGCAAGCTACTTGAATGGATACTTAGGCTAGCCCCATACTCCATTATATATAGTTACACATTGTTACACCTTTAATTTATTTCTCTACCAAAGAAACTAGTTCCAGTTTATACTACAGTCATGGCTATGTTTGATAAGAAATATTTTCTATATTCTAGCAGATAGTAGTTTAAAGCAGACTAAAAGTAAAGCAGAATTCCCCTTATGGCACATTATGCTTTACTTTCAACTGGTTAGTGGTCACCTGGCTTTAATACTAGAAACAGGGTATGGAGTAAAGGGATAATTACCTCAACAGATAGCTCATTTTGTCTCAAGAAAACAAGGGAAGCGGAAACAGAGAACCAGGTGTGATGCCCTGCTCTTATTATCGAAAGAGTTCTCTGGTTCTTTTCGATGCCCTTTGTAAAACACTGATACATCTGACCTCAGTTTATAAAGTCTCATCCAAAGGACTTGGTCTGGCGGGGGCTCGAACTCATGACCCCTGATGTCGTAAGCAGGCGCTTTACCCTCGACTACGTCCGCCGGTTAGGCATATTGGTAACATGCATGTATGGTTTATGTTTCAGAGGCAGCACAATCATGTCATAAAGTTTGGATGAGGTTAAGAGAATTGTCAAGGAGTGTCTGAGGTATGCATGGCAGAAATGGAAAGATAAAGTGAAGTGAAGAAAATGGCAAGACAAAAGCAGGAACAAACCCATGTCAATGATCCAGAAAGTTAGAAACACCTTATTATTATCAACTTTTCAAATATGTAAGAAGACTGTTTGAACTATTTAAGAACAATGATTCATAGATGTTTGCTCTTAAGACAGAGACATTTTATTTTCGGTAAGGCCTTTAAAAAGAGACCGAAAACCAGAATGTTCTATTTTATTTGATATGTAAACGAATGTCAGGTGTATAGAAATAGTATTTTAAGATTAAAAACGTAAATATTAAGTTTTTAAGAACTTGGATCAATATTACAAATCCATACATTTTTTTTCAATAATAATTACTGATCATGTTTGGGATTCAATGTTGTGCAGTGAAAAAAAATTTAAAAAAAAAAGAAAGAAATATCCATCCCAGTGATGTCCTTTGCTAAGTTTATGTTACAATAAAGATAGCTTTTTCACATAAAATTTTCCTCCTATCCTGACATTAATCTTTTTCTGAAAAACATCAACTTGCCATCTGGTTTTCAGTCTTGAACCCTTTACCGCACAGCCTGTTTCTCGTTTTGAAAACAGATGACTATTTAACCTTTTACCTCCTCCCCCATAAATATGCTTTGAATATATTCCCCCTCTAAAGAAAGTAGTTCCATTTTGTATTGTAATGTATGTACACCGTAAGAAATATTTCCTAAACTCTAGCAGATGGTATCTAAAGGCAGGTTGACAGTAAAGCAGATTGCCACTTAACCCATTACCCAATAAATACGCCTTTTATTAATTTTTCCTCTGAAGAATAAAGATGATGTTTGTACAGATATGAATATGTATTATAAGAAATATGTTCTATATTCTAGCACATGATAGCTTAAAGCAGGCTGTAGGTAAAGCAGAATGCGCCTTAAGTTAAGGCACATTCTGCTTTACTTTCAACCTGCCTTTAGTGGTCATGTATCTTCAATACTAGAAACAGGCTATTGGGTAATGGGTTAAGGCACATTCTGCTTACTACTTACCTGGTCACCTGTCTTCAAAACTAGGCTATTTTGTTACGAGTTAAAGCAGGTTGAAAGTAAAGCAGAATATGCATCAAGGTGCAATCTGCTTTACTTTCAGCCTGCTTTAAGCTACCATTTGCTCTAGGATATAATACAGAAGCTATTTTTCATGATGCACATTTACAATTGCAGAAAGTGGAATTATTTTCTTCAGTATAGGAATAGAGAAAATATTTCTTATGGTACATTTTCATGACTGTATAAATTGGAACATTTATTTACAGTTTTGGAATAAATTAAATGCATATTTATGTGGTAAAGGGTTAAAGCCTGCAAATAATGGAATTGAACTGCATATGTCTAGAAACTTGATGCTTTTATAGGTTTTACCGTTTACGCATTTTAAAATCAAGATTTGGAGAAAATAGATAAATCTCAAAGTCTGAAAAATGATTTTAGGGTAGCTAGGGCAGAATTTAAACATTGGTGCAGTTTATGGCAAAAAAGGATGTTGTCCCCTTTATATAAGCACATATTTGTGAATCGTTAAACATTTGTTTAATGTATTATCCTATAAACTGTTACTATTTTTGAAGACAAGATACCACTTAAAGCGGGTTGAGGTAAAGCAGAATTTGCCTTAACGCACATTCTGCTTTACTTTCACTGCTTTAAGCTACCATCTACTAGGATATCATATAGAAATTATTTTTCATGATGCATCATACTCACACGTTCACAACTGTATGAAGCGGAACTATTTGCTTCAGTGGAGGAGTAAATTAAAAGCATATTCTTGGGGTAAAGGGTTAAATAGATAGATATTGATATCATAATTGACAAAACGTGTGCACCAGTATGCTAAGTTTGCCTGGAGTGGATAATTGAATAGGAAAAGTTAAGATGTTTATGTATTTTCAAAGATTTAGACAAACCCTGATAATTAAAGAATTAAATGTTTGATTTTGTTTGTGTTTTATGTCTGGCACTAACTGTATTTCAGCCATATCATGACATCCAGCTTCAGGCGTAGGAAGACCTAGGATGCTAATCTACTCCGGATTTCTTTAACTGACTTCCGCTCTGATTTAGCACCAATTTAGAACCACCAATCTTCTGCTCTGCACCCAAGCTGGATGACATCATATGATTGACTCTCATGAGAAGTATTTTTTCAAAATAAAACTGATGGGCTACAGATGGAAAATAGTTGACACATCGTTGGCCCAACATTGGTTCAACACATTTGTTGATGTTGACCCAAAGTTGGCCAAACAATAAATAGTATTTTTCCGCTGTTGGCCCAACGGTCCGCCAACCGTTGCCACATCAGCAAAATGACGGGCCAACATTGGTCCAACGATAAATTACTTTTTGCCAACATTGGTCCAACGTTGGCCCAACCGTTGGCCCAACCATCGAAATGACGTTGGGCCAACGTTGGCCCAATGTTGGCCCAACGATAAATAACAATTTCCCAACGTTGGCCCAACCGTTGGGCCAACCAAAAGCCAACGAGCATGCATAGTAAGGGCCAACGTCATCCCAATGTTGGGCCAACGAAGTGAACAAATGAACGACGTTGGGCCAACGAAGTGAATGACGTTGGGCCAACGTTGGGCCAACGTCAAAATGTTATCTGGGATGTAATATAAAAAAAATAAATAGGTACAACAATTTTGGATTAGTTAGCTCATTGTATTAACTTCTTTATGATCCATGCAAACAGATCAGGACTATTCCTGATCATAAATGTCTTTTGTTGATTCAACCATGTCATGATAAAGGACCATAGAAAACTTTTCTGCACTCTAACAACGAAATACTTAAAGCACTGGGTGAAAGTAATGCAGATATATGAATGTTATACATTTATGGAGGGCCTCATGGGAGATAAGTCGTTTGACTAAATGAGACACCCTCGTTTAATAAAGTCATTCATTCATTCATCCATTCATTTCATTCATTCAAGGCACAGGTACTTGACACATACTTTATTATTTTTTTTTTACTATACTTCTATTATAGATACAAGGTAAACAGCGCAATTCAACACCTAGTCTTTACTATCGACTTAAGCTGATGCTAAAATAGACTCGATCGCCGATATTCTCTTGTGGTACCCTCGGGAAATGATTAATTTATCAATATCTACTTTTTATTTCATCAAATTCCGTCAAATAACGCCACAGTTTGTGAATTATAACGAAAATAAGCATAAAAAAGTTTTCTGTCGTTCTCTTGGTACATAGCAACGAATGTACATGTAGGGGTGATCTGTTATTTGTCCACAATAAACGGCCTATGCCACTGGAACTTTCACCAAATATTATAAATCATCTTTAAATGAAATATTATCAGTTTTATATAATTTACATAGAATGCAAAATTAAAAGAAACTTTACCTGTTTAATTTTGACCAATGAGATCGCTCCGTTCATTCAATTCATTCCGGTATTCAAAATGGCATTCACAATGAAATGAGTCTTTCACTTGTCAATTTCATGCCAAATTACATGTATATTTCATATAGCTGATAGTGAAGAGGGTCATGTTCCGACACAAACGCGTTTGCTCTAATGAAATTAGGTGAAAGTTCCAGCCGTAAAGGCCGTTAAATGTGCAAACCGACTAGATTACCCCTTATTTTGGGCAATAAATTCTGTACCAAGAGAACGACAGAAAACTTTTTTATGCTTATTTTCGTTATAATTCACGTACTGTGGCGTTATTTGACGGAATTTGATGAAATAAAAAGTAGATATTGATAAATTAATCCTTGCCCGAGGATACCACAAGAGAATATCGGCGATCGAGTCTATTTTAGCATCAGTTTAAGTGGATAGTAAAGACTAGGTGTCGAATTGCGCTGTTTACCTTGTATCTATAATAGAAGTATAGTAAAAAAAATAAAAAATAAATTTTAAGGGGGGGGGGGGGTGTTAATAGATAATAAAGTATGTGTCAAGTACCTGTGATTCAAGGCTATAAGCTTTCTACATTACTGTTAGGAAGCTTTATGAAATACAGTACTCCCTCTCTACAACAACACCAAATGGGAGACACATCACATATAATGTATGTTGTTCGGAGGGAGTCCTTATAGGGAGGGAAATTTGCTAACATATGCAAACAGCTTAAATCCAGATCAGATGCCGCGTTATGCTGCGTCTGATCTGGATTCAAGCTGTTTTTCACTCGTCTTTGTTTATTTTCTGTTCAAATGTCCATTGTTCGAGTTTGAGGAAACAGCAGACAACAAAATTAAGCAGACTATATTGATGCCGTGAAAAATTTGGACAAAATTGTTGTGCTAGGGGAACAGCGGCAAGCATTGTTGAAAGGAGGGACTTGTTATTAAGAGGGCTGTTGTGGGGAGGGACTGTATTGAACAACTATAGAGGGCCATAAACCCATTCACCTCCATAGGCGACATAAAACATTTTGTACTTTACATTTTGAATCCAGATCGGACCCAGCTTCATGCAGAGTCAAATCAGGATCCAATCTCTTTGTCACTTCTTAAATTATTTTTCAGTTAAAATTGTAAAAGGAAATATATGGATTTGGCATGAAATGGCAGATAACAAATTTAGCAGATGATGTTGTCTAAGAGTTGATATACTTTGTACAAATCTGAATAAAATTTTGCTCTGTTCTGTTAACTCTAGCGGTGAAATCATGATAAATTTTGCAAGCAGTTTTGATCCTGATGAGATGCCTCATCATGTGGCATTTCACCAGGATCAAAACTGTTTGACACTCTGATATTTGTTTGCTAAAAAAAAAGTTGAAAAATTTATTTTAAGAACAATAGTAGATGACAACTGTTGCAGACGAAAATATTACCCAGCATGTGAAGAGCTAATTATAAGGGAGACAAAAGCAGTCAAGTCGCTGTTGTCTATGAAAGGGTTAAAGAGTAGATGTAAGTTTGGCCGTTAACGGGTTAACCCTTTGCCCCATAGCCTGTTTCAGTTTTGAAAATAGGTGACTACTTAAAGCAGGTTGAAAGTAAAGCATAATGCGCCTTAATGCGAATTCTGCTTTACTTTCATCCTGGTTTAAATAGGTTACTACAGTACCTTCTAGAATAAAAAAAATATTCTTTATGATACATTTTCAGGACTGTATAAATTGAAACTATTTTCTTCAGCAGAGGAATAAACTGAATGTGCTAAAAGCTGCTTAACCCTTTGAACCCTAGTCCCGCATATAGGCGTCATTTTCAAACAATGTACATGTGAATATTAAATTGTCATGTGCAAACAGTGAAGACCCAGATCAGAGGGCTCCGAAAGGAGCCCTCTGATCAGGGTCTTCACTGTTTGTCATAATGCCAAACATTGACAAAAAAAACCGTTAAAAGTCAGAAATGGACATGGCTAAAATGGAAACTGGAATTGTCCATTTAAAGTTTCAGGGAGGAAAGAGTTAAATGGGGGAAAGGGTTAATACACAGACATAGATCACACAGTATTTAAGTCAATATCTGCCAGTGAAGAGGAGTAGAACTGTTTGCTTTAGAGATGGTTTCCTTGAGATTAAAAAAACACACGCAACAATAATAGTTAGGAAACAAAATATATTCTATTAATTCACATATACAGTCATCATACAACAACAAAACTATTATTTTATTCAAGCAAGGAATTATTGTTCTTGCAGCACTATCAGGATCATTCTCAACTTCAAGAACCAAAACAACAAAATAAAAAACAAGAATTCCATTAATTTAATTGTCTCACATGTGACCACTGTGCTCATTAGTTTGCACATTTCAACTTGACATACTTAAGTCAAAGTTGAAATAATCTAGCATTTATACTTTTTGATCAAAAGAGCAACAATGAAAAGGGGTAGCCAGAAAAACATTTTTATGAGGATTTAAAAAAACTGAACAGACTTAACAACGTCAAGAAATTCACACTTTAAATGAAACAGTGATTGAGATGCAGGTAGATCAACAATTCATTAGGAATGTTATTTCAAATAAATATTTGTACAGTTTTACTTGAATAAGCACCATAAGAAATATTTATAAATCCTAGCATATGTATGGTAGATTAAAGCAAGTGGAAAGTAAAGCAGAATGCATCTTCATGCGTTTTCTGCTTTACTTTCAACCTGCTTTAAGTAGCAACTTGTCTTCTAAACTAGAAACAGGCTATGTGTGTAATGGGTGAACCCATTTTACCCAATTATTTGACATAAATACACATTTTAATGCCTTCAACACATTACCCAATTAATACGTCCTTCTGACACCATCACTAATATTACTTTTAATGTTTTAAATAACTCAAATAACATATCATTCTCCCTAGCAGTGCTGAAATTTCAAATCTGTTTTGTACAAATGACCAGCTTTATCGATTCTTCAGGAATCTTTAAAGTTATGGTTAATAGTGCAGACCCTGATGAGCTAGGTCCTTTAGAAGCCATAAACTTAAGGTGAAAATAAAACAGAAAACTTATTGCTTTAAGCAGCCAACCTGCCTTAACCCTTTGAACCCTAGTCCCGCATATAGGCGTCCTTTACAGTGAACATGTGAATAGTACACTTGTCCTATGCAAACAGTGAAGACCCAGATCAGAGGGCTCCGAAAGGAGCCCTCTGATCAGGGTCTTCACTGTTTGTCATAATGCCAAACATTGACAAAATCAACCCTTAAAAGTCAGAAATTGACTAGACTAAAATGGAAACTGGAATTGTCCATTTAAAGCTTTAGGGAGGAAAAAGTTAAGTACAAAATAATTGACTTAATTTAGTGGTCATATATAAACGATTCCAGAAGTTTAAGTCTTAAAAAGCATGTCCATGAGGAACAGATATAAGAATGGGTAGAAGTGAATTGTGTATGAATGAATAAAAAATACCTTCTCTTTCAACACAATGGACCTGTTTAAAATATACTCATCACAGAACCCTCTGATCAGAGTCTACAATGTTTGCTAATTTAGAGCAGTATTTATTAAACTACCCAGAATTCCAAGTAAACTGGTTCATGTTTTGGTAACTTATAATAAGATCCATGGGGAACATAATAACCCACAAAGGTTACTGAGTTTTGAAACAGTTAAAGGTTTGTTTAAACTACATGTAAACGAGTTTGCACAAGCAGAAATAACTTCTGACTTTTTATCTGTTCATTTAAAAATAAACCACAAAATATGAAATTCAACAAAAAAGTTATGGTACACGATTCTAAACCATGCAATTTCCAATTTATTTCCTTATTTTTCTATACAGTACATTTAACCATGGAGAAAGGACAAATGGAGAAGTAACGTATACTCAAATCTGCATTTTCCCGAAAATGGTGTCGTCCGTTACCTGTATGTGCGATAACGCTTAATCGATCGATAATTCAACTGCACCGGTACGCCGATAGCGGGCTATCGCGTTTTTTATCGTGTTGAATGGTTACCTACTGTTAGTTTAAGTTACATAAAATCCTTAATTTTCACCCGATTTTCATTATAATGGTCTTAAAAGAAGGCTAAGATATTTATCTTTCACTTGTAAAAATAACAGATTTTATTTTATAAAATTGATCCGTTTTATGGCGAGTTAAAGAGTGGTTTCCAAATGAATTTGCCGATAAAAGGGAGCAAGCACTCGGGCATAAATATATCACGCCCCGTTACAAAACCTTTCATAAAACCCTCAATTTTCCACCGATTTTCAAAGAAATGGTCTTAAAGGAAAGCTTAGATATTTTTCTTTCAGTTGTAAAAACGCAAGTGTTTATTTTTGAAATCGACAAATTTTATGGCGAGTTAAAGAGCGATGGCCAAATGAAATAGTCGATAAACGAGAGCAGGCGATCGCGAAATATATACTACGTCCCGTTTCAAAAACTTGAATTTAATCCATAATTTTCGTCCGATATATATTATATATTTAAAAAAAAAAGGTCTTGATATAAAGCCGTGACACTTATCTTTCGGTTGTTAAAATACCAGGGTTTTTCTTGAAGCGAAAAAAGTAATGATGACCTACAAAGGTTGCTGGCTAATGATATGACTAGACCAACTCGCGTAAGAAAAGAATTCCTTCCGTATAAAAACTTAAGCAAACTTCTAAACTTCTAAAAATGTGTTCATGCATTGTTACAATGTTCTACATGGAGGAAATATTTCCTTGGAAGCAAAAATAAAAATCCATTTTGTATGTAATGAGACTTTTGAAAGGAGTGCGCGTCAAACGGCCAAAATCCAAAACGGCCAAAGTTGTAACTGTATTATTATGTCGTATGTGATCATTATTATTATTGAAAGGAAAATTAGAATTATTAACATATTACTTCAAAAAAATGAATTTAGGGTTAGTTTTACAGCCAGACTAAAATATACATATTATCCGTCCCATTTCTATGAAAGAGGTAACAGTTTGCATTATCTTCAGAAATTAATTGCAAACATGATAACATGAGATCTCCGTTTCTTTCTGCTTTACTTATGTCTTATATAACGGAGTAAATTATAAAGCAGCAAATGCCTTAAGCAATCTATTTTACTGACTGCTTAACTCTTTGCCTGCTGATCGCAACTTTACCTTTTTTTTGCAAACAACTTGGATCAAGATCAGATGCCGCGTAACACGGCGTCTGATCTGGATCCAGAATGTTTGACACTCGTCCTTAGCTTTATTTACTAACAAAATGTCTACCATATTACACATCACAAAGGAATGTGACACATTACGTAACCGTATACAGAACCCGCACCAAATTAGCAGGACAATTATCAGCGTCATAAAACTGTCCCAGCATGAAGTCCATGCTTCTTGAACATGCCGATTATCTATGAAGATGGACAGTCACACCAGCGGGTTGCTACTTTAATGAAAAAGATCAATGCTACCCGTGCGTGTAACTTGAACATGTGTTCTTGACTTCTGTAACCGCATGATGTTTATATATTATACAAATCACAAAAAATAAAGATAATAGAATTGAATTAAAAAAACAACAAAAAAAACAAAACAAAACATCAATGCACCTGGTTTGGTTGATGACTGGATTAACCCTCTCATTACTGAATACCAGTAACATGATGACTATTGCAATTGCAAACAGTTGTAATCCAGACCAGGCTGCAAAAATGTCGGATTCATAGAGTATGTCTCTTGAAATATAGTTTACCCCTTTTTCAAATTAAGCTCTTTATGACACACTTTACCTTTTCTCCGCATGAGGATCATCAGAGAGACAGACAGACATTCATACAGAAAGATGGAGACAGAAAAGAAGAAGCGAGAGACTGACAGACAGAGATAAGAGAAAAACAGACAGACAGAGAGACAGTAACAAAGAGAAACAGAGACATAAATACAGACAGTGGCAGAGAAATATAGACACACACAAACTTCGTAGGTAAACGAAAAAATACCTTTTTCTCTCGTTTTCAAAACCTCACTAAACTATCAATTTATAAGCTATCGCCTCAAATTTTGTACTACGCGTAAGATAATGGTCTAATAAAACATCTGTATTAAAATTTATAACGATAAGATGACATTAAAAGCATTTATATTAACACCAAACTTCGTAGGTAAACGAAAAAATACGTTTTTCTCTCATTTTCAAAACCTCACTAAACTAACAATTTATCAGCTATCGCCTCAAATTTTGTACTAGTCGTGAGATCATGGTTTAATAAAACATCTGTATTAAAATTTATAACGAAAAGATAGCATTAAAAGCATTTCTATTAACACCAAACTTTCGTAGGAAAAACGGAAAATACAGTACTGTACGTTTTCTCTCTCATTTTCACAAACTCACTTAACAAACAAATTATAAGCTATCGCCTCAAATTCTGTACTAGTCGTGAGATCATGGTCTAATAAAACATCTGTATTAAAATTTATAACGAAAAGATAACATTAAAAGCATTTCTATTAACACCAAACTTTCGGAAAAACGTTGTTTTCTAGCCGCCAGCGAGCGCCGCTGATTGAACGACACGATAAATCGCGAGCAGGCCGGATACTTCTCCATTTGTCCTTTCTCCATGATTTAACATGAACAGTCAATGTGCTCAAAATTCATTTAGAATTCTTTCTCTAACACAAAATAATACAAAATAATAGCATTCAACAAAAATATAATGCCACATGATTTTGCACCAATGTTCAATCTATTAGTTTTATGATTCTGCACCAATTGTCAGTAAAAATGTTTCAGGAAACTTTGTTCTAAAAAATCACATGAACATAATATTCCACAAAAATGTTAATTCCACAATGATTTTGCACCAAATTTCAATTGATTTATTCTACATTTTGAATACAGAAACATGCTGTCTGCAATTAAAACAGTATTTATTACTTTCTACAATAATAATGATCCAGACATAGTTAATACGGTGATATAAAGTACATATAAAATACTTTGTGCTAAAACAATTATTTTCATTGCAAACAGTTTGGAGCCAGATCAGACAGGTCAGATGGAAATGAGCCATGCCATGATGAAACCAACCTTATTACATTGCAACATTGTACAGAACAATCACGGTTTTCATCTCAGGCATTGTATCTGAGTTTGGTCTACACTGCCAAATACCATATTTAATACAGCTACATAAAATGTTTTAGATCCATGTGGTTGTCAAACAGTGTAGATTAAGCCAAGCTGCCATATCTTTGACACAGTGGCTGGCCTTGATCAACACTGTTTGCAATGCAATGGTCAGATGCTCTCGTGTCATGGCTCAAATACATACATGTATATTGTCACAATTTTAAAATATTTGTCATTTTCTCAAAATTCAATGCTTTTGCAAATACATGATTGTATATTGTCACAATTTTAAAAGATTTGTCATTTTCTCAAAATTCAATGCTTTTGCGAATACATGTATATTAATTGTCACAATTTTAAAAGATTTGTCATTTTCTCAAAATCCAATGCTTTTGCATTCTGATTCATTTAATTGGGGAAGATTAGCATCTTAACCATTATGGAAACTTAATTAATAGAAGACAACACTGTAGTGGGATGAGCTCAAGGCTTCTACGTTATGATTGTCCTACATGCAGTCTACAAGGTACAGTATTTCTCAGAAACAGTTCTGAACATACATTTTAGACATCTCCACAACAATGAGCTGATGTTGATCAGAGCTGGAAGGAATGGTGTGCATTGCATCCTACCATGACTTTGAGTGGATGTAAAACCTTCTTAGCAACAACCAAAAAACATTCATTTTACAAAACACTTTTTTTTCGCTGTTTGGCAAATAGTGTCACAAATGTGACATGTGTGTACAAGCATGACTACAATTGATAGCATGTCAGGGGTATCCTGTGCAATCATGTGGGAATTATTATCTGACCTTTCCTTAATGTGTTTTACATCAGCCCATATTTAGGTTGAAACAATGGTGTTTTTCTGCAGTAAACCATTCACCTTTGCAATCTTCTAAATGTCTGTAGTGATCTAGACTCCTGCATACAATGGGTAAACCCTATACTTTCCAAAACCTGCATTCAGGCTACAAATAATTATGCCCATTTCAAAACGTCTTCAGCAAGTTCAGACACAAACTAAATCAGCTTCTGATCAAGCTACATAATGAGTTAAAAAAACATTGTAAACATTTCAAAGTACAGATCAATTTCTACACTTTCTTGAATCGAATTTAGATATTTTTGTCTTTCTAACCCTTTCATGATCAAATTTATTGTGAGGTTTTTACCCCTTCACTGCCATATTGTTGTCTGATTCAATATTGTTACCTGTTATTGTTTCAAAGTTAGATTTAAGGCAGTATAACTGACAAAATTTCAAACTAATGGCAAACAGTTTTGCCTTACGCGGAGGCGTCTGATCAGTATCAAAACTGTTTGCATACAGTGGAGAATCTGTTATTCTTTCCCGTTTAAACGCAAACGTACGCAAACGCAAAGCACTAAAACGTAGAAAAGTACAACTTTTGGACAATTCTGATAATTCATGTTTATCTTGGTGGCAAACAGTTTGGAGCCTGATCAGACGCCGGGTTACCCGGCGTCTGATCTGGCTCCAAACTGTTTGCACTGCAAATAATAGTTTTAGCGTAAACGCGTTTATTGGGAAAGAATAACAGATTCTCCACTGTATGTGCTTTATGACATCATTGAGAGTGAAAGGGTTAACAGGAAAACACTACCATTGTCCACATGTATACATACAAAAGTTTCATCTAATCTAAAATGTCACCGGTATATCATAAACCCCTTCACTGCCTTACCCTTGTACATGTATAATAGATATGCAAACAGTTTGGATCCTGATCAGACAATATATAAAGCAGCTTCTGAACAGGGTCTAAACTGTTTGACACTCATCATAATATTTATTTTAGTCAATTTACCTAAAATATCAAAACCTTTGAATTTTAAATATTCAATACATAAAAGCAAACAATTGTTTATTTTAAAACAGATGACTTTGGGCAGTATTAAAGGGGTGAAAACAAACAATTTGTCCATCATAATTTACCTCTATCTTACCTTTTTACAGGTTATATATAGCATCTGTCATGATCGAGTCGATGTTTAAGACAAGCTGATCCCAAATGTTATTAAGCAAGCCTTTGCCAGCTTAATAACTTTTCTATTCTAGATGAGTTTGAGATCAACTTGCCTTAAACATCGACAAATGACAGATTCTTTTTCTCACATAACCAAAGACTTTAAGTTATTTTTTAAAGCAATTTGCGTTATTTGGCACCCCGATGACGTCAACACGCGTTTATAAATTAAGTGAAGTTATACTGTGACGTCATCATAGTGATCTTACACAATCATGTTAGAGACAAGGATATTCGTGATCGTTGTTCGCTATAGAAAACAGGGGTAGTTATGTGAGAAAATACAAGCACTATTTACAGTGAAGTGAAGAAGACATTCTTCTTTCCCATTTAAACACAAATAAATGTGATACAATAAAATGTCAAAAATCAGAAGATATTGAAGATGCTGGTGACTCATTTTAATATGAGTTATTCAGTTGCTGATCTGGCTCCAAACTGTTTGCAAGTGACTTTAAATCTTATACATGTAGTTTTAATGCGTATATGTGTTTATTGGGAAAGGATACCATCTTCTCCACAGTATCATATAATCAAATCTGTACATAACAATTAACAACTTGTATGTAATCTCTGCAGGGCTGCCATTTCTCCGGATTTTCCTAAATCTCTGGAATTTTCCCAAGTTGATGATAGCTTAAAGCAGGCTGAAAGTAAAGCAGAATGCGCCCTGAGGCGCATTCTGCTTTACTTACAGCCAGCTTTAAGTAGTCGCATGTCAACAAAACCAGAAAAAGGCTATGGGGTAAAGGTACGATTCGTAAAATCGCACTTGAAAAATGCAAATTTGGAAATCTTAGGATTTTTAATGTCAACTTATGGCAGCCCTGTCTCTGAAGACAGGTAGCTGACTAGCTCATGAACAGGTAGTATAAAGGTAATGCAGAAACTGCAAATCTTGTTTTCTGTATGGACATATCTATAAACCCAGTCCTCCAAAAGCCTAAATCACTCATATTGATCAATATGTGTTAAGACTGTTTATGATACTGCTTAAAGCAAGATGAAAGTAAAGCAGAAAACACCTTTAGGGGCTTTCTGCTTTACTTTGATCTTGCTTTAAGCTGCCATCTGAATTCAGCACCACCAATAAATATTCAGTTTTGATACTTATGTAGAGAAATAGGTAGAAGTCAATAAAAGGGTATTGTGGTTAACAATGGCTAAGGCGGGATGTGACTTAATGCAGAGCAGAGTAAAATAAATGGAAACAAGACCACATATAGTCCTGCATTAACCCTTTGAACCCTAGTCCCGCATATAGGCGTCCTTTTCAAACAGTGTACATGTGAATAGTACACTTGTCCTGTACAAACAGTGGAGGCCCAGATCAGAGGGCTCCGAAAGGAGCCCTCTGATCAGGGTCTTCACTGTTTGTCATAATGCCAAAAATGGACAAAAACAACCATTAAAAGCCAGAAATGGACTAGACTAAAATCGAAACTGGAATTGTCTATTTAAAATTTCAGGGAGGAAAGAGTTAAGCTGTCTTTTGCCATCAGATTCTGTCTTCAGAGATGTTGAAGTTTGGCTGTACACAGGTGTGACTGTTTAACAAAACAATGATGGCAACAATACAGTCAAACTTCTCATAAACTAACACATTTTTTAAAGGCAGGTTACTGCTTAACATATTACTCCATATTATAGCGTCGAGAAACCAGAATTTGTTAGACACCAATTTCGTGGCATCGCATGTTTTTGTGTATTATGTGATCATCTAGGTTCTACGGGTATATATACATTTTAATGCTTTAAATTTATTCCTCTACTGAATAATTCCAATTCACACAGTCATGCATATGCACTTTATCTGCTTTACTTCTAATCTTATTTCAGTGGTCTTCAAAATTAGAAACTGGCTATAGAGTTAAAGGTTAATTAATGCAATACAAAAAATAAAACAGAAAAATAACAAACTTTGAAAGATTCCTGCTTTACTTTTGTAAAGTATTATGCGGTGAAACCTATTTTAAAGAATGTCCAATAATGAAATGACTGTTTAACACAAGATTGACATGTTAACATAATTATTTACATAATAGTATTCAACTTTCTTTAACATAAAACTTACAGAAAAAAAAATACCTGAATAGCTTTGCTATAAATAAATAAGAGCTAAAGCCCATACTAGTCTACAGAAGGCTGACTATTATTTTCAAGCTATATCTGACCAATGAGTATTTTTGTAGCATTTTCTGTACATATTCAGTAAAGCATTTAACAATTTACCCCATAGCCTGATTCTAGTTTTGAAAACAGGTGACCACTTAAAAACAGGTTAAAGGTAAAGCAGAATGCACATTAAGGTACATTCTTCATCACTTCCAGCATGCTTTAAGCTACCATCTGCTAGGATATAAGAAACATGTCTGATGTTGCACATTCATGACTGTATAAAATGGAACTATTTTCTTCAATGGAGGATTTAACTACATGTGTTAAAAGACAAATCTGTGGAGTAAAGGGTTAAGTTGCCACTCTATTATACAGTAATTTGACAGTCTACAATAAAAAATGACAGATAAGTGTTGTGAAAATTATCTCAATTATCTTAAACTAGAATCAGGCTATGGGTAATGGGTTAAAGCTATACTTAATACAGTTTAATTGAAGAAACATCAAGAGATACAAGTGCATAACAGTTTGGTTTCTGATCATATGCTATTAACCCTTAGCCCGCCAAATAAATTGTCGTCTGCTATATTTCTCGTCTGCTTCAAGTTTCAAAGTGCTTCAAAGTTGCTCAAAATCGCTGAAAATGTTGTCCGAGTGTCAAACAGCTTGGATCCGGATGAAACGCCGAGTTACTCGGCGTCTCATCCGGATCCAAGCTGTTTGCATATGGAGCTATAGTCGTGATTGGCAGGCTAAGGGTTAAAGTAGAATATACATCTGATTTGAAGCTAGCCTTTTTGCAATGCAAAGATGAAAGTTTCATCTATTGCAGTGAACTTTAGTTTTAAATCAAAATTATCACACAAACAAAAGCAATGTTTATACACACAGGCTAATAGAAAATGAGAAAAAAAAGATGATATTGGTAGACCGAATCTAAAATGTATGGCAACAATCTCTAATAAAGTTACAGTGGATAAGACATTAAACTTTCCTCATAAATATATTTATGTCCATTTCACAGAGTTTGGAGCCACATTAGGAGCCAGATTAGGCGCCAAGTACCATCTGTTAGCCAGTAGCCACTCAGATTTTAATAAATAAAGTGTATATTTTAAGAATTTTTCCTTTTTATACTTCAATTTACGTTTTATTTGCAATTTTAGTTTCATTTGAGAGGGAAAGAATTATAATGTCTTCTCCATTGTACATTAGGGCTGAAACGAGTACTCGGGTACTCGCGGGTCGGGTAGAAATTGGCGAGTACCCGGGTACGAAATCACTACCCGTTACCCGGTATGTAATTTTTTAAGCAGAATCTAGTTGTTAATTTGTGTAACTGTGTGAAATAAAAAAGCTCGACAAACACGTTCAAGAAAACATTTATTCAAGCATTACAAGCAGATAAAGCTTGAATAGGCATGTAGAAAACATAATAACAGACTTGTAACAAAGTTAGGGTCGCGCGTTTACTGATTTTTTGTAAGCGTGTACACGGAGCTAAAACACGAAATTATGCCGTTATGTATGTGAAGAATATATACTTTTCAGATGTTCCCAGTATTTGATACTCGCTGCGTTTTGTAAAGCTTTCGTTCAGTCTATTATCGTCTGTTTTCACAACAAATGCCTAATGAACAATTTTATTTACAACAAATTTGTCTACGAAATAATTAATGCTTCCTTCGCAACTTTGACAGTTGAAATGCTTACTAACCTTCTGAGCTCGAAATATTCGGTTTGCTTCTGATTAAACCCTACGATCTATGACGTTCATATAAATCTTTTCTGAGAACATCCAATCAAAAAACGATAAAATAATAATGCCAGGTTAGCTAATTTACATGTCAATCGGATTATCTCATATTTTGTACACGTTAACTTAAGAAAATTAGACAAGTGTGGGGCCAATTAATACGCATAGCTATAACACGATGCGCAATTAGTCTGAATATTGGTGGCGCGAAATTATTCCGTGTGTTCAATGATTTATCGCTGGTTTGTTGGAATTATTATTACTTTTTACAAATGTAATGCATTTTAAGAGTACACCTCGAAAAAAGGTCTGAGTTAACACATATTGAATTCTACCATATTGCAACAACAAAGAAACTAACTGACAAGCTGTTGATGACGTCATAGCGTCGTGTCTATTACAGACACAATCATTACCAATGTTTTTATCAATCACTGAACTAAGAGTTACATAGAATAAATGATAATGCAACACAAAACTGTCATGCCCAATGGAGTTATTAGTCTGTTATAATTCAAAATGGCAACCGAAATTTTCTCAACAGATTAGATCTAGCTCTTGCTCTTTTACACAATTTGTTGATCACCAGCATCATGCAGTTACTAGTACAGTAAACACGTAAGTGAATTTCATACGATCAACTTCTACGTGTAAACGGTCTCTAAGTTTATAAACCTTTGAAGGGAAAAGACTAAACGTGACCATGTACACGTGTAAACACCCAATCCTTATTCAACAAACCTCACAGGTATGTATGTCACGTTGCTAGTTTCCGCCGAAAATCTACCAAAGGAGGATACTACAGTAGGTACTAACCAAGTTACCATACGTCTATAGCCTATACTATAGATTTATATCGGTAATGCGAGTACCCGGGTACCCGCGAGTAGTTGCAAAACGGGTACCCGGGTAGAAAATCTGGACTCGTTTTAGCCCTATTGTACATAGCTACAAAGGAAAAGGAACATTTTTTTTTCTCAATAAATGTATTTACGCTAAAACTTTTATTTCTATTACATGTATATATAAACAGTTTGGAGCCTGATCAGACGTCGGGTAACCTGGTATCTGGTCAGGCTCCAAACTGTTTCCCACTCAGATTAACGTGAAGAGTCAAAATTGTCAAGAAGGTGTCCTTTTCTATGTTTTATTGCAATGTGAGTGCATTTCGTTTACGTTTAAACGGGAAAGATTAATGTCTTCTCCAGTGTTACGATTATAAGCTACAATAGGACAGCTCTGGGTCCAAGGTTATAAAGCTTTTCAGTTGAGTCTAAAGTTGTTCTCAAGCATTTGATTAAATGCTTGAGAACACATTTAGATTCAGCTCAAACACTTTATAATCTTGGACACAGATGTGATGTTTGACTATGTCTTCTCCAGTGTATAGCTACAACAGGAAAGCTCTGGGTGACGTTCCACTGTTTCAGCAGGTCACTGGTACTTCTGGGTCTTCTGTCTGGAGAGACACCCTGTTGGCAGATACTCTACACTCACCCAAACTCTTCTCTTTCCTCCTGCTTGACAAATCTATAAGCCTGTAAAATACATTTAATCTTAATGTATTATATAATAATTATATAAAACATTGAAAATCCTTGAAATCGTTTTTTTTATTTCAAATAATAACATTCATAATAGTAAAGCATATCATAATGCTTATTTTGTTCCAATAAAAATCTCTGTTTTCAAACATTCCTAAGTGGAAGCAATTTGTTTGTATGATTTTATGTTGCTTTAACAGTATTTCAGTCATATTGCGACAGCCAGCTTATTGTAAGTGGAAGAAGACCCCAGATGCCCTTTTTACATTGTATAAGTCACAAATCAGCAACTGGTCCAACTACTTTCTGCAAGACAATGAGCTGGAAGGCTTCCCCGCATAAAAAATACAAAATGCCCATTTCGGCATTTGAATCCACAGTGGGGAGGAGCTTAGTTATTGTAAGTTACAATGACTAACAACTCAGCCATTTAGTAGAAAATCAATGCAGAAACAAATGCAAAGAAACCTGCATGGATCATATCCTAATCTTAATATGAAAGAGAAAGAATATAACCCTACCTTCCGTTGACAATAACCTCTTCAATGGTACCCCGAAGTTGGCTGCCAGACTGTGTTGAGTTTCCCACTGTAACTGTATATGAGGCTTTCTCATCATCTGTAGGAGTATTGAACCACCATCCACCATCTCCACTACTGTACTCTACAGACACAGACTTACTGGTTGGTGTAGATATCACAACCCTGTTGGAACAAATAATAAACAGTTACACTATTAGGAGTATTGAACCACCATCCACCATCTCCACTACTGTACTCTACAGACACAGACTTACTGGTTGGTGTAGATATCACAACCCTGTTGGAACAAATAATAAACAGTTACACTATTAGGAGTATTGAACCACCATCCACCATCTCCACTACTGTACTCTACAGACACAGACTTACTGGTTGGTGTAGATATCACAACCCTGTTGGAACAAATAATAAACAGTTACACTATTAGGAGTATTGAACCACCATGCTTATTAATAGAAACAGGAACAGTTAAAAAATAAAGAAATAAAGATGTAAAGATGAAATTGTTATACTAGGGTGCAAAAGACAAAAATCAGGATAAAAACATCATTGCAGGACATACATGTATGGTTTTAAAATGGCCGATGTTGCTGACTGTTGACTTGAACTGGTTCAATTTAAGTCCCGAGTCAATACTACATCTGATGGCAGCGTATATTCTCCTACTTACTCATCATCTTTGTCTGTAAGGGTCAGCACCACAAGGTCACCAGGCTTGAAGCCTTTTAATGGCATTTTCACATTTTGTTTCTCTTCACCAACAGTCTGCAGTACACCCACTGTTGTATTGTCTACTGCCACAGTTGTGTCAAACTTCTGAAAATGAGATATTAGATAGTGCTTATCCCATTACCCCATACACACACCATTTTATGCATTTAATTACTCCTTCAATACAGAAAATATCACCACTTTATATAGTCATGATTGTAAACTATAACATTTTTTTCTATATGCTAGTTAATGGTAGCTTAAAGCAGGCTGAATGTAATAAGGCACATTATGCTTTACATTCAACCTACTTTGAGTGGTCACCTGTTTTCAAAACTTACTTGAGTACTAGTAACAGGCTATGGGCCAGGTAATGGGTTGACACTTTAAAAACTGATGGTGAATTATTGTAGACAGTTTGGATCCATATAAAACCACACAGATGTAGGGACTTACTGGTTTTAAACCATTAGACATTCAGATAAAATGTTTACAAAACATTAAAGACATAAATATTGACAAAATAACACAGGAAAACTTCTTAGTATGCTATTAGTTAGTTGCAAATGATTCATATACTTGGTCCCCGGAGCACTTAAATGGTTAAAACAAGAGTCACAAGTGAAGCCACACTATCACAAATAGTCCAAGCTACCTCATCTTTGGTATACTGTATCAAAGGTCCAACAGCACCATATCTAAATGCCACATGGACTGTTTTGGCATCTGGTAACTCTGTTCTCTTTACAGAGGAACTGTCCTTTGCAAACACAACACAATCCTAAAAGTAACAATATAGCATTGGTTTTTTACTTACATCATGCTTTTAACTCATTGGGCCCTAGTGACGCATATATGTGTCTTTTACCAAAAGAGTACCTGTGAAGAGTACGCTAGTCCTATGCAAACAGTAAAGTCCCTGATCAGAGGGCTCTTGCAGGAGCCCTCTGATCAGGGTTTTCACTGTTTATCATTTTGTCAAATATTATGAAAACAACCCTTAGATAGTTATTGCAAACTGAACTTGTCCATTGGAAGTTTCAGGGAGTAATGAGTTAAGCAACCAATTATATTCAAAACCATAATCAAATATTATTTCAATTATGTGAAGAAGTAGGTATACATATCAGAGGCACATCTGTAGAGGAAGGGGTTAAACATTCATTAAACATAGGTTCAACAGTTATTTGTTCCATCAATTACAGTAAAACCTCTCTATCATGACCACTAAAAAGAAGGCTAATTGATTTTATCACATAATTTGCCATCTGGGAGTTGCATAAAGCGATTGTATAAATATCGTAATCCACTAGTGGAATATCGTTTTTTGGGCTCTGGCCCAACTTGTTCGTCCACAAGCGCTGCATGTAGCGGGACGCCAGATGACGTCATATACTATGCCGTTAACGTCAACAACGTAGCGTTTTGGCGGAAATTCTATATAGCGGAGGGTCTACAAACTACGGCTTCAATCAATTTAATAGGTGTTTAAACTTGTTATGTGATAAATAGAATCTCATATTCGTGCTCATTATTTATCAGTTTTAATAAACTCGTTGACTCAAATGAATATGACGATCGCCAAGGCTGGCGTCATATTATTTTAGTCAACGAGTTTATTAAAAATGATAAATAATGAGCACTCATACAAGATCCTCTATGTATAAAAGACAGGTGACAGCTTAAAGCAATTTGACAGTAAACAGAAAGCTCCTGCAGGAGCTTTCTGTTTTACTGTCACCAAGCTTTAAGCTGTCACCTGTTGTAAACTCCTTATAATAAACATAATATAGTGGCTGTTATAGAGAGGTTCTACTGTAAGTTCCAATATACAGTTTTGTTTTTACAGCTTTAGCTGTTAGAACATATGTGAATCTGAATATAGTACGTCGTAGAATCCTATAAAGGCTTTTACACGACGGATGTGAAGAGACGCCATTTTATTGGCCATGATCTCGTAGGGCTGTCTTAAAATATATATATATATATATATATACCACATGATCCACACGTATTACCAAACCTAGCAACACACTCAAGTGTGACTATGGAATTGACAGAAATAACAAGGCATAACTGATTTGCAAATGGAGCTTGCTAGATAGCTAGATAGATCTTTTAAACCAAATCTAGTTTAGCTTATTTCTTCTTTATTTTAAACCAAAATATGTACTAAGTCACATTTTCAAAACTTGCCTACAGTACAAACTGTTCGCGGATGTACCAAATTAGTGTATTAATTTGACTCAAATACTAGCAATAGAAGTCATATATCTGATATATAACTGTATAGTTTAAGTCAAAAAAACATTCTTCTTCTTCTCCTATCATTTACCCATTACCCCATAATAATCTTTTTTACGCCTCTATTTTATTCATCCACTAAAGAAAATAGTTCAAATTTATACAGTCATGAATATGAATCATAAGAAATATTTCTATATTCTAGCAGATTATAGCTTAAAGCAGACTGAAAGTAAAGCAGAATGCGCCTTAGGGCGCATTCTGCTTTACTTTCAACATGCTTTAAGTGGTCACTTGTCTTCAAAACAAGAAACAGGCTATTGGGTAATGGGTTAAAAAGCAAATCAAGTAACATTTTTCACAAGGGCAGAGTGGTTAAGGTGTATGCCTGTTAGTACTGTGACGCATTAGGTCACAGGTGCTCTTCTAATAAGGAAAGGGATAACTCATTGAGCCCTAGTGACACATATATGCATCCTCTTCCAAAAGTGTACCTGTGAAGAGTACACTTGCCTAATGCAAACAGTGAAGTCCCTGATTAGAGGGCTCCTATGCAAACAGTGAAGACCCTGATTAGAGGGCTCCTATAGGAGCCCTCTAATCAGGGACTTCACTGTTTGTCATATTGTAATATATTATAAAAATAACCAACCCTAAAAAGTCTAAATTGGACCAGCCTTTATTGTAAACTGGAAATGTCCATTGGAAGTCTAAGGGGATAATGAGTTAATACTTACACTATGTCTACAAGTTCCAAAATAGCCACCTTGTAGACTATCTGCCCCGGAGAGCAGTATTGGCTTGTCATTGATGGTCAACGAATGTATACACCCTACCAGTGACCTATACAAAACACAACAAACATAACATAAGGCATAGCACAAACTGAACTACACTTTAAACAATTAATTACCCCTTAGCCTAAACTGAAGTACAATTTAAACAATTACCCCTTAGCCTAAACTGAATTACAATTTAAACAATTACCCCTTAGCCTAAACTGAATTACAATTTAAACAATTACCCCTTAGCCTGTTCCTAAATTTTGAAGACAGGTGACCACTTAAAGCTACCTTCTTCTAGGATAAAGAAAATATTCCCTATGTTGCATATTTATGACTGCATACTTTTTTAAGTGAAACATAATTCAAAACTAAAGCTTCTTTATAGGAGTTTCCTGCTTTGTCCTGACTTTTAAAAGGAGATACAAATATTAATTGTCAAAACTAAGTAACTCCTGTCGGTTATTAGGTTCCCTTGTGGATCTTTTTAGTTACCAAAACATGAACCACTCTACTTGGAATTCTAGGTAGTACATGTATAATATATACACTGCTCTAAATCACTAAATGATGTAGACCCAGATCAGAGGGTCTGGTAATGTATGTATTGTGTATATATTTACAGGTCCAGAGTGTAGAGTTGAAGGCTGACATGTCATCTGTTGAGAGGTCATTTTCAAATTTGACTAAATTTAAGATATTATCATAATTATGTCACTGGATGGTGCTACCTGTTATAAGCTGGGGCAGCCCCTATGTAGATTTCAGACTGTTTTCTGTCACCTAGCTGGACTGGTTCACTTGAAGGTTTCAAGTTTTCCTTCCTTCCATCAACAGTCACACTTGGTCTTCCCGTAAACTGAATCTACAATTACGAAACCAGTAAAGAGGTGTTTGAGAACAGCAAAACTCACCTAAAGTTGCAGGTGTGCCCTCTGAGGTAGCAGAAGCCCCTGACTTGGTATCCTTCAAGCAGGGGCTATCTCACCTCTCTTTCTAAATAGCTTGTAAGGGCCCAGCAACAAGTACTCACTAATGATTCCCATTGCTGTGCCGGCCGCGGCCACCGTAACCGGAGAGGTCTGGGTTGAAGAGACGAAAACGTTGCTCTACACACTTTTGACTTATTTCTACCTTTCAACTATCCAGACTCTTCTTTCTGTCTATCATTTCATTTTCTTTTCTGCCTTAGCACCACCCATCAGTCAAGTGTGACTGAGACGATGTAACATGTAGATGTAGATTCATAATAGAGTAAGTGAATGTAAGGTAAATTCAGCCAAATTGATAAAAAAAACTATAGGTATAGAATGGCTGTAAAGTCTTACCAAAATTGACAAAAAACTGTATGAGACGAAAAGTAGAATAAATTGTATAAACATACATATACTCCTAACCTTCCAAACAAGAGCCCCATGGGGCATATTTCGCTCACCTGAGAATAACTGACAAAATCGAGATAATTATTTATGTCCAGGAAGGGGGCATTTTTTACCCGAGTGGCATAATTTGAACAATCTTGTAAGAGGACCTGTAGATGATGCTATGTGCCAAATATCTAAGATCAGGGTAGTAGGGTTTTCGACAAGAAGATTTTTGTAACTTTCATTGGAAAAAAAAATCTATTTTTAGCTCCTGTGACTTACATATGCAACAGACTAAAACCAGTTGAACAAAAATAGGTAAAGGATATTTAGAAGTGTCACCATGCTGAATATCAAAGCTCTGGCCATATTAGTTTCAGAGGAGACGTTTGAAAATTTCACTATATAACACTATGTAAAACTGTGCCCCCTGGGGCGGGGCCAATTTTGACCCCAGGGGCATAATTTGAACAAATTTGATAGAGGACCTATAGGGGATGCTATGTGTCAAATATCTAAGCTATGGTCCTTCTAGTTTCAGACAAGATTTTTTAAGTTTTCATTGAAAAAAATCTATTTTTAGCTCCTGTGACCTAGTTATGCAACCGACCAGAACCATTTGAACAATTTTGGTATAGGACATCTAGAAGTGTCACCATGCCAAATATCAAAGCTCTTGCCATATTAGTTTCAGAGAAAAAGACGTTTGAACATTTCACTATATAACTCTATGTAAAACTGTGACCCCCAGGGCGGGGCCAATTTTGACCCCAGGGGCATTATTTGAACAAACTTGATAGAGGACATGTAGGCAATGCTATGTGCCAAATATCTAAGCTCTGGCCCTTGTAGTTTCAGAGAAGAAGATTTTTTAAGTTTTCATTGAAAAAAATCTATTTTTAGCTCCTGTGACCTAGTTATGCAACCGACCAGAACCATTTGAACAATTTTGGTGAAGGACATCTAGAAGTGTCACCATGCCAAATATCAAGGCTCTGACCACATTAGTTTCAGAGAAGAAGACGTTTGAAAATTTCACTATATAACTCTATGTAAAACTGTGACCCCCAGGGCGGGGTCAATTTTGACCCCAGGGGTATAATTTGAACAAACTTGATAGAGGACCAATAGATGATGCTATGTGCCAAATATCTAAGCTTTGACAAGAAGATTTTTTAAGATTTCCTTATTTTTTCACTTTGGTTGCCATGGCAACCAGAGTTCTGCATTGTTTTTAATTCTTTGAACAAATTTGAAAGAGCTTGACCCAAGGAACATTTCTGTAAAGTTTGGTTGAATTCTGCCAAGAGGTATAGGAGAAGAAGTAATTTGAAGCAATTGTTAACGACGACGGACGACACACAACGCACGACGACGGACGCCGGACACAGGGCCATCCCAATAGCTCACCTTGAGCCTTTGGCTCAGGTGAGCTAAAAAGGGCAATAAGTCTGGAAATATTGGTGAATCTTAACCAAACTTGCAGGTGTGCAGGTTCTTATGACAGTTAGAATGACTGTAAAGTTTTACTAAACTTGACAAAAAACATACTACTAAAATCAGAAAAAGGGCAATAACTCTGGAAATAATTATTAAATAGTAACCGATCTCACAGCTGCACAGGTTGTCCTGACAGTTAGTATGGCTGTAATGTTTTACCAAAATTGATAAAAAATCTGCGGGCGAGGAAGCGTGGACAAAATTGTGTCTACTGATGGACAGACTTGGTTCCTGTATACCCCCACATAACTTCATTGTTGAGGGTATATTTAAAACACATTTAGCGTTGTTATACATATCAATAGTATCTAAACAATTTAGAGAACAACATACCCTCAGACTGTGATCAGAATCATATGAATCCATGTTCATAATTGCTGACATAACTCGTCCATTGACAAGCTGTGTGTAAACAACTAACCCACGCTCATCAAGAATAGCCATGGCACGTATACCCTGAATAGGATAAAAACAATAAAATAACTCAGACACTGTGCAACAACAATTCATTAAAGACACATCAATATCTTTTAAAGCTTTGCCAGCAAGAATACCCCACTTCAAGATTTCACCTGCATCACTTAATACTTTCTTTAAATCTCGAAATAAATTTGTTATGTATTAAGCAGTCATCTATGTCGAAAGGCATTGTTCTTTATTTAGTGGCAATGCAACACAAACTTTTACTTTTTTGCAATAATTGTAAAACAAAAATGTTTTCCCAAAGATTGATGAAATTTGAAAATTTGAAAACTCTCAAACACATCATCCAATCATTCATAATTATACTCAGGGCTCCAGATAGAAAGAGAGTAAACAGAACAAATCTGAGATTTTCTCCCTCATTTTAGCAACAAATCTTATGATGTTACTACTCATTAGAATCATCTCTTCGAGACGAATCTAATGAGTAGCTGAAAAAGGTTTAAAATGGAAATAAAGATTTTTTTTTTTAAATACCCCCTTATTTGAAGCCCTGATTATACTGAATGAAAAATGATTGTCACTCATATTGCATAATGACATAAATAACAATACATCACAAAACAGAAAGTAAAATCAGCTGTGTTTTAACAATTATATAATTTCGGGAGGCAACTCCATTTTATTGTGACTACATGTACTTTATAAGTCTTTCTGTTTTATTATCAACCTGCAGCTCCCATCTGGAAAGGTATTGGAAATATCTTATATTTCATGCTGTGGACTTCTAAACTAGGGACTACTTTAAATAATTAGAGGCATTAAAAGGCATAGTTATAGATAAGTATTTGTAACTGTCATTGAAAACAACTTACCAGTCTACCGCGGGTAAATGTGAATATTAAGCCTTCAGATTGAGCTCTAAATTTCACTGCTACTGAGCTTATTCTCGCCTTTGTCAAAACATTTCCAAGTTTGTAGTGAGCAAATCCAGAGCCATCCAAAACCACACTGCTCCGTCTGTGGTATATGTCTCTAGAAAAACAATTAAATTGATAACATGTAGTTTGTAACTACGGTGGTCCCTCCCTACAATGGCCCTCCCTACAACAGTTCCCTCTTTACAACAATGCTTGCAGTTGTTTCCCAAAGCGAGACAATTCTATCTAACACTTTCACTGCTGAAATATCTTCTGCTTCAAATTGTTTTCTGTCATTTCTCCTTTTCTCAGGTTAAGTATTGGACATTTTGACAGAAGAAACATTAAAGATGAGTGACGAACAGTTTGAACCCAGATCAGACAGCACATTATGCGGCGTCTGGTCTGGGTCCAAACTGTTTGCAAATGTAAGCCAAGTCATGCTCAACACTCTAAGAGTGTTAATTATCCCTCCCTATAACAACTCCCTCCAAATAACACACACAATCGTAAACTGTCTCCCATTGGGTGTTGAAGTAGAAAGGGAGCACTGTATAATTGTGAAAAAGTTAAGTTCAGATTTGTCTGTCATTTTGTTATCCAACAGTTCCAACAAATAAGTGCCATTCTTCTTAAAATGGGCGAGCTTATAATACAGAAAAACTTTCTGAATCATTTGTTGCCAATCTCTTAATTGCAGTCTTATTTAATGGACATTTTACATGATGAACTAGCCCATTCAACACATTTGATCTTTGCAAACAGATTGGACGCATTTCAGGCCCCATTTTTTGTGGAACCTGATCAGAATACAAGTTGTTTGAATAAAGAAGATGGAATCCTCTGGATTTTTAATAGCAGATGATATTTCAGGGCTAAGTTTGTCAAACATTTAGGAGCAAATTTAAGAAATTGTAAAGTTACAACCCTTTCCGTGCTAAGCTTTAAAATACTAATATAATTATGCAAACAGTTTAGATCCACATCAGACACCATATTTTTGCAGCGTCTGATCTTCATTGAAACTGTTTGACACCAATATCAATGTTTTCGAAGTGAAAAGCATAAAATTCCAAACTTTAACAGTAAGAGCAGATATCGTAAGATTTCGTAAAAAGATAAGAAAAATCCAAAGATTTCGGAAAATAATTAGGAGAAATGGCAGCCCTGACATTTTCAGCAAACAACAGTTACTCATTATTTTATGGGTTATATCATTAAGCCCATGCACGCAATTTACTGTTTTCGTGATCTTTCCTGTCTGAACAAAATTAACTGTAATCCTTACCTCTCTGATGTACATGGTGGTAGAATCTTCCCATTGGAGTCATCTCTCAAGAGAGAGAGGATCTGACCATTAACTGTAACACTGCCCACACATCCTGACCACATACCATAGTCTGAGTAGTCACCAGACAGGCCTCCGATGAACACCTTGGTCGGAGGAGTCTGAACAATCTCCAAATCATCATCATCCATGTAAATACTAGTGTTGGCAACTAGCTTTGTTGTGTTTACATCATACACCATGAAGTTAAAAGTTCTGGCAATTCTGAATATTGAGAGAAGTATAGTTAACCCATTACTACATAGATAACATTGATGTCGTTAACAGTCTCAATAACATCATCACATATATTATGGCATTTCAAGTACCGCTCCAGATGGAAGATTCATATATGCAGGCTGAATAAATGTAGGCTGAAGTAAATCAAAATGCTCTTTAACATTTTCCTCCCTAAAACCTCAAATGGACAATTCTATAGTTTTCAATTTAGTCTAGTCCATTTTTGACCTTTTAAGGTTGATTTTTACAATATATGTAAAAAAACAACAATAGTGTAGACCCTGACCAGGGTCTACAGTGTTTGCATAGGACAAGTGTAATCCTCACAGGTACATTGTTTGTATACTCGTCGCTGGTAACTAAATTGTTTAAAACTATAAACACATGGCTAAAGGGTTACAGAAAGATAACATTAAAGCAGAAATCTCCTACAGAATGCTAACTGTTATCCTGCTATACGCAGCCACCACTTCCCTATAAGCTGCAAAAGTTTAAGCTGAATGTGAAAAAGTTTGAATCCAGATAAGAATTTCTGTTACACCTCTCTTTTATGACTAATAAAAGAAGACCAACCGACTTTATAAAAGACAGATGATAGCTAAAAGCAAGGTGAACATTAAGGAGCTTTATGTATTAGGTTCACCTTGTTTTAAGCAGTCACCTGTCTTAAATACCTGATAATAAACACAATTTAGTGGTCAATAGTCAGTGATTTTACTGAACATAATGTCTGCTGATCTGTATCCAAATTATTTGTAAATACATATAAGTAAACAGGCAATTGGAAGACAGAGGGTTTAGGAGAAAATAAACTCTACCTCTCTATGATGAATCTGTACCATGTATCTTCCTCCAACTCTATCTTTGTAGAAACATCATCTATTTTGTATTTGCCTTCATCAAGGGCCATAACTCTGGGAGTTTTATCTTCCATTTTTACAACAAATGAGCCCTATAACGACAGGTATAATACCAATAGGTGAAAGTTTGACATACGTACAGTTAATCTCTGAAAAATAAACCCTTCAGAACTGAGCAAAATGTCTACAAATTATTATACTCTTTGCATGCTAGCGGCGGATATATATCTGCCACAGTGATTATCTTTGCAAACAGTTGGGATCCAGATGAGAGGCAGTGTAACGCCGCGTCTCATCAGGATCCAAACTGTTTGACACTCTGACCCTGTTTTGAAAAGAAAATTAGAAAATTCTATTTTAAGAACATCAGCAGACGACAATTGTTGCAGGCGAAAATATTACCCAGCATGCAAAGAATTAAAAGAGAGTTAGTTGCCAGTCAAAAGATGTTCAACACTTAGTAACTTTTGTGGGTTATTAGGTTCCGATGTGGATCTTTTTAATTACCAAAACATAAACCAGTCTACTTGGAATTGTAGGTTGTTTAATAAATACTGGTCTTAATAAAAAACAACAGTGTAGACCGTGATCAGAGGTGCCCTTTAGTGTTGAAAGAGTTAAGTGTTAATAATGTATAGTTACCGTATCCTTGGTCTCCACGCCTGCCAATGTGCCATCATTGTCTGTAACTTTCACCACCATGTCAAGTCGTGTAGTCAGTGGGCTGTGATCATTCTCATTCTGCTTCACTGGGATTGTAAGGAAGGACGATCCATCCAGCTTCACTGCAACCTTTGGAGAAATAAGAATTACAGTAAATTTAGGAATAAAGAACGGCATAACCCTTTCCCCAATAGACGCGCCTTTTAGCGAATATGATTTATTCCTCCGCTGAAGAAAATAGTTCCAATTTTATCAGATATGAATATATATTATAGGGAATACTTTCTATATTCTAGCACATGATAGCTTAAAGCAGGCTGAAAGTTAAGCAGAATGCGCCTTAAGGCCTGTTTCAGCCTATTTTAAGTGGTCACCTGTGAGAAATAGGATATCATGTAAAGGGTTAATAAATGATTTGTTTAAATTGTGACCTCAACGGTAAATCCCTCCAGATATGCACCACAATTGAATATTTATTGATGCTGTTAAATAAAGGTGATAGCTTAAAGGTAAAGGTGTAGGTTTATAAAGTCTGCATTTATATAATATTCTGCGGACATTTACATTTACCTCCCCAATCATTGAGTCACAAGTCCGCGATTTACATAAAGCAAGATGAAAGTACAGTAAAACCTCGCTATTACCACCTTGCTTTAAGAGGTCACCTAATATAAACATCCTAATAATTAACATAATTTAGTGGTCGTTATAGAGAGGTTTTACTGTAGTGCAGAAAGTACTTAATGCTTTTCTTTCATCTTGCTTCAAGTGGTATCCTGCTTTAACACACTTGAATATACAGTGTGATGTAGGTGAATTCAATGGTCAATATGTCTTTAAAAAATCAATGCGCTCTTTACATTCTAACAGTTTCTGCACTATGTAACTTATTCCCAATTCAAATAAGTATTCTGCAGAATGAGAAGTCTTGCTATGACAAAGTGGTAAATGCAAGACTAAAATATTACCATGTGAAATAGTTAGACAAAACTAAATGTTTAAGGACCCTTTCTCCCCTTATCGGTATTGAAAATAAATGGCTATTTTCAAAAACCTGACAATTCTGCTTAACTAATGTAGCCTGCTTAAAAAGGTACTTACAATAAAATTCCCTTTAAATGCCCATGGGAGCAGTGCAAAGTCCCAATTTAATCAGGATTTCAGTATATAACACTTTGCATACTGATAGGAAAACAGTACAACATATGTTTGGTGCATAATGTGGTGTCTAATTAGGATACAAACTGTTTGACACTCTGACTATTATCGTATTTTTTCTATTTTATTTTTAAATATTTGGAGGGGGAATTACTAGAGAGTTAAAAGGTGTATACAGTAGGTCACTTTCAACCTGCTTAAAGCTACTATCTGCTAGAATTTAGAAAATATTTCATATAATATATATTCATGACTGTATAAATTGAAACTTTTTTCTTCAGTGGAGGAACAAATTAAAGGTGTAAAAGGTATATTTATGGGGTAATGGGTTAATCCATTAACTCATAAGCGATAAACAATTATCAATACAAGCTAGTGGATTAAAGTATGTCAAAATGAGTCAGTATGAGAATATTGCGCCATGCATCAATATGAGTCAGTATGGCTTAATAGGTTAATACCAAAAGCCATGAAGAAGAAAGTTTACCTGGAGAGAAGCAGCAATCAGTTTAGCCTTTTCTATCTTATTCCTCAGTTCTGATATGTTGGCTCTAATTCTGTTGTCATAGACCTCAGCAAGTTTACATGGTGACGGCACAACTTTCATCAGTCCTGTTCTAATGTTTCCAAGATTATCCTTTACCTTGGTAACTGTGGATGAAAAAACACAGATATATTATTCCAATTTTTATAGAGAAAAGTATCAAAGCTTGGATACGGGAGTTCATTATGGATCCAGATCAGACCCCCACAATAAGTGGGTTCTGATCAGGATCTGAACAAATTGTTTCTCAACCTGAATATATTTCTATATATTTATCTACTGTGTTTATTATATTTTCCTATAAGCATTGTATGTAACATTTTATACAATAAAACCATTGTATGGTAAAATCATACAAATGAAGCCCGGAAGCTTACTAAATTACTTGAGCCTTGATGGGCGGGCCCTCTCCAGTTGATTTTGCAGGAGCTGAAGCCCCTGCCCTTTTGCTTGGGCTGACATGGTAAAAATGCTGAAACTACTCTGGCTCCCGTTACATAAAACTTTGTAGGACAAAAACGGCTGTAAGTCAAAACTTTAAAATACATTTATTTTCCGATTTCTCTTTCTAATCCTGTCTTGTGACATCTCTTTGGAATTGTCTTGAAAAGACGATTCCAAAGAGATGTCATAAGACAGGATTAGATTGAGAAATATGTAATAATTCAGACTTTTAAAATCTGACTTACGACCGTTTTTGTCGTACAAAGTTTTATGAAACAGGTCCCTGAAATTCACCTGACAAAGATTCTCAGTTTGCTTGTGTTACCTGAAACAGGCCCCTAAAATTCACCTGACAATGAAACACTCGCTTGCTTTACCTGAATCCTTCAGTTGTTTGACATGAGCAGGGTCAGCAGCCTGGCCGGCGGCCTTGGACCGCTCCTGATACCTCTCCTCCATAGTCTTCAGCTTCTTACTGGCCTTCTCTACAGCTTTCTTGGCCAATGACTCAACAAGAGCAAACTGTAAAACAAATGATTAAGATCTTTAACCCATAGCACGTTTCTATTATTTAATATTGGTGACCACTTAAAGCAGGTTGAAAGTAAAGCAGAATGCACCTTAAGGTGCATTCTGCTTTACTTTCAACCTGCTTTAAGCCACCATCTACTAGAATATAGAAAATATTTGTTAACATACATATTCATAATTGTATTAATTGGAACTATTTTCTGCAGTTTTGGAATAAATGAAAGGCGTAAAAAGGTGTATATAATGGGGTAATGGGTTAAGGACTTTAAGAATGATTATATGATTAGTTTAATTAAAATTATGTCAAATCAGCATTTTCACGCCAAACTGTCAAATTGATGACATTTAGGGTGTTTACAATGGAACTTATTTTGTTGTGATTCAATAGTAAACAACTTCAGTAATGCAGTTATGGCTGTTCCTTGCAGGGTACACATTATTGCTAACAACCTCAAATAGGATTAAAGATGCATGCATACTAATAAACTGTTCATTAATTTTATAAATCACAGCAAATATATTGTAAATATACGAAATGATATGATTTTTTCTGCGTTTTAGCAAAATAAGCGAGATAAAATGATTGGCAAACATACCATGAATCGCTAGTGCAATTCATGGAATTTGCCGACCATTTTCTGTTATTTATTTCTATTAAATGCCAAAAAATTCAGTTAGTTTCTTAATTACAAGAGAATACTGAAGACTATCTACTGTAAAATCTCTCTATTACAACCACTAAAAATTAAGGCTTAACTTTTGCATGAAAGACAGATGGTAGCTTAAAACAAGGTGAAAGTAAAACATAAAGCTCCTTAAGGAGCTTTCTATTTAACTTTCTCCTTGCTTTAAGCATTGACCTGTTTTAAACACCTTTTAATAAAGAAAATTTAGTGGTCGTAAGTTAGAGAGTTTTTACTATACTTACTTTAATGTTAACTTCCTTCACACCAGACTCCACTTTATCATGAATGGCATTGAATTTGGCTTGCTCAGCGGTTCTTTTGCTAACAAAGGTTCGTATGTTAAGTGTATTGGTTACATATTTCTGGAACCTAGCTTTATCCTTTGACCAAGTCAGTGACATCTCTGAAACAGAAACAAGGCTAAATCATCTTCTAGCTAAGAAATACTTGCTATATTATCCCATTACCCCATAGCCTGCTTCTAGTTTTGAAGATAGTTGCCCACATAAAGCAGGTTGAAAGTAAAGCAGAATATGCCTTTACCCATAACCCCATAAATACCCCTTTTTACGCCTTTAATTAATTTCTCTACAGAAGAAAATAGTTCCAATTTATACTGTCACAAATAAAAATCATAAGAAATAGTTTCTATATTCTAGCAGATAATAGCTTAAAGCAGACTGAAAGTAAAGCAGAATGCGCCTTAAGGCGCATTCTGCTTTACTTTCAACCTGCTTTAAGTGGTCATATATCTTCAAATCTAGAAACGGGCTATGGGGTAATGGGTTAAGGCACATTCTGCTTTACTTTCAGCCTGCTTTAAGTGGTCATATATCTTCAAATCTAGAAACGGGCTATGGGGTAATGGGTTAAGGCACATTCTGCTTTACTTTCAGCCTGCTTTAGTCTATTATCTGCTTGAATATAGAAAATATTTCTCATGATTTGTGTTTGTAAAAGATTAAATTGGAACTATTTTCTTCAGTAGTGGAATAAATTAAAGGCGTAAAATGGCATATTTATGGGGTAATGGGTTAAAGCAGGTTGTTGGTGAAAGTAGGCTGAAAGTTCAAGATTTAGCAGAATGCACCTTAAGGTTTAGTTCCTTTCTGCATTCATCATTCACCTGTCTGTAATGATCGTTATATTTCTTCATTTATTTTTATACATTTTTGACTTTGCATACACATGTACAGCCTTTGCCATAACCCATTACCCCATAGCCTGTTTCTAGTTTTGAAGACAGGTGACTACTTAAGGGGGTGGGGAGTTTCACTGTAATATGCTTTAACAATTCCGTAATATGCTTTAACAATTTCACTTGCCATGAGCTTTGGGTAAGATGGGTTAGGGGAGAAGACTACATTTATGGAAATAAAACTACATAGCATACCATCTGCTGTTTCTTTTATCTTCCTAGCATCTTCATAAAGGGCTGCACTTGTAGAGGAATAGTTAGCCAGGGTCAGTCTCACCATCTCATCTGGGATAGAACAAGGGTGTTGAAAGATTATGATATACAATGTACCGAACATATATGATATACAGAACAATCAAAGTTGTGCCACTCAAAGCAAGATTAACAAGATGGCCATAATGGCCCTTGATCACTCACCTGACCATAGTGACACTGAAGCTGAGTCGAGGAATTTCAAACAAGAAGATTTTTATAGTTGTCATTGAAAAAAATCTATTTTTAGCTCCAGTGACCCAGATATGCAACAGACCTGAACCAATTCAATATTATATGTAAAAGAACCCTGGAAGTAACATCATGTGAAATATCAAAGCTCTGTTCATATTGGTTTCAGATGAAAATATGTTTGAACATTTCACTATAAAACTCTATGTAAAACGGTGACCCCTGGGGCAGAGCCAATTTTGACCCCAGGGGCACAATTTGAACAATTTCAATAGAGGACCTGTAGATGATGCTATGTGCAAAATATCTAAGCTTAGTGTAGATCTATTATGGTTTCAGACAAGAAGATTTTTGAAGTTTTCATTGAAAAAAATTATTTTTAGCTCCGGTGACCCAGATATTTAACAAACCAGAACCAATTCAACAATATATGTGGAGGACCTCCGGATGTTACATCATGCCAAATATCAAAGCTCTTGACATATTGGTTTCAGAGAAAAAGATGTTTGAATATTTCACTGTATATTTCTATGTAAAACAGTGACCTGATATCAATAAACATTGTAAACACAAAAATTGTTGACGACGGAAGACGCACAATGGATGACGCACAACGGACATTCAAGTATTGCAAAAGCTCACCCTGCGCTAGCTCAGATGAGGTAAAAAGGAAAGGTTTAACTCACTTAGAGTTAGGTTGTTGAAATCTATAAACTCAGTCTCTGTCATATCTTCCACCACAGGCTGATCTGCTGCAAACCCCCACCAGTCAAACATTCCTCCACTCTTTTCTGTTGCCGTTGACTTAACTGGAGCCGCAGTCTTTTTCACTGCCTTCTCCGTCATATCTTCCACCACAGGCTGATCAGCAAGTCCCCACCAGTCAAATATTCCTCCACTCTTTTCTGTTGTGGTTGAAACTGGAGTGGTAGTTGTTGCTTCTGTAGAACTCTGGGTTGTAGTTTCTGATGGAGTTTTGATGGTTGTTTTCACTGTCTCCTTGCTTGTCATTTCTACTGGCTTCACAGTTGTTATCCGTTTTTTCAGAGCTTCCTTCAGAATGTCCTCATCGTCACTATCACCTGATAGAATGATTGCAGGCTGTTTTGTTGAAGTTTTAGCTCTACCTGATGTGGTCTTGTCAATGATTACATCAACATTTGTTGGGTTTTCTGTCACTGCCTCATCTACTGTGGGAACAATGGTCTTCCCTTCTAGATCATCATCAATGTTTATGGTATCTGTAACATCCTTGGTGCTAATCAAATCACCTGTTTCATCGGTAATTTCTACATCTATATCGTAACCTGAGCCTTCATCCAAATCATCAGTATCATCATCTGTGCTATCATCTGTTACTGTGTTTGATTTAGGGATTTCAACATTAACAGAGGTGTTGTCAGGCTCATCTGGAATCTCTATTGTAGCATTGTTGAGTACCGACACATCAAGGTCAACTGTCTCACCTTCTGTTTCACCAGAACCTTCTATAATGAAATACAAAAAAGAACATTACTTGATATTGCACCAGTAAGGAAACAACACTACAGGGCTTCAGATAAGAAGGAGTAAACTGATCAAATCCAACATTTCTCACTTATTTTAACACCAAAACCTATGATGTTACTACTCATTAGAATCGTCTCGAAGAGACGATTCTAATGAGTAGTGACACCATAGGGTTTAAAGCAGCAATAAAGATTTAAGTTTTTGAAATACTCCCCTTATCTAGAGCCCTGACATTACATCCCCGATTTATTCATACCAACAGGGCTGCCATTTATCCGGATTTTTCCAAATCTTTGGATTTTTTTAAAATTCTCTCTACCTACAGATTTTTTCTGAAATCTTTGGGTTTCTGCTCTTACTTTAACATTTTGGAATTGTATGTGCTTTAACCCTTTACCCAATAGAAGCGACTTTTAGCGTATTTAATTTATTCCTCCGCTAAAGAAAATAGTTCCAATTTATACCCTCATGCACAATTACCATAACAAGTATTTTATATAGCCTAGCAGATTTTAGCTTAAAGCAGGCTGAAAGTAAAGCAGAATGTGCCTTAAGGCACATTCTGCTTTACTTTCAACCTGCTTTAAGTGGTCATCTGTCTTCAAAACTAAAAACAGGCTATGAGGTAAAGGGTTAAGTGGTCACCTGTCTCCAAAACTAGAAACAGGCTATGGGGTAAGGGGTTAAAGCAACTATTCATTTACTGAAAGAAAACAAACTATTATTTATTCATTGCTTAATGCTGGAAATATTATGCAGAAAGCTCCCATATAAGATCTACAGCCTGTTTCTAGTTTTGAGCTTTAAGCTTCCATCTGATATGATATGAAAAGTATTTCTTATGGTCCTTATTCATGACTGCGTAATATGAAACGTTTTTTGTCCATGGACAAATAAACTTAAAAATGCATATCTATAGAAAATATTTCTAGTGGGTTAACTCTTTCAATATTATGTTCCCTTGTGGATTATTTTAGTTACCAAAACATGAACCAGTATACTTGGAATTAGGGGTATTTTGATAAATACCGTTCTAAAATAGCAGTGATAGACAATGATCAGAGCTAGATTTGGGTCTACACCGTTGCCATAAGTAATGAGTATATTTCTAACAGGTCCATGGTGTTGGAAGAGTTAACTCTTTGAGCCCTAGTCATTCATATATACGTCATTTGCAAACAGTGTACCTGTTAGGAGTATACTTGTCCTATGCAAACAGTGTAAACCCTGATCAGAGGGCTCCTTAAGGACCCCTCTGATCAGGGTCTACACTGTTTGTCATTTTGACATGTATAATAAAAATCAACCCTTAAATGTCAAAAATGGACTAGACTAAATTGAAAACTAGAATTGTCCATTTGAGCTTTAAGGGAGGAAAGGGTTAATGTCAAAATATTCTGTACTAACCTTCTGTGTCTCCGTGCCCACTACCGCCATGATCAACCACTGTCACATACTGATCACAGTCTAACTGTGTCATTGTTAGGTACCCTTTACTGTCTAGAAACTCACATCTCGCCCGCACCAAGTGCTCCAGCTTCAGAGTCTGGACAATGGTATCCATGACGCTGAATAACAACTGGAAAGGACAAGAATAATACTCCCTAAAGCCATGTACAGTCAAACTTCAATATCTCGAACTCGCATTTAAACTCAAACTATCCGATAGTTCTACAGATGAACTGCATTATTTGCTGCTTAGTTAAGTCGAACATACCCATATTTCAAAGTTAAAACGTGGCTAAGCCACGTTTTAACTTTGAAATACAGGTCTATGTTCGATTTAGTAAACCTAGTTCGAGATATCGAAGTTCGAATGTAGATCTTACTGCTCGACTCTTTCAACAGCATGGACCTGTTTTAAATATACTCATTACATTAATTTTGCAAACAGTGTATATCCAGATCATAGGGCTTTTAAATGGTCCCTCTGATCAGGGTCTACACTATTTGCTAATTTAGAGCAGCATTTATTTTTCAATCCAGAATTCCAAGTAGACTGTTTCATGTTTTGGTAAGTTAAAAGGTCCACAAGGGAACTAAGTACTAACCAAGAAGAGATACTAATTGTTGAAAGAGTTAACCTATTTATGTCTGGATATTGCAATGAGCTCTCCCTATATGTGCTTGTTGCATGATATCATTATAGGTATACTAGGTTGATTTAAGGATGTATTAAACTTAGAAGTGAAATTTACAGCATTTTTAACTTTTTTCTGTGATGGCTTTTTGAAAGAGCTGTTTATGATAAATGAAAAATTCCAAAATACCAAAATGTGTTTGTGAAACAATACGCTCCTAGATGGGACCATGACCGGCCTATAAATGGCATCCACCCTTGTTTGACATGACCAATTTTGTACTGAGCTCAAGATTTGCTTAAGTTGAGTGCACACGTTGTGCAAAATATGAACTATCGTATCACATTGATAAGTTATGGCCAATGTAAAACCCAGTTAAGTTGACTTCTAACTGACCTTGACCTTTCGACATAAACCAACTTGTAATAAGCTCAAGAGCTTTTTAAGTTAAGTAAACATGCCAACTATGAAGTCTCTATCAAATATAGTTCCAAAGTTATGGCCAGGAGTTAAAGTTGTGGACAAAAAGACAAACAGGCAAAGAAACAGACAGACAAGAAAAAAACAAAATGCCTAGACTTGAAGTTGTGTGGGGCATAAAAATCATAAATAGGTTGCTGTACAATTTTTTGCATTTACTGCGTGGTAACTAGGGCCTCTGATCTAAGGCTCCAATCTGCTTGCAATGGACATACGGTAACTTAAGAACAATGTATTTATTTGGAAAGAAAATTGTCTTATTCATTAACTTTGTATCTGCTTGTCTTTTGAAAACTAGAGGTAATGCTAACTTAACAGGGCTGCCATTTCTACATATTTTTCTGAAATATAAGTATTTTTATTCCAACAGATGGAAACTTAAAACAGGCTGAAAGTAAAGCAGAATGCGCCTTAAGGCGCATTCTGCTTTACTTTCAACCTGATTTAAGCATCACCTGTCTTAAAAACTAGAAACGGACTATGGGTTAAAAATATAACCAGGAAAATCGGGTTTGAAAAATTGAAAAATTTGAAATCTTAGGATTTTTTTTATCAACTTATGGCAGGCCTGACTTTATATAAATATATACCCAGCCCACTACAACAACCATGGGTGTGTTATACACCCTATACCCACTACAACAACTGAGTGTCTAATACACCATACCCACTACAACAATTGGATGTTTAATAAAGTTTTAAATTTCTCTTTATGGCTAAATGCAAATTTGATAATACACATAGACTTCCTGTTTCATGGAGATTAAGTTTTAACTCTGTGCAACAAATGCAAAAAAGAAGACATCTTATTTACCCTTTACTCCATAGATACGACTCTTTACGCCATTCTTCCCCTGAAGAAATTTATCCCTAATGAAAATGATAAGTTCTATTTTATACAGAAATAAATATGCAACTGAAGAAACATTTCCTATATACTAGTAGCTTACAGTAGGCTGAAAGTAAAACAGTATGTGCCTTAGAAGGCACATTCTGTTTTAGTTTCAACCTGTTTTAACTCACCAGATCATCTGTCTTCAAAACTATAGAAACAGTCTATCAGGTTATTCAAGTAACAGGTCACCTATATTAGGCTCTGTGATTGCAGTCATAATTGGTAATTTCTTGTTTGCAATAACTTTTGTATTTGCCTTATTTGCATTTTCATTCAGAAAATATCAACAGTATATCAAACCCCATGAATCAAGATGAGGTAACTGGGGGTCTTATCTGGATTCAAACTATTTGCAAACATAATCACAATTTGCAAGAAGCAATATTATACAGTTGAAACTTGATAATTCGAACTAGCCTTAATTTGAACATCATCCATATTGAAGTACAGGTATGTTCAACTTAATCGTGATTGATTAAACATATGAATTATGGTAAGGTCAATTTAGACGAGTTCGAAGAATCAAGTTTCGACTGTACTCTAATAAACATATACATGTATATAGACCTTGTTTGTTTTTCTGATTCCTTCCACAGTTTTGTCGAGCTGTTTGGAGAGTGGATCTCTATCATAGTGTTTTAAGACATCCTTGGCTTTCTTCATAGCTGGACTTAGCTTCCTGAAAAGTGTCAACAGTCAAATTTTAACATTTAGCAAACACTTACAAGACTGAACAAGAGCCGCATGCGGCCCTAAATCGCTCAAATGGAAAAAAACACACTCTGCTGTGTCATTTTTCACCAAAGGGGAATCATTTGTTTATTAACTTGATAGGAGTTGTGGATTTTTTTCCGTAACAGGTTTTGAAAAAAAAATCTATTTTGAGCTCCTGTGACCTAGATATGCAACAGACCAGAACCATTTCAGCAATACTGGTAAAGGACTTCTAGAAGTGTTACTATGCCAAATACCAAAGCTCTGGCCATATTAGTTTCAGAGAAGAAGACGTTTGAAGTTTTCACTATATAACTCTATGTAAATCCGTGACACCCCCGGGGCGGGCCAATTTTGACCCCAGGGGAAAATGTTGAACAATCTTGATAGAGGACCTATGGATGATGCCATGTGCCAAATATCTAAGCTCTGTCCCTTGTGGTTTTTGGCAAGAAGATTATTTAAGTTCTCATTGAAACAATCTATTTTTAGCCCCTGTGACCTAGATATGCAACGGACTGGAAAGATTTAAACAAAATTTGTAAAAGGCCCCTAGAAATGCCATCATGCCAAATATCAAAGCTTTGGCTGTATTCCTCTCAGAGAAGAAGATGTTTGAAAATTTTACTATATTAACTCTATGTAAATCTGTGACCCCATGGGGTGGGGCCAATTTTGACCCCAGGGGCAAAATTTGAACAATCTTGATAGAGGACCTATAGATGATGCCATGTGTCAAATATCTAAGCTCTGTTTGTCTCTTTTATGTATGGTTATTAATCCTTTTCATAAAAACTTGTATTTGGTGTTTAACCCCTTACTCCATAGATACACATTTTTACGCATTTTAAAATGATTATTCCTCAGCTATTATAAAGAAAATGCTTCAAACTTATACAGTGATGAGTTATGTACCATTAGAAATAGTTTGTATGTCCTAGCAGATGGTAGCTTAAAGTAGCCTGTAAGTAAAGCAGAATGCACCTTTAGGCACATTTTGTTTAACTTACAACTTTCCGCTGTTTCCCAAACAAGACAATTATGTCCAACCTTTCACGTCTGCTTTAAATTGTCATCTGCTGGTTTTCTCAAGTTACATAATAGACATTATGACAGAATAAACTTAATGACGAATGACAAACAGCTTGAATCCAGATCAGGCAACGCGTTACGCGGCAAAGAATAACACATTCTCCACTGTACTTACATGTGTATATCTGCAGCAGTATTGAACAGATCAGTAGCATGGAATTTGGCCAGGTCTTTAATGTGCCACAGTTCGAAATTAGTATTGTCAAATGGCAGGTAAGATGATGTCCTCGGTGTGATGTCCCGCAACGCTTTATAGACTTTGTGAGCTATTTCTCTGGAATCCTTTGTGAAAATACGTTCAAAGATACAGGGCTGCCATTTCTCTTGATTTTTCCTAAATCTTCAGATTTTCTTCTAGTACATGGTAGCTTATAGTAGGCTGAAAGTAAAGCAGAATGCGCCTTAAGGCGCATTCTGCTTTACTTCCAGCCTGCTTTAAGCAGCCATTTGTTTACAAAACTAGAAACAGGCGATGGGGTAAAGGTATAATTTGTAAAATCGCACTTGAAAAATGCAAATTTGGAAATCTTAGGATTTATGGCAGCCCTGAAGATAAGCCAAAGTGAGTAAATCTCTGATCTTTGAGTGGTCATAATGATACAGTGGAGAACATGCATGTTATTCTTTCCCATTTAACTTTTTCAACACTAAGTAACTCTTGTGGGTTATTTCTTTCCCTTGTGGATCTTTTTTGTAACCAAAATTTGAACCAGCCTGCTTGAAATTCTGTGTAGTTCAATAAATACTGGTCTGAATTCCAAAACAGTGCAGACCCTGCCCCTACACTGTTTGCAAATGTCATGAGTATATTTTAAACAGGTTCATGGTGTTGAAAGAGTTTACTGAAACTAAATGCAAATGCCAAAAACTTTAAATTGTCCAAAAATGACAAGTTTTTTTATAGAATTCTGAAAAACAAATTTTTATATGAGAGACAAAAACTTTGTGGCTTGATCAGACGCCAAGTTACAGTGGAGAATCTGTTATTCTTTCCCAATAAACGCGTTTACGCTAAAACTATTACTTGCAGTGCAAACAGTTTGGAGCCAGATCAGACGCCGGGTAACCCGGCGTCTGATCAGGCTCCAAACTATTTGCCACCAAGATAAACAAGAATTATCAGAATTGTCCAAAAGTTGTTTTTTTCTACGTTTTAGTGCTTTGCGTTTGCGTACGTTTGCGTTTAAACGGGAAAGAATAACAGATTCTCCACTGTACCTGGCGTCTGCTCTATGACACCAAACTATTTACAATGGATAAAATTATTTTAGTATACAGGTAAACATGTTTATTGGTGATCTGGTGTGAACAATAAATTAACTGTCTGCACACTGCACACAGATTTGTGATAACCTTTGCAAACACCAGTACCTCTGCATCTCATCACATTCTGGATCCAAACTGTATGAAAGTTAGACTGATGATATAGTCTGAATTATTTGCTTAACAATCAACTTTGAGAGTTGTAACACTGAGCCGTGCAGATAGCAAATATTTTAAACAACAATTACACGCTTACAAAAAGTTAACCCATTACCCCACAAATTCACCTTTTTACGCCTTTAATTTGTTCCTCTACTGAAGAAAATAGTTCCAATTTATATGGTAATGAATATGCATTATAAGATTTATATGCTATATATCCTGACAGAGGATAGCTTAAAGCAGGCTGGAAGTAAAGCAGAATGCGCCCTAAGGCGCATTCTGCTTTACTTTCAACCTGCTTTAAGTACATGTAGTCACCTATATTCAAAACTAGAAACAGGCTATGGGGTAATGGGTTAAAAGGGGAATACAGTTGAAACTCTTTTAAATCAAACAAACCCGTATTTCAAAGTTAACCCTTTCCCCCATAGAAGCGCCTTTTAGCGCATTCAGTTTATTCCTCTGCTAAAGACAATAGTTCCTATTTTTACAGTAATGTATATGTAACATAATGAATAGTTTCTCTATTCTAGCAGGTGGTAGCTTAAAGCAGGATGAAAGTAAAGCAGAATGTGCCTTAAGGCACATTCAGTGCTTTACTTTCAACCTGCTTTAAATATAGTCACTCATTTTCAAAACTAGAATCAGGCTATGGGGTAAAAGGTTAAACCCTGGCATAGTCATGCACATTTTAAATTTAACTCTTTGAACCCTAGTCCCGCATATAGGCGTGCTTTGCAAACAGTGTACATGTGAAACGTACCCACGTCCTATGCAAACAATGAAGACCCAGATCAGAGGGCTCCGAAAGGAGCCCTCTGATCAGGGTCTTCATTGTTTGTCACAATGCCAAACATTGACAAAAACAACCCTTTAAAGTCAGAAATAGACTAGACTAAGATGGAAACTGGAATTGTCCATTTAAAGTTTCAGGGAAGAAAGAGTTAAAGTACAGGTAATGTTTGACCTAAGCCAGATTGAGTTCAGATTCAACTGATGGAACGCGGAATTATACAGTATGTTGTTGTATAATTATGTGGATGGGATACAGATAAGTTTGATCTAAGCGAGTTTGAAGTATTACATTGTAGGTTTCATCTGTACTAAAAATTTCCCCACTGTGAAGACTTCAGCTTACCATTGATTGTCTCTTAGCCAGCATCAGCTGCTCGTATGCAGACCTTGACAGATTCCAAGCCATATCCATGTTGAGATTAGTGTCACCATTCATGTGCTGGAAAACAGATTAACATCATATAGATTGACATTAATGTGCTGAATATACTGGATATATAGGATCTGTCATGAGTCGGTGTTAAAGACAAGCTGATCTCAAACGAGTCTAGAATTGAAATGTTATTAAGCGAGCCTAGGCAAGCTTAAAAACTTTTCTATTCTAGACAAGTTTGAGATCAACTTATCTTAAACATGATTCTTTTTCTCACATAACCAACAATTTTAAGCTATTTTTTAAAGCAATAGGCATTTTTGGAACCCCATTGACGCAAAACTCCATTATAAATAGTGACGTTATAGTGACGTCAGTCATCAATCATATTGAACTCACACATGTTGGAGACAAGGATATTCGTGATCGTTGTTCGCTATAGAAAACAATGGTAGTAATGTGAGAAAACTCTGTCCAACAAAGAAGCGCATTTTTGACAAATTTACTTATTCCTATCATTAACATGCCTTTTCATGCTTCTCATTACAAACAGTGTACCTGTGAAAAGTGTGCTTGTCCTTACAAACTCACAGTCTATATGCCTGGATCAGATGGGTCCTACAGGAATCCTCTGATCATAGTCTGCATTGTTTGTCCTTTTGCAATTCATTTTTTAAAAAACAATCTAAAAAGTCAAAAAATGGATTAGACTCAAATGATGTTTCTGAAGGCTCAAAGAGTTAAGATAACTTTGTGTAAAATTAAACATTATGAATGCCTACCCCGAAGCGTCTCACACTGTCTCGCATGTCTCGCTGTGTATGGGCAGACTGTAGCATGTAGATGGCCTGCTTGGCCCTGCGCTCTAAGTCATACAGGACTTGTGTTGGCATTGCTCCTCTAGCATCAGCCTGTATTCTTACCAACTCCATTTTCAAATCAGTTCTTTGCCTAAAATGAACAAAAACTTGATTACTTTTAATTCTAACATGACAAGTGATTTCTTCTCTATAAAGAAAGAACAAATTTACCGTGATATATCAGTATGATATATAATGATGTGGAACTGATATTCAATGATGTGAAAATAGCCCGGTTACAACGGCTGTTCCTGTGTCCACCCTATAATAAATCCTATTTTAGAACACTTGATTGAAATACATATGTGCAAATTTTAAACGTTTTGCTGGTATATAGTTTGTAAAGAAGTTGACATATTTAAGCGATAAAATAGTTTATTCAATGTATTTAGATGTTGAATTTGTTTAAATCTTCAGAACGTTTTAAGATAAAATGTTTTTGAATGGATAGAATGGAACAGCCACAGAAGGGGAGTCCTAATAAAAATAGTCCAAGGTGATTGTTCCCCTTTAATACTGAAAACATAACAGTCTAGACCCGGTTAAATCCTTATTTGTAATGTCAGTATCGAAATAATCTTTTTCCATTGTTGCTATGGCCTCATATACCACGATATGTCGTTGTGACGCGCTGCAAATTAACCACTTGGGCCTTTGGCCGTCGTGGTTAATTTGCTACGCGTCAGAACGACAAATCGTGGTATATGAGGCCATAGCAAACAATTGAGCGAAGATTATTTTCTTAAATAATTACCCCATAGCCTATTTCTATTTATGAAGACAGGTTAAATAACTTAAAGCAGGTTAAAAGTAAAGAAGAATGCACCTTATGGCGCATTCTGCTTTACTTTCAGCCTGCTATAAGCTATCATCTGCTAGGTCACAAAAAATATTTTTATGGTGTATATTCATTTGTAAAGTGGAACTATTTTCATCAGCGGAGGAATAGTTTTTTTAGAAAGGCGTATTTATGGGGGAATTGGTCAAAGCTTTTGTCATCAGTAATTTCTAAATCATTGTTACATGACCATGTATGACTCCTTTATATTAAAGAGGCTCGCAACCGGATTTAGCATTAAAAATAGTAATTTGTAAATATATGTCAAATGCTTATATAAATGGGTAAGATTTAGTTTAGGATAATAAATTCTGTTAAAAAATGCATTTCAAAAAACAAAAAAAAACAAAAAGCTCTGGTGGGATTCGAACCCGTGACCCTCCATGCGGAGACAAACATGAAAAATGAGGAAATGCCTTTATCACCTCGGCTACCAGCGCTCTCTATATATTTGGTAGCGATTAAACATGAATTAACGTACTTCACTGGTAGCGATTGATAGTACTTTATTCCGCTCGTGTTTATGTCTGAGCCTGTGTAGAGAAGCAACAACAACAACTATACCGTTAGCTAACACTATAGAAAATCGATTGAAAATATCTAAAAAAACTAAGATTCGGTGACGATTCTTGAGACTTTTTTTGGACTGATCATATTTTTTTAATGTCAGAAGCCAAATAATGCCACAAATTTGCTTTTATTTGAGTATTTTATTTTATTTTGACAAGTACACCATCCGGTTGCGAGTCCCTTTAACATATCTTCCTTCTTTGTCTTGAATACAGGACAAGTGACAAGTTTCAGAATTTTCAACTACTGATTTAGCATAAGATTTAACTTTTTAGTCTTTTCTTCTGACCTGTCAGAGTTATTTTTAGAAGGGAACATTCTAAAATTTTTGAGGAATGATCACCGTACTCATTGATTTCCATACTGTCAGTCAGGATACGAAAAGCTGTATTTATTGTGTGTAATGTACAATAAATGTCCCGAATAAACACAAACACAAATAAATGCACTAAACTGTAGAACATTAATTTTATCTATTTAATCTGGGTGGCAAACAGGTTGGAGCCTGATCAGACGCCGGGTTATCCGGCGTCTGATCTGGCTCCTACCTGTTTGCAATGGACATAATAGTTTTTAGCATAAACACGTTTATTGAGAATGAATAACATATTAGTAAAATTAGCGCAGCTGTCTCGTGCTGCACGAGGATCATGCTTATCTCAAGTTGGAAAGTGTACGACTATATAGATCCTATATTACCCTGTTATCTATTTACCATTATGAACTATTCTGTTCTTAAAATAAACTCTGACAGATCAGAAAAATCAGACAATACCTAAAAGTAGTCTCTAGAAATCTCTTGAGATCCTCAGCTTTGTGCACTTCTTCCATGACCTTCATGTATGACGGGCGAAGATGGACAGTTTGTATTGTCGGGTGTCTCGCAGTAAGTGGCTGTGGACCACGGGCTGCATGCCCATTGCGTCTTCTCTCATGGGCTCGTCTATATATCCCCTTGGATAACAGGGAGGTGTGTAGGACAATTTCTGAATAATAAAATGGCAGGGATTATAATTCATTTAACCCATTACCCCATAACCTGTTTCTAGATTTGAAAATAGGTGACCACTTAAAGCAGATTGAAAGTAAAGCTTTACTTTCAGTCTGCTTTATGTTATCATCTGCTAGGATAAAGAAAATATTACTAATGGTTCACAATCATAACTTTATTAATATGAACTATTTTCTTAAGTGGAGGAATAAATTAAAGGTGTAAAAAGACATATTTATGGGGTAATGGGGTAAAAAGAGTCAGGTATAGGATCCATAAGTCTTTTCTGTCAGTGCAAGGATTTAATAATACAATGTAATAGATCAAGATACAGTATGAAAGATGTTAGTTTTTTTCCATTTAAATGAAACTAGATTCAGTAAAATTAAGAAAAGGACAGCCCTTTGAAACAGATGTAGAATAATTTTATCTTGAGTGTCAAACAGTTTGGATCTGAGGTTATCCAGTGTCTGACAATTCAGGGCTCCAGATAAGAGGGAGTAAACTCAACAAATCAAACATTTTCTCACTCATTTTAGTACCAAATCCTATGGTGTTACTGATTATTAGATTCTTCTTGAATATACGATTCTAATGAGTAGTGACACCATAGGGTTTAATGCAGAAATACAGATTTTAGTTTTTGAAATACTCCCCTTATCTAGAGTTCTGTGACATGGCTCAAAACTATGCAATTTGAAACTACAGTAAAACCTTGCTATTACGACCACTAAAACTAAGGCTAATTGATTGTATAATAGAGAGGTGGCAGCTTAAAGCAAGATGACAGTGAAACAGAAAGCTCCTAAAGGAGCTTTCTGTTTCACTGTCACCTTGCTTTAAGCGGTCACCTATCGTAAACACCCTAATAATTAACAAATATTAGTGGTTGTAATAGAGAGGTTTTACTGTAATGTTTTGAGACAAATGTGTAAACTTACTGCCAAACAAGATTACCTAGTTTGTTAAATACTATTCAACCTGATATGGCCATGACCTTTAAATGACCATGACCTTTGTCTGACAACATCCAACTTGTACTAGGCTCAATGAGCTTATTAAGTGGAGTACGCATGCAATATATGAAGACTCTATCACAAATGGTTATAAAGTTATGGCCAATGTAAAAATTGAGGACAGACAGACACACACACAGACAGACAGAGCAAAATCAACCAGCCCCTGACTGAGGCCTGCAGATGCATTAGAATAATGTTGTTTCAATATTAGAAACATGAAAATACATAATCAGGTAAAGGCTGAAAAGATTTTTCTTTCACAAATTCCCCCATAAATACTCCTTTTACACCTTTGATTTATTCCACCACTTAAGCACAGGTAAACGGTGTGTTGGTCTACAACCCACCAAATATCATCCAAATATCATAAAATATCATGAAATTCATTTTTGTAAATCAGCAAAAAAAAGTTGTATCATATACATTATCATATATGATACAATTTTTTTGCTGATTTACAAAAATATATGATACAACTTTTTTTGCTGATTGACAAAAATGAATTTCATGATATTTTATGATACATTTGTATTTGGATGATGTTCGGGGGGTTGTAGACCAATGCACCATTTACCTGTGGTTTCAAGTGCCTGTGGACCTTAATTTCTGATGATTTCTGATTCATTAAAAATCTAAAATCAAGGTCCAAATAGAAAAAAACAGATGAAAAACATTCAGATTAACACCCCCCTTCCCCCTCTTATCTAGAGCCCTGTACTAGCAACTATGAAAGGTTGAAGGTCAAATTCACATCCATTCACACATACCATAGATTTCGGTGTTCTGATCCACAACTTTCTGTAATTTCTCTCGAACTCCAACCATCAACTTCCAGCGAGTCGAGTTGAACACATAACTATAGTCCTGTTGTGCCTGTTATGTATAGAAAAGATCTTTATTGTTAGCACTAAGTCTTTCAATACTGAGGAACTGTTTAACAGTGCTTCCTCCATGTTCCTCTCTACAATTGCCCTCCCAACAATGATTCCCTCCCAACAACAACTCTTGCCCCTGATCCCTAAACAAGACCGGAATTCTCTCTAAACCGGACAAAAACTTTGGTCCCGTTTCCAACCCTTCTTTATTTTTACCATTTACACCAAACTATGCCTTTTTATGTCTTTGGTTTATTCCTACACTAAAGAAAATATTTTATACATTCTAGCAGATGTTAGCATAAAGCAGGTTTGAAGTAAAGCAGAATGCGCCTTAAGGCGCATTCTGCTTTACTTTCAACCTGCTTAAGTGGTCATCTTATAATCTTCCATACTAGAAACAAGCTATTGGGTAATGGGTTAAAACCCCTCTAAACCGGACACCCTTCTAATCCTGAACTTTTTTATGTCCCCCCACATGTCTGGTTTAGAGGGGTTTTACTATAATGACTAATGACAAACAGCTTGAATCCAGATCAGACTCTGCATTAGGTGGTGTCTGATTACGATTCAAGCTGTTTGCATATGTAAGCCAAGTCTTAATCTTCCCTCCCAATAACAACTCCCTCCAAACAACACACACAATCGTTGTCTTCCTTAAGGTGTTATTGTAGAGAGGGAGCACTGTACGCCAAAAATTCTATATTAACAGAAACAGGATCCTGGTGACAAACAGTTTAGATCCTCATCAGGTCCTACTAAACCCATTGAACCCTAGTCCCTCATATAGGCATCCTTTTCAAACAGTACACATGTGAGAAATGCACTTGTCTGATGCAAACAGTGAAGCCCCAGATCAGAGGGCTCCTTATGGAGCCCTCTGATCTGGGTATTCACTGTTTGTCATAATGCCAAACATTGACAAAAACAACCCTTAAAAGTCAGAAATGGACTAGACTAAAATGGAAACTGGGATTGTCTATTTGAAGTTTCAGGGAGGAAAGAGTTGAAGACAATTGAGATTAATCTGGATACATGCTGTTTGCCAAGGTCCATCTTCAGTGTACAGTGTTGAAACTTGAAAGGTCAAATCTCAACAAATCTCTTTATTATTATAGGAACATAATGTCTGATCAGGATAAAAACTATTTGCAGACAACAATATGGCAATGAAGCGGTAAATACCTCAGGATAAATTTGATCATAAAAGGGTTAAAGTAGCTTTCTGCTTTACATTCAGCCTGCTTTAGCCTCCACCTATCTTAGACTGAACACACAGATTGGACTGAAATATATGATTTGAAAGTTTTGGATGTTATGCGATTAAACCCTATGGTGTCACTACTAATTAGAATCATCTCTTCGAGATGATTCTAATGAGTAGTAACACCATAGGATTTGATGCTAAAATGAGTGAGAAAATGCTGGATTTGTTCAGTTTACTCCCTCTTATCTGGAGACCTGGTTATGGGAACATACCCTGTATACTGAGCCTTGTATGTAATGCAGTATGTTCTCTAATGACCTCCTGATGTCTCTGATAGGGAGCTCTAGGGTAGGGTGTAGCCTCCGCTCCTGAAAAATACCATGCAAACAATCATAATCTTTTCAAAAGATAATTTTCAGCAAGTTGGATAATTTGTGTAGAATTAGGATTAAATGTGTTATAAAATGCAGATGCTAATTAATGCATTTCAGTGTTCATTCTGGCATGGGTTTTGTGGGGGATCCCCCATTAGAATTGCAAAATCCCCCATCATAAGTTCTGACAGTGGGCCAATATCCCCCATTAGAATTGTAAATCCCCCATCAAAAATTCTGACAGTGGGTCAATCTTGTGCATTGTTTGTCCCAAGCATGGCTGCAACAGGCAGTTCTAGTTGCCCTGTTTGTCCACAAGACCATACAGGAAAGAATATACTTGACAATTATGAAAAAACAACTTTTAATTGATGTACATGTATGTTTCAAGCTATTAAAAATGGTTGGCCCTCTCAAAAGTGTCAAATGGCCCACCACTTTTGCGGAAGATGGGCCAATGGCCCGCCAGCAACTCAATCCAGAATGATCACTGCATTTTATGACCAGAGAGACAGAGAGACAGAGTAACAGACAAAGTAACTGACTGACAGACAAACAAACAGGCAGACAGAAAAACTAATGGACAGACAAACAGAGTAATGGATAGACAGACAGAGTAACAGACAGACAACCAAAAACAGATGGATAGACATATGGTATACAGAATTATTCAACAATTACCGGGTATTATTCAACATTTTCATGTTTTACTAAGCAAAAGGTCTTAATTCCTACAATTACTTTGCCCTCTTTCAATTTCAATATTCATGTAGAAAACTGCAGTTTTTATATTTGTCTGAAACACCCACTAACTGCATAATTCAGGAAACAAAATGTCCCCATAACTAAGAAACAGCACCAATTCAACATTTTATTACTTATTTTAGAATCAAATCCTATGGTGTTACTACTCATCAGAATCGTCTCGAAGAGACGATTCTAATGAGTAGTGACACTATAAGGATTAAAGCAGAAATAAATATTTTAGTTTTTGAAATACTCCCCTTATCACTGTTTCTTAAAAATTGGCTAGTTTATGTTTTCATCGTGTCCTGATATCTATTGAGCCAAAAAAACATTGCTGATATATTCCCATCTTTAAGAGACTGTTTCCAAAAGCAGTGTAAAAGTAAAGCATAAATCTACCTTAGGGAGATACTTTTGCTTTACTTACAGCCTGCCTTAACCCATTATGCCATAGATATTTATTTTTGCCCACATAATCTATTCTTCTATTGAAAAAGATAGTTCCAGTATATACATCATGCATATGTTTCATAAGAAATATTGTCTTTATTCGAACAGGCAGTGGCTTAAAGCAGACTGAAAGTAAACCAGAATGTGTCTGCTTTACTTTCAAACTGCTTTAAGTGGTCCCCTGTCTTCAAAACTAGAATCAGGCTATGGAATAAAGGCTTAAGCAGCTACTAGTCTTAACACTAAAAAGGACTACAGTCGAACTTTGACATCTCGAACTCGCTTAACTCGAACAATCCGATAGTTTGACACATGAACTGCATTATTCCATGCTCGGTTAGGTCAAACATACCCGTATTTCAAAGTTAAAACGTGGCTAAGCCACGTTTTAACTTTGAAATATGGGTGTGTCGATTTAACCAAGTTCTAGATATCGAAGGTCGACTGTACATGTATAAAGGCAAGATTACTTATAGCAACTTACTAATCTCTCTGCATCAGGCACCCTGCTGAGTCCAGGCCTTGACCAGCGGTCATCTGCATTCCCATATTTAACGTGATCAGTCTCTTTCTGATATTTATCTCCTTCCTTTGTATGTGTACCAGTCATATCACCAATAAGCTCCTGAACAAGGTCTTGCTCTTTCTCTGATAGTTCTATTCTATCTACATCCTCTTTTGCACTTTTTGCTGGCTTATTCACTGTTGTGAGATGCTTTGAAGATGATTTACTTTCATGTGTTAGATCTGCCTCTTTCATTTCATGCTTCAATTTCTTATTACCCATAGTAGATTTGGGTGTTGTTGTTGTAAGGTCTCCTTTTTTGGTGTCTTCAAGAGGCAACACAATAGTTTTAACCTTGTCACCAAACTTCTCTCCACTTTCATTGTCTTGTTTGTCTGTCCTGACTTTATGTTTGTCTGCACTGTCTACTTCCTCACCCAAATGGACAGATATTTTTGTTTTTCTTCCTCTTTTTCTTTTCTTCTTTGTTTTTGTATTACTGGCCCTAATGTTATCTGCATGAACAGACTTGTCTGTATCCCTGTTGACTTCCTCCTTCTTCTCTGTTCTATCATCACCTTCTTTGGCAACAGTAGCACCAGTATCCCTATCATTAGATGTCTTCTCTGACTTACTTATCTTTTTATCATTAGAAGTCTTCTCTGACTTACTTATCTTTTTATCATTAGAAGTCTTCTCTGACTTACTTATCTTTTTATCATTAGAAGTCTTCTCGGACTTACTTATCTTTTTATCATTAGAAGTCTTCTCTGACTTACTTATCTTTTTATCATTAAAAGTCTTCTCTGACTTACTTATCTTTTTATCATTAGATATCTTCTCAGACTTACTTATCTTTTTATCATTATCCAAGTCATTGTTCCGAGTTTCCTCAGCCTCACTCGTTCCAGACCCCGACAATGCGGTCAGACTCTTCTTGTCACTTTGTTTAAGTTTAATACCACTTACAGTAGTCTTAACATGTTCAGTGTTTACTTTGGTGTCCTTAATTTTCTGCAAAGGTTTACCCTCCCCTGAAATATTGAGTTCAACTAGTTTGTCTTGTTCCTTTCCAACACCATTCTCTGGAATTTCAACATTTTTACTGGCCTGTTCTGGCTGTTTAGTAGGAATCACTGGCTTGTCATTAACACGTATTCTTATCTTCCCTAGGGATAGAAAGGGTTTTAGCCTGGATGATCTACCTTGCTTTCTGTGTCTGCCCTTTCCCTTTCTAGTTCTTCTATCTTTACCTTGCTCCTGAAACAAAAATGAAATCACACATTTACCCCTTCCTCAAAAGAAGTGCTTTGAGATCCCTCTACCTAACCCTTAACACTTTCCTCCATAGAAGCACCTTTTAGCGAATATGATTTATTCCTTCACTGAAGAAAATAGTTCCAATCTAATCAGTCATGAATATATATTATAGGGAATATTTTCTATATTCAAGCACATGATAGTTTAAACCAGGCTGAAAGTAAAGAAGAATGCGCCTTAAGGCGCATTCTGCTTTACTTTCAACCTGCTTAAGTAGTCACCTATCTTCAGTGCTAGAAATATGCTATCAGGTAAAGGGTTAACTCATTGCCCAATAGACATGTCTTTAATATGTCTTAAATTTATTCCTCCACTATAAACAAGAAATATCTTTAAAAAAGATATTCGGCGGAATGGGTGGTGAAGGTTTTTGATTTTATCCAAGTTGCAATAAATAGGATGGTAAATCAGGATATTAAGCTTAATATTTATCTAATAAGATACGCGCAGTAATCTTAGTAACGACCACATACATATAATCAAAGACTGAAGGTCTTGAGAGTCGCCAAAAATGAGTGTTTGCAATCATTAAACTACTGGATCTGAGGTTAATCATTAGTTTGTTAAGGCAGTTGGTCTCTCAAAGACTGAAGGTGAAAGTACAGCAGAGAGCATTTACACATGTTTATGCTTTTGATCGGGCTACATTTTGCTGCAAGTTGTCAGCTGTTTGTCAGCTGTTTTTACTCCATCAATAAGTTCTTTTTCAGAGGTGGTTGTAGAGAGATTTACTTGAAAAATCTTGACAGAAGGTACGGTTTGCACATGGATCTACTACTTGGTTCACAAGGGGGGGGGGGGGGGGGGGGGGGTTTCAAATTTCCACTTCCATCTTTATAAGCCAATTGAATTGCACTTACTTCTTCCTAGGATGTGACTGAAAGTGATGAGAATTTCTATCTAGATCACGGAATTATACTTTCATGTCTAGATCTACGTGTATCATTTTTATTTTGTAATTTGTAGATACCATAAATTACTAAAATTCTTATGTGTTTGCTCTTTTGTTAGTTGTTTATACTTTAAACATGGTTTGATTGTTTAAATATTCTCAATCACCTTTGATTTGAGATTTTTGGAAAGCACCCCTGAAATATGCCGAATATGAATTGTTTGAAACGACCCCTCAAATGAGAAATTCATGTTGCCACCGGTAGCAAGTGTCCGCTTTAAGAATTCGTGTATGGAATTTGTCTTGTAGAGTTAGTTCTATGTTCTGATTTATTATAAAAATATCTACAAAGTGAACGATGTACGTTTTAGGTATCTACGTGTTGTTGGGTTTTCGCATTTAACCCAGAGATTGCGATCGCGTTAAAAAATCACGGTTTGTTTACATTTGAGGTCACAGAGTTGCGCATGCGCTGGAGGAAAACGGTGTTAACACAAAAATACCCATCATGCTCGAAATCTTTTCGATATCTAGGTTAAATTCAAACGCCAGTTTTCTCGTAATCTCACTGAATTGTTAATGTTATTCTTTCTTTTTCATATACTTGGTATTAGATTAAAATTATGATCAATTCTATTATGAACAATTTCGTTCTGATTTGCAGAACGCATCAAATCATTGCCGAACTTGAGACAATATGTCATATCTTAAAATAGAAATTTCTTTTAACACTATGTCATTCAAATCACTACCTAACGGTCGGGACACGTAAAATTTCTCAGTTATAACTCACTAGCAGTAGCGGAAAAATCGTGTTTACTACTGGTACCGCTACATAGCAAATCAGCCTATAACAGTCTGTGTCTCTTATTTTACAAATTTGTAAAAGTCAGTAGTCAAGTCTAACCGCTACCCAATCAGACTATTCGATTTTAAGCACGTGTCCTTAAGCTTTCATTTCTGGTCATTCACGATTGGTTGGGCCATATAAGGTTTGAGGCTCAAGGAGAAATCAGACAGCTCCGCCGAAAAAAATAGTATCACTTTAAACAGTCATGAATATTCTCTACAAGAAATAGTTTCTATATCCTAGCTGATTGTTACTCAAATCAGCCTGAAATTCAAGCACATTTTTTACCTACTTCTAGTCTGCTTTAAATAACCTTAAATGTCTTTAATATCATAACTGAAAACAAGCTATTAGGAAATTAAAAGATTAGTGAAAAGCACCAAAAGGGCTGCCATTTCTCCAGATTTTTCTGAATTTTTATCAGTAGCAAATGGTAGCTTAAAACAGGCTAAATGTAAACCAGAATGTGCCACTTTACTTTCAACCTGATTTAAGTAGTCATGTGTCTCCAAAACTAGAAACAGATTATATTAAACGTGCATCGGGCTTGAAAAATTGAAATCTTAGGAATTTTATGATTATCTTATGGCAGCCCTGCAACAAACATGATTATTCATCAATGTCACTGAATAAAGATGGCAGTTTTATGAATCTTGTATGAAAGTAATACAGAAAGCTCTTTTATGACCTTAATTTCTGCTTACTTTCATCTTGCTTTAATCAATAAAATGTTTAGCTTGTTTAAGCAGCAAAATGCCAAGTATATACACATGTATATATGTGATTTACAGGTTTGGCCATTAATTAGATTGAAAAACAGTTTCCCCTTGGCCATTAATCCATTACCCCATAAATATGGCTTTTTACGCCTTTAATTTACTCAAGCCCTACAGAAAATAATTCCAATTTATACAGTTTTGAATATGCATCATAAGAAATATTTTCTTTATTCTAGCAGGTTGTAGCTTAAAGCAGGCTGAAAATTAACAAGCAGAATGCGCCTTAAGGAACATTCTGCTTTACTTTCAACCTGCTTTGAGTGGTCACCTATCTTATATACTAGAAACACTGGCTATGGGGTAAAGGGTTAAATCATAAAAGTACAGTAAACCCACTATTTGAAGTAGCATGATCTATATATGAGCTTTCTGCATTATGCATCCATACATGTCTATATTTATCCAATAAAAGTTTCCTTGATTCTAATTGATTGCTCAACAGGTGACTGACTTAATACAGAATGAGAACAATGCAGAAAACTCCTAAAGGAGCTTTCTGCATTAAAGCTATGGCATTAAGCAACAACCAATGTTAAAGACCAAAACCTGTCTACATTTTACTAGTAATTTAATACAAAAATGAATTTTTTACAGTTCCCTTCAGATACCATGGACCAGGGGCCCTTTCATAAAACTTGTACGACAAAAATGGTAGTAAGTCAAAACTTTTAAATAGATTTAACTTCTGATTCCCTATCTAATCATGTCTTGTGAAATCTCTTTGGAATCGTCTTTTCAAGACAATTCCAAAGAGACGTCACAAGACAGATTAGATGGAGAAATAAATAAAATTAATTGAGACCCTATGACAATATTTGTCGTGTGGAGTTTTATAAAACGACCCTAGAGTAATTACAAATAATAGTGTGCTCTGATCTAAACACATCCTTTATGTAAATTATTCAAAATATCTCATCAGAATGGTGGTAACATAAGCCTACTTCTACCATGAACAAAGTGTGAATAGTGGTTTTGAATATACAATTGGAAAGGATAAATAATTATGTGACATTTATTAAGGTATCTTAGCTGTCAATGATTACATTTGTCAGTATCAAATTTCAATGTACTGGTACAAAATAGCACAGAATTTCTTTACTCTGCAACTCTTCTTCTTCTGTTTTTCATTTTCAACACTGGGTCTGGGTGTGACCGTGTCTGCTAAAAAAAAAATCTGCAAATTTATGTTAGTCAATTTTTTAAAGTTTTGACTGAAGCCTCTAAAATATGTCACCTGTCCCTTAAACAATAAATTAGCCCACTTTTAGTGGTCCGAATAATGAGGTTTCATTATACAGTGGAGAATCTGTTATTCTTTCCCGTTTAAACGCAAACGTACGCAAACGCAAAGCACTAAAACGTAGAAAAGAACAACTTTTGGACAATTCTGATAATTCTTGTTTATCTTGGTGGAAAACAGTTTGGAGCCTGATCAGACGCCGGGTTACCCGGCGTCTGATCTGGCTCCAAACTGTTTGCACTGCAAATAATAGTTTTAGCGTAAACGCGTTTATTGGGAAAGAATAACAGATTCTCCACTGTACTAGTGTCAATTAGTTGGGATCTTGCAATGTCTACTTTAGTTGCCTATGGTGGCAAAAGAGTTCTTCTTTTTCTCCATTCTTCTTCTTTTTAAAACAAACTGATGCTTTCGTCATTTTTTAATAATTTGAAAAACAATTGAATCTTTCTTATGGTACATGTGCATGTTCATGGCTGTATAAATTGGAACGGTTTTCTTCAATTGAGAAATAAAATGCACTAAAGGTGCTGCTATTTGGGAGAGGGTAAAAATTTGTAATTAAATGTCCATGTATTTACAGTGTTAGTACAGCTAAACCTACATAACTCGAAATCACATAAGTCTAACTTACATTTATCTAAAAGTAACAATGTGGCTAAATCAGGTTTTAACACTGCAATACAGTACAACCTCTCTATTACGACACTAAACTGTGTCAAATATATGTCGTTTAAGACAGATGACTGCTTAAAGCAATGTGAAAGTGAAACAGAAAGCTCCTACAGGATCTTTCTGTTACACTTTCACATTGCTTTAAGCTGCCACCTGTCTTTTAAACAGACAATTAGCCTTCTTTTTAGTGGTCGTAATAGAGAGGTTCTACTGTATAGTATAAGTAACGTTCTCGGACCGAGACTAAAGTGAGCTCAAATTATCAACATTTAACTAATTGAATATTTAGTTCAATCTAAGTTAGCTCGAATTATCAATGTTCCACCAAAGGTACTTGAAACATTAAAGGAAAATTATTCTTTAACTCTTTCCTCCCTGAAACTTCAAATGGAAAATTCCAGTTTCGATTTTTGTCTAGTCCATTTCTGGCTTTTAAGAGTTGTTTTTGTCAATTTTGGCATTACTGACAAACAGTGAAGACCCTGATCAGAGGGCTCCTTTCGGAGCCCTCTGATCTGGGCCTTCACTGTTTGCACAGGACAAGTGTATTATTCACATGTACACTGTTTGAAATGACGCCTATATGTGGGACTAGGGTTCAAATCGTTAATGTGTCAAGTACCTGTGGTTTCAACTGTATTTACCTTCTCAATACTTTTGTCCTTTGAAGCGTCCGTGTCATGACTACTGGCTCCCTCTGTGAGCTCTTCTGTTGAGCTGACATCTGTCTTGATCACCCTGTCAGTAGGTCCGCCCTCATGGGCGCAGTCTAAAATTGAAACAAGTGAACCACTATCTTCATTTAACCTCTTTATGGATATATGTGCAAATCAACCAAAATAGCCAATCTTGATTATGATTATACCTAGTAGATCTACATACAGTGTCCCTTTCTACAACGGCACCCAATGGGAGACACATATTGAAAGTGTTGTTCGAAGGGAGTCGTAAAAGAGATGGAAAATTAAGACTTGGCTTACATTTGCAATCAGCTTAAATCTAGATCAGACGCCGCGTAACGCGGCGTCTGATATGGATTCAAGCTGTCTGTCAATCGTCGATATATATTTTCTTTCAAAATGTCCACTAATATGTACCTTTTAGAAAATCAGCAGACGGCAATTTTAAGCAAACGATATTGTTGCAGTAAAGGCGTAAGAAATAATTGTCATGTTTAAGGAACAGCGGCAAAGGTCTTTGTGAGGAGGGAGTCGTTGTTGGGAGGGTCGTTGTAGAGAGGGTCGTTGTAGGGAGGGAGCACTGTACGAGTCAATGAATAAATCTTTTAACCTTTCATTGCCTTACCTCGAGTACAATGATTATCTGCGAACACCTTGGATCATAAGGCAGCATCTGATCATGGGTTAAACTGTTTGGCACTCATTTTAATATTTCAAGTTGAAGATCTCAAAGTCAAATCTTATACCTAGATAATTTACATTTTGATTAATAAAAAAGATCATCACTGTTAAAACGTGGTAGATGACATGAGAAGGGGATAGAACGGTTTCCACGGCTCAGACTCAACTCAAACGCCTATGCTCAAATCTAACCAATCAAATGCTTGAGAACAAACTCAGACTCAACTCAAACGTCTAGGCTCAATCTGACCAGTCAGATGCTTCAGAACGAACTCAGACTCAACTCAAACACTTTATAAGCACTGGACCAGACGCCGCAATATAATTTTCTCTGATGTGCACAAGTACTTGACACATAGATCAAGATCTATAACAAAAAAAAATACTAGACTTTTTTTTTGGGGGGGGGGGGGGGGTTATAGATCTAAGTCTATGTGTCAAGTACCTGTGCTGATGTGCAAATGTTAGTCAACATACTCTTAGCACGATAAGGGTTAAAGCTACTGTAGCTTTAGGAATAGAAACTCTGTAAAGAAGATTATTCCCATTTTAAAGTGCATCAGAAATAGTGTTGCCAGTCCTGACGGTCACTACTTTTAACATTTGAATTTCTAACATTTATTTCCAAAACAGGGTGGGTGTGTGACTTCTCATCTGAATCCAAACTGCATGCAATCAATAGTAAAACGTAACGTCGATAACATGCAAATGACTGATCGTGAACTTCATTTTGATATGTAGTATCATTAATTCATTATATCTTATTTATAAAGTTATGTCATTGATATGTCTCATCCGGGTAATTTACGCCTACTCACTTTCACAACGCGCGTTGATGTATTTATTTATTTTTTATAATTTACATATTATCCCCTTCACTGCCTTACCCCGAGTACACTTGGTATTTGCAAACAGTTTGGATCCTGATCAGACGCCGCGTAACGCGGCGTCTGATCAGGATACAAACTGTTTGACATTCATTTCAATATTTCTTAAGTCAAAATCGCTAAAATTTTATTTTGAGAAATAAAAGCAGACGACAATTGTTAAAACTTGATGACGTCACGGCAGTGAAAGGGTTAAGGGTGTTTTCCATTCAGAACCTGTCGCTGCGGATACCCTATACTAGCTATCTATTTACCTATGCATATTTTGTACATAACGACGTAAAAGCGTAGAATGAAATACCTGCCTATAAAAAAGTATACGATGACGCAATCTCTGTCCCATTTCTATTTAGTAGTATATTTTGTAATTTACTTGAGATTCGAAACTCTTTTTTGTCACGCTCAAAAAGGTTTATCTTTATTGATCATTAATTTTAACTAGGTTAGCACTCCTTAAAATGGTGAGTTGACGAGATATTACAATCTTGTCTTGATTTTGACCAGTCTTTAACCCCTTCACTGTCATGACATCATAAAAAAGTTTTTTAAAAAATCGTCTGCTTTTATTTCTCTCTTTTTTTTTTAGCTATTCCGACTTATAAATGAAGTTTTGAAATGAGTTGCAAACAGATTGGATCCTGACCAGACGCCGCTTGACGCGGCGTCTGATCTGGGTCCAAAATGTTTGCAAATAACAATTGCACTTTAGATAAGGCAGTAAAAAGGACCCCATGGCAAGGCAGTAAAGGGGTTAAACTAAATCTGTAAAGGTCGCTAAATAATGATCGTTCAAAAGATGAATTGCAACCATTGATGTTGTTTGAAAATGGTACTGACAGTATCAATCAGGATTAAAGTAAAGTAGAAAGGAGTTTTCTGCTGTATAAGCACCGGCCATTTTCTTTGAAACACTCCCTTTGCAATAGCGGTTGTGTAAGGTTACATGTAAGGGTGTCTGTAAGTGTTTAAATCTCTCGTAATAGATCTAGATACGGGTTAAAAAGTTGTTGCCGATCAGACCCTTATGCATGGATAGAACAGAACAGAGCTCGGTGCCGTAATTATTAATAGACTTGGATCACCTAATACAACGTTACATAGCAGACGGTATGCAAACGTCGTAAGATGCGTTCATGCGTGGCATAACGACTGATTTCTGTAATTACGAGTCGCTAATTATCCTATCGAAATACATGCCTATATGTATATTATATGCATGATTTACAAACCAAACAGAAATAATGTTAGTAATATTAATCATTTTGCATGGTACGTGATGACAATGTTTTGAAAATTAATACCAACAATTTGATACAGATACTATTATGATAACATATAACTCAACTTCTTAATTTACCTACCAATAATCAGGTAACTTCATAAGGCTACAGGGGTTAAATGAAATATTCTAATTCTGAGAAATACTGCATATTACATAAATTGAAGACGAAAACTGCCAATCATTCTAAAGGTTAACTGATGGTTACATGTATCATTGATTTCCAAGAACGTTTGGCTATTACCCATAATACATCCTGCAGTAAAAAGCGTCTGCTTTGCAAAACAAAAAGTCAATTGAAGATTTATACATTCTAATCATAGAGACTTAAAACGAGTATCAAACAGTTTGGATCCAGATCAAAATTTCGCTTTAGCGGCGTCTGGTCTTAATCAAAACTGTTATCAAATACCAGTCAAATCGCGATCGGCAGAATAAGGCTTGATGTTTGCTCTATAAAGGTAACTTTACATATTCCACTCGTCCATCAACAAATGAGAATACACTATCAATTAAAAACGATCCCGGTGCACGTTTTATGAAAAGTCGTACGATAAAAATGGTCGTAAGTCATATTCTAAAATTCTCAAAAGTTATTTGTTTCTTCATCTAATCCTGTCTGTGACATATCTTTGGAATCGTCTTGAAGACAGGATCAGATGGAGAAATCAGAAGTAAGCTGTATTTTAAAGTTTTGACTTTTTTGTCGTACGACGTTTCATAAAACGGACCCCAGAGAAACGTTGGGTTCTAACTTCTGATCAGATACCGAACTGTTTTACAACTGTTGTGACATTCTTGTCAAAATGCCTGACAACTTTCATTCGGCAAAATTTGGCGACGGCAGTTTTTTAAACATACATTTATGTAACATAGTCAGAATTAAAGCTAGTATTAGCCACTATTGGCGTCTCATTCACTAAATATGCAGTACTTTCATCAACCTGATCAGTGGAATACCTGTTACTGATCCAGAAGCGAAGCATGTTTAAGAGGTGTTTTTTATTTTAATAATCTATGTTTTATATTAATATATATACTGCTATTTTCTAATATTTCGACCACTAAGGGCCTTTTTCAAAGAAAAAGGCCCTTAGTGGTCGAAATATTAGAAAAGAGCAGTATATATATTAATATTAATTTAATTCCCTATCTGGAATATTGAAAAAAATATTGTGAATCTATGTTTTATGCAAGTATGGAGGGTGGTGGTCGCGGTTGACCATGATTAAATGTATCATGAAGACTTGACTCTCTGATCAAATCTATTAAATAATACTGCTATGAAAGGTTTGATTTCTCCACACTGTAAATCCCGGACAGACACACTTACAGACGGACGACCAACTCCTGGCAAGGCGACCACAGTGTGACCCCCAATGCATGTTGTAAACAACACTATATACCCCACAATAATTGAAAACTACATCACCCATTTCAACTGATATAACCTTTACATTGAGAGATGAGCGAGTAATATACTGATTGACATATTGATAACAAAACAATTTATACAGTATCTGATTCACAGTGATGAACATGTCATTTCCTCGTTTGAAGCGTAAATACCCTTTTACTCTCAATGACGCCATAAAGCGCATTTGCAAACACACAGTCGAACTTCGATATCTCGTACTCGCTTAACTCGAACTATCCGATAGTTCGACACATGAACTGCTTTATTTCATGTTCGGTTCAGTCGAACATACCCGTATTTCAAAGTTAAAACGAGGCTTAGCGTCGTTTTAACTTTGAAATATGGATATGTTCGACATAACCGAGTTTGAGACATCGAAGTTCGACTGTATTTGCTAACACTGTTTGCCACTCATTTGAAACTGTCTGAAATCTAACTTTGAAACGATATTGCAGACAACAATATTGAAGTAGGCAACACGATGGTGATGAAAGGGTAAAATGCTCACAATAAATTTGACGATGAAATGGTTAAGCATGAAAATTATGCCATGATACGTATGTCTAAATGGCAATATAAATGTTTATGGTTTATAAACTCTGATAGGCAAGCCGTTTGGAGCCTGATCAGATAACGAATATACTGTCTTTAAACTCACTAATTATGCATTTTAGTTCTAATACAGTAAAACCTCTCTATTACCACCACTCAATTTTGTTAATTATTTGGCGTTTTGCAACAGGTGACTGCTTAAAGTAAGGTGACGGTTAAACAGAAAGCTCCTTTAGGAGCTTTCTGTTTTACTGTCACCTTCCTTTAAGCTGTCACCTGTCCTTTATACAACCAATTAGCATACATTTCAGTGTCCGTAATAGAGAGGTTTTACTGTTTTTAGTTTGTGAAACACATATCGTCAAATAACTGAAAGTAGTTAAATGTGACCAGATTATCTTTTTCTCCAATATGTCTACGAAAGGAAAATGTCAAGCATGCAATAAATAAAAGGGACACATACAAACACGATGGCCACGATAAGACGCTGCACAAGATTGTGTCTCATCTTGGTCTCCGTTTTTTGCAATACATATACTATAAATACATTTTACAATGTGGGAAATATTCATTGTGTCTTTAAAATAACTCTATAAATAATAATTGACATTTCTTACAAGAACAATGGACGATCCCAGTGACAACAGCTAGGTCATAGATCAATTATGTCACATCGTACACAATAAGCTATGCTGCAAACCATTATATAATGTATGCATATATTGCAGAAGCTATAAACCCTGATCAGGAGTTCTCTGATCAGAGTGTTTAACGTTGATTTTGTTCGAAATAGTTTCTAGAACCAATAATAAAATCAACGTAAACTATGTTTTTCCAAGAGTGGAAAAGTCCGGTTGACAATTCAGCAAAGCAAGGGTTAAAAACCTTGTTCTCACGCAGCCCAAACAACATTTTAAGTGTATCAGCTTTTTCACGAAATGTCAAAGCATAACTTGAACATGACGCAAACGACAACCTTTAAATCTAGTACTCTCCTGGCTCTCTGACTGAGATTTTCAGTAGTGAATATTGTTATTTTAACACAAACAGGAAATTATTCGTAGCTTTGTATAGTATGTCCATCTCAGTTCTGTTTGAGATGTTTAATACGAAGTAATGACAGTTTAAAACTGGTCTTAAAACACAGCATGGTAGAGAGGGTTTAGTGCATTACTTTTGACATTTTCATGTTTGAAGATCAGCAAATATAGGCCAGTACGTTCTTTGAACAAGTGTATCATGTGTGTAAATAGGCAGTGACAGTATAATAAAGAAGTATCTAGATGTTGTATACAGAAACATTTCTCTATCACGACCACTATTTGTGTGTAAATTATTATGTGTTTAAGACAGGTGACTACTTAAAGCAATGTGACAGCAAAACAGAAAGATATTTCAGGAACTTTTTGTTTTACTGTCACCTTGCTTTAATATATCACCTGTCTTTTATACAAACAGTTGGCATTCTTTTGAGTGGTCGTAATAGAGAGCCTTTACTGTAGTAAATAAAACAAAACAGGTGTCTGTATAACCTTTTGAAAGTTAGCAAATTCTCACCAATAGCTAAATCGGTATAACATGAGACTGGGCAATGAATTATGTCCGAAGTACATTGTCATAAAATATATTCCACTCATATTTTTAATCCTGACCAGACGTTAATGTATCCAGCGTCTGATTAGGAGAACAAATTTGGCAAATGAAGGTCATATCGTCCTGAGCATTTTATGTCTATAATGAGGAACTGGCGCGACTGAAAAAAAAAAACACCGTGTTTTCAAATCGTTTTCCACATTAGTTTCATTCTGCAGTTTTATGAGTCATTCCTTCCCATTAACACATTAAACCCTAATGACGAGTATAGTCGTCCTGTACAAACAGTGCACGCGTTTATACTATATTTTGTCATATGCAAACAGTGTAGACCCTGACAGAGGCTCCAATGTTTTGGCCATTTTTGCCAATATATTGCAGAAACAACTCAAAATGTCATAAATGGAGTTGACTTAATTGAAGCAGTAGTTACAGGTATACAAATACCAGTTTCAGGGGTCAGAGAGTTAACGCTAAGCATGTACAGTGGAGAATCTGTTATTCTTTCCCAATAAACGCGTTTACGCTAATACTATTATTTGCAGTGCAAACAGTTTGGAGCCAGATCAGACGCCGGGTAACCCGGCGTCTGATCAGGCTCCAAACTGTTTGCCACCAAGATAAACAAGAATTATCAGAATTGTCCAAAAGTTTTTCTTTTCTACGTTTTAGTGCTTTGCGTTTGCGTACGTTTGCGTTTAAACGGGAAAGAATAACAGATTCTCCACTGTACATGTATATGAGCCTTGTCATGACAAAACCCGCCTTATTGCATTGCAACTTTGAACAGACTAAGCACCGTTGACATCCCAGACTCTGTATCTGAGTTTGGTCTACACTGCCAAATACTACATAAAATGCTTTAAGATGAAAGTGGGTGTCAAACAGTGTAGATCAAGACCAGCCGCCGCGTCTTTGACGTTTGAAATGCAATAAAGCAAGGTTTCTCATGGCACGGCTCAATTATGCCTTTGGAAAGACGATGTAAACTAACATGTCTATCATTAACGACGTTTTACAAAATACGCTTAATAAATCGTTGAGATACAGGATCATTTCCACGTTGAGTACATGTACTAAAGATGACATGGGTTGAAATGAGTAAAAAGACTCCTGGTTGGGTTTTTACTTTGGGAAATTTGTTTTGTTTAAAATATGTAAGGTCGTATGAAAACATTAGAGGACCGTCAGTTTAATACAAACAAAGCAATATTATCACGAACTAACTTCCCCGGGTATTGATCGAATCAATAACTTAAAGGTATTTTTGTAATCTGTGTAGACCCAGATCTACCGCTAGGTACTCGTTAGAGTTTGTTGTCCTCTTCCGTTGCAAACAGTGGAGTCCCTGGTCAGACGGCGCATTTCAAAGTGTTAGAAAAGCTAAATAGCTTGAACAGATTATTTGTAGTTGACATAACCTTTCAAAATATACTCGTTTGTGAGTAGTATAAATGACAGGTTGCACTTTTTTTAAAAAACCGCACAAACCCTTTTAGTTCCTTCTTGACAGGACGGTGTTGCAAACAGTTTGTATCTAGGTGTCTGGTCTGGATTCTGAACTGTTTGACACACTCGTCTTTCAGATTCTGACTTCGATTTATAAATGCAAATATATCTTAAGTTGACGAACTTTGCAGAGGACATTTTCAAAGCAGGCAACACCACGCCAGGAGAAATGCTGTTGAGCGAGTGTTTCATCATCATCACAAAAAACAGGCCACAAAACGACCAACCAAACAATTTGTAGAAACTACATAAAGTTGTTTTTATTTTGCGTTTTATTCAATTACAAGGTAACCGTACCTGTTCATAAATCACGTGATACCTCTTACGATACCAACACGTGTCGTCTGTCTTGCACTTGCCGTCTGCATAGCGCATGTCGCGTGCTTTTAATGATTTATTGTCTGCTTGGGATTGAAAACTGCAATTACGGTCGTATATAGGCGTATTCCGTTTGGATTCTACTCCTATCCTACGTTATATTGCAGTACATGCACGTACATGTATATAGATTTCGGGTATTTACACATTTTTGTCAATGAATGATTATTCTGAGATGAAAAAGGGGTGAAATATAAGCCATTATGAAATGTTTCACTTTAACCATTATCCTACTTATCACAACTTAACTGGTATTATTTAAAAACAGATTGGATCCAAATCAGACGCCACGTAACGCAACCTCTGATTTGGATCCAAATTGTGAACTCTTCTCTCTAGGTTTCTTTCCTTAAAAATGTACAAATCTAAATTTAACAATTTTTGTAGACGACAATTTCAAAGCAGACAATATTACGGCATGATAATGGTTAAAATTTAACAGTGACGTAACTGAGTATATATATTCACTGCAAACAATGTAGATACAGATCAGAGTGCTCCTGGATTAACCTGATCAGAGTCTGCACTGCTGTCTTACTGTCAAATAATTTTGGGATATCCCTCCAGAGAAATTAAACAAGTCATTTATCAGATAATGGAAGAGTCGATTTGAAAATTCGGCTTTGCAAGGGTGAACCCTTATCATGATGAGTTGTCGTCTGCTTGAAATATACCGTCTGTGAAAATAAATAAAAAATAGTTTGAAGCATTTCAAACTGACGAAATGTTGGCGATGAGTGGCAAACAGTTTTGATCCAGATCAGACGCCGCGTAACGCGGCGTCTGATCTGGATCAAAACTGTTTGAAATTGTTAGTCAAGCCGCGCTTAGCATGATAAGGGTTAAAGGAAGATTAGAACAGATTTATCAGCTTTCGAAAACGTAAATAATTGGTTGAAAGACACCCATTTAAATATCTTTCAAACTGCTACGAAACACATTTGTAAAGTCGAGGCATATTATTATATCACCTGATTTCAAAACAGAATTTTGAAATAGTTAACCTTTTTCCCGCTGTAAACATCACTATCATAGAAGATTTATTCTCAAATCAAATGTGTTTTTACTTGACTGAAAACATATTCGTACATGTGTTAAATGGTTTGGATCCAGATCAGACGGTTGTGAACACAAGTTTGATCTTGATCTCAACTGTTTGCTAACGCAAGTTTATTTTCTTTCATCACTTGAGAGTCTGGTTGATAACTTCACAGTGTGTATATGAATAAAGCTTTGAAGTTTTAATTGAATCTTCGCTAATACGCAAACTTAATTTCAAAGCATTATGTTAAAAGGGGGATTTCATTGATCTAGATGTAATGTAGGACAAAGGAAGTTGTATAGGTCCCTTATAGTATGCTTTAACCATTAGTGTGCTAAGGGATGTTTTGATTGTATTTACAACCAGTTTTGATCCAGGTCAAGCTCAATGTATGATTGGGTTCCAAACACACTTAATTCACGTTTCTCTACTCACTGAAACATGAATATGAGAAAATGTAAAAACGTTTGACAGATACCCTAGCGTCACATAAAAAGGGACCTATGCAAAAAAATGTATGCATGTACTCTGATCAGTCTACACTGTTGTTAATAGGAGTTTCAATATAAAACAAAGCGAATATGAATATTTAGACCAGGCATCCCTTACATAAAAATAGACTAGTCTAATATTTAAACATGGAAGAATCCACTTGGTGCAAATGGGTTAACCCATTCCCAGTCTGGATATCGTCTAGTTATAACATTACCATCTGTCCTTATTTCTCTACTTTGATTTCAGACATTTTGAGTAATTAAACATCAATTTTAGTGCCAAACAAGTAGCATGGATCATACTCATACGCCCTATAATTCGGCTCGAGATCAGGACCAAACTGATTGCAAAACTCAGTGCACTCGAGTTATGACAAAGTCAGTGAGCATATTACAGTGGAGAAAACGTTATTCTTTGCCGTTTTAAAAACGCAAACGAAAGGCAAACGCAAAACACTAAAACGTAGAAAAGGACAACATTTTGACAATTCTGACAATTCGTCTTGGTGGCAAACAGTTTAAAGCCTGATCAGACGCCGGGTTGTCCGGTGTCTAATCTGGCCTTAAACTGTTTGCAATGGAAATAATAGTTTTCTCAACTGTAAAGCAGGCCATACTTCAGCTTAAATGTTTAAGATTAGTTTCTGTCGATTTGACTCAATCTATTTGGGGAAATGCATACATGTACAACATGTATAAACAAATATCCTCGTTTATTCCTTTCCATGATAACCGCGAGTTGACAAATATTGGTCAACATATAATTATCCAGACCAGACGCCTAGTTACGCTGCGTCTGATCTGGATCCAGACGAAATAGTGACTATGCAGCAATTACAGTGCAACACAGCAACACAAAACGAGAGACACAGATCGTGTTTATTGTTCGGAGGGAGTTGTTTAAGGAGGGAAAATTAATACCTTTAAAGAGCTGAGTACAGCTTAATTGACATTTGAAAACAGCTTTATCCAGATCAGACGCCGCAAGACCTGGCAAATATTTGCATACCGATTTGATCCAGATCAGACGCCGCGTAACACAAGCTGTTTGCTGTTTGCCACTCGTCATTATTTTTCTTTAAATCAAAATGTCCAATATGAGAAAAACATTAGACGACAGTTTTAAGCAGATTATATTGCAGCAGTGAAAGCGTTCAATATAAGTGTCTTAAAATTATCTTGTTTGGGGAACAGCAGCAAGCGTTTTTGTAAGGAGGGAATCGTAGTTCGGAGTGCCGTTCAGGGAGGGAGCACTGTATTTGCACAGACCATGGTTATTGTATGCCTATGCCAGAAATACAACAGTATCTCTCACATGGAAACCATTTTAAATCAAACCACTTTGCTTAGTCAAAAACAGTTCGAACCATTGTTTTGTGGATTTACATTTTCCTCTCAATGTTGTTTAATATTAACATTACCGAATGCAATATTTGCTCAACAGAAAGTACGTAAGAAACAGAAAGAATATTTTCCTACGTTAAACTAACATCTGCATTAATAGCTGGTGTTGAACCCCGATCCCTTTACACAGACAAACGCTAATCAAGTAGATGTCGAACATCTTAAGAACAACAGTTAAACCTCTCTATTACGACCACTAAGTTATGTTAATTATTAGATGTGTAAGACAGGCGAGTGTTTAAGGCTAAAAGTAAAAGTAAAACAGAAAACTGGAAAGGAGCTATCTGTTCTGCGTTCACCTTGCTAAAAGCTATTACCTGTTTTAATGCAGTCAATTTGCATTCTTTTTAGGGTCGTAATAGAACAGAATAGAACAGAACAGAACATATTTTATTTTGACTTATACATACAGTATTTCGTCAATGCTCACAAACAACATGTAAACTATGTAAATAGACAGGAACAGGAATAGAGAGGGTTTACTGCATATAAAATCTGAGCGTGATTTATTAATCACAGTGCTATTGAACCAACTCTGTACGATGCCGACTGTCTCAGTCGTCTTTTTCGATACTGAATCTTGAAAAGGGTTTCCTTTAACTGAAATCGGAGCGTAATATTACGAACGAAAGTAAGACATTAATGAGGAAAGGTGTGCATCCTGATCAGACGCCATAACACATCTTGTATAATCTGAAGCAAAATACATGTAGTTCGAATAAGACTGTCAAGTAAAGCCAAATACGAGTTCAAAACAAGTCATTCGCCTTCCTTATCTGTAAACAACATGGGCAGCTAAACTACGTTCCAAAACATTCATCAGACCTGTTGAACTCATTAGTTTGACCAGTGTTTATCTTAGTAACATAATTAGGTTCCATTTTGGATCTTTTAGTTACCAAAACATGACCCAGTCTATTTGGGATTCACGGTAGTTTGATAAATACTGGCCTGAATTAACAAACAATGTAGACCCAGATCAGAGGGCTTCTATAGGAGCCCTCTGATCTTGGTCTACACTGTTTGCATAAGTTATGAGTATATTTCAAACAGGTCCTTGGTGTTGAAAGAGTTAGTTATAGTGCCAGAATACACCTAACCTCATACAGTATGTACATGAAACATTATGTCTATTGCAATTATAGTTTGTAACCAGACCAAATACTGAGATACCTGGCGTCTGACCAGGCTCCAAACTGTTTTTGCACCCGGATATAAATTATCGTCAATATTTTTCAATATACAGCGCTCCCTCTCTACAAAGACACCCAACACGAGACACAAAAATGGTGTGCGTTGGTCGGAGGGAGTCGTTACAGGGAGGGAAAATGGCTTACATTTGCAAACAGCTTGACTCCAGATCAGACGCCACGTAACGCGGCGTCTGATCTGGATTCAAGCTGTTTGTCACTCAAAAATTAAGGGTTTTTTATGTCAAAATGTCCATTACGTAACTTTGAGAAAAACAGCAGAAGACACTTTTAAGCAGCCGTAAATAGGTTGGGCATAATTGTCCTGTTTAGGGACTACGACAAAGAGTCGTTGTAAGGAGGGAGCCGTTGTTAGGAGGGCCGTTGTAGGCACAGGGCCCCGACACGATTGCGTTTTGAGAGAAAAAAATCGTCAGAAGGTACATATAGAGTCTCTATATATACCTTTTGACAATTTTTTCTCTCAAAAATAAATCGTGCCGGGTCCCTGTGGTTGTAGGGAGATATCACTGTATTTTCATTTTCAGCATTTTGTTGTTTTTGCACTTGCGGGAAAGACTACATGTAAGATGTGTTCCACTGAAGCAGATGACAGTTCAGGACATATCAAGGTAACACACAAGATAACGAACATTAGATGACTAATTATAGAGCACATTAACACATGTACAGGTCAGATAGCGTACATAACGTACCAATGAACTAGATCACTACAGTAATGTTATTTCCTCAGTACCACCACTAAACTGTGTGAAGTATTATATGTTTAAGACAGATGGTAGCTTAAAGCAAGGTGACAGTAAAACAGAAAGCACCTTGCTTTAAGCTCTCTCCTGTCTTTTATACACTCAATTAGCCTTCTGTTTAGTGGTTGTAAATGAGAGGCTTTACTGTTATATTACATGTATCGCCTGTTTAAACAATAACATTGTCTACTGTACATAGCTTTTTGCATCAAACAGTCCTCTGATCAGAGTCTGTATTGCAGAGTCTGCGAATTATGTCAAACAGAGATATCTCTTTAATACATTCAGTGTTACATTCGCTTATCCCGACTGCAATAGTTTATTTGCGTTTATAGTCTGGATCTTGATTAGTTGCCTCGTTACGGCTGATTAGGGCCGAAACTGTTTTGACATACATATGATATTATAACAGACAATTAATCTAACTTTAAAATTAGACGACAATTAAAGCAGATGACGCCATGGCAATGAAGGTGTTAACCTGCTATCTATCATGGGTTCGTGGTGCAAGGAATGATTTCTCTTGACGTTTGATCTATAGGTGGTACAGGCATTTGTGGCATTTCTAAGAGAAGGGAAGCTCAGTTCAGTTTAAAGAAATATGGAAGCATAAATGTTGACCAATTAAACATGTCTAAAGTTTTCTCTTGCATGTTTCCATTAAAACGTATGCTGGGATTACTCCTGAAATTGTGCCCCGATTCTCCTGAATATTTACGACATTAGTTTCCGTTTGTTATTGTGGCTACATAACGAGGGCTTGGTGCAAAACTATTGTAACCCCCTCACAATTGTGAGGGAGTTAAAATAGTTTTGCACCAAGCCCACGATATGTAACTGTCGATACAATAACGAGACCATGACACCTACAGCGATTGGTTCGGGCGTGGGAAGAACTCTCTGAGGGTTCTCTGATTCTCTAACCCTTATCATGCTGAAGTGTCGTCTGCTTAAATATATCTTCTGCGAAACAATATTAGCCAAGTCACGTTTAGCACATGCCTAGCTCTTCCAAAAACTTGCTGGTACGTGTGCTTTAAACCTTTCCCCCACAGAAGCGCCTTTTATCGCAGTTACTTTCCCGCGTAGATATAAATTTGAACATGCTTCTACCTTGTTGTGAAAGAGCAATAAGAAAAAGAAAAGAGAAATTAAAAGAGTATTTCTGCTTAAGTTTCAGCCTGCTTTAGAAACAAGCTATGGGGAAAGGGTTAAAATAAACCCCGTCTTTTTATCTCAACACTGGATTAGTTGTTGTCACAACTGATGGTTTGTTTAGGACAGACGGTTTTTAACTTTTTATACATTTGAAACACCTACTTATCCAGCACTACGGAATAAAATAACTCTGTCCATAATATTATTATTATATTCAGTACCCCGCTTTTTAACCCACTTTGTCTCAACCTTTAAACATGTAAAACCTCTCTATTAAGACCACTATAACGAAGGCTTATTTATTGTATAAAAGTCAAGGGACAGCTTAAAGCAAGTTGACATTTAAACAGAAAGCTCCTTAAGGAGCTTTCTGTTTAACTGTCATCTTGCTTTAAGCAGTCACGTGTCTTTTACATCTAAAAGTGTTCACAATCTATTGGTCTTAATAGAGAGATTTACCTTGTATTTGCTATTAAACTCGCTATCACAATGTACATGTACTCTCATGAATCATAAACAATACCTGACATAACCACCACTGCCTACCTGTCTACCCGTCTGTTTGTCCGCCTTTCTTGCGTTCATTTATTTATGTGTTCGTTTTTTTTATTTGAACATTTTGTATCCCCTTTGCTTATCTCTTATAAAACAATTTGGGTCCAGATTAGACACCGCGTCACGTTCAACTTTTTTTACAATTAAAAAAAACAACATTTAAACTAATTTCGATATTTTCGCTGACGACATATTTGAAGCAGACGACAAATCAGCATGATAAGGTTAAAATGGTATATCTCGTATGTTAGTGTTATGGTTTAGCTACAATGTTAATCGTGCATGTTGCCTTGTACATGTATCAGACTAGTATTTAACCCTTATACCCTAAATACTTCATACAGGCTGTTCCACATTTCAACATGACCAGCGTATATTCATGTTAGGGCTGTATTTATTGAAATATTTCAGAAAATGAAAGTATAACAAACAGTATAGACCCTGAGCAAAATATTCTTTATTTACATGTAGTTCCTTCAAAGGCGGCTACACTGTTTGAAAACTATACATAATTATATATTGTACACGTACTGGACTCCGGCATAGAAAAGGTAAGGGTCGGACAGGATTAGATATCGACGTGTTTATTATGTACATTTTGGTATATATTCAAATGTTCAAGCCCGAAGAACGCCTTGAGCGATAGCTTTAAATACACAACTGTTTTGCTGTTATCCTACATGCCTTTGGAGCAAATAGCAATAAAGCCAAGAGTGGTTTCGTGCAGCCATGATCGCCTATAAGAAAAACTCACTGACCCTAGTGACGAGTTTTCTCATTCTTTACAAACAGTGTACCTATTGTGATGAGTATACTTGTCATGTGCAAACAGCAAAGAACAAGATCAGAGGGCTCCAAACGGAGCTCTTTGGTCTGGATATGCTCTGTTTGTCATTTTACAATATATTTTTATGAAATGCAGGGACTCGTCTAAACCTTTATCACCACCAACGAAAACACCGACGCCGACGTTGACACTGGGCTGACTAAGTCCTAAGAACTCTCATTCTTCTAATATGCGAGCAAAAAGCGTATGCCTACTGCAAAATGTTTGTATACCATTAATTAATATGAATGTTTCAGAGCACCAGATAAGGGTAGTTTTTCAAAAACTAAAATCTTTATTTCTGAATTAAACCCTATGGTGTCACTACTCATTAGAATCGTCTCGAAGAGACGATTCTAATGAGTAGTAACACCATAGGATTTGGTGCTAAAAAGAGTGATATATTGTTGAAAAAACTACCTCTTATCTGGAGCCCTGTGTTTGCATGAAAGTTTTAGAAATTGTAAACAAAGTATCATTTCCTTACGTTGCAAACATTATACTATACTTTTAACTCTTCAAGTCTTGTCCTGTCAAGTTTTATCGTTTGCTTTAACTCTGGTACCGCCAAAAATGTCTGCATCGGCAGTGTCGTCTGCAATGATTGGCCAATATTTTAAATTCAGATTAAGGTCTGTTTTGATAGAAGAAATGTCAATACGAGTATCAAACAGTTTTTATCTTTACGCGGCGCCTGATCAGGGTCTAAACTGTTTGCAAAATCGCCTTTTAGCGCCGTTGGCAGTGCCAGAGATAAATAAACGACATTTGCAATTGGAAACATGTATGAAACGATTTACAATCACCAAAAAAAACAAGCACTGTTAAAAAGACATTTAGTTTCATATCTCCTATCTTATGTTGTGTTTAACCTTTAGAAATATTAATATGTTACTTCCTTAGGCTTACTCTGAATAAAATGGTTATTTGCGATCAGTTTGGACCATGGACGGCCATGCTACGCGGCGTCTGACATGCTTGACACTTATTTTAAGATTATCTTAAAGGGACTCGCAACCGGATGGTGTTCTTGTCAAAAATGAAATAAAATACTCAAATAAAAGCAAATTTGTGGCATTATTTGGCTTCTGACATTAAAAAAATATGATCAGTCCAAAAACGTCTCAAGAATCGTCACCGAATCTTAGTTTTTTAGATATTTTCCATCGTTTTTCCATAGCGTTAGCTAACGGTATAGTTGTTGTTGTTGCTTCTCTACACGGGGTCAGACATAAACCCGAGCCGAATAATGTTCTATTAATAGCTATCATTGAAGTACGTTAATTCGCTACCATATATATAGAGAGCGTCCGTAGCCGAGGGCGTAAAGGCGATGCCTCATTTTTCATTTTTGTCTCCGCATGGATGGTCACGGGTTCGAATCCCACCAGAGCCTCTTCTTTTTTCTTTTTTTTGGAAATGCATTTTTTAACAGAATTTATTATCATAAACTAAATTTTACCCATTTATATAAGCATTTGACATATATTTACAAATTACTATTGTTAATGCTTGATCCGGTTGCGAGCCTCTTTAAATTTAAATTTGGAAAATTAAATCAGTCTTTTCTTTTCCAATATGGCTGCAGGGCTGCCATTTCTCCGGATTTTCCCTAAATCTTCGGATTTTTTTCTAGTACATGGTAGCTTAAAGGGACTCGCAACCGGATGGTGTACTTGTCAAAATAAAATAAAATACTCAAATAAAAGCAAATTTGTGGCATTATTTGGCTTCTGACATTAAAAAAATATGATCAGTCCAAAAAAAGTCTCAAGAATCGTCACCGAATCTTAGATTTTTAGATTTTTTCCATCGTTTTTCTATACCGACTAGTTGACGGTATAGTTGTTGTTGTTGCTTCTCTACACGGGCTCAGACATAAACCCGAGCCGACTTGTGAAGTTGTATGCACTTTCGATCGCTACACATTGAAATACGTTAATCCGAGATAAACGGATAGTTTCGTGGTCCATTGGTCTAAGCGGTTTCCCCTATTTTGCCTTCTGTCCGCCAATGCCGGGCCCCGGGTTCGAATCCCACCAGAGACCAATATTTTTTTTTATTGAAATACATTTTTTTAAACAGAATTTCTTATCCTAAACTAATTCTTTACCATTTATATAAGCGTTTGACACATATTTACAAATTACTATTTTTAATGCACCATCTGGTTGCGAGTCGCTTTAAAGCAGGCTGAAAGTAAAGCAGAATGCGCCTTGAGGCGCATTCTGCTTTACTTCCGACCTGCTTTATGCAGCCACGTGTCAAAAAACTAGAAACAGGCTATTGGGTAAAAGAACGATTCGTAAAATCACACTTGAAAAAATGCAAATTTGGAAATCTTAGGAGGTTTCATGTCAACTATTTGAACTTACGGCAGCCCTGTGGCTAAAATAAAAATGTCCATTACAAACGGCTTGGAGACGGAGGGAGTAGACGTCGAGTATATAGGCGTCTAAATAAGGCTCCAGACTCTTTTCTACTCAATATTTGACAAAACGGTTAACAGTATCAATAACCTTTACTTTTCTACGATGTTTTGCATTTTGTTTGACTTTAGTTTGACTTAAACTAAATAAGATTAGAAGTATGTATTCGCCACAAGTGGCCCAGTATGCACGAATCTGAATGACAGTAAGTATTAGACCACGCAGTGTCGATTGTTGACGTACAGTGTCGCGGCGTCTCATCTGGGTCAACATGTTTATTTATGTCATATTTGTGTACTCTGTGCACACATGTGATCTCACATAGCTTTTATCCAGTGGTCCTCTGTTATAGATGGATGAAATGCTCGGCAATGCCAGCAATGAAGCGGCTCCCAGTGATGAGAACACTTGTCCTATACGTATACATGTAGTGTAGACCAAGATCTGAAGGTTCCTACATGAATCATCTGAACAGGGTCTTCACATTTTGTCAGTTTGCAATATATTGTAAATTATAGCCCGAAATATTCAAAAGTGAACTACGTAGTTACATGTATCATTAGACACTGTGATCGTCTATTTGAAATAGCATGAGTCAATGGGTTAATCCGTATTTTAACCAAAAGCTAACTTAAACTGACAATAACCTGTGTATTCACCAATAATGCTAAACTATAATTCAACCCTGCTATTTCGTCCACTAAAAAGAAAATGCATTGTTCTTATTTGTTTAAACACATGTGCCACCTTTTAATAGTATAAAAATTAAATAAAGAAAAATCCTACGGAACTCATTGATTTAGTTTCAAATTGTTTTGAGCTTCTTTTTCAAAGCTCGCAATGACGGGTATCTCTGTAGGTGGTTTTATATTTTACAAAGATGAGCAGCCCACATATTCAGGGCTGCCATAAGTTCACATAAAAAATCCTAAGATTTCAAAATTTGCATTTTTCAAGTGCAATTTTACGAATCGTACCTTTACCCCATAGCCTTTTTCTTGTTTTGTTGACATGCGACCACTTACAGCAGGCTGTAAGTAAAGCAGAATGCGCCTTAGGGTGCATTCTGCTTTACTTTCAGCCTGCTTTAAGCTACCATGTACTGGGGAAAATCCGGAGATTTAGGAAAAATCCGGAGAAATGGCAGCCCTGCATATTTATCAGTAATGCCGTTACGACCGTTCAATAAACAGTCGGAACTCGATACTTCGAACTCGTTTCAATCGATCGTACTTCATTAATTGAATTTCCATAAGACGATCTTGCTTAGCTTGAACATACCCGTTATTCAAAGTTAAAACGTGGCTAAGCCCATTTTAATTTTGAAAAATATGGGCATGTTCGAACTAACGCGAGTTCAAATTATCGAATTTCGACGGTAATAGACCTTTTCGATTTTTAAGGTATGTAGGTAGCTTCTTCAAGTAAAATGCCAGTAAAATAGAACATTCCTATAATAAAAGAGCTTTCTGTTATACTTTCATCCTGCGTGTAGCTGTCAGTCATCTTTTACGTCATTTGTAATAAACGGGATTTAATGTATAAAAATTCATGACATATCATGCTAGCGTTCCTTTTGAAATGTTTTTTTCAAACTGTTGTTATTGAATATTAACAGGATTTATTAACCAGCATATGGTTTATGAATAAAGATGAAGTATTAGATCTAATGGTCGAGAATTAACATGAAGTAAATACTCCCAAAAGGCAAGTATTGCTCTCCTTCTACAGATTGATAGAAAACATAAGGGTTTCTTTACGTGATTTCTGTTTTACTTTTTACACCAAGTGAATGCTGGCGACGAATACACGCATCATTGAAACCAGTGTCAATCCTGGTCAAAGGACTCCTTAATAAGCCCAAAAGTACCCGACACGACAGATTTTCAAAACATTTGTGACCAAAGGTATCTATATAGACGTCTCTAAAACTCGATAATATTATTACATGTAAATATATATACCTTTTGTCACAAATATTTTAGAAACTATTTCGTGTCGCGTCCCTTAGAATTAAACCTCTGACCAGGATCATTTTGCAATACCAATGTACAATAAAACACCCTGAATAGTCAAAAACACCAACTAGAATAAATTGGAAACTGGAATTGTTCATTTTGAATTTTCAATGATCAATAAGTTCAAGCAGCTACATCTTAAAAGCACTGAAAACAAATACAGTCGAAACTCGATAATTAGTTATAACATGACACAGCCACGTTTTGATTTGGAAATCTTGAAGAAAAAAAATTGTGACGGGTATGTTCGACTTAAGCGAAATCGACTTATCGAAATTCAACTTATGAAATACTGGTACGATTTAAGCGAGTTCGAAGTATCGAGTTCCGACTGTATTTTGAATGGTCGTAAATTTGTAATAACTCCTTCAATGCATGTAAATGTATAGTGGGGAAGACGTTTTTTGTATGCCTCGACATCTGTAGTGATTGTCCTGTCCGTATGCCCGTTATGAAATTAACTAGATTTTACCGTTTCGTCTATCGTCACCATCGCTTACTCAAATACAGTTGTTGCATTTGACCATTCTCAATCCACCAATATCACCTAACCTTGATTTTAACCTTGGCCAAATTTAGACTTAAGAATATTGTAAATAAGCTATTTCTTGGTTAGTTTCTTCTAGCGTTAAGCATAGCTGACAATGCTTTAATACTCATACAGTTGGTGCCTTGGACCATTACAAATCCATCCCTTTTACCAAACCTTGATGTTGACCTTTACCTAACTTGGACTTAAAGTATTTTAAATGGGCAGGGATATTTCTTGGTTAACTAGATGTTACTGTTGTGTCTAGGGCGAACACTACTGACTATACAAATGCTTTGGTACTTATACAGTTGTTGCTTTGTACCATTACCAATTCAGCTATAGATCACAACTAGGCCTCAATTTGACCTTCACCTAATTTGGTCTTAGAAAATATTCAGAATATGTTGTCAAGGGTGCCACCGGAGACATGAGCGTTTGTTGAATGCAGTTTTGTTTCCAAATAAACTTGTAACCGCTCATACGTATAAATATATGTATATCCTTTGCAAACAGTTTGAGCCAGGTCATAACTCTTAATAGCAATGATTTCCATGACGTCATCTGCTCTAAACAATTGTCGTCTGCTTTCATTTCTTAAATTCAAAGTTAAGGTCAACTGAGTTTAGTAGTATCGTTATGAATGTCAAACAGTTTGAATAGCAAGTCGTTAATTAACTTTTGCAACAGGGCTCCAGATAAGTAGAGTGTTCAAAACCTTAAATCTTTATTTCTGCATTAAACCCTATGGTGTCACTACTTATTAGTAACACCATAGGATTTGGTACTGAAATGAGTGAGAAACTGTTGGATTTGTTTGGAAATCTCCCTCTTATCTGGAGCCCTGGGATATATTCTAAACTGTTTGCAAAATAAGCACTGTACTCGGATAAGGCATCGAAGAAGTTAATTCCATGTTCGATTTTGTGACAAAAGAAAATAAGAAAACAAACATTACAGGACTTGCAGCCTGCTGAAGTAAGAATTCAACACCGTTTAACATTATAGACCAAATTCTAACACTTCGTCACCTCTGAATCTCTCTTCAGATCGTCATACTATCATGTTACAATAAATGGCATTTAATGACATTGACTTTATGCTGTTAATCATTTTCAACCACGAGATAACACGCCGAGTAAATCAAGCAATTTCAATTTTGGAATACAGATCATACACGAGTAACTAGCCGTTTGATCTGAATCTAAATTAGATAACACTAGCATATAGGTTTCCTTGGTAACAAAACACATACAAATTGCTTTAAACTTTTTTGCAGACGATGACTGTCGGAAACAGACGATATTGTACCAATGTAAGGATATACATACTCAATCTTCGTATGGGACAAATCGCTATATCACAGCTATAAAGAGTTCAAAGTGTAAACAATGCGACAAGGAAAACTTAAATAAATTAAACAGTGTACAACGTTAAGTCAACATTAACAAGTCATACGATATATATAGTTTACTTTATTTCCAATAAATTTCCCTATAAAATACGGCGACAAAATTGTACCAAACTTTTGAAATGACTGTAAAACTTTAAATTTAATCAGTCGGTCACGCTTAATTGTCAGCGCCTGCACTTTAAAGGTAATTTCAAATCAGTTATTTGATAGGTGTGTACCTTTGCAGTGGTATTTTCCGCTCGGTCGATCATCCTGTAAAGCACGTGGGTCTTCAGAGTGACCTGAAGTGGCACCCTTTTTGGTCCCCGGCAGTCTTCTTGGGGATACCTCAACGGCGATTACCGTTAGAATTAATAATTTAATCCACACACACATTATCTTGTTCTTTTCAGGGGTTACGCAAGGACGTTAAAATCCAAGAACACGATCCTGTTTAATTCATTATGTTTTATGTTTAAACTTCACGACTAAATTGGACTGTTGCGTCGTCAAACTCACACGAGGGGCGACCATTATGTACCAGCTAGCATATTTTACCTCTTTCCCGCGATAATATCGTCTGCAAATTTCTATATATATTCATAAATCTACAGTCGAAACTCGATAATTCGGACTCGCTTTAGTTAGAACATACCCATATTTCAAAGTTAAAACGTGGCTAAGCCACGTTTTAACTTTGAAATACGGGTATGTTTGACTCAAACGAGATCAATTTATCGACATTAAACATACGAAACACCGGTAAGGTCGATTTAAGCGAGTTCGAATGATCGGGGTTCGACTTTAATCTTTCTTATTTCAACTGAATGAACATTACTATATTGCAATGTGCCAAACATTTTGGATCGTGATCAGACGCTGAGGTATTCACCAATGGCAGTAAAAGAGCGAAAGGGCATCTGTGTTTGGTTAGTTAATTCGGCCAACAATTTAGCAATATTATCGACAAATATTTTAATCACATGACCGCAATGTTTATTTTACAGAGTTTGTTTTGAAAAATGTTTTCTCTACATAATCATGAGTCAATATCTAATAATACTGCACCCCCCCCCCCCCGCCATTACAAAAATGGATATCAGCAAACAGTATAGACCAAGAAAAGCGCCACAGTACGGGTCTTTTCAATGGAGCCTACGAGGTTTGCGCTTTCATATCAAAATATCATATTTCTAATTATATGTATATAAAAAGGTCACATGAGTCTTTGTCTATAAATAATGGCATATTGTGTGTTAAAGGGAGGTAAACAGATTACTCATATGTATGCAGTAAACCACTCTTAAACAGTCCATTCCCTAATCAGTCGGATACGGTAGCAGCGCCTAGCTAAGACACACATTGCATAACAACAGACTGGTAGCTAAACAACTCAATAGAATTGCTTCACCACCAGCTATATAATATACACTGGATGTCCTAACACTCCGAACTGACCAGGGGATTTTGCATCTTTACCAATTATAGTCATTATGTAGGCTCCCTGTTATAGGATTTTACCTAACATATGCTATATACATATTTTTACATACGAGAGTTGATGTATCTATAGGATACGCAGTGAATGGCATATTGTATGTTAAAGGGAGGTAATCAGATTACTCATATGTATGCAGTAAACCACTCTTAAACAGTCCATTCCCTAATCAGTCGGATACGGCAGCAGCGCCTAGCTAAGACACACATTGCATAACAACAGACTGGTAGCTAAACAACTCAATAGAATTGCTTCACCACCAGCTATATAATATACACTGGATGTCCTAACACTCCGAACTGACCAGGGGAATTTGCATCTTTACCAATTATAGTCATTATGTAGGCTCCCTGTTATGGGATTTTACCTAACATATGCTATATACATATTTTTACATACGAGAGTTGATGTATCTATAGGATACGCAGTGAATATATAATGTCTATATACCAAATGTCAACATATCTGATATCGAATTCTTCCAGGAAAAATAAAGCATGCGGTTTGATTGGTTGGTTTCACATCCTGTTTACCTTTAACTGTTAAAATGGCGTAAGCATTACAATTGTCGTCCGTTTATTAATATTCAAATTCAAAGTGAAGGCAATGGACTGACGAAACATCCAGAACATGGGTGTTAAGCATTTACATGGTGCCTGGTCAGAACTCAGATTGTTGGTAATGTCAGAAGCCGCAATTGGCAGCGAAACAGTTATTGATTAACCCTGTTCTTGTCATGGTGTCATCTTGTTCAATTGTCGTCTGCTATTATTACTCAGTTTTAAATTGCTGGTAAATTGACTTTTAAGTAATATATGTATCGTAACGAGTGACAAACATTTTGGGTTCTGGTCAGACGCCGCGTTATGCGGGGTCAGGCAGTGAAGGGGTGCACTGTGTTTCGGAAGGAGCACTGTATACTTCATATATAATGCAGAAGACCTTAAATATTCCGTTAAACGCAAACGAAGCGCAAAAGCAGAGTGAACATTTTGACAATCCTGGGTTTTTTCAGTTTCAAACAGTTTTAAGCCTGATAAGACGCCGGGTAACCTGACGTATGTCGTGGCTCAAAACTAACTGTTTGCAATTGAAATACTACAGTTCATGTAGCGCCAACGCGTTTATTTGGACAGAATAGGATAGTGTTCATTGTACATTGTATATTGTTCCTGGTTAAATCGATACAAAATTTAGCAACCTTATCGCGGACGAATAGTTTAACCACTTTACCGCAATCTTTATTTAACAGAGTTTGTTTTGAAAAAAGTTTTTTAATTCATGACTTATGACTGAACCTAATTAAAAGTTTCGCCTATTATCTGAATTCTTCGCGCGGACTCGTGATCTAATGCTAATTTACTGTTGTGGTCCAAGAGACTCGGAAGCCGAATCACTCGGCGTCTCAATTGGATCTGAAAAATTTGGTACAGTGGAACGGACGTAATTCCTTCCCGTTTAAACGAAAACAAACGCAATAAATTAAAATAAATAAAATAACTTTTTGACAATATTGAGTTGCAAACAATATGTTATATAGAGTGAGTTGAGTCCGAGCTCGTTCTCTAGCATTTTATTGGTCAGATGCTTGAGAACGAGCTCAAACTGATCTCAAACTCTTTTTAACCTTGGACCAAGATTAGACGCTGAGTGAAAGTCTGGTCAGGATCCAAACTGTTTGTGAAATTGGCTGTAGCTGCATATGCTGGTAAAAGAGTGAAATAATAGTTAGAGATTTAGTTGAGTTGAGATTCACAAATGTTTAAAGAATTGGCAACCGTTTGTGAATCACAGTGATTGGATTATTTCGTTGCTGAAATATCGCTTCTTAGAATGTGGCGGCTGCTCTCATTGCTTAAAGATAGCTTTTAGAGATTTAATCGAACCAATCAAAGCAAGTGCCTAAACGTTTTGCTTGACCAGACGCCGAGTTACTCGGATTTAGATCTGGATCCAAACTGCTTGCAACTGTTAGCAAAGTCGTGACCAGTACGACATGTCCAGGGTAAATCCTTTCTGCCACCAAACTGTCAGCTGCTATAAGAATGTACCCTGCTATATAGCTTTCCTATTTAATTCTAAGACACTTTCACTTAATTATCTAAACACGTCTCAAAGTGTTCGAACCTGAATTGAAAGCAAGTTATTTATGAAGCGTCTGATCTGGATCTAAACTGCTTGCGATACCTAGAGTTTTGTGGCATACGGCAGTGACTGAAGGGCAAATTCATAAGTATGCTTGACAAGCGATAAAACTGTTGTTGATCGGACTTAACCCCTCCACTTCCATGATGTCATCTGCTTTAAACAATTGTCGTCTGCTTTTACTTTTCAAATTTAAATTTTAGGTATTTTGACTGAAGAAATATAGAAATGAGTGTCAAACAGTTTGGATCCTGATCAGACGCCGCGTTACGCGGCGTCTGATCAGGTTCCAAACTGTTTGAAAAATTAGCATGGTACTCAGGATAGGATAGTGAAAGGTTTGAATTCGACTTCATAAAATTGAATAAGTGGATTACAGTTAACCCGTATTATGCCCAGCTTGACGCTACTTGCGTTTGAAAAAATGTATTTGGTATCCCCGTCAGGAGTAATTTTTTGCCTGATCTGGATACACAACATCTATACGCTTTAATTTAGTTTCCTCAATTAAAAGTATAAAAAGTAAATGTAAAGCAAGAACGATGCACATATAAATCGACAAAAGTGTAGACACCGATTTTAAAGCAGGCTGAGTGTTAGATATTTTATGTAATCTGTTTTTTGTACAGCAAAGAATGCAGATCTGATTGGATTAAGCTCTTTAAAACCCATTTGTGCCCACGATCCCATATATGGGACATGTGCAAACAGTGTAGACTCTGATCAGACGCCGCATAATGCGGCGTCTGATCAGAGTCTACACTGTTTGCTGATAGGAATTTCAATATAAAACAAAATGAAAATGAAAATTTTGACAAGGCATCTCTTTGATAAAAAATGGACAAATCCAATATATAAACAACACCCAATGGGACACAAAGACGGCGTGTGTTGTTTGTAGTGAGATGTTATAGGGAGGGAAAAAATCTTTAGAGTGTTGAGCACGGTTTCGTTTACATTTACAAACAGCTTTAACGTATATAACGCGGCATCTGATCTGTATTCAAACTTTGTCACTTGTCTTTAGGTTTCTTCTGTCAAAATGTATATTATGTAACTTTGAGAAAAAAACAGCAGACGGCAATTTTAGGCAGACTATATCGAAGCATTGTAAGGGTTAGACATTATTGTCTTAGTTTGGGTTTTTTTCTCCACAAGTTAACTCTGTCATCGCCACCGTCTGTTTCAAGCCTCTCAAAGCCAAATATCGTCTGTATTGAGACTGTTGTATGCAATACTTTTTAATGTTAGATTTAGGAAAATCTCAGATTATTTTAAAGAAATGTCGATACGAGTGTCAAACATTTTGGATCCTGATCAGACGCCGCATTATGCAGTGTGTGGCCAGGAATCTATGTAATATACAGTAGCCTTTTTGGCACTAAAATAACAATAAAACCAATAAACATGTAGAGTAAACCCCTTTATTACGACCACTAAAACGAAGGCTAAAAGACAGGAGACAGCTTAAATCAAGGTGACAGTAAAACAGAAAGCTCCAGGAGCTTTCTGTTTTACTGTCACCTTGCTTTAAGCAGTCACCTGTCGTAAACACCTTATAATTAACAATATAGTGGTCGTATAGAGAGGTTCTACTGTACATGTAGAATCTACTACGGTTCTGAAGCAATCAATTAACTCTTTCAATACCACGGACATGTTTAAAATATACACATTACATTTGTAAACAGTGTATACAATTATGTATATAGTTTAAGACATATATATAATTATAGTTTAGATGCACACTTTGGGACTTTAACCCTTTCCCCAATAGAAGCGCCTTTTAGCGCATTTAATTTATTCATCCGCTGAAGAAAATAGTTCCAATTTAATCAGTTATGAAGATATATTATAGTGAATATTATTCATATTCTAGCACATTATAGCTTAAAGCAGGCTAAAAGAAAAGCAGAATGTGCCTTAAGGCACATTCTGCTTTACTTTCAATCTGCTTTAAGAAGTCACCGATCTTCAGTACTAGAACTAGACTATCAGGTAAAGGGTTAACTGTACATGCACATGTAAATACTATTGGAGAGTAGCGACTATCTCATTCCCTGCTTTGAAGTTTGAGGTCAACATTTACAGTCTAAGAAGACTCCTGATCTACAGAAAGAAGAAGAAGAAACCCAACTCAGAAGACTCCTATGTGAGCCCTCTGATTTAGGTCTACATTGTTTGTTAATTTAGGCCAGTGTTTATTTAAACTAAACAGAATTCCAAGTAGACTGGTCCATGTTTTTGTAACTAACACATTCCACAAGGAAACGTAATAACCAACAAGAGTTACTTAGTGTTGAAAAAAAGAGTTAAAAAGCAGGTAAAGGTTATCCCCTTTGCTTTTCTAACTTAGTATTTACAAACAATTTGGCTCAAGACAAGACACCGTGCAATGAAGCGTCTGCATGATCTGGGGCCCGTTTTACTAATCAACTTACGCAAATTATTTGCGTAAGTCAATTTTTTTTTATCACTTGCCACAAACAGCAAATAGCAAATATTAGCTGTTTACAAACGTTTATGATCGAAAAATAAGAGTGAAACGATTTTGACTTACGCAAAAATTTTGCGTAAGTAGTTTAGTAAAACGGGCCCCAGGACCCAAACTGGTTGACCATTACGTTTGAATTTCGCAAATAGCTTTAAATCTTTAAAATCTAAATATAGAAACTATTGCAGACGACAAATGTGAAGCAGACGATATTGCAGCAGGCGAGTAATTAATAGTCAAATCGCTAAGGTCACAGAATCACCTGATGTTTGACCTTAATGTAAATAGGCAATCCTTTTGAATAACTAGCTCGTTCAGTGTCGCAAGCTCAATAAAGTAGTGAAGAAAGTATTTGACAAATTCCCTTTCTCGGAAGGTCTTGAACAACCTGCTCAGAAGATGACTCAGGATCAAGCAGGCCTAGGATCTGGACCACAACTGTCTGATATAGGTTTACGTGGGACACTAGTAGCATAGTGACAGTAACACGCCCACGCTAACCCCTTTATTGCAATTCTATCATCGCCTTGAGAATTGTAATCTGCTTATATTTTCCAGATTTAGACATTTTAAGCCATTTTGCCGCACTGAGAAAAAATAACGTAAGTGTCGATGATCAGACGCAATTTTCCACAGCGTCTGATCAGGATCAGGATCTAAACGTTGTACACGTACAGAGTCGGAGCAAGATAGCGAAGGGGCAAATCATTTATAATGTCTAATATTATTTTCTGGCATATTGTTTGGATTCAGATCAAGCGCCCAATAAATCAGCATCTGATCAGGATCCCTTATAGTGTGACACCTATGGGCCAGTTTGATCAATTTTTTAACACTACTAATCTAATAAAATATGGCAACCGAATTTTTTAAGCAGACGATATTTATGATTTTATTATCGTAAGAAAGTGTGTTCATTCATAGTTGTCAAGTTACGTCAAGGCCAAACGTTTTGAGCGATGATGATATGTCATTTGCTTAAACCCTTTAACTGCAAATTAAACGCCTGTTTTAATCCTTTCGCAACCTAAATATCGTCTGCTCAAATTTGTCACGTGCATATTATGCAAATTTCAAGGTTCGTACAATAAAAGCACTATTTTAGCAACATGATGATGATATATTTACAGCAGAAGACACGACTTAACTCAACAAAATAAAAACAAATCTTAACCACAGGAAATGAGAGTTTCAAAACAAGATTTGAAGTTGATGATGTTATCTTGAAACTTGTACAGAAGATATTTATCATAGAAATAAATTATGACATCTTTTGAAAAGACATTTTACATATTTAAACATTATCTGAACATAGTCTACTTGATGATGCAATATAGTGCAGACCTCTGAAACGAAGCAACGGATGCTTAGGCAAGCGTTCAAACTTTGCGGTCTCCGAACTTATTTGTTCATTTTATCAAGTTTTCAACAAAGAGCGACTTCACTTGGAACCATAGTTCGAACCTTTATCCAGGCAAAATTACGACAGGCGCATGCGCATTAAGGTCGGCAAAGGAACATCGTTTGTTGGACCAATGAAAACTGAGAATGGTCCGTCTGCGATTAGGTTCATAGGTCAAATGACGTCACTTTAGTCGAACCAACCGGACTATAGGTCCAGGTGAAGTCGCTCAAAGATGCCTGGGTCCAAGGTTATAAAGCGTTTGAGTTGAGTCTGATATCGTTCTCAAGAATTTGATTGGTCAGATATGAGCAAAAGCTCAAATCTGACCAATCATGTTCTTGAGAACGATCTCAGACTCAGTTCAAACGTTTCAGTCATGTATAACTTAGGAATCTGGAAACTCCTAAAGACTGGCGACATCTGAACTCTTTCTTCACCTTAACCCTTTTCCCCATAGAAGCGACTTTTAGCGTATTTAGATTATTCCTCCGCTGAAGAAAATAGTTCCAGTTTATACCCTCATGAACATTTACCATTATAAATATTTTATATAGCCTAGCAGATATTAGCTTAAAGCTGGCTGAAAGTAAAGCAGAATGTGCCTTAAGGCACATTCTGCTTTACTTTCAACCTGCTTTAAGTGGCCACCTGTCTTCAAAACTTTAAACAGGCTATGAGGTAAAGGGTTAAACCGAGTAGGCATACAATGATTGTTTGCAAACAATTAATTCATCTAAAATTTAAATTTGATAAAATATAACGGACAACAATGGTTTATTTAAAGCAGACGACATCCTGGCAGTGAATGGGGTAATGTAGAACAGTAATATTACAGAAAGCTTCTCGTGTGACTTTCTCATGTAGGCTTGTCATCTATAGCAGCTTAATGCAGGAAAATGAATATCTATTTATATTGTTTTACATTAGAATGATTAATGGGTTAACCACGCTATCTAGAATTTACACTAGAATTACCCACGCATTAATTTTACCCACGACTGCAACATATTGAATGCATATGACAAAGTTACTATTTCGACGAGAGAAAAAATCGAAATAATCTATAAAGATGCTGGGAGAAGATCATGAACTGCAGATACTGACTCGCAATAAGTTATTCGTGTCATAATTAAATCCTACAGAATATATACTTTTATTTGCTGTTTTACGAGATTAGTTCAAAACTTTATGAACGCCCCACTGTTAAACAAACTTGCACTTCGCACGTAGGGGCCCATTCAAAGCTACAACACGTGATTCGCCCAGCCTGATCATACCATACATAGCTCTGAATAGATAAACACCGGGCTTTTACTTTTGAATGAGGTGTACAGTTAGTCCTGTGTTAACTCATTATCCCATAGCCAATTTCTAATATTCAAAATAAGTGATCACTTAAAGCAGGTTGAAAGTAAAGCAGAATGTGCCTTAAGGCACATTCTGCTTTACTTTCAGCCTGCTTTAAGCTATAATCTGCTAGAATATAGGAAACATATCTTATAATACTTATTCATGACTTTTTAAATTGAAATTATTATCTTCAGTGGAAGAACAAATAAAATGCGTAAAATGGCGTATTTATTGGGTAATGGGTTAAACGACCACCCAAAATGTAGGCCCACAATCAAACTGCAAATCACGGAGACCGCTTAACCCATTACTCCATAAAACGCCTATGATATAGTCCTCCACAAAGGAAAATATATGCACTTATACCGTCATGACTATGCAGTAAAGGAAAAAGTTTCTATATTCTATTAGGTGATAGCTTAAAGCAGACTGAAAGTAACGCAGAATGCGCCTTAAGACGTATGTAAAGGATGTATAATGTAAAGGATTAATCAATGTGTATCGCGGCTTGATACAAAATAAAAAAAAGTAGAAAGCTCATAACGGAGATTTCTGCTAAACATTCGTCTTGAATCAAGCAGCTGTATGTATTTATCCTGCTTATTCGTAGTCTGATATTTAGCAGCCACTTAAAATGTACAGAACTATGAGTAAAGATAATGACTTAATACAACATTTTATCATAAACAGCGCTCCCTCTCTACAACGACACCCAATGGAAGACCAAACATATGTGCATTGTTCGGAGGGAGTGGTAATAGGGAGGGAAATTGGTTTACATTTGTAAACAGCTTGAATCCAGATCAGACGCCGCGCCACGCGGCGTCTGATCTGGATTCAAGCTGTTTGTCACTCGTCATTAAGTTTTTTTGTCAAAATGTTCAATATGTAACTTTGAGAAAAACAGCAGACGACAACTTTAAGCAGACGATATTACAGCAGTAAATCGTTGTACATATTTGTCCTGTTTAGGGAACTGCGGCAAGGCTCGTTGTAAGGAGGGAGTCGTTGTTGGGAGGGCCGTTGAAGGGAGGGAACGTTGTACTTATTTTGTCAAGACTCCTAAAACTGAACCCTTTCGGAACAAGATTGAAAGTTCTATGAAAAGAGGCATCCGGCGTACAGATGTTTAAGCAGTTTTTCAAAAAAAGTTTCAGTTGGCTGTTGTTTAAGATAGAAGCTTTCTAGAATACTGCTGTCCTGCGATAAACAGTGACATGTTCTACGAGCTATGCCGGGTTACCTTTTGTTGAAGGATTTGTTAGCCAATAGCTAACATGTTTAGGACCGAGACATTTGTTAGATTTATTTTCACGGAGGTTAGACTCTATTGCGGAAGTTCATGTTACTCATTTGCCCCTTAAACTTGTAATGGAAAATTCAACTTCAAATTCAGTCTCGTCCATTTTTTACAAATAAGGGTTGTTTTAACAATAAATGAAAAACATACAAACAGCGTATATCCAGGGTTTACACGATTTGCATAATGGGGAAAGTGTACTCTTCGCGCGTACAATAAATTGCAAACATACCCTGATCAGAGGGTTCATTTAGCAGTCCTCAAATCTGGGTCTACGTTGTTCGCATTGGATGTGTACTCCTTACAAGTACGCTGTTTATGGCTGGGCTAGGTTCAGAGAACTACAAATCCCTAAGCCATTCGCCGCTTTGGGCTCGAATCCTAATCATGCTGGCTTGCTGTAGGTTGGTAGTTGGCGGTTTAGATACAAGCATCGCGTTTATGTTGGAAGCTTACAATTATACGAATGTTTCAAATACCGGTATACAGTGGAGAAAATGTTATTCTTTCCCCGTTTAAACGAAACGAAACGCAAACACAAAGCACTAAAACGCAGAAAAGTGCAACTTTTGGACATTTCTGATACTTCATGCTTATCGTGGTGGCAAACAGTTTGGAGCCTGATCAGACGCCGGGTTACCCGGCGTCTGATCTGGCTCCAAACTGTTTGCAATAGAAATAATAGTTTTAGCGTAAACGCGTTTATTGGGAAAGAATAACGTATTATCCACTGTAAGACTGTATTTAAACATAATCATTATGTTGTTATCAAACTCGACGTGGCTCTGTGGGAAAGAATAACGCCATTTCTACTGTATAGCCGAGTTGAGTATTTAGACTTTACTGTAGTGACTCATTTCGAAATTTCAGATCACGCGTTTGTTAACTACAGAGGAGAATATGTTATTCTTTCCCAATAAACGCGTTTACGCTAAAACTATTATTTGCAGTGCAAACAGTTTGGAGCCAGATCAGACGCCGGGTAGCCCGGCGTCTGATCAGGCTCCAAACTGTTTGCCACCAAGATAAACATGAAATATCAGAATTGTCCAAAAGTTGTTCTTTTCTACGTTTTAGTGCTTTGCGTTTGCGTACGTTTGCGTTTAAACGGGAAAGAATAACAGATTCTCCACTGTATGCAACTGTGCTAAAAATACAATTTTCTTAATTTCTTCGTCAGGATCCAAACTGTTTGCACAGATAATCATAAACGCCGCTAGCGTGCAAAGTTAATATGCCACACAGTACCGTCTGCTTGAACTAATCGTAACCGAGTATCATATCTAAATTTAAACTAATTCAAGAAACAAAAAATGTCAAACAGTTTGTATCCTGATCTGACACCAAACGATTCGGCGTTAATTCTTAATCAAAATTGTTTGCATTTGTCACTTGGGCTAAGATACAAACACAATGTGTGTTAGTTTTATGACTTGCTAAATGCCTTAACCCGTAAATATAGGTTTCTAAATTGACATAATGATGGATCGTCCGTAATATGGCGGGATGCAGAGTCAACAACCTGTGTCCATGTGTCTGCGTCAAAGGGAACAAGTCAGGGCTGCCATAAGTTGATCATAAAAATCCTAAGATTTCAAATTTTCAGACGCAATTTTTACTAATCGTACCTTTACCCCATAGTATGTTTCTTGTTTTGAAGACACATGACTGCTTAAAACAGGTTGAAAGTAAAGCAGAAGGCGCATTCTGCTTTACAATCAGCCTGTTTTAAGCTACGATCTGCTAGGATAAACATCCGAATACTTAGGAAAAATCCGGAGAAATGGCAGCCCTGACAAGTAAACATCAATTGTAGTAATACTTTTTATACCGTCTGCTTTAAAATTGTCGTCTGCAATATTTGTCAAATTTAGTTTTTTATATAAAAAACCAAACCAAGAAGACAATTGGTCCTATATCGCTCACCTGAGCCAGTGATAAACAGCTAACTCTTTGCATGTTGGGTAATTTTTTCGTCGTCTGCAACAATTGTCGTCTGCTTCTGTTCTAAAATGAGATTTTTTCAAAATTTATTTTAAATCCAGTGTCAGAATGGCAAACAGTTTGGATCCTGATGAGACGTGGCGTCTCATCTGGATCCAAACTGTTTGGCAAAGGTTATGCCTGAGGCAGCTATATCCACCGCTAGCGTGCAGAGTTAATCCTCTCTAATACGGCCACTAAATGATCTTTTTTCGGCAGGTGATTGCTTTAAACGAATTAATTCGAGCTGCCATTCGTCTTAAAACCGCCGCTTAGACTTATTTTCAGTATAGCTTGCTCAAGTAAAATATGTTAATAGAAACAGCCATGTACCCTTTCACTGCAAAGACCGGCAACACACATTTGCAAACAGTTTGGATCCTGATCAGACCCTGCGAAACGGATCCAGACTGTTTGACACTCATTTAAATTATTCTTAAGTCAAAATACCTAAAATTTAAATTTGATAGAATAAAAGAAGAGGACAATTATTTAAAAATGATGACGTCAGGGCAGTGAAGGGGTTAAGAAGAAAGGCTAAGTATAGGAAAGATTGTTCCCGCCGGCCCGCGGAAATCACTGTAAAAATACATTGTACGATCTTGGAAGCGGAATAAAAGATGTTTGTCCGGCACCTAGGTTGATATAACTCAAAATTCATTTGTCCCATTTGGGTTTACTGTATTCCAATAAAGGCCCAGATTAAGGTGGTCCAAGTTCAAATAGCATTCCTTACAGCTAGTTTGACAATCAATGTAAGACATGCAGGTTAAGATCATTAACTCATTCACCACTGAACATGCAAATGCACAATTCCAGTATTAAGTTAGCCCTTGTCCGTTTTTTACTATTTAGCGTCGCCTTTGCAATAAATTGTCAAACGACAAACCCTGTACAGTTAGACCTTTATTTCTCACTAAAGAAAATAACTCCACTTAGTAGAATCAGACTGAAAGTAAAAGCAGATGTACTTTAATACACGTTCTGCTATACTTTCAACTTGCTGTGGCTGGTCACCTGTTTTCAAAAATAGAAACAGGCTATGAGGCAAAGGGTTAACCCATTACCCCATAGCATGTTTCTAGTTTTGAAGATAGATGACCACTTAAAGCAAGTTGAAAGTAACGCAGAATGTGCCTTAAGGCACATACTGCTTTACTTTCAGCCTGCTTTAAGCTAACATCTGCTAGGATATGGAAAATATTTCTTATGTTACATATTTTTGAAGGTATTATTTGGAACTATTTTCTTCAGTGGAGGAATAAATTAACAAGAGACCCAGAGGGTCACATTTCGCTCACCTGAGGACACTGTACCATAGAATCTGACTGGGCAAGACAACATTTTGATATAGCTATGACCCAGGTCCCATAATTTGATCTTGGTAGAGGACCAGAATGCGAAGCTACATGTCAGATATTAATGATCTGGGCCTTACGGTTTAAGAGAAGATTTTTAAAGGTTTTCCTATAAAAACTGGGTGGGTCCAATTTTTGCCCGGGTGTCATAATTTTAACACACTTGGTAGAGAACCACAAGGCAAAGCTATTTGTCAAATATTAAGAATCTGGGCCTTACAGTTTCAGAGTAGAAGATTTTTAAAGGTTTTCCTATATAAGTCTATGTAAAACTGATAAGCCCCAGGGTGGGGCCAAATTTGATCAAGGTTCATAATTTGAACAATCTTGGTAGAGTACCATAGGGCAAAGCTACATGTCAAATATAAATGATCTTGGCCTTACGGTTTCAGAGAAGAAGATTTTTAAAGGTTTTCCTATGAAAAACTAATAGGCCCGAGGGCGTGGCAATTTTTGACCCGGGGTCATAATTTGAACAATCTTGGTAGAGGACCACAAGGCAAAGCTATATGTCAAATATTAAAGATCTAGGCCATACAGTTTGAGAGAAAAAGATTTTCCTATATAAGTCTATGTAAAACTGATAAGCCCCGGGGCAGAGCCAATTTTGACCCAGGGGTTATAATTTGAACAACTTTGGTAGAGGACTATAAGGCAAAGCTACATGTCAAATATAAATGATCTAGGCCTTACAGTTTCAGAGAAGAAGATTTTTAAAGGTTTTCCTATGAAAAACTGATAAGCCCGAGGGCGGGGCCATTTTTGGCCCGGGGTCATAATTTGAATAATCTTGGTAGAGGACCACAAGGCAAAGCTATATGTCAAATATTAAAGATCTGGGCCTTACAGTTTCAGAGAAGAAGATTTTTAAAGGTTTTCCGATATAAGTCTATGTAAAACTGATAAGCCCTGGGGCGGGCCAATTTTGACCAAGGGGTCATAATTTGAACAATCTTGGTAGAGGACCATAGGGCAAAGCTACATGTCAAATATTAATGATCTAGGCCATACAGTTTCTGAGGAGAAGATTTTTAAAGGTTTTCCTAAGAAAAACTGATAAGCCCCAGGGCGGGGCCATTTTTTGCCCCAGGGTCAAACTTTGAACAATCTTGGTAGAAGATCATTAGGTTATGATACATACTAAATATCAAAGGTATGGGCCTTTGGGTTTTTGAGAAGAAGATTTTTTAAGATTTTCTTATGCATTAAAAGTTGTCTGAAAATCTGGTCCCACAGCAAGGGGAATAACTCTAGCCAAAAACTTTGAACAAGATTTCGTTCCCCCATGCCACTGATGCTTCTGACAAAGTTTGGTTGCAATTGGGTCAGTGGTTTCTGAGGAGATGTTGTTTGAAAATGTGAACGTACGACGGTCACCGGACGCCAGACACCGGACGACGGACGGAATGGTATCACAATAGCTCATCCTGAGCCTTTGGCTCAGGTGAGCTAAAAAATGTATACAGACGTATTTATGGGGTAATGGGTTCAGCACAAAATCTGTAAACATTCTCTGTATTACTGTTTTTCTTAATCTTCTCTTTCCCTGTCAAACTTATGACTATTAGCTTTAGGAAAAAAGAAAACACAACAATAAACACTCAATAAATATTCAATGCTTTTTATTTCATTTAAGATAGAAAGTAAACTTCTATTGCTCATAAAAATGGTACTTGACCATGTGACAAAATTCAAGCATACATAATTAAAATCTCCTTATTTTTGTAACTGTTTTCTCAAAATTACATAATGGAAATATTGACAGAAAAAACTTAATGACGAGTTACAAACAGCTTAAATCCAGATCAGACACCACGTTACCAGCGTCTGATCTGGATTTAAGCTGTTTTCAAATGTTAGCCATTTTTCCTCCCTATAAGGACTCCCTCCAAACAATGCACACAATATTTGTCTCCCATTGGGTGTCATTGTAGAGAGGGAGCGCTGTAGTTCCAATTTATACAGTAACAAACAATGTACCGAAAAAAAGATTTTCTATATTCTAGCAGATGGTAGCTTAAAGCAGACTGAAAGTAAAGCAGAATGCACCCTAAGGCACATTCTGCTTTACTTTCAATCTGTTTTAAGTAATCACATGTCTTCAAAACTGAAATAGGGGTCAAGGGTTATCTCTTTTTTCTACAATTGAATTTCTACCTCCCTTAAGTAAAAACAATCCTTATTTCAAACGTTAAAATGTGGCTCAGCCAGGTTTTAACTTTGAAATAGGGATATGTTTTAAGCCAGTTTGAGATATCTTATAAAGTGAGCCTTTTCACAATCTTCCAAGCTGGAATTCACAATATATTCAAATTTCTTACACTGCAAACTTGAAAATAAACCTCTAACTATTGACATGATTTCCATTGATAGGAATTCTAAATGGTAAGACACTATGCTTGAAGTGTGTGCTGTAACTTTAGTTTATTAGTGATTTAAAAGGCCAGGAAGCAGTAGTACCTAAGCCAGAATCTGGAGATAATTTTTATTCAGATATCTAAGAATCCCTGACAGATATCTAAGAATCCCTGAAAGTGTTGAACTTCATATCCAAATCCCATCTTCCTACAGGTCACACATTGCTCATTGCACTACATGTATATACAGTGGAGAATCTGTTATTCTTTCCCGTTTAAACGCAAACATACGCAAACGCAAAGCGCTAAAACGTAGAAAAGAACAACTTTTGGACAATTCTGATAATTCTTGTTTATCTTGGTGGCAAACAGTTTGGAGCCTGATCAGACGCCGGGTTACCCGGCGTCTGATCTGGCTCCAAACTGTTTGCACTGCAAATAATGGTTTTAGCGTAAACGCATTTATTGGGAAAGAATAACAGATTCTCCACTGTACAGTAAACCCCTCTATAACAACCACTAAAGACAAGACTAATAGGTAGTATCAAAACAAATGACTGCTTAAGTCATTACATGTACTACATAGGTACATATTTTTATGCCTTAAACTTATTCCTGCACATAAAAATATAGTTCCATTCTATACAATCATTTATATGCACCATAAGAAATAGTTTCTATATCCTAGCAGATGGTAGCTTAAAGTGGAATGAAAGAATGAGGCACATTCTGCTCTACTTTCAACCTGCTTTGAGTGGTCACCTGTTGTCAAAACTAGAAACAGGTTATGGGATAATTGGTTCAATAAGGATGAAACTAAAGCGGAAAGCTCCTGTACTCAGCTGTTTGTCTGAAACTGTGAAAACTAAACCTCCTTTAGTGTAATAGATGTGTTTAACTGTGATTTTCATATGCCCATGCTCTCTCGTAGCCTCTACTCATTCGTCTACATAACCCTGGGCTTCCACATATTCTAGGGCTTTCTTCTTAATGTCAGCGATCTGTTCTGGTGAGCCACAATTTTCCTCAAAGCTAAGAAACTTCTTGAAGAAAAACTTCATTTTCTTGGCTCCAATTTTCATGTTGATCACCCGGTTATATAATGCCCTGAAATATTTTAAATATATGCATGTATTACAGATATTCTACATACAACAGCATTTGATTATGTTTCCTAAAAAAGATTTGCTGTTGTGACAAATTATACATATTGCATGTATAACAGATCACAGGTTCACATAAAATAGCATGTATTTTGACATTGTCAGGGCTGCCATAAGTTGATCATAAAAATCCTAAGATTTCAAATTTTAAATTTTTCAAACACAATTTTACTAATTGTACCTAAAAACAGGTTGAAAGTAAAGCAGAATGCACCTTAAGGCGCATTCTGCTTTACTTTCAGCCTGTTTTAAGCTACAATCTGCTAGGATAAAATTCCGAATACTTAGGAAAAATCCGGAGAAATGGCAGCCCTGCATTGCACATGTAACAATAGCATTTCAATGCTTACTTTTCAATGAAATGAATGTTATACTTCTGATGTAATGGTTACCATGGAAACACACATTGATTAGATATATTATAAAAAGTTTTTTAAAAATATAAATACAAATGTATATGTAATCTTTTGAAGAAACATTGGCAAATGTTCGTAAGTGTTTATCATTTAACTTGTTTGTTTTACAAAGTAAAGTTTAAATGAATTTAGGGTATCTGTTACTATAACAACAGTTTCAAACATATAGTTTATATGTCCTATATTAGAGCATTAAACACAACATTTAGTATTTCATTAGTTTACAAATGAATTTTAAATGATTTCCCCCATTCTAATGACGCTGTTATGGAATTTCCGGACTTCAAACAATTGATTGCCATGCCCTTTTCAGATACCAAATTTCTTTCTTAATCCCATGCTGCTTTAACCAATTGCCCTACAGCCTGTTTCAGGTTAAGTCAGTGACTACTTAAAGCACATGGAAAAATAAACCAGAATTTGCCTAAGGCATACTCTACTTTCAATCTGCTTTAAAGGCATACTTGCGTATTTGAAAATTTCGACAGAATCTCATGAAAAGCTCTACAAGTTGAATTAAGGTCTATATAAGCAAATTGCTAAAATAACAAGGGCCACTATGGCCCTAAATCGCTCACCTGGTACACAATGGCAAACTTGACCTTTAGTGACCTAGATTATGACTGGACATAACCAACAATCAACCTTTAGAGTGTAAACAAGATGTTCCTATGATTTGACCTAGTGACCTAGTTTTTGACCAGACAGGACCCATATTCAAACCTGACCTAGATATCAATGAGACAAACATTCTGACCAAGTTTCATCAAGATCCAATGATATTTGTAGCCTCTAGAGTGTTAACAAGATTTTTCTATGATTTAACATAGTGACCTAGTTTTTGACCTGACATGACCCATATTCAAACTTGACCTATATATAAATGAGACAAACATTCTGACCAAGTTTCATCAAGATCCAATGAGATTTGTAGCCTCTAGAGTGTTAACAAGATTTTTCTATGATTTGACCTAGTGACCTAGTTTTTGACCGGACATGACCCATATTCAAACTCGACCTAGATATCAATGAGACAAACATTCATACCAAGTTTCATAAAGATCCAATGAGATGTGTAGCCTCTAGAGTGTTAACAAGATTTTTCTATGATTTGACCTAGTTTTTGACCGGACATGACCCACATTCGAACTTGACCTAGATATCAATGGGACAAACATTCTGACCAAGTTTCATCAAGATCCAATGAGATTTGTAGTCTCTAGAGTGTTAACAAGGTTTTTCTATGATTTGACCTAGTGACCTAGTTTTTGACCCAACATGACCCACATTCGAACTTGGCCTAGATTTCTACTAGACAAACATTGTGATCAAGTTTCATAAAGATCCAATGAGATTTGTAGCCGGTAGAGTGTTAACGAACAATTGTGAACGGACGGACGGACGACGGACGGACGACGGACATCCAGCGATCCTAAAAGCTCACCTTGGCACTTCGTGCCAGGTGAGCTAAAAATTGGGGGTTGCCATGCTTTGTTCAGCTCTAGCTGGCTTTGAAAAGTGTGACGTTTGTCGCATTTGCTCATTGTCAGAGCAGAAAACGTCATAAGGGACAAATGCATTTATATTACTACACAATAACATATTTCTAGTACACTTTTTAATTTTCTAGCATTCATTCATCACAAGCAAGTGTGAAATAAACTTTTTAAAGCTCTTTCTTGTGTTTTTAATGAGCTTTTGGGCTAAAATGAATGCCGAAAACCGGAAAAATAAGACATTTTTTCTTGCCAATGTTTCACAAATACATCAATTATGTAAAGAAATTCCAAAAAAAATTCTTTAAACTTTCTAGGCATCTAGGTTAAAGTATTTCTTATCAAATGGTGTAAAGAAACCTAGGTGTCGCCATGTTCATTTATGAAATATGGTCAGAATTCTAACCCTACCCCCTTAGATTTTAGGCAGAAAATATACCTCCCCCAATAGCCAAAGTGGGTCTCTGTTGGCCTAAAAATGAGAAATATTCATCCAATATTTGCTTAAATTGGTGCATATATGAGTGTATGTGAATACAGCAGCATTTTATAAAGCTTTAGTTACTTAAAGCATTTACAGTGCTGCTGATAAAAACATAAACATAATTTCTACAAGAACTGCTACTCGGGACAGTTTTTTTTTTAAATCTTGAAACAGTGCCTGTACGGAAAGGGTTGTATTTTACATAATTTACCAATGAGAACTTTTCAAAATTCATTTTTATGGTAATAAATGTATTGCAAATCAGAAAATATATAGTGATCAAGGTATTTAAGAAGTTTATTTTTCAACATTTTTAATATAGGCGAGTATGTCTTTAAGCTAGCTACCATCTTTTAAGATATAGGAAATATTCCTTATGGTGCATATTCATTACTGTATAAAATCGAACATAAAAGGTGTATTTAAAAAGTAATGGGTTAAAGGAAAATGGCATAAAGTCATAAGTTGTATTTCTGTAGCATACCTTGTAGCCTCATTGTCTTTCAGCTTAGTGACCATGTCAATGTAGACTGACCAGAGGTCAGTGCGGCCAGGGTAGGTACTCAAAATATTCTCAAACATCGTCTTTCCCCGCTCAGGCTCTCCAAATCTGAACTCCAGCTGAGCAAATCTAGAGATGGTCTCTACATCTGAAAGTGAAGACAGTACATTTAGCGTTAAGTGTTATGCTAGACCCTCTTTATAATAATTCAGTTAACTCTTTCAACACCACAGACCTGTTTAAAATAATACTCATTACATTTGTAAACAGTGTAGACCAAGATCAGAGGGCTCCTACAGGAGCCCTCTGATCAAGGTCTACCCTGTTTACTAATTTACAGCAGTATTCATCAAATTACCCAGAGTTCCAGTTAGACTGGTTATTGTTTTGGTAGCTAAAAAGATCCACAAGGGATCATAATAACCCACAAGAGTTACTTAGTGTTGAAACAGTTAAATCATGTGAACTCAATCTTGCTTAAATTACACTTTACCCCTACTACATGTACTTTGTTTGTTCCCAGTAAATGTCTTAAAAATAAATTATCAGAATTTTTAAGAAATTGTAATTTTCTATAGTTTATTGTTATATATTAGCTTTGCGTTTCAGAAAATTATCGCAACTGTTCTTTGGAAGACTGATATATCATTTTAAAGTCATGTCATTCTAAATTTAAAGCAGGATGACTAAGAGAAAGCTCCTTTAGAAGCTTTCTGTTTTTCTTTTATCCTTCTGTAAGCGGCCATTGATATTTTACAAAACAGGATAGATGATGTATTAAAATGCAAAAATATCTGACTTTCACTTTTGGAAGATAGTATATGTAAACTGGTGGTGACAGTAGCAGGGTATGATTGTGTGTCACTTTGCGTTTTACAGTATGATGGTGTGTCACTTACGAAACTTTGTCTGAAGACTTTTGAGCGCCCTTTGTAGAAGCTTTCTAGCTGAGTCCAACCGCCCCTGATCAAAGTAGAACTGTCCAAACTTAAACCACAGACCCTTCTCTCCGGACGACTTCTTCACCAAACTGTTAAAAAGTCTCTCTGCTTCCTGGAAATTGTAACAAAAATGAAAAGATAAAAGAGAATATGTCCCATCTGAACAAGGATGTATAAAAATGAAATGATTTACATATAAACTTGTTGGTAGATTGAATATGGCTTTTTATTATTACTATTAGATTCAACTGAACCCTGGAATTCTGTTTAACTTTGACCTAAAAAACATTTCTACCAGCTGACTTGAATGACACAATGATACAACACCTTCTTGATAACATTTCAGTCGAAACCTCACAGGTATTTAAAATGTTGACAATTTATTAAACAAAATATGTTTGTGAAACACTATGCCCCCTGATGTGACCATGACCTTGACCTTGACCTGAGGTTGATATGACTTAACAAATACTGAGCTCAAGAGCCTCTTGAGTTGAGCGCATAATAATACCAAATATAAAGTCTCTATCACATGTATATTGTACTTCCAAAGTTATGGCCAATGTTAAAGTTGTGTACCGACAGGTAGACAGAGCAAAAACAATATGCCCAGACTAAGTTATACGGGGTATATAAATCTGAGTGGCAAACAGTTAGGAGTCTAATCAGATGCCAAGTCATTCAGTGTCTGATCTGGCTCAAACATTTTGCAATGGACACCATTGCTGCAGCAAGATCCTTAAAGGAGTTTATTGGAAAAAGGAATACAAACACATGAACTTCGATATCTCAAACTCGGTTAGGTCGAACATACCGGTATTTCAAAGTTAAAACGTGGCTAAGCCACGTTTTAACTTTAAAATACGGGTATGTTCAACTTAACTGAGCATGAAATAATGCAATTTGTGTCGACAAATCGGATAGTTCGAATTAAGCGAGTTTGAGATATCGAATTTCGACTGTATATCTGTGTGTACCTCAGCTTTGTCTGATTTCTGATATATGGTGATCATCTGTAGGTTAATCTTCACTGGGTCATTCTGCTGCACCGCTCTAGCCAGGACTTTCTCCAGGGTCTCTGATGATCCATACATATTCTCCAAGTTTAGGTAGGCAACCCACACATTGATTTTCTCCTGTTCCTCTCTACAATACAGTCAGTGAAATCAAGTAAAACTAGTCATATTAACCCATTACCCCATAAAACGTCTTTTTACGCCTCTAATTTATTCGTCTACAAAACAAAATCGTTCCAATTTATTCAGTAATTAATATGTATCATAAAGAATATTTTCTATATTCTAGCAGGTAGTAGCTTAAAGCAGGCTGAAAGTAAAGCAGAATGCGCCTGAAGGCGCATTCTGCTTTATTTCCAACCTGCTTTAAGTGGTCACCTGTCTTCAAAATCGGAAATAGGCTATGGGGTAAAGGGTTAAGATGGTAATTTCTTAATACAATGATTGACTTTTGGTATTAGTCTTGCTCCTCCATTGCCCAGCCAATAGAAATCTTAACCCATTACTCCAGAAATATGCCTTTTTGTACCTTTAATTTATTCCTTCATTGATGAAAATAGTTCCACTATATACAGTCTTGAATAAGCATCATAAGAACTAACTTTTAGATCTAAGCAGATCAGGGGTACCATACTTTTATAAACATATACCCCAATATACTGCTTCTTTAACTTACACAAAGGGTCATAACTCTCGTAGAGTGACGAGACATTAATACATGTACAGTACAACCTCTCAATTATGACCACTAAAATGAAAGCTTATTTATTGTATGAAAGATAGATGACAAATTTAATCAAAGTGAAAACAAGTTAGCTTCTTTTAAAAAAGAAGCCAGGGAAGCCGAGCAGTTTTAATGAAGTGACATGTATATATGGTAGGAAACAAAACTAGATCTATGTAGGGTTTGGGAAAAGAGTAATATAGGTGAAAGGTATACTTGAGATGTTTGAGAAGATATTTTATGTAAAATGAACCTCTCTATATATAGCGACCAGTAAATTGCGTCAACGTCAATTCTTGTATTCTCAGGGTTTCTCATAATCTCGTGCCTAACAAAATCAGATGAAATGGGCATTCCTGACATCCAGAAATATATAAAGTTTTTTCCTCCAATAAAATTCTGTTGGAAAATGAAGCATAGACCCATAAATCATCAATTGGATTTGAATTGTCTATTTTCGAAATTTCACATGTAAAACCTTCTGCACATTGTCATTTATTTAATACTTGTGCATAGTTCAAATCTCAATAAACAAACAATAAATGATGCCACAGATGCAGAAATTTTCTATATGATAGATTTAAAGTGACTCTAAAAATACTTATCTGAACTGAAAGAGTTTACCCCTCCATAGCAAAAGACCTTGACAACCAATCAGAAATTTAAACTAAACTAAGGTCCGAGAATATGGGGAAACATTTGACTGATTTAGATTATGCAGGATGGTGTATTCAAACGTAGAAATGACCTAGATAAGATTTTTTATTATTATTGATGTTATACTTTATTCAGAGTTTCTACTGACTTTTAAGCCACAAAGAAGAATTCTTAATAACAATTTATGTGCTTTATATATATTCTAAGGCTTAGCCCCACGAGAATAGGAGACACCAGTATAACTGTTGTTTTAGACATTTCGTTGTTTAACAAAATGCTGCTTACATGTATAAGACAAGGTGAAAGTAACTAGAGAACTCCAGTAAAAGGTTTCAATTTTACTTTCACCTTGCTTGAAGCTGCCTACTGTCATTCATACAATCAATTAGCGTTAGTTTAGTAGTTGTAAGCGACTTTTACGGCCGCCGCCCAAACATTTAACATCTAATGTAGCAAAGTATGAGTTTTATTCCTTATCGAAGTGATAAGTTCCGGTACGGGTTTTATTCCTAACCACAATATTTGATTTTCGTAAAAATTGGTTGCTGCGTAAAATGTATGCGACCTAGTTTCAGGCATGCGCAGACAATGCATTTTTGACTGGTTGTACAATATTGTGCCAATTATTTTCACAGTTTCGCAATAAGCAGAAGTTCCTTCCAAGAAAATGGCTACATTCAACCTAAACACTGAGGAAGCCCCTGAGGGGGCTTCCAATAAAACAGAAAGCTCCTTCAGGAGTTTTTCAGGGGTTTTACTGTAATGCTTCCAATACTACATCTGAAAAATTCATAACAATCCAAGCATTAATCTGGGAGTCTGTGCAATTTATTAAGAAATTAACTGAATTTTTTTGGCATTTAAACGAACAGAATTAAACATAATATTTTTCAATGGATTTGAATGGGGCAAATGTAAATATTTGTCTATAGAGAGGCTGACATATGGACAAGCTGATTCCAATGTACCCCTCCCCAAGGGTATAATAATGTACCTGAAGTTAATAGTTTTAAGAGCTCTCTCAGCTACAGCTCTGGCTTTGTCTATTTCTGAGGTCTCTAGATGGAATGCCATGAAGCGTAACCACACCAGTGAGCTGTCTGGAGACTGTAGAACTAGTCTGTCAAAGTCATCAGCTGTCTCCGGTTGCTGCTCTCCCTCCAACTGTTTACGCTCCATCTGTATACATAAACAATTTAACCATAAATCACCCTCAGACATATACAGCATAGGAATATCTTATTATATGCCAGTAAGTGCATTTAATCCATTACCCCATAAATGCACTTTTTACGCCTTTAATTTATTCCTTCACAGAAGAACATAGTTCCAATTTATACAGCCGTGAATAAGAACCATAATAAATAGTTTCTATATCTTAGCAAATTGTAGCTTAAAGTAGGCAGAAAGTAAAGCAGAATGGGCCTTAAGGCCCATTATGCTTTACTTTCAGCCTGCTTTAAGCGGTCACCCGTCTTCAAAAATAGAAACTGGCTATATGAAAATGGGTTATGTGAAAGAAATTATCATTTCTCCATTGCAGTCACTATAGGGCTAGATAAGACACTGAATAACTAAGGATACGATCAGACTCCAAACTGTTTGCAAATCAGACTTTAATTCATCTTCAAAAGCCTGTCATTTTTTAGCACTCATTGCATTGTATTTGTATGAAATTTGTTTAAACAGGATAATAATTATGTACTTTCTCTTTGTATGTTGATTATATCTTGACCAGAAAAACGAGAGCACCGCAACAGAACATAATATGCCCATCGGCATAGAAATATCTAGTATTGTCAAAATCTATTCCAATTGTAGACACTAGAGCATAAACAATACTTAAATTAAGCCTTTTCTAGCATATCTGAGTACACCAAAGGCAGATAACTCTTGCCACAATGATCTGATTTCAATTATGATCTAACCCTTTCATGTACTTATTAAGTTATACATGTATAATTATACTGTGTGCAAATATAATCAAAATCCATTCAAAACTGTAGTTGTTTAGTGCGTAAACACTGTTAAATCACGGAATTATACAAAACGGAATAGCAACTAAGCGAAATTGAATAGGCGAGTACCTGAGCTCTTGCGGCGGTTGAATTTTGCGAGATTATGTCACATGACAACATCTTCACTTTTTTGCCTCGTTGTCCGCGATTTCTGGCGTGAAATTTACCGACTCGAGTGTTTTAATTGACATTTTATAGGATTTAAACGACTATGTGGACATTCCTATCAATTCACGGGAATAGAAACCCCTGAACTATGCTTCGAAAACACACATTTATCATATTGACTACCGATAGACAGTCTCTTATCAAGTCTCGCGAGTCTCGTATCCGCCGCACGAGATTTACGATATAGCGCGAGGTTTCGATTCCGTCAGTGTATAATTCTGTGGTTAAATAAACCTTTTATAGCACATCTGATCTAAAATTTAACTAACTGATAATACACAAAATTAATTGTTTGTCAATATGTATGTTTGTCTATGTATATAAAATGTATAAAGTTTTCCTCATGTATTCATGTATATCATGAACATGAATTGAGTGTAATAAAAGAAATTGAAATTGAAATTGAGAACATCAAGGGTAGATAACACTGTAAGGTCATGTCAAATGAACGTCTAGTTTGCTTTACTGTATAGTACACTGATCATAAACACGTCTATAAAGTATACTAACCTGATACAGTCTCTTCTCCTCGTCAAGCTTTTGCTGCCTTCGCTCTGCCTTGGTTTTCTTTACTGGCCTCTACAAAATGTTAACAACTGAATATCAGTATCATACAAGTATAGTATTACTTAAAACATCATAAAACTAGAAATGTGTTTGTAATACATAAATGCCTTGTAGCATGTATGACCATAAATTTAAACATTATTATTTGTCTATAACTGACCTAACATAAAAGCTTAACCAAAGTGAAAGAGGTCGATGTCACAAACTGTGATGCAACATGTTGTACCTATTGAGGTGTGCACCAGCATGTGAATTTGTGTGACTATAGCTGCAGTACAAAGTTCATACCTGATTTTAACTCTTTCAACTCCATGGACCTGTTTAAAATAAACTTATTATATATGCAAACAGTGTAGACCCATTTTATCAGGATTACCTTATCCTCAGTGTCCGAGTCATCACTGCTATCACTGTACCCGGTGTCCACTGCTGTGGGCAGTTTGAAGTCTGATACCCAGGAGAACCCCTCTGACAGCTCCAGCACAGGTTTATCCCCAGTCTGAAATACCAGAAGTAGTGATTGAGCCAGAAAATAACTGTCTTTAAACCCATTCAACCCTGGTGATGAGTTTACTCATCATTTACAAACAGTGTACCTGTGAAGTGTATACTTGTCCTATGCAAACAGAGCATACCCTGATCAGAGTACTCCTGCAGGAAGTGATTGAGTCAGAGAATTACTGATTGTTAACCTGTTCAAGTTTGGCCATGAATATACCCATAATTTACAAACAGTGTACCTGTGAAGTGTATTCTTGTCCTATGCAAACAGAGCATACCCTGATCAGAGGGCTCCTGCAGGAGCCCTCTGATCAGGGTCAGCTCTGTTTGTCATTTTGAAATAAATTATTAGAACAACCCTAAATAATCAACGACAGCACCGCAAAATGGGTGTTGTTTTTTCTCATACTTGAGATAGCTACATCTAGCAAATTTAAAGAATGTGGGTTGTATGCTTTCTTGATCAAAGAAGATTGTAAGCAACAACAAGTTGTGAATACATACTGGGATATACATGTGTTTCCTATGGTCAAATAAGAGGAAATACTATCACTCAAGATTTTAATAAATTCTAATTTCAAAGAATTGATACCTGCATCTGCATTCCATTGATAATAAATTCTCAGTAAAAGAAGGATACCAAATCTGCAAAGAGAATCACAGGCTAGCGTCCTTACTGTAACGAATGACCTGTTTAATAGTGAACAATTGTTCAAAGTTTGAAGATAATTTACTACCTTTGACAGTCAATCAGAAATTCCATAAAGTAAATTGTAAGTCAAAACTAGGACAATATTAATGACAAATCCCTTGGTTACCTGCCACTAAACAAGGATTCCAAAGTTTCAAGTTAACCCTAAGCCTGCCACTCACGACTATAGCTCCATATGCAAACAGCTTGGATCCGGATGAGACGCCGAGTAACTCCGCGTCTCATCCGGAACCAAGCTGTTTGACACTCGGACAACATTTTCAGCAATTTTGAGCAACTTTGAAGCACTTTGAAACTTGAAGCAGACAAAAATATAGCAGACGACAATTTATTTGGCGGGCTAAGGGTTAATAACATATAAGTTACTGAGCAAATTTAATTTACATATTCTACATCAAAACAAGGACAATAACTCTCGAATGACAAATCAAGGGAGAATGACTGCTAAGGGAGATAATTCTTACCTGTGTGTTTAAACTTTTTCTTATTTTGATCTCTACCCCACTGTCAGAGTCGTCCAAATCACTTTCAATCTCTTTCTGTACTATTTGTTTTTCTTTCCGACGTTTCTGTGGTCGATCTCCCTCTTCTTTCACCACACGTCCAGCCTTTTCTCTATTCTGGTTATCACTATTCATGCTATGGCTATCACTAACTGTCTTTTCACTGTCTGACAGTTTTCTTTTATTTTTTGAACGTTTGGATTCTGTGGTTTTTGAACTCACATCCTCACTTTCTACTTCAATTTTTACACTAATTGTGTTCTTTTTGTTATCTTTCTTATGTTTCTCTTTTGAATTTTCTTTTTGTTTCTTACTAGAATGATCATTGTTACTAGAATCTGTCTCAGTGTTCTTTGTCTCGCTTGTTTTTCTTTTACGTTTTTTAGTTGGAGATATGTCTTTGGTTGTGTCAGATTCTTCTGTAGCTGCTGTTTCTGATGTGTTGAGAGATTTGAAGGCTAGCAAAGGCAGATCCAGTGCCACACCCGTGTCCTCCTCTAACATAGATAACTCCATCTTATGATCATTATCTGCAAACTTCCTACAGAGAAGAGTAAAACCTTTCTATAGCATCCACCTCTCTACAGGGATGCCATAAGCCTAAGATTTTCAAATTTTCTATTTTTTTAAGTGTGATTGCTTAAAGCAGGTTGAAAGTAAAGCAGAATGCGCCTTAAGGGGCATTCTGCTTTACTTTTAATCTGCTAGGATAAAAATCCAAACATTTCGGAAAATCCGTAGAAATGGTGGCCCTGTCTCTATTACAACCATCTTTCTATCGACCACTAAATTATGTTAATTTTTAAGCATTTCCAACAAGTGACTGCTTAAAACAAGGAGACAGTAAAACAGAAAAGCTCCTAAATTATGTTTGTTTTTAGGCGTTTCTGACAGGTGACTGCTGAAAGCAAGGGGACAGTAAAACAAAAAGGTCTTTAGGAGCTTTCTGTTTAACTGTCACCTTGCTTTAAGCTGTCACATGTCTTTTACACAATCAATTAGCCTTCGTTTAGGTAACTGTTATAGAAAGGTTTTCCTGTACACAACATTAATAATTCCTATTTACTCTATGCCTGCACAAATATTGTCTGCTTCACACTTCCTGTTTGTTTAACCCTTTCCCCTATAGAAGTGACTTTTAGCTTATTTAATTTATTCCTCCACTGAAGAAAATAGTTCCAGTTTATTCCCTCATGAACAATTACCATAATAAATATTTTATATAGCCTTGTAGATGGTAGTTTAAAGCAGGCTGAAAGTAAAGCAGAATGTGCCTTAAGGCACATTCTGCTTTACTTTTATCCTGCTTTAAGTGATCACCTGTATTTAATGTTATAAAAGGGTTATTGGGTAAAGGGTTGAACCCATTACCCTATAGCCGGTTTCTAGTTTTGAAAATAGGTGACTACTTAAAGCAGGTTGAAAGTAAAGCAGAATGCGCCATATGGCGCATTCTGCTTTACATTCAGCCTGCTTTAAGCTATTACCTGCTAGAATAAGGAAAGTATTAAATATGACACATATTCATTAGGGTAAACATTGGAAATCTTTTCTTCAGCAGATGAATAAAATGCATGTGCTAAAAATCGCTTTTATAAGGGAAAGGGTTAAAATATTAACTGCCAAAAATAAGTAAAGTCTACTTTGCAGAAAGTTTGGATCCAGATCAGAGGCCAAGTGATGCACCATTTGAATAGGATCCAAGCTGTTTGGCATTAGTATCATTATGTATGCAGCCAGAGCCTGGCATAAAATTTCAACTACAGTCGAACTTCGATATCTCGAACTCTGTTAAATTCGAGTCAAGGGAGTTCGAAATATCCAAGTTTGACTATATGTATTTTGTTTGTGAAAGGGTTCAATTAGAAGGTTAAATAAAAGATGAATGTGAAAGGTCATTTTAGCTATTACTAAAAGTGATTTGAATACAAGTGTCAAACAATTTCGATCCTGTTTAGATACTATTCAGATAAAATGTTACTCCGTGTTTGATCTAGAAAAGAGAAAGTCAAATCAGGATTGGCAGATGAAGGGTTATGACCTTTTAATGACTTTGACCTTCATCTGACATGACTCAACTAGTATTGAGCTAAAGAACTGCTTGACTTGAGTACACAAACCAGATATGAAGTCTCTATCAACTGTAGTCCCAAAGCTATGGCCAATGATAAATTTCACCTATTTGACCTCTAAATGACCTTGACCTTCATCAGACATGACCCAACTTATACTGAGCAAATGTTTGATAAATCCTTAATAAATCCTATCAGAGCTCAAAATGATAATGACCTTTGCCAAGCTTGCCTGTACTTGTACTTAGCTCGAGAGCTTCTTGAGTCGAGTACACATGCCAAATATAAAGTCTCTACGACATGTTGTTTTAAAGTTATATATAACGTTTAAACTTGCGGACAGACAGACAAACAAACAAATGACAGACCGAAATTATATACCCCGACAAATATGTGTCGGGACATAAATATGATTTTTTCATATTCAAGGCTTCAATTCTTGTTCTCTGTATGAATTGCCTGAGTACAGTCAAACCTCTCTATTACAACGGAGGATAATTGATGTTTAAACAGACAGGTGACAGCTGAAAGCAAAGTAACAGTAAAACAGTAAGCTCATAAAGGAGCTTTCTGTTTGACTGTAACCTTGCTTTAACCCGTTACACCATTAATACGCCATCTAACGCCTTTAAATCATTCCTCCACTGATGACAACAATTCCAATTTTTACAGGCATGAATATGTATCATTACAAATATTTTCAATATTCTAGAAGATGGTAACTTAAAGCAGGCTGAAAGTAAAGCAGAATGCGCCTTAAGGCGCATTCTGCTTTACTTTCATCCTGCTTTAAGCGATAACCTATTTTCAAAGCTAGAAAAAGGCTATGGGGTAATGGGTTCAGCAGCATAATGCCTTAAACATGAAATCATACAGGTAATTTAGTGGTTGTTATAGAGAGGTTTAAACATGAAATCATACAGGTAATTTAGTGGTTGTTATAGAGAGGTTTAAACATGAAATCATACAGGTAATTTAGTGGTTGTTATAGAGAGGTTTAAACTTTACTGTTACTGTTGGTACTTACTGTAGAACTTTCACTGTCACTGATCTACCAATGGGCATGGAGGATTTTCCTCTCACCATTGTATATCCCTTCCTAAAGCTCCCATAGAATACACAACCATGTACCTCATAGCCCAGTCTGTACAAATACACAATATTATATACAGCGCTCCCTCTCTACGACGACACCTAATGGGATACAACAAATGTGTGCGTTGTTTGGAGGGAGTCGTATAGGGAGAGGAATTGTTTTACATTTGCAAACAGCTTGAATCCAGATCAGACGCCGCGAAACGCGGCGTCTGATCTGGATTCAAGCTGTTTGTCACTCGTCATTATGTTCAGAGGGCTGTTGTAGGGAGGGAGCACAGTACATTCATAGCTTGACATAACCCTTTACCCCCATAGATTACTGTCAGCTGGTGGCTAGAGCTATAATGACATGCAATGATAACTATTGACATCCCGATTTGAATGTTTTCTATTCAATACAGGCTCCGAGGTTATAAAGCATTTTAGTTGAGTCTGAGTGTGTTCCAAAGCATCTGATTGGTCAGATTTGAGCCTAGGCTCAAATCTGACCAATCAAATGCTTGGGAACGAGTTTAGACTCAAGTCAAAAGCTTTATTACCTCGGACCCAGTAATAACAGCATTATATAATTATATTTAACCCATTACCACATAAATACGCTTTTTTACGCCTCTAATATTTTCCTTAACTGAAAAAATTAGTTCCAATTTATAAAGCCATTAATACAGCACTCCCTCTCTACAACAACACCCAATGGGACAAGTGTGTGTGTTGTTCGGAGGGAGTTGTTATAGAGAGGGAAAATGTCTTACATTTGCAAACAGCTTGAATCCAGATCAGACGCCACGTTACATGGCATCAAATCTCGATTCAAGCTCTTCGTCACTTGTCATTAACCCCTTTTCTGTCAAAATGTCCAATATGTAACTTAAAAAAAACCGGCAGATGACAAATGTAAGCAGACAGTATTGCAGCCATGAAAATGTTGGACATAAATGTCTTGTTTGGGGAACAGTGACAAAGGTCGTTGCAAGGAGGGAATCATTGTTTGGAGGGCCGTTGTAGGGAGGGAGCGCTGTATGTACAATAAGAAAAAGTTTCTATATTCTAACAAATTATAGCTTAAAGCAGGTTGAAAGGAACCTGCTTTAAGTAGTCACCTATCATCAAAATAGACACAGACATGGGGTAATGGGTTAATAAATCACTTTATTTTATAAAGTTGCGGGCAATGCATGATGACTTTACTGATAGGGAAATAAACAATGAAGAACAAGATTTTTCTGTCATAAACTATCTTCAAAATGCAAACTAAGGATATTGATTAAATGCAGAGTAAATTGCGGCAGAGCAGAAGCAGACATATTTTAAACATTTTTTCAATATTCTAATTATCTGCAACAATGTTGCAGTTTCTCGCTACTAATTTTGCATTGATTCATTTTGACCAATTACGTTTGATATTGCAAAATTGCTATTAAACTAAAAACAGTTGTCATTTTGTACAAATATTTAGTTCATTTTATTCATGTTGTGTAATAAAGATGTGCTGTTTACTTTGGAATCTCCCATGGAACTCATCCCCTTACACATTGTTTGCACAGTCATCAATGTACACTATCAACCCTATCCTTTATAGCCAAAAGTGCAAATGGCCTATTTCCAATTGTTTTTCAAGACTGCTTAAAGTAAAATGAAAGAAAAGCAGAAAGTTCAGATACAGTCACATGAGATAAGTCCTGTCTTTCGACAGGCATATAAAAATCAGTCATTTTATACATTTAATTGCAATGAGTTTACATTTACTGTCATGTAACCATGAATTAATTAAGCATCGCAATCTCTACAATAAAACCTCTTTATTAAACCCAGGGCTCCAGATAAGAGCAAGTGAAATGAACAAATCCAATATTTTCTCACTCATTTCATTACCAAATCCTATGGTGTCACTACTCATTAGAATCGTCTCTTCGATCCGATTCTAAAGAGTAGTGACAACATAGGGTTTTATGCAGAAATAAAGATTTAAATTTTTGAAATACTCCCTTTATCTGGAGCCCTGAAACCAACTAATTTCTGTTACTTTGGTGTTTATGACAGGAGACTGCTTAAACCAAGGTGATAACAAAACAAAAAGCTCCTTTAGGAGTTTTGTGTTTTATTATCACCTTGGTTTAAGTTGTTACCTGTCTTTTAGTGGTGATAATAGAGAGGTTTTACAGTATGTCTGAAAATTCCTTATTTAAGAAAGAGATTTCAGTCTTACCTGATGATAATACCAATCTTTGTGTACTTAATGATAAGTCCCTGTATAATCTGACCCACACTGACGTCGCTGAAACTCTTTACTGCAGGACTCCACTTCAACTCTGCCTTTTCTAGAGCACTGTAAGACAATACAGACCAACTTGAAGCATTCAGAACAGCAATAGAGCAGCCTATCAATCAATGCTGGTAATTTGGCTTTATGTCTCCTAAACCCTGTACTCCACAGAAGTGCTCCTACCTACTGAATGCGGGTGAACTCGGCCAATTCCCTACTCGGTTAAAATGCAGTTAGTCTGAACCCCTTCACTGCCAAGTTCGACTACAACATTTCAAAACAGCTTTCCTTCTGTTAACCTAATAACACACTACTTAAATCATTTGCTGAGAGGTGCCTGTTCCATTGATCTTAAAACCCCTTTGTTTGTTGGATGATGTAATCCATAGAATATAACCTTCATGGTCATTGAGTATTGAATATAAAACAAATCTTGTCTGAAACTGTACAGAATTTGGAACAATATTTATTGTTTTGTACAATTTTACAAAATGATTTATTTTCATTGATCACTCATAACAGAACGTCTATTTAATGTTTATTACTATAGAATATGTACAGGTGAAGGCTTAAAGCAAAATGAAGGTTAAACAGAAAGCTCCTGAAGGAGCTTTCTGTTTTACCTTCACCTTGCTTTAAGCAGCCACCTTCCTTATGTACCTGATAATTACAACAATTTAGTGGTAGTAATAGAGAGGTTTTACTGTATTTCCTTGTATGTTATGTACAGTGCTCCCTCTCCACAACGACACCCAATGGGAGACAAAAATTGTGAGCGTTGTTTGGAGTGAGTCGTTATAGGGAGGGGAATTGGCTTACAATTGCAAACAGCTTGAATCCAGAACAGATGCGGCCCCTTATCTAGATTCAAGCTCTTTGTCACTTGTTATTTTTTTTTTTTCTATCAAAATGTCAAATATGTAAATTAATATGTAACCTGCAGACGACAATTTAAAGCAGATGATATTGCAGCTGTGATTGCTTAAGATATAATTTTTGATTGGGAAACAGCAGCAAGGGCTGTTGTTATCTGAAGGAATCCTTGCTGGGAGGGTGGTTGTAGGGAGGGAGCACTGTATTCTGATTATTCAGGCTAGACTGTTTACCTTGCTCCACGAGGTTTTTTTTCTTTGGTTTTGTTGTCAACTTTCTTACCCTTGAGTGATACATGAACAATCGAATCACTTACTCTGTAAAATAAAACACAGTATAATTCACCCATTACCCCATTGCCTATTTCTAGTTTTGAAGACAGATGACCACTTAAAGCAGGTTGAAAGTAAAGCATAATGTGCCCTATGGCGCATTCTGTTTTACTTTCAGCCTGCTTTAAGCTATTATCTACCAGGATATAGAAAATATTTTGGGTGGTTGATATTTATGACTATAAATTTGAACTATTTTCTTTAGTAAATGAATAAATTAATGGCGTAAAAAGGCGTATTTATGGGGGAATGGGTTAAACCTCCGAAAAATGACAGGCTCTGAAAACCAGACAACTTTATTTTAACCCATTACTCCTTAGATACACATTTTTACACCTTTAATTTATTAATGTAGTTTCAATTAATAAGATCATGAATATGACTTTGTATCATAAGAAATATTTCCTATATTCTAAGAGATGGCAGCTTAAAGCAAACATGACCGATTCATGTTTTGATGATTAAAAAGATCCACAAGGAAACCTAATAACCAATAGAATGCTTTAAGTGTTAAAAGATTGCATTAAGGTCATAAGAAACATTTGCCTACTGCTCCACTTAACCCATTACCCATAAATACACATTTTTACGCTTTAAATCAATTCCTCTACTGAAGAAAATAGTTCCAATTCATACCGTCACAAATAAAAGTTATAAGAAATATTTCTATATTCTAGCAGATAATAGCTTAAAGCAGGTTGAACGTAAAGCAGAATGTGCCTTAAGGAACATTCTGCTTTACGTTCAATCTGCTTTAAGTGGTCACCTATATTCAAAACTAGGAACTGGCTATGGGGTAATGGGTTAAAGTGTCAAAATTGAACATTGATATAATCTATTGAGGACTTCAGACAGAGTTACGGTGTTCTAAGGCCTCTATTTAGGGAATAAATCAAGGTGTCGATATGTGCTTCATTTTGGGAAAGAGTTCATTGAAAAGCCTACCGTTCAACAACTGTAAGGTACACTTCTCCAATATGAAACTGTTGGTGGTCAAGCACATCATTTAAATGCTGAAAATAAATTATTGAAACAAATGTCTAATTACAGTAAAACCTCTCTATAACGACCACTAAAATAAGGCTAATTGTTTGTATAAAAGACAGGTGACAGCTTGAAGCAAGGAGACAGTAAAGCAGAAAGCTCCTACGGGAGCTTTCTGTTTTACTGTCACCTTGCTTTAAGCAGTCACCTGTTCTTAACCCCTAATAATAAACACAATTTAGTGGTCGTAATAGAGGGGGTTTACTGTACTTGTTAAATATAGACACCAACTTTACTTTACATCCTTCATATAATTATGACAAGCACACATTTACACATACTAGCCATGTGGTTTACAGAAAAACTGCTATAATTCAAAAAAATATTGGACATCAAACAAATATAACAAATATTCTTAATATGTCTCGGGCTCACCACTATATAGACAAAGAAGGGACAATGCTTTGTTTAAAATCTCTATAAAAAATGCATGCCCTGTAACAGCTTAACGTGATGTATTGTGGCTTTGAAAATTGTAACTATTACAGGGGTGTAAAATGTTACTCGCCCTGCTGGGTGACAATGACATGTTGCTCATTAGTTTCTGTTGTAATTTATCAGAAAATCTGCTCGCCCTGACAAAATGTTACTCGCCATGGCGAGCGGGCAAGTAGAATTTTACACCCCTGTATTATCATACAATGATAATAAAAAATAGCAGGTTATATTGCACAATAATTCACTGGTATGAATTTATTACTTCTTAAGGTGCTTCGCATATGCGCGTAGTTTCCATACGATTGTTATGAAAATTGTCATGAAGAATGATAGTAGCCTAAGAAACAATGTGTGTAAATATAGGCAACATTTATCGTGTGGTTTGTCTTTAAGGTCTTTTTTCTGACAAAAACCTAGAATTTTGATGATTTTATTTTTCTTAAAAATGAATAAAGCTAATGACTATAACTCTCGCCCAATAAGTAGTCCACAACATTCATTACAAGAAAAGCTAAAAACATTTTGAATAAAGGTGTTCAGAAAGATGTTATCAGCTATTTAAATTTTGCAAAATGCTAAACAATTGAATTACAAAAAACTGACTCATTCAATGTATATTTGTTTTCATTTTATTCAAATATATGGTTGATGAACTAGTCAGTCTGAAAAAATTAGAAAATATTACAGTCAGGATTTGTTGTAATAACATATTTTCTTATTAAAATGTGGGATATTTGTTGTTTAGATACAGTTACCTACCTTAGAATTAAAACTTTGTCATTAAAATGCATTATTATTTATTCATGGACTTGCATACAAGGTTTATTATATTGTTTGAACATAATTATAATGGGCAATATCGATCTTGAAAAGGTTAGCGTATTGATAAGCTTCAAGGTGTGGCTTTATAGTTCGATCAAATCGTTTACATGTATACCGATTTAATTGACTTGTAAGTCATTAAACTAAAACGTACAGGTAAGTGGACATATACTTGGACCGTAAACATCACTAGTACTAATCAACGAAGACTAAACATAACATGTCTCTTGATTACTGCGTTATGGATTGACAAGTCAATAAATCGGACACTAAAAAAAAATATTTGGATCGGATGGTTCTCGAACCTATGACCTTTGGATTGCTAGTCAACCACTATACTAACTGCGCTATGAAGGATTATACTAATTTATATCAACATTTCCTTTATATAAATGTTCTAGTATAAACACGTACGAAAAAAGTCTGTGTCGTCCAGACGCATATCCGCTCGCCCGCAAGACCGACTTCTGGTAGCGAAAGGCCTTAATTAACTGATATGAAAATTGGCAAGTTAAAACTGAATCTTTCAGCAATAAGTATGCACTGAAACCTTTCTGACAGCTTGAATCAAACCTTAAATCTTTATTTTAATTCATATTGATTACCAAACAAGTTACTACAACTTTTACAAATCAATATGATCTCAAGGCTTGTAACCCATTAATACGCCTTTTTACGCCATTAATTTATTTCTCCAATGAGGAAAATAGTTCCAATTTATACAGTTATGAATGTGTTTGATAAAAACTATTTTCTATATCCTAGCAGATTATAGCTTAAAGCAGGTTGAAAATAAAGCAGAATGTGCCTTAAGTCACATTCTGCTTCACTTTCAACCTGCTTTAAGTGGTCACCTATTTTCAAAACCATAATCAGGCTATGGGATAATGGGTTAAGGCTCAATATGGTGGTGTATATAGTCAAGGTCATGGGAAGAAACCAGAATACCTGGAGAAAAACCCACATGTCCAGATGGGATATCAATGTACCCTCTCACATACTGCCCTGACCAGGGATCAAATCTGGGGACTGCATTGGTGAAAAGCTAATGCCCAAAATACTGTGCCATCTGGACACCAATGTCAAGGACCAACAGCTTTTCAAACTAACCTGTTTACTAGGTAGATAGGCAAGCTGTCCTGCAGCAGGAGCCTTTAACTTAAAGAGTGTATAGTCTCTCTTCATCAGTACTAACCTGTTTACTAGCTAGATAGGCCAGCTGTCCTGCAGCTGGAGCCTTCAACTTAAAGAGTGTATAGTCTCTTTTCACCAGTATCACCTCCCCTTGTATGGCAACAGAGGGCTTCACCTGAAACAAGTAAAATAATATATTCAATAGTTTATCATGATATTTAGAAAAACAGTGCTCCCTCTCTACAAAACATCGAATGGGAGACAAAGATTGTGTGTGTTGTTAGGAGAAAGTTGTTATAGGGAGGAAAAATGAATACCCTTAGAGTTATAAAAATGATATAGCTTATTATTCGCATTCAGTTTGAATGCGGCATCTGTTCTGGGTTCAAACTGCTTGTCAATTGTCTTCATGTTGCTTTGGTCAAATATCCAATACGTAACTTTGACAGAAACAGCAGACGACAATTGCAGCAGTGAAAGTGTTAGAAATAATTGTCTTGTTTGGGAAACAATGGTAAGCGTTGTTGTAAGGAGATGATTATTGTTGGTAGGGTTGTTGTAGGGAGGGAGCACTATAGATGTAGCAATGGGTAACATTCTAAAAGAATCAACTGAAACATCACTGATAACAAGACTGCGCGTTCAATGAACGCTTATGCCCCCGGTGGCATCCTTGACAGTATATTTTGAATTTTTTCTAAGACCAAATTAGGTCAAAGTCAACCTGAGCTTGGGTAATATGGGTCAGTTGGTAATGGTCAAAGGCAATAACTGTATAAGTATTGAAGCATTGTAGTAAGTAGTGTTGATGCTAGACGAAACGGTAAAATTTAGTTAACCAAGAAATAGCCTATTCAAAATATTCTAAGTCCAAATTAGGTCAAGGTCAAATCAAGGTTTGGTGATATTAATGGATAGGGAATGGTCCAAGGCAACAACTGTATAAGTATCCAAGCATTGGAGTAAGCGTTGTTGATGCTAGACGAAACGGTAAAATCTATTCAAAATATTCTAAGTCCATATTAGGTCAAAGTCAAGGTCAAAATCAAGGTTGAGTATTATTGGTGGCTAGGGAATGGTCCAAGGCAACTACTATGTAAGTATCCAAGCATTTGAACAAGCGGTGTTGATGCTAGACGAAAGGGTAAAATCTACTTAAGCTGGTTACGGACGGACAGGATGATTACGATAAAAGTCATTTATGTATTTTTTTATGCAGCTGTATCATAAGTTTTGCCTCTGCTAAATATGACCCAGGGATCAAGATAAAAGTGAGTTGATTGAACATTTCATGAAATGTCTTTGATTTCTCCACAAATCCCTACATTGTGGCTACTCATTCAAATTGTCTTGAGTGGTCACTTCCAGACTCCAGATAAGTGGAGTATTTAAAGAGAGGATTCTAATGAGTAGTTACACCATAGGATTTGGTGCTGAAATGAGTGAGAAAATGTTGGATTTGTTCAGTTAACTCTCTCTAATCTGGGGCCCTGCATGTCATAGGGTTTGGTTCAGTAATCAGGATGAGTTCTGGGTCAAGACAACAGTTTTAAATAGTTAAGAGCTCTACCTTGTCATGTGTACCAGTTGAGGCCATGTTTGACAGTTCTTTTATAAGCCTGGGTAACAATGTAACCTCAGCACATTTATTCACCAAGTCTATGTCGAGGACAGCACACTCTGTTGTAGTACCAACCTCAACATTACCTACAACACATCATATAAGCATATACATAGTGGGGGACACTTCCCATTTAAAACGAGAGGAAATACAGAGTAATAAAAAGTTGAAATTGGCAGGTTTTTTTAGCGACATGGATTCTTACCAATGTTTTGCTAAAAGGTCTTCTGCATCAAATATAGTCTGTGATAACAATCAAAATTAGTTTCTATGCCTTTTATAACTGAAGAAAAGATGAATATGAGTGAAAAACAGTTTGGATTCAGATCAGACACCACATTATGCAGCATCTGATCTTGATCCAAACTGTTTGCAAATGTTAGGCAAGTCGTGATTTGCATGATAAGGGTTAATAAATTGTCTACATTTAATTGCATTGTATTTAGGTCTAAGTTTCTTTTAAACAAGAAATATTAATCCCCACAACTAAAAGAAGCTCTATTGTCAGTATAAGCATTTACATTCATGATCTACATGTAGATCGATCTCTCCCGATAAGCATAGTGAAACATCATGATTTAATGAGGTTATAATTCCATCTGTGTATAATTCCGTGCTCAAGATCTTTTGCTGAAGAAATTTACAAACAACTGTCTAATCCAGACCAGAAGCCCATATGCTTATTTCAATTAGATTACTTTTACAGTTAAAAAGATGCTAGTCTTTCTCACTAAAACAAATCTGAACATAAACATAATGCAATAAATTGAAGAAATGATAAGTTCATGACAATCTGATAGATTATTGTGGTATCAAAGGCCAACAGTTTAGAGCTTGATCAGACATGAGTTACTCAGCTTACTTGACATCTGGGGCCTGTTTCATAAAACTTTGTACAGCAACAATGGTTGTAAGTCAAAACTTTAAAATACATTTAATTTCTAATTTCTCTATCTAATCCTGTCTTGTGACATCTCTTTGGAATCGTCTTTTCAAGACGATTCCAAAGAAATGTCACAAAACAGGATTAGACGGAGAAATAAATAATAATTGAGACTTTTATAACTGACTTACGACACCATTTGTGGTACAAAGATTTATGAAACGGGCCCTATTTCTGACTGTTTGCTCTAAAGCTGTTAAGTGTTTGTAATGAACATGATTGTATGAAGAACAAATTAATGGGGAAATAATGAATCATTAGCCCACTGTAGCAGGATAAGGGTTGTCTATTTACCTTCCACATGAGCTGGTATGGCGAAGACCTTGACACCATTGTCTAGGCTGCCTAACACTTCACCATCTGCCACTTCATTGACTGTCACTTTACACGCCTGACCAATGGTCAGTCCAGACAAACTCTGTAGTGCACCTATAATACAAGCATAACCTTTCTGGTTAACCCATTAACTCATAAGCGATTAACAAGTATCAGTGCTCACCTCAATGCATGCTAGTTGATTAAAGTGCGTCAAAATGAGTTAGTATGAGGCTATTGCGCAATGAGTCAAAATGAGTCTCTATGGCTTAATGGGTTAAGGTTAAAGTTGTTGCCAGACAAACACAGACAGACAAATCAAAATCAAAATGCTTTCCGATCTTTGATCTTAGGGGCATAAAAGTATACTAATAAACTGATAAAATTAATATATAATAAGTTATATAATTACATTAAAGTATAATATACACATGCTGAAGCTACTTAAGATGCAAAAATAACCATAAATAGAGATCTGTCCATGTCTGTAAGACATATAGGAAGTTTCACTGTTCTTTTTTCAGTTAAAATGCCACTTACCTTTGTGTTTTCTTAACAATTTCAATGCCATGAATCTGTCTGCAAAATAATTTCCTAAAATCTCCACTCCATTGCTAGTGTCACCTTGGCAACAGTCTGCCATTCGAAGGGTTGCTAGGAAACGCTGCTTTTCATGGTTCACTTCAACGACCTTGGCAACCACAGACTGACCAAGACTGTACAACTGACGGACATCTGCTACTTTCCTATCAGTAACCAACTGAAACAAACAAGCTGATGGTAAAAACAATCTATCACACATACAACCCACTCTGAGTGGTTTTAATAGTCTATTGATTACTAATGATTTTTGGGCTCTGGCTCAGTCCTGTTCATCCATGAGTGCTGCATAAAGCATGGCACCAAATTAACCCATTACCTCAAAGCCTATTTCTTGTTTTGAAAATAGGTAGGTGTCGGTGTTCGACGCTCGACTAGGAAGCGAGAGGTTCCTAGATCGAGCCCTGTCAGGATCACTGAATTTTTTCTGAGCAAAATATTAACGCTATATTCCTCCACTTCACCAAGGTGATTTAAATGGGTACTTGAGAGGGAAAGACGTCAATGTGCCATGGCTGCTAGTAGTGCCGTATGTAAATGGCCGACTTGTGACTGGGTGAACAGGGAGATAATTGTAAAAGTCGGTAGAATATGACATATAAATTTCAGACTTGATAAACCCATACCTTTACCTTTACCTTACTCCACTAAATGCAGGTTGAGAGTAAAGCAGAATGCCCCTTAAGGCGCATTCTGCTTTACTTTCATCCTACTTTAAGCCATCATCTGTTAGAATATAGAAAACTTTTCTTCAGATACATATTCATGACTGTATAAATTGGAACTACTTCAGTGGAGCAATAAATTAGAGGCATAAAAAGACATATTTATGGGGTAATGGGTTAATGACGACATTACCATGAGCATAATATTTTGGCTTTATAATCTTTTTTTAATTAACTTGACGAAAATAAATATCTAGACTTACAAAGGCTGACATCATATTATTTTAGGCATCTTGTTTAATAAAATTAATAAGTAATGAGCACTCATGTAAGATTCTCTTTATTCCATGCTAAATATATATTAAAAGGTGATTCTATTACTGAAAGGGTCAAGGGGGCCTGTTATCTCATCCGGTTGGTGCATGTACATCATCATCTAAAATTCTTAGGTCAAAACCAAATCCTGTGTTGTTACTACCCATTAGAATCATCTCAAAGAGAAGATAACAAGGCAGGGTTTTGGGCAAAATTAGGAAAGAAAATTATTGAAACTTTTTGTTGCTCTCCTCTTATCTGTAACCCTATCCCTATGGTACAACAGTAAAACCTCTCTATTACAACTAAAACGAAGCCTAATTGATTGTATAAAAGACGGGTGATAGCTTAAAGCAAGGTAACAGTAATAATGTACATATTTAGTGGTCGTGATAAAGAGGTTTTACTGTACAGTCCAACTTTGATATCTCAAACTCAGCTAAGTCGAATATACCCGTATTTCAAAGTTAAAACGTGGCTAAGCCACGTTTTAACTTTGAAATACGGGTATGTTCGATATAACCGAGCATGAAATAATAAAGTTCATGTGTCGACATATCGGATAGTTCGAGTTAAGTTTGACTGTATATTGTAAATACTCACATGATTGGGTACCAGCCCAAACAGTTGGCCAGCAAACTGTACAAAGATCCCATAGGGCATCACATTCTTCACTGACCCTGGTAACTCCATACCTGTCTGTAAGGAATCAACATTAACTCTTTCAACATTAAGTAACTCTTGTGGGTCATTAGGTTCCCTTGTGGATCATTTTAGTTACCACATCACAAACCGGTCTACTTGAAATTCTGGGTAGTTTAATAAATACTGGTCTACATAATTAGCAAACAGTATATACCCAGATCAGAGGGCTCCTGTAGGAGCCCTCTGATTTGGGTCTCTGTTTTCAAATGTAATGAGTATATTTCAAACAGGTCCATGGTGTTGAAATAGTATACTAGAAGTAAAACTCTGATTACTTTGCAAACAGTTAAGACCATGAAGAGATGCTGAGGACCCAGACATTTCATCAGAATTTAATTTATTTAACACTCTGACATTATTTTGATTTTTTTTAGAAATTCCAATTTAAGAATAATGACAGATGGCAATTGTTTCAGGTGAAACATTTACTTAGCATGTAAAATACAATTTTATGAAAGTTATGATACAGTGGGAAAAAAATCAGTGTAAATTCAATGGAATTACATGTACAAAATGTCAACTTATGTATAATGCAGCATCTGATTAGGATCCCAAATGTTTGACACTTGATTCAATATTTCTTCAGACAAAATGTCTAAACTTTAAATTTGAGAAATAAAAGCAGATGAAAATCGTTTAAATTAAATAATAATATCATGGCAGTGCAGGGGTTAACTCTTTCCTCCCTGAAACTTAAATGGGCAATCCCAGTTTCCATTTTAGTCTAGTCCATTTCTGACTTTTAAGGGTTGTTTTAGTCAATGTTTGACATTATGACAAACAGTGAAGACCCTGATCAGAAGGCTCCTAGGAGCCCTCTGATCTGGGTCTACACTATTTGCATAGGACAAGTGTACTATCCACATGTGCACTGTTTGAAAAGAACGCCTATATGCGGGACTAGGGTTCAAATGGAACTTGGAACTTGTCTGTATTTTTGGTGGAGACATTGGTTACAGTAAGTTAACCCTTTGAACCCTAGTCCTGCATCTAGGCGTCCTTTTCAAACAGTATACATGTAAAAAATGCATTTGTCCTATGCAAACAGTGAAGACCCAGATCAGAGGGCTCCTAGGAGCCCTCTGATCAGGGTCTTCACGTTTGTCATAATGCCAAACATTGACAAAAACAACCCTCAAAATTCAGAAATGGACTAGACTTAAATGGAAACTGGAATTGTTCATTTGAAGTTTTAGGGAGGAAAGAGTTAATCATCAAAGTACTAAACTTACAGTTATGTAATGTTACACTCAACTCCTCTGGTGCCTGTGTCAGAAAACTTTGTACGACATAAACAGTCATAAGTCAAAACGTTAAAATACATTTAATTTCCTATTTCTGTATCTAATCATGTCTTTTCAAGACGATTCCAAAGAGATGTCACAAGACAGGATAAGATGGAGAAATAAAGAAAAATTGAGACTGTTATAATCTGACTTACAACATTTATCGTAAGAAATTTTATGAACATGACACTGGAGCTCTACATGTTAGTCTACAAGACTGTTCATACTAACCTGTAATCTGTCAAACTCATGAATAATCTTTCCATTCCTCGCTGTTTGTATAAAAGAGTGTTTTCTTGTAACAATCTAGTACCTTGGTTAAGAAGTCAACATCAAACAATGAAACAAGTTTTCAATACAGTAAAACCTCTCTATTGAGACCAATATTTGAGCTTAAACTTAATGCAGATGACTGCTTACAGCGAAATGAAAGTATGGCCCAAAGCTCCTATAGTTCTGTGTGGCAGCTGTGAAAGGTTTCCCGGTACTTCTCTTCTGACAGCAGTTATCTTATGAATTACCTCCCTTTAGTGGTTATATATGCAAAGTGCAAAACATTATAAAGTATCGTTCATTGTGGGAGGTAGTATATAAAGGCCTATTTGAAATATCCTTTAATGAAGATATGGATAGTATGTTGTGTTTCTGTCGCTTGCATGAAATGGCTAGGCCCTGCCATTATATTTGTATGGTTCTGGAACCAACTGTTCAATGGTCCAATTAGCCCACAAACGGGTGTACACAACCTATAGGAGCCCTCTGATCTGGGTCTACACTATTAATTTTGCAAATGGAAATATATTTTAAACAGGTCCATAGTGCTGAAAGAGTTAAATACAGACACAGAACTACCAAAGGATACAACAACATTTGTTTTGCTGAGGTACATCACATCTTTGAGCATATTGCCTGGCTGGTAGGCATCTAGTAGAGCGTCACACATCTCCCCACAGTCAGAAAGGTGAATCTTGGGAAGAAACGCCTTCTTCTTGGATGGCAGGAGCTCCACATCTATCCCCTTCTCTGTTTTCTCTACTACCTTACATTTCACAAGCTGAAAATAGAGATCATAAGGTCATATTCAACTCCAGCGACAAGTATACTTATCCTTAATAAACAGTGCACATACAAAGAGAGTAAACTTGTCCTATGCAAACAGTGTAGACCCAGATCAGAGGGTTCCTAAACCCATTACCCCATGGCCTGATTCTAGTTTTGAAGACAAATGACCACTTAAAGCAGGTTGAAAGTAAAGAAGAATGCACCTTAAGACGCATTCTTCTTTACTTTCAGCCTGCTTTAAGCAACCATTTGCTAGAATATAGAAAATAATTCAGATGATACATATTCTTAACTGTATGAATTGTAAGTATTTTTCTCAATAGAGCAATAACTTAAAGGTGTAAAAAGGTGTACATGTATTTATGGTGAAATGGGTTAAGGAGCCTTCTTATCACGATCTACACTGTTTGTAATTTTGCAATTTATTGTACAAAACAACCCTAAACAGTCAGAAATGGACTTGATTTAATTGGAAACTTTACTTGTCCATTAACAGTTTCATGAGTGAATAAGATACTGGAGAAGAAATAAATTCTTGTCTCCCAAAACCTGGTTTCTGTAGTGTGGACCCTAATGGGATGCTCCCGTTCGCTGTGTCCTTACTGTTTGCTATTGTCATCCTTTGGAAAGCTCTGCATAATGGGTTAACCCATTTATACCCAGGGGATTCTTCCATGTTTATATATTGGATTAGTCCATTTTTTATCAAAGGGATGCCTGGTCAATATTTTCATTTTCATTTTGTTTTATATTGAAATTCCTATCAGCAAACAGTGAAGACTCTGATCAGACGCCGCATGATGCGGCATCTGATCAGAGTCTACACTGTTTGCCTATGTCCCATATATGGGATTGTGGGCACAAATGGGTTAGTAACAGATGTGTTACATCTACAATGTGGGATTGGGCAATCGTTTTGTAAATGCTTTACTTTTGAGTGCAATGACTCATGCATATATATGCTAGAACTTTCTCAAAACTACCATCATACCTTTACAGCAATGGCTTAACTCAGGTCAAGTCTGATTAACTCATTCACCCCTGACACTTTTAATGAACTATTCCAATTTCAAAATAAGCTAGTCCATTTTTGACTATATAGGGTTGATTTAAACATTATATTTCAAAATGACAAACAGTGTCCACCTTGATCAGAGGGCTGCCCTCTGATCAGGGTTGACACTGTTTGCATAAGACAAGTGTAATCATCACAGGTACACTGTTTGTAAATGACGAGTATACTTGTCACTAGGGCTGAATGTGTTAACTGTCTTACAGTGTCATTGTGAGTTCAGGCTACGTCTAAAACCTGCTCTAATAAAGTAATTCAAATGTGATTTTTTTTATTTTAACTCTTCTTCTAATCAATATTCATACATTAAACTCTAGACTACCCACTTTTATCATCTTAAATATTATATTGGCTCATTAACTCATAAGCTATAAACAATTATCAATGCTTATCTCAATACAATCTAGTGGTTTAAAGTGTGTCAAAATGAGTCAGTATGAGGCTATTGCGCAATGAGTCAATATGAGTCGGTATGGCTTAATGGGGTTAAGAGTGTGTGGTGTTGATGCTAGAAGAAACCGTACAATCTGGTTAACCATTTACAAATATATACAGAGAGAGGGGGAAATAATATAGAAGTGTTTATTCCTGTTATTCGGGTAACTCACCTTGCCGATTTCAAAATCTTCTGGAGCATCAGCTTCCTTCTGACCAAACTCTGTTTTCCCTTCAAGCTGTAAAATATAACAGGAATTATGTCTTTAAGTACCAGTGTACCTCTTGACTGGAATCAGTTTTTCAACTTTTAGTAAGTGACCTTGACCTGATAACCTCAAAATACGACCCAAGCTAGGTCTTAATGTAAGCTTAGTAAATACAGTGTCTAGTCAAAATAGGGACATTTAATCATAAGTTATTGACCTAATACCATTTTTCTATTTTTAGTAACAATAACCTTGACATTGACCATATGACCTCAAAATACATCCCCAAGCTAGGTATTCATGTAAGCTTGATAAATTGAAAGTTTGGTCAAAATTTGGATATCCAATCTGAAGTTATTGACTGGAAACTGTTTTTCAAGTGTTTTTGTTTGTTTTGTTTATGATTTTATGTCGCTTTCAACAGTATTTCAGTCATATCGCGACGTCCAGCTAATTACAGGTGGAGGAAGACCCCAGAAGTCCTTTATGCACTGTTTCAGGCCCAAATCTGCAACTGGGTAGAACCACCGACTTTCCACAAGCCAGCAGGAAGGCTTCCCCACATAAAAAATCCAAACGACCCTACTGGGATTCGAACACACAGCGGTGAGGAGCTTAGTGATGTAAGCCACAGTGACTATACCACTAGGCCACGGAGGCCCCCGTTTTTCACGTGTAAGTAACAGCGACCTTGACACTATGATCCCCAAATACACCCCCAAGCTAGGTCTATATAAAAGCTAGCTACATACTTAGTTTGGTCAAAATATGAAAGCTAGCTACACACTTAGTTTGGTCAAAATACAGTCGAACTTCGTTATCTCGAAGTCCAGGGGACTGAAATAAATATATCGAGATAACCGAGTTTCGAGATGCGAGTTGTTGAGAGAGATCGATAATCAGTGTCAATTATCACCATCTGTGGACTTGTCATCGCGCAGCGTGTCATCCCACTGCGTTGATTGACAGGTGTGATGCACTAACAACAAACAATGAGTGAACTCGCGCATGTGCAGTTTCGCTCATTATTTTGCAATAATTAGAAAACTAACCTGATTGACTTTGACTTTTAACTAAGTTACTATCAAAGTCGACTTTAAATCCATATTAATAGCAATGGAGAGATAACCACAGACGTTAAAATCACAGTCCTTTGCATTTTGATACATCAACAGACGCTTACAATCATAACTGCGATTCGTACCAGATAATAACGTAAGCGAACAATGTCGGCCAAACAATTAATGAAATTAAACTTGTAAACTGTAAATTAACTTCATTGTTCTTTCGCTTTCATTTACATTTACTTGTTTCTTGACATTACAACCGAGAAAATCCCATTTTATCTGCGTTATTATCGCGATATAGGTATTAAGTGTGATTTTCACGAGTAACTGAATCTTACTGATACACGCACATTTCAAGCAAAATGGCGGCCGTTGTCAAAAACGAAAGTACGCATTTACTATAATACACATGAAAACGCTGATGCTTAATATGACAGTGCATATAAAAGTGTTTGATAAAACTGATTATTTAATTGCCTGTAATTAAGAGTGAGTCACATTAACGCCGGTGTTTATTTCATCTCCGGACCCTGTGTTTGAAAGGTGTGATTATTAACTGCAGTTACTCGCAAACACATGAAAACCTGTGAAATGGATAATCCAAAGAATTTTCTTTCAAGATTTCAATAATTTTTCTCGGCGATATCGAGACATGAATTGTAAAAATAGAGAACTTCGAGTTCGAGGGACCACACATTTGACTTCGACATAAGAAAAAATCGAGCTGAAATATCGAGATAAACGTGATATTTCTTTATAGATAAAGAAGGGAATAATTCGGGACCAGAAATTTATATCGAGATATCCGAGATTTCGAAATAAGCGAGTTCGAGATAACGAAGTTCGACTGTATATTAATCCAACCCAAGTTCCTGACCAGAAACTCCGTTTGACGCGGATCGCCCACCTGCCCGCCCAACAACATACCCCATTCTTATAACCAGGGTTTTTTGTTGAAAAACCTGGTTAATAATTTAATGTGTGAGAAAGTGAAGTGGGGAAAACATGATTTTTCCCAGCTGAAACAAAATTAAACTTAAACCATTATTCCATACTCTCTTTCAAGTTTTGATGTCAGGTGATCACTTGAAACAGGTTGAAAGTAAAGCTGAATGTGCCTAAAGGCTTTTCTGCTTTACTTTCAACCTGCTTTAAGCTACCGTTTGCTAGGCTATTATTACATCTTATGGTACACATTCAAGACTTATATAAAACACTATTTTCTTCAATGAAGGAATAAATAAGAGGCGTAAAAAGGTGTATGGGGTAATGGGTTATTCACAATGCAATAAAATGTAGAAATTGGCAGCCTATCAGCCAATTCTGCTTTTCTTTCAACCTGTTTTAAGCGGTCAACTGTCTTCAAAACTATAAACAGGCTAAAGGTTAATGGATTAATGAATGATGTTTTCACTGCTGAACATACCACAAAGGAAAGTTTGAGCCTGTCCTCTTCCGGGTCTACATGGACCACTCTGCTCCTAACAACCTGCCCCTTGTAGAACACCTTCTCGGGAAACTGGATTGGCTCACTACTCAGGTGTGGTCTCGGAACAAGACCCTGAAATACCACAGTGTACAGTGGAAAAACATGCTAATCTTACACCTTTAACCCTTTACTTTATAGAAGCGCCTTTTAGCGCATTCCGTTTAATCCTCCGCGGAAGAAAATAATTCCAATCTATACAGTCATGAAAATGTATCAGAAGGAATATTTTCTTAATTCTAGCAGGTGGTAACTTAAAGCAGGCTGGAAGTAAAGCAGAATGCGCCTTGGGGTACATTCTGCTTTACATTCAACCTGCTTTAAGTAGTTACCTATTTTCAAAATAGAAACAGGCTATGGGGTAAAGGGTTAACTCTTTCTGTGCTTACAGCAAGGGCATGAAAGAAAGTATCAGAAGGGAATTCTATGAGCATCAAAAGGTATTGCTACTGGGAGAAATAGGTTAGCGCATTTCTACACAGATACATCTTATTTACGCCTTTATTGTACTCCTACAATAAGAAAATAACCCCACTTTATACAGTCATGAGTATGCATCATAAGAAATATTTCAAAATCCTAGCAGATGGTAACTTAATGCAGGCTTAAGGTAAAGCATGATGCTTACTTTCAACATGCTTTAAGTGTAAACTTGTCTCAAGACAGGCTATGGGATAAAGGGTTAAACACAAAAGTCCAAGCCCTCTTTTTAACCCATTACCCCATAGCCTGAATTTAGTTTTGAAAATAGGTGACCACTTAAAAAAGGTTGAAAGTAAAGCAAAATGTGCCTTAAGGCACATTCTGCTTTGCTTTCAGCCTGCTTTAAGCACCCATCTGCTAGTATATTACATATTCATAACTGTATAAATTTGAACCATTTTCTACAGTGAAGGAATAAATTAAAGGTGTAAAAAAGCGTTTTTATGGGGTAATGGATTAGACGTTGTAATATCTGCAATTTACCTGCACATTTCCATAGAACTTGACATGCACACCAAAGTCTTTGACACTACTGATGAAGCCCTCCAGTATCTGACCTCTCTGTATCTGTCCATAGTCTGACACCATTGGAAACTTACTCTGCACCAGGGACTTCTTGTGAGTCAAGGTCAAACTAGACTTGGCTTGGTTCACAAACAACACCTAAATGATTGGAGATACAGAGAAACTTGTTTTAACTCTCTCCCCCACAAAAGCATCTTTTAGCGCATTAAATTTATTCAACCTTTAAAGCAATTAGCTCCAATTTCTACAGTCATGAACAAGTACCGTTTTTCTTATATCATAGCAGATGGTGGCTTAAAGCAGGTTCTAAGTAAAGCAGAATGTGCCTTTAAGCACATTCTGCCTTACTTTCAACCTGCTTTAAGGGGTCACCTTTCTTTTAACTTCAACCTGCTTGAAGTGGTCACCTGCCTTCAAACCAGAAACAGACTATGGGGTAAAGGGTTGAAACGGCCACTCAGCAAATGATAAACTGGCAGACTTATTAAGGTGTCCACTTTATGCAGGCCTAGAGCAATGCTATCTCTTACACACAACGCACCATTACATGTATAAAGGAAGAATTGTTAACCCTTAGCCCGCCAAATAAATTGTCGTCTGCTATATTTCTCGTCTGCTTCAAGTTTCAAAGTGCTTCAAAGTTGCTCAAAATTGCTGAAAATGTTGTCCGAGTGTCAAACAGCTTGGATCCGGATGAGACGCCGAGTTACTCGGCGTCTCATCCGGATCCAAGCTGTTTGCATATGGAGCTATAGTCGTGACTGGCAGGCTAAGGGTTAAAAGTAAATAGCTACATATTAGGAAGTTTGAAAATCATACAAATAACCTACCTGTAGGTACGTCATAAAAGCTATTTATATGCTTGTGTTTTACATGTTGACGTTTTTATCCGACTTAAAGTAAAATTTGTATTTGTACCCTGCTACTAGTCCGATATTCAAAAAATACAGATTCTACTGTCTCAAACTTTAATCTTAATTAAAGAAAGAAAGAAAAGAAAGAACCTCAGATACTAAAAGAATGTAATCAGGATAATGCCTAATCAAAACCAAATCATCTGTTGTTTTCTTACCCTGCACTTCAGCTTCTCTCCAACTTTGAATTTTTTCTCTGGATGTTTCAATGTGATGTCTGCTAGATGCATGAGTGGTATAAATGCCTGTAGACCCTTCTGTAGCGACACAAGTACACCTTTCTCCTGGATCTTGTTAATTGTACACTGGTGGTAGAGCAGAGAGACAATGTTAGGTTTAATACAGTCATTACTCTCTTTTACAGTCTCTTAACCCTTTACCAAATAGCCAGTTTTTAGTTTTGAAGACAGGTAACCACTTAAAGCTGATTGAAAATAAAGCAGAATGCGCCTTAGGGTGCATTCTGCTTTACTTTCAACCTGCTTTAAGTTACCACTTGCTAGAATAAAGAAATTATTCCTTATGATTCACATTAATGAACATATGAGTAAGAACTATTTTTCTTCAGTGGAGGAATAATTTGAATGCGCTAAAAGGCGCATCTATTGGGTAAAAGGTTAATTGAGTTAATTAGTAGGATTTTTTACGACAAGTTACAGCCTACTTTGCTTTTACATGTAGCTGTCACTTGGCTTTTATACAACCAATTAGCCTTTGTTTTAGTGGTGGTGGAGCAGGGAGACAATGTAAGGTATAATACTGTAAAACCTTCTATTATAGCCTATTAAGTGTGTTAATTAGTAGTTTTTTTTATGACAAGTGACTGCTTAAAGCAAGGTGACAGTAAAACAGAAAGCTCCAATAGGAGCTTTCTGTTTTACTGTCACCTTGCTTTAAGCTGTCACTTGTCTTTTATACATTTTAAAGTTTCATGCAAATCGGTTAATACGCGTGCTGACCCCCCCTATATAACCGGGTTGATGGTTACAGAGAATTACTATTAATTAAGCTTTGTTTAAGTGGTCGTTAAATTCTCTGTACTCAGAGCTCCAGGTAAGGGCAGTATTATCAAGCTATAACCCACAATTGAGTCTATGGTGTGACTTCTCATCAATTATTCTTCTCATATTTTGTGGATAATTCACCAGATCTCATGAAAATTAATGTACGAAGATAAATGTGCACAAATAGTATTATCATGCCTTTAATCAGCCCCAAGCGCTTCATAAATCTATTGTTAACATAACATTAACCCATTACCTACATGAATACGCCTTTTTACGCCTCAGATTTTTCCCTCCACTGAAGAAAATATACTGAGCAAAATTAGAAACGTCCCACCCTATTATAGGGACATTTTCTTGAAAGTTACAAGTATAAGGTTGATGGTAGTAAAACCTATACAGAAAATGAAGTTTATTCATTGTTGAATCCATATCAGTTGACCTCATATTGCTGAGATAAAAACTTTGCGAGTGATGTTATGAAGAGGTTGGTAGGGGTCAAAATAAAAAATCTGAATAAATGTTTGTTTTTTAAAAAAAATGTTTAGTTGATTACTGAATTCTCATAAAAAGTCCCAAGTTGTATTCAGTAAGATTAATATCGTGTACGGCCACCGTTTGCACCAATATACACTCCATTTCTATGGCGAAACGTAACGTTTAATGAGAACGTCAGACATTCACTCTTGCTGTGAGGTCTGTGTTAAATCTAAGTGTGAATCAAGATTCGTCAGTAAAAAGAACTTGGTACCAGTCAGTTTGTCTCCAATTCAAATGACGTTGTGATGACAGATAACTTAACACCACGGTGACGTGTCGTCCAAATTTGACAGGAATATGGGCGTCTTGCTCTGATTGGTTTAGCGTTGGATTGCGTGCGATTACAAAGGTCTGTGATGACTCACCGTGTTCACTAGCCCTTCCGGTGGCTGGAAAATGACGTAGACGTAAGTGCGTTAACGTGCCGTAGTGGTCAGTTCTGACGGAGGAAAAACGGGGTGACCAAGGGGAAAACGATTGTGAACAGTCCCAGCCTGATGGTACCGGGTCGCTAGCCTCTGTTTGGTCTTTCGAGAGCAGCCGAACCAGCGGGCGACGTCAATTGCCGTCATTGCCTGATTTCTTTCAACTTCAGACGAGCGTGGCATGATGCAAGGATTGAATTCATATGGTGTTTTTCAATTTTTTTATTAGCATGTGTCGTGTGTATTGTACGACGGTGGCATAATTACTTTATTGAAACGTGTGTACCGTGTAAGTGCAAAACGTGCAAATCATGATTCCGTTACGTTAACGGTTTTTATCTGTGTTATTTTGTGAAAACTTTACACATGTGTAACTCCAACTAACCAGTATCCCACAAGTACATTCACTTGATGTATAACTTAAATAACATCAGAGATATGTCCGTTCAAAACGTGGGACGTTTCTATTTTTGCTGAGTATAGTCTAATTTATACAGTTGTGAATATTTAACATTAGAAAAAATTTCAATTTCAATTTTCTAGCAAGTGGTACCTTAAAGCAGGCCTTAAGGCGCATTCTGTTTTACTCTCAACCTGCTTTAAGCTGTCACCTGTCTTCAAAACTAGAAACAGACTGTGGTGTAAATGGGATAATATGACCAATCCTCAAATGAGTAGATAGGTTCTTTTACTCAGAGCATGTCCAATCCAGAGCAGAGAAACCTCTTTGGATATTCAGGGTTTCCCATAAAAGCCGGCAGCCAGCAGAAATCGCCGGCTATTCCAATATTTCTGCCGGCTATTATTTTCCATTTTTCAAAATTAGATCCATTTATTGAAGTTTTAAAAGAAGATTCTACAAGATTCTACGCAATATTTGTTTCCTAAAAGCATCGTTCATAGTAGGAAACGAAGCGACAGTGGTTGCTATGCATTTGTATTTACTCGGCTTTTATCGTCTAAATCTAATCGCTATTTGGATGTACTCGTATTTTTCCGAAATGTTCCAATGATAATGGAGAAACGAGGATTGAAGAGGAAACCCCAATCTCAAACTGGAAAAAGTCTGTTTGACTTTGGGTTTGGTGTTAAAGGTGACTAAATTCATTATTTTCTGTTGAAATATTTATGTATGCTGTTCGGTCCTGTTATACCTCGATTGCAAGCGAAATCGGCACCGTTAGACAAGGTGTGTTCAAGTTTGACAGCCGCCACAAACTTTCAAGGGCGTTACGAAAAAATACCTGTTATAATTAACTGGTTTCTTCGGGAAGAAATTAGCGCATTTGAACAGTTGTTAGTGACTTCTAATCAAGCATTCTGTCAGTTTTAATTACCATTTTCAACGGATGCTCGAAGCCCAAACAGCACACATCTATAGAAGTTCCGGACCTTGCATACTTCGTACTGCATTCGGACCATGCATAGTTAGTACGGGGAGCATTCATATCGAAAACCAAGCCTTTTTATGGTGCATCCATGAGTCCGGTAGCGGGCCCATTGATTCCCAGTGAGAAATTGTCAAAATAATTCCCAACTTGTAAAGAAAAAATCCCAATCCCAATAATTCCGATTTTTTTTTTGATTTTTTTTTTTTTTTTTTTTTTACAGTTTGTTCCTAATAAACCAAAATCACATAAAAAATATTGAAACAAATTTAGAAAAAAAGCTAACAGGCCTTTTTCTGATAGTTAGCATAAATAAGGGAAATAATTTCCAAAAGTTCCTATACATGTTTAACATGTACCCATATGCCAAGTTTTTTTTGGTTTTTTTTCAAGCACAATGTACCTTTTAGCAATAAAATCAAGCCATCTTGCATTTTTTAGACAAATATTTTGTCTACTTTAAACCTGTCCAAAATGACTCAGAATGCAGGAAATTGTACCATTTTTTCAAAAAATTTCGGGGGCCTTCATGGCCCCCAAACCCTCGCCTAAGTTGTCCGCTCGCTGTGCCACCCTTTCCTCAAAGTTTGCCATCTATGTCAAAACTTATGGGAAACCCTGGATATTTGTTTGCCGACTTTTTAAGAGACGGGTGATAATGGAATTTTTCAGAAATCTCTGATTAACTAATTATAAGAACAAATCAGAAACAAAATACAAAGATATTCTCTTAGTTTTAGTATATAAAGACTTTAGTCTATTTCTGAGGTTGCTGTGGGCCTTGTGTTTTTATGAGAATATTATGCAGGTATTGTCTGTGTGTTGTAAAACATCAGGGTTTTCATTTTGTTTTGGGTCAAGAGGCCAAAGACGCGATCCAAGAGGCCTAGCGTGTCATTTCCTGCATTTCTGGGTCATTCTGAGGGTGTTTGAATACTTGTAATTGAGATATATTTTAAGGCAATAAAGTGTTAAATACAAAAATTTGTTATTTGTTTCAGAGTAAAATGTATAATAATAATTGTTGAAGAATTTCACTTGTCAAAGTCACATTTAATCCTAGTGATGAGTAAATTCATTCTTACGCTGGGTCCCAGAAAAATTTGGAATTGAACTTTTCATTCCCTTTTCATTCTGAGGGTGTTTGAAGACTTGTTTTTGAGATACAAATGTACATTTAAGGCAATGAAGCTTTGTGTCAACAAACTTTTGTTTTTTTATTATTGTGTTACCCCCTTCCGTATGTCGAAATTTTTTGAAGTTTTAATGTATAAATGGTGTTCCCTGGGCCACTTTAAGCATTATTTCAATGGTGTACTAAAGATAAACAGCCTACTAAAACTTCTTTTTTTTTTTTTATCTATTTAAATTTCTTTATGACAAGAACTTGCTAGAATCTATATCAAAACGGTAGATACAAGGAGTGCAGAATTACTGATATGTTATTTTGTTTACTAAAAACTATACATCTTAATTCTTATAGATGAAAGGGTTTGACAGAAAAATATAGAAAGACACATTACCTACATTGGTTTACTTGCTTTCTGATGTTATAATCTATAAATGAGCATTAGATAATAATTTGAAGTAAAAAATATTATATTTAAAAAATATGTGTGTTTGCTTTATATGTTGCCATAAATAACTCTAGAATCTAGATTTAATCGATTTTGATTTGAACTTAAATAGGGCATACATGTACTTGTCCTATCTAGTTTTCATTTTGCATCGAAATTTGTGGGCGGGGCAATGCTCGCAAGTTGACTACGGAAATTCACAATACTCTATTCGGAGACGTTGTATGATATTGATCGTAACTAACCGCCGAATTCAGAGACTCTCCGAGCATAAATTATGAAGACGAAAAGTCGCGAGTGTGTGTGTCTGCACGCATGAATAACGACGGTCGTAATTCGTGGTGTCTGCGAATCGAAATAGTGCATATGTTCTCCATAACGATGATAGCTTGCTTGCTTTATTCTTTTTAACGTCTCACCCGAGTTATCGTTATCTGTTATGACTAAACTATTGCGGGGGAGCGTTTTTTTTATTATTTTAAAGTCTACGGCATCTGGTCACCCATCCAAGTACTAACCGGACTCGACGTTGCTTAACTTCGGTGATCGGACGAGAACCGGTGTTTTCAACGTGATATGGCCTTAGACAAAACAATGATATTTGAGATATTCAGATTATATAGATTATGTTTAAATCATGCGCAGTAATTATTTTCTCGTCGTGTGAAATTGAAAGATTGAATACCGAAAAATGCCAGAATAAAGAAAACGTCTACTACATTTAATAACGAGAAAACTACGATCGAATTTCACACCTTTGCAAATTTCAACCGGCCAAAATGTCATTTCAAGCGGCCGTTTCGGCCGGTTAATAATGAAAACCCTGAAACATACATGTATTGCTCAGTGTACTTACATGGACGAGGTCCCCTGGCTGTACATCAGCTACTCTCATATACTTCTGCTCCAGTACACTCCTGCAATTTGTACAAAAACATGTAACATGTTAAAACCTGACTCCCTAGTACATCACAGTAACACAAATAATCACATACTGACTCATAACAATTAATATAGGACTGTTTAAAACACCATAAACTGTCACATATCCAAATATTACAGTATGTTGGACCCTATTCTTACACAATCCAGAACACAGGAACATGTAAATGCTAGAAAATGAGTTCTACTGTGAAAGTTAATGTGATTGAAAATGTTGATTTGACATCATTACAATGGCATCATAATTTATGTGATATTTGATATAGCCCGTTTTTATTGGTTAAATTTGCCATATATAAAACAAATTTTATCACATGAGCCAATCAGATTGCAGGAAATTTATAGATTGGATTAGAAAGAGATTTTGCTGATGTTTTCATCATCATCAATAAAGATTGTGAGCAAGACTTACTGTTTTGTTGACACCTGAACCATGTTTTCTATTGGCATATGATCCAACACTCTCGCACTAAAATACAAACCAAAGGAAACTACATTAATCATTGGGGAATGCTTTATCCTTTCCTGTTTAATAAACAAAACTAAACACAAATGCAATGAAATATAGAGCACTACATGTTAATGAAACTGTTAACAATTTATTAAAGTCTGGGTGGCAAAACAGTTTGGAACCTGATCCGACATTGGGTTAATTCTTGACACAACAAATAGGTCAACTCTTTCAACACCACATACCTGTTTAAAATATACTCATTACATTTGCAAACAGTGTAGACCCAGATCAGAGGGCTCCTATAGGAGCCCTCTGATCAGGGTCTACCCTGTTTAATAATTTACAGTATTGATTATACTACCCAAAATTCCAAGTAGACTGGTCCAAGTTTTGGTAACTAAAATTATCCACAAGGGTTACTTAGTGTTGACAGAGTTAAAGTGAGACGGATTACTATATCAGAACTAAAACACATTATGAACAGTGTATGGTAATGATGTATCATCAAATGCTGACAAGAAGTTGCAGAAAAATATCAAGGAGAGAGAAGTGTTACAATTACTAATTACATGTGACTGCTAGAAGCAGAGCCTTTGTGCTAAACTAAGCTCATCAAATTTGGCTGTGTAGTAAAAATCCCCTTGATACAAACTTCAAGATAACCCATATTTACTATACCTGTGAACTGAGCCCCTCTGAAATTGCTCCTGCAGATTCTCCACTTCCCTATCACACAGATTCTTCAGCTGAAAACCAATGCAATATAAATTGATAAAAAGATCTGTTTGTAAAACACTAAGCCCCCTGATGTGAACATGACCTCTAATGACCTCGACATAATATTAGTTATACAGTTTCTTCACAGTGTACATGAGGATTTCTTCCCGGCTGAGGTAAATCATGTTGCCCGAGCCGTTAGGCGAGGGTTACATGATTTTACCAGCCGGGAAGAAATCCTCATGTACACTGTGAAGAAACTGTATAACGAATTTATTATACTGCAAAGTTTTCACTGTTCAAACGAAATATTTCCGAATTTGTCGTGTACAGCGCTCATTATAAACTATAAAAAAAAATTGGGCCAAAGCAGATAACGTTGAGCGTAATGACGTCATGTTTCTGACGTTGACATAGATTCATAAGAAAAATGTGCATACTCGTAGACTTCGACGTCAAAGTTTCCACGAAATAATGCGACTGTTGAAAGATCCAAACACCGATTGGTTCTTAGCCGAAATGGACTTAAAACGGAGGATGCACGATTGAATGCACTGAATCCTGTCGAGCAATCGGTCATCTTATTTTCTGCAAAGCAAGACTTGGGGACCTGTCAGCCAATGAAAACAGCTGCATTTCCATGTACCCTGTCAGCTCACAGGGTACATGGGATTATGTCTAGGGCTCGTTGACCAATGAAAAGTAAGGAATTTACTTTGCAGTATAATTATCCACAGTGATTTTTTTTCCTTCATTTGTGAATGGGTCCGGTACCCCTTAAATTGTGAACAATTTGCGTTGTTTTACTCAAAATTGTGAACAATAGTAGCAAAATTTTTCTGATATTGTGACAAGAATATGTGGACCAAGAGAGAAAAACTTGTAATTTCCTGCAAAATGGTGGGGAATTTAGAAGGAACTGATATTTTGTGGAAGACAAACACTTTTATAATTAAGCCAGCAGAGTAGGGAGGGTTTAAACCATATTTTTATCAAAAGTTCCTTTTGGAGTTGTGAATCAATTTGGGTCCCTTCTGAATTGTGAAGGGTCCTTTTATGGGTACCAGTTATAGAAGGAAAAAAATCACTGATCCAACTTGTACAACTGACCCATTGAGTACACATGCAATATATGAAGTCTATATCAAATCATTGAGTCCTAAATTAAAGTTGTGGACAAACAGACAAGCCAGACCAAAAACAATATGCCACAACTATATAATGCGGGTGCATTAAAAATCAATTATTATGCCATCACACTTGCAAGAAGCTATTAATTTGATATCGGTTTACCGTATAGAGGGTTTTTTCTGCGGTGTTAAAATTTCGCGCTTTCATTGAATTCAGAAAAGTCGCGGGTGTTAATTTCTCGCATTTTCAAAAATTAGAAATGAAATTTTAATATAGCAACATGTTTTTAATAGTTCAGTAATCCGGTATAACAAATGAGATGCGTCGAACAATGAAGACTTACGGTATTCACGATCACAGCGCTGTCGGTGCTGTGGGTTAATTGGCATGTAATAAACATTGCGTAACATTGACACTCTAAATTGCTGGCAATCATCCCCAAATTGCTTTTGTTTATTTAGCCGACAATCTAGTCGCGCCACCCAAACAACAAACTGCCACTTTCCCACCTTTACGGTGAAGGGTCCTTATATGTGGTCTTTCGTCCAGCCGATTGTTTGCCCCAAACTGATAACGGCCACATTCATACTTGCTTTTTTTAATAACTCGCTAATGATGAGAACTTTGAGCAAAATATGTCATGTTTTAACTAAGAAAATAAACTGTCTCAAACGCTTTTTGTAACCCGACGTCTGATCAAAGTTCTTACTGTTTGCTGTGTCCTAGCATTACACATTAATTGTAAAGAATAAAGTCTTCTCCACTGTGTACCTTTACACGGCATTTAAAATTACACGCAACATAATAACTTCCGCTACTGGGAGTTCACTTACAAACAGTTTGATGTGTGTTCTGGACATGGTTTCACAAACATTTATCAACTGATTTTTTTTACCGGTATACTCCAAGTACAAAGTACGGCATTTGCAAACAGCGTAACGCGGCGTCTGATCACGATCAAAACTGTTTAGTTCAAAATACCAAAAAATCAAATTTGAGCAATGAAAGCTGACTATAGTTGTTTAAACATCGTGGTAGTAAAGACGTTGAAAGTAAACTATGGTATGAAGACAGAATGTGCTCATGTCTCTGGTGTGCTTGTAGAGTGACGTCCCTTGTTACTCATTTGTTTTTGTCTAGCTAGCGATTAGAAATAGGATTTATGCTACGGTCACAATATAAGGTAATCGGAAAATAGTTTTCAAGAGTGCTATTCGTTTTAATGTTGGATTTGTCATAATGATTATGCAGGAACAAAGGAAACAAGAGTTGTCAGAGAGACAACAAAGCTCGCCATCGGCACATTTAGAAACTTAAAAGCACACTCAAGGTCACGGAGGTCAAGCTTTTTGCCTGCATGGAAAGGTCTTGCCGATATACACATAAAAATTATATATGAAGTTACACCTCAAGGGACATAGGAAATATAAATGTTTTTCGAAACCTAAACATAGATTTTGAATCCTTAAACCCTGGATCTAAGATCAAGGTCAAGGTCACAGGGGGTCCAAATTTTTCTGTGCATGGAAAGATCTTGTCCATATACACACACATACCAAGTATGAAAGCAATACCTGAAGGGACATTGAAGTTATAGGCATTTTTCGAAACCTAAACGCAGATTTCGAAACCTAACCGCGAACCCTAAGTTCAAGGTCAAGGTCACAGGGGTCCAAATTTGTCTGTGCATGGAAAGGTCTTGTCCATATACACACATATACCAACTATGAAAGCAATACCTGAAGGGACATAGAAGTAATAGGCATTTTTCGAAACCTAAACACAGATTTCGAAACCTTAAAGCAGGCCCTAAGTTCAAGGTCAAGGTCAAAGGGGTCCAAATTTTTCTGTGCATGGACAGGTCTTGTCCATATACACACACATACAAACTATGAAAGCAATACCTCAAGAGACATAGAAGTTATAGGCAGTTTTCGAAAACTAAACACAGATTTCGAAACCTAAACGTGAACCCTAAGTTCAAGGTCAAGGTCACAGTGGTCCAAATTTTTCTGTGCATGGAAAGGTCTTGTCCATACACACACACATACCAACTATGAAAGCAATACCTCAAGGGACATAGAAGTTATAGGCATTTTTCGAAACCTAAACACAGATTTCGTTACCTAAACGCGGGCCCTAAGTTCAAGGTCAAGGTCACAGGGGTCCAAATATTTATGTGCACAGAAAGGTCTTGTCCATATAGACACACATACCAAGTATGAAAGCAATACCTGAAGGGACATTGAAGTTATAGGCATTTTTCGAAACCTAAACGCAGATTTCGAAACCAAAACGCGAACCCCAAGTTCAAGGTCAAGGTCACAGGGGTCCATATTTTTCTGTGCATGGAAAGGTCTTGTCCATATACACACACATACCAACTATGAAAGCAATACCTCAAGAGACATAGAAGTTATAGGCAGTTTTCGAAACCTAAACACAGATTTCGAAACCTAAACCCGGGCCCTAAGTTCAAGGTCAAGGCCACAGGAGTCCAAAATTTTCTGTGCATGGAAAGGTCTTGCCTATATACACACACATACCAAGTATGAAAGCAATACCTGAAGGGACATAGAAGTTAAAGGCATTTTTCGAAACCTAAACACAGATTTCGAAACTTAAACGCGGGCCCTTAGTTCAAGGTCAAGGTCACAGGGGTCTAAATTTTTCTGTGCATAGAAAGGTCTTTTCCATATACACACACATACCAAGTATGAAAGCAATACCTGAAGGGACATTGAAGTTATAGGCATTTTGCGAAACCTAAACGCAGATTTCGTTACCTAAACGCGAACCCTAAGTTCCAGGTCAAGGTCACAGGGGTCCATATTTTTCTGTGCATGGAAAGATCTTGTCCATATACACACACATACCAAGTATGAAAGCAATACCTGAAGGGACATAGAAGTTATAGGCATTTTTCGAAACCTAAACATAGATTTCGAAACCTAAACGTGAGCCCTAAGTTCAAGGTCAAGGTCAAAAGGGTCCAAATTTTTCTGTGCATGGAAAGGTCTTGTCCATATACACACACATACCAACTATGAAAACAATACCTCAAGAGACATAGAAGTTATAGGCAGTTTTCGAAACCTAAACACAGATTTTGAAACCTAAACGCTGGCCCTAAGTTCAAGGTCAAGGTCACAGGGGTCCAAATTTTTCTGTGCATGGAAAGGTCTTGTCTATATACACACACATACCAAGTATGAAAGCAATACCTGAAGGGACATAGAAGTTAAAGGCATTTTTCGAAACCTAAACACAGATTTCGAAACCTAAACGCGGGCCCTAAGTTCAAGGTCAAGGTCACAGGGGCCAAATTTTTCTGTGCATGGAAAGGTCTTGTCTATATACACACACATACCAACTATGAAAGCAATACCTGAAGGGACATAGAAGTTAAAGGCATTTTTCGAAACCTAAACACAGATTTTGAAACCTAAACGAGGGCCCTAAGTTCAAGGTCAAGGTCACAGGGGTCCAAATTTGTCTGTGCATGGAAAGGTCTTGTCCATATACACACACATACCAAATATGAAAGCAATACCTCAAGGTACATAGAAGTTATAGACATTTTCTTAAAATTGTTTACGCCGTATACGACGACACCGACGACGATATAAAGAAAATAGCATAGGAAGCAGATATGTGTTCGATTCACTCTTGCAACATGATTGACATGTATTATTGATGTTGATGGCTTCAATATTGAGCGCTTCCCGCAGGTTCAAATTTCGCGGATTTGACATTCACCGCGAAATAAGCGAAAATTAAACCCTGCAGAAAATACCCTCTATACAGTATTTGCTTTTACAGATAAGCAGTCTCGCAGCACATGATCAAATCGGGATAACTGACAATGTGTAACATATGGACTTGCAGCAGGCAATGCAATTTACAGTACTGGCAAACAATTTGTGCAAAAACAAAGACTTTATTTTAATTCATATCTGCTTCTGCCAAATTGGTTAATTGGATGTAGCAGGGAGAGGGAACCGGATACAGTAGAATCTTGGCAATGCCCTATTCTTTTTTGACCAAGCCCTCTGATTCTTTTACATGCCCAGTGTATAGCATCACCAGTGCATGGGTTTATCAAGTCTGATTTTAATTTTTACAGAGCTTGTTAATGCACTAATGTTCCTTAATTGTTTAACCAAAACAAATGTAAAATCAGCATATAATTGTTTGCACTGTAAACTCTTTCAACACCATGGACCTTTTTAAAATATTCTCACTACATATGAAAACAGTGTAGACCCAGATCAGAGGGTCCTCTGATCAGGGTCTGCAGAGTTTTCTAATTTAGATCTGTATTTATTAAACTACACAGAATTCCAAGTAGACTGGTTCATATTTTGGTAATTGAAAAGATCCACGGGGGAACTTAAAATCCCACTAACTTACTTAGTGTTGAAAGAGTTAAAATTGGAAAGAACAATTTTTTCCACTGCTGCCTACCTCTGTAGGGACACCCGCAGCAGTTGACACATAAACTCAGGATTTAGTTAGTAGTAGTAGAAACTCTTACCGTAGCAAATCCAGAGATGCTTTTATCCAGTTTGAAGTACACCCCTCGCTTGGCTTCAACTCTTTTAACTTTGGCACCTTCAAACTTATCGCCGACAGCGACAGACTCAAACAGGGACACTGTAGGTGACTGGTTGTTTACGAGGTGAGGAAGAGTCGTAAGGACGAGGCTCTTGGACAGCGGATGTACAAACAACAGGCAACATACAACCTCAAATGAATAAGTAACATTATGTTAACCCTTTCCCCTAACACCTTGCTTGCAATGTTTGTCTCATCATCCCTAAACCTGTTAACCCTTAGCCTGCCACTCACGACTATAGCTCCATATGCAAACAGCTTGGATCCGGATGAGACGCCGAGTAACTCGGCGTCTCATCCGGATCCAAGCTGTTTGACACTCGGACAACATTTTCAGCAATTTTGAGCAACTTTGAAGCACTTTGAAACTTGAAGCAGACGAGAAATATAGCAGACGACTATTTATTTGGCGGGCTAAGGGTACATGGAATATTCCAGTTTCAAATTAAGCCTACTGTCCTTTTCACTCAGCTCTGTCACTCGATTTTTATCGATTTTTTTTTTATTTTAAATAATTTCAGCTTTGTACCTACATGAGCCGATCAGATCGTTTTTTACGAACTCACATGCAAAGTTTGAGTAATATCGGGACCGTGAGTAGGGAGATATCCTAAATAAATAGTTTTTTCCTATATAGTAAACTTGGGATCAGCTGTGTTTGCAAATGGCCGCTGTGTGTTTTAATATTCTTTTTAACATCACCTTCAAAATAGTGATGTAAAAATCTATTTTTATCTTAATTTCACGTTTAGATTACCATTTACGGATTGACAATATCATGTATCATTTTTATGTTTTATTTTAATAGGCCTTCTCCACCTCTGTAAAAATAGACTGTCCCACAACGTCACACACTATTCACAAAGTCAGCCATTTTGTAAACAACTGAGGCCTATTTCACTATGGGGAAAATATATTTTTCACGATCATTTTTCATTCACAGCGTGGATAAATCTGAAACTTTACATGTGAGTTCGTAAAAAACAATCTAATTGTCTCGTGCAGGTACAAAGCTGATATTGTTTTAAACAAAAAAAATATCGATATAAATTGAGTGACAGAGCTGAGTGAAAAGGACAGTAGTCCATATTTGACTATTTAGGAAAAAATATTTTTAAAAATAAATTGCAAAAAAAAATACAAAAAACATTACATAGCCTGATCAAAGAGCTCCTTAAAATATCTTTAATGAATGCAGATTTAAATGGCTGCTAAAACTCCCTAAACCAGAAACCTCTCTTCATTGAAATTTCTTGCGTATTCCCTTCTAGGTGATTATTTAAAGCAGTTTGGAAGTAAAGCAGAATACGCTGTAAAACACATTCTGCTTTACTTCCAGCCTGCTTTAAGCTATCATCTGCTAAAGTATAGATAATATTTCTTATGGTACATATCAAGGGCTGTTTTTTTAGTGAAGAAGTAACTAAAGGCGTAAAAATGTGTATTTATGGAGTAATGGATTAAACCTTATCTCCCACCATACCTCATCTCCAACAGAGTAATTGTTGATATGTCCTGGTAAATGTGAATCATGGATGAGACCTCGGTATGTCCTAAACGATACAATCAGACCTTCCTCAGAAACCTGTCAAAAAGAGAAGAAAAAAAATCTCAGTCAACAAGATACAGTAAAGTTTTTGTATTTCTGTCATTTGACCCATTACCCCATAAATCTGCATTTTTACACCTTTAAATGTTTCCTAAACTGAAGAAAATAGTTCCAATTTATACAGTCATGAGTATATATATCAAGAAATAGTTTCTATATTCTAGTAGATGGTAGCTTAAAGCAGGCTGAAAGTAAAGCAGAATGTGCCTTAAGGCACATTCTGCTTTACTTTTAGCCTGCTTTAAGTAGTCATCTATCTTCCAAACTAAAATCAGGCTATGGGGTAATGGGTTAAATACAGATAATACGGCCAAATCTACAGGCATGTACTCATCACTGCTTAGCTCATTCACCCCTGGAAGCTTTAATGAACAATTCTAGTTCCAATTAAGTCTAGTCCATTCATGATTATTTAGGATTATTTTCTGCAATTTATTGCAACATGACAAACAGTGAAGACCCTGATCAGACACTGTTTGCAAAGGACAAAATTAATGTACTTTTTACATGTACAATGTACATTGCTTTTAAAAGACCAGTTTACTCTGTGCTAGGCTTCAATGTGTTCATTCATATGCAAACTGTTTGGATCAAGACAAGACACATTGTAATGTGGCATCTGATCAGTATCCACTGTTTGATACTCATTAACATATGACTTACGTCAATTTACCTAAAACTGAGATTTGAGAAATAAAAGTAGCTGAAATGATAATTATGTAAAGCAGACAATGTCATGGAAATGAAAAGGTTAAGAAAGACAGAAAGACGTACCTTGTCAATTTTTACTTTCACTTTCATTCCAGGAACGAGGGCAGAAAATGGTATATCCAGCCTATCTACCATCTGAAATGAATGAGTGTATATTGTTTATAACCCATCAACACATATGCTCACATAACCCATTACCCCATAAATACGCCTTTTTACGCCTTTAATTTATTTGTCCACTGAGGAAAATAGTTCCTATTTATACAGTTATGAATATGTATGATAAGAAATATTTTCTATATTCTAGCAGATTGTAGCTTAAAGCAGGCTGAAAGTAAAGCAGAAGGCATCTTAAGGCGCCTTCTGCTTTACTTTCAGCCTGCTTTAAGTCATCACCTATTTTCAAAATTAGAATCAGGCTAAGGGGTAATGAGTTAAGAGTTGAGACCCATCTGAAACATAACAGCTTAACCTAACCCTTTCCCCCTTAGAAGCAACTTCAAGCGTATTTAATTTATTCCTCCTCTGAGGAAAATAGTTCCAGTTTATACTCTCATGAACAATTACCATTACAAATATTTTATATAGCCTAGCAGATTTTAGCTTAAAACAGGATTTAAGTGGTCACCTGTATTCAAAACTAGAAACAGGCTATTGAGGTAAAGGGTTAACCCTTCTTAGACAAACATGTCCACTGCAAACAATTTAGAGTCAGACCAGGCTCAAAGCTGTTATCACTCAGATATGTGCAATGGGTAGAATTGTTTATACAGTAAAACCTCTCTATTATGACCACTAAAAATAAGGCTAATTGGTTGTATAAAATACAGGTAACAGATAAAAGCAAGGTGCTTTACACCTTGCTTTAAGCAGTCACCCGTTCATAACTCCTAATAATTAACACAATTTAGTGGTCGTAATAGAGGGGTTTTACTATAATTACAATATGTTTATAGACAAGGGCCACTATGACCCTAAATCGCTCACCTGGTACACCATGGCAAACTTGACCTATAGTGACCTAGATTATGACTGGACATGTATACCCACTATCAACCTCTAGAGTGTAAGCAAGATTTTCCAATGATTTGACCTAGTTTTTGACCGGACATGACCCATATTCAAACTTGACCTAGATATCAATGCGACAAACATTCTGACCATATTTCACCAAGATCCAATGAGATTTGTAGCCTCTAGAGTGTTCACAAGGTTTTTCTATGATTTGACCTAGTGACCTAGTTTATGACCGGACATGACCCACATTCGAACTTAACCTAGATATCAATGAGACAAACATTCTGACCAAGTTTCATCAAGATCCAGTGAGATTTGTAGCCTCAAGGGTGTTCACAAGGTTTTTCTATGATTTGACCTAGTGACCTAGTTTTTGACCAGACGTGACCCATATTCGAACTTGACCTAGATATCAATGAAACAAACATTCTGACCAAGTTTCATCAAGATCCAATGAGATTTGTAGCCTCTAGAGTGTTCACAAGGTTTTTCTATGATTTGCCCTAGTGACCTAGTTTTCGACCGGACATGACCCACATTCGAACTTGACCTAGATATCAATGAGGCAAACATTCTGATGAAGTTTCATTAAGATCCATTTAAATGTGTAGCCTCTAGAGTGTTAACAAGGTTTTTCTATGATTTGACCTAGTGACCTAGTTTTTGACCGGACAAGACCCACATTCGAACTTGACCTAGATATCAATGAGGCAAACATTCTGACCAAGTTTAATTAAGATCCATTGAGATTTGTAGCCTCTAGAGTGTTAACAAGGTTTTTCTATGATTTGACCTAGTGACCTAGTTTTTGACCGGACATGACCTACATTCGAACTTGACCTAGATATCAATGAGGCAAACATTCTGACAAAGTTTAATTAAGATCCATTGAGATTTGTAGCCTCTAGAGTGTTAACAAGGTTTTTCTATGATTTGACCTAGTGACCTAGTTTTTGACCAGACATGACCCACTTTCGAACTTGACCTAGATTTCATCAAGACAAACATTGTCATGAAGTTTCATGAAGATAGGATGAAATTTGTAGGCGCTAGAGTGTTAACGAATAATTGTGGACGGACCGACGACGGACATTCAGCGATCCTAAAAGCTCACCTTGGCACTTCGTGCCAGGTGAGCTAAAAAGATACCATGCTGTAAGTGTTGCAACTGTTCTTACCCCTGAAGCGTCAGCAGGGTCTGTATTAAGTTTTACAGTGACAACTCTGTTCATTTCACGCTTGCCACCAGCAGATTTCATTGACAGTTTACACTTCAAACATTGCCCAATCATCAGCTCCTTCCCTGCAACAAAGAGTTACATCAATTACAGTCTAACTTGTGTTAACGCTTTGCATGCTGGGTAATGTTTCCATCTGCAACAATTGTTGTCTGCTGATGTTCTAAAAGTAGAATTTTCTAATTTTCAAAACGGGGTCAAAGGGAGGGAAACTGGCTTACAATTGCAAACAGCAAGAATCCAGATCAGACGTCACATAACACAGCATCTGATCTGAATTCAAGCTGTTTGTAACTCTTCAATAAGTCTTTTCTTTCAAAATGTCCAATATGTGACTTTGAGAAAAACAGCTAACAAAACATTTAAGCAGCTGATATTGCAGCCTTAAAAAGGCTGGACATAATTGTCTTGTTTGGGGAATAGCGACAAACATTGTTGTAAGGAGGGAAATGTTGTTCAGAGGGATGTTGTTGGGAGGGAACACTGTATGATGTATATTTACCTTTATTGTACTGTCTAATGTATGTTTCAGCCTCTGTATTCTTCAAGAAGACAGTGACTCCCTTGATGCCAAGGTCGACAGTGTAGCCATGGTCCTCTATACTACTGATGCTGCCATACATACACTGAAACAATAGATATGATAGTACACACCAAGTATATATCAAGATACACTAAGATGGTTCACATCAAATATACAACATGATACAATTATAGTACAAATCTTCTATAACAAGATACAATAGTACACACCAAATATACATGGTACAATTATAGTACAAATCTGATATAGACTGGTTCTTCACTTACCATGTTATTCTTCAGGTTTGCTGCGGATATGGACTGGTTCACTTCTTGAGGATTTATTGTGAGTGTAACTTTTCTCTTTTGACCATCGTCATCAAACTGTAGAAGCTTGCATGGCATGATCATACCCACTGGAAACATCTCCGACAGTGTATGCACACTCTGTAAATACCATAAAACAAGTCATTTATGAAGCATACACCTTAACCCTCTCCCCCATAGCTAGTTTTCAGTAATGAAGACAGATGGTTGTTTAAAGCAGGTTGAAAGTAAAACAAAATGCTACATAAGGAGCATTCTGTTTAACTTTCTGCCTGCTTTAAGCTACCAACTGCTAGTATATAGGAAATATTTCTTACGTTACATATTCATGACTTTACAAATTAGAATAATTTTCTTGGGTAGAGGAATGATTAAAGGCATAAAGTGCACATCTATGGATAAATGGGTTAAAGCAGGCTGAAAGTAAAGCAGAATGCTCCTTAAGGAGCATTTTGCTTTAATTTCAGCCTGCTGAAAGCTACTTTCTGCTAGTAGATAGGAAATATTTCTTAAGGTGCATATATTTTCGTCAGGGCTCTAGATAATAATACAGCACAGATTTGAAGATCAAGACCATATAAAGTGTAACTATTTCTCTAGAGGAGGAATACATGAACAATTATTTATTATATGCCTTCGTACGATATCGAGCGTTTCCTCTTGTATCTGCACAGTAAAATACAAGAGTCTGTATCAGCCACCTTGTATCAGCCACTTTGTATTTTACTCTGACGTCGCTTTCAATTTAACGTGATGTCATTTACGTTCATGTGCAAGTGCCGCGTTATTCATTGGGGCAAACAAAAAATTCTTGTTCTGCTTCAAATATTTAATACATTTTAGATATGAAATGATTTAAACAACTATTTAGTAGTTGTTTCTGGTGTGTATTCAAGGCATATAATAAACACATCACCAGTTGACAGTGCGCTACAGAGTGTTGCATTTAGCTATCGAAGTTTTTAGCGGAAACATCCAATCTCGCCCTAAGGCGCTCGTCAGATCGGCTATTTCCGTCAAAATCGTCTCGAGCTAAATACATCACTCTGTATCGCACTGTCAACTAGTAATGTGTATGTATCTAATGGATAGTTTTACATTTTCAAAATGGTTGCCAATCTTTGATGACTTTTGTACTTTCAGCCTGCTTTAAGCTACCACCTGCTAGGATAATGAATATATTTCTTATGGTGCAAATTCATGAATGCATAAATTTGATTTTTTTTCTTTGAAGGAATAAATTAGAGGCCTAAAAGGCGTATGTATATTGTGGGTTAAGCCGGTTAACTTAATTTGCCTGGTATTATAGCACCAGGGTTGCAGATAAGGGGAGTATTTCAAAAACTAAAATTGTTATTTATGCATTAAACCCTATGGTGTCACTACTCATTAGAATCGTCTCTTCGAGACGATTCTAATGAAAGGTAACACCATAGGATTTGATACTGAAAGGAGTGAGAAAATATTGCAGGCCTTTTTCTGGTGTATCCACGGGTCCGTTTCCCAATGGGAAATGGTAAAAAATATTCCCAATTTCAAAAAAAAAAATCCCATTTTTGTTTTTTATATGTAGGTTGTTACTGATAACTCAAATTCAATTAAAACAGGTGGAAAGACTACTACATGCATTTTTCTAGCCATTTAGCTTCAATATATGTGAAATCAACTATTAACTTTTTTTCGCGCCCAAAATTTCCCAATTCAGACATTGCAGTTTTTCCCAAAATGGCCAGAAAAAGGCGTGTATTGGATTTGTTCAGTTTTACTCCCTCTTTTCTGGAGTCCTGATAGCTCACCTCATCATCTGTAGTGTGTCCCTGTGCCTGGGCCTGAGAGTACTGCTGCAGTGAGTCTGTATAGGCCTGACTCACATTGGTTATAGACACAACCCCCGTCAGGCCATTAGGAAGGGCGAGAATCATGTCATAGTTCCTGATCACCTTCACACAACCCAGTAGCAACATACCAGGATACAGCTCCTGGGAAATAACAGCAATCAGATAGCCCATAACCACATAGTCTGTTTCTAGTTTTGAAATATGTGAGCACTTAAAGCAGGTTGAAAGTAAAGCAGAATGAGCTTTAAAACGCATTCTGCTTTACTTTCAGCCTGCTTTAAGCTATTATCTGCTTGAATATAGAAAATTTTGCTTATGATTTTTATTTGTGACAGTATATTTGAATTTTTTTTCTCCATAAGATGAATTAATTAAAGGCGTTAAAATGTGTATGGGGTAATGGGATAGTTCTAGTTCATTCTCATCAAAATTCATTCTTTTGCCAAAACCATCATTGGTTTTTTTTTCCAATTTTTTTATCTTAACTTTTTTCTTAATTTTCTTTTCTATCTTAAGTTTTATCTTAATTTCACAACAAAATTGTTTCTCATTTAGGTTAATGCAAATATGTTAATGTATATTTGAGTGTAAAATTCCCTTTTGGGTGAAGAAACTAGAAGAATATGTTCAATAAACTCCAGTGCCATCCGTGATGATACATTCTGACTGTTTTCATGACTGTTTTCAAAGTCCAAATTACATCGACAAGGTCAATTTGAGGCTTGGTAATATTGGTGAATTAGTAATGGTCAAAGGCAGCAACTGTATAAGCATCCATGCATTGTAGTCAGTAATGTTAGCCCTAGATGAAATGATAAAATCTAGTTAACTAAACAATACAAACATATAGAAGACATTAAAAAAATATATAGAAGACTGACAACTAAGAAATAGCCCATTTAAATAAGGTCAAGGTCAAATGTGGTTGGGCGATATTGGTGGATTGGGAATGGTCCTAGGCAAAATCTGTATAAGTATCAAAGTTTATGAGTACACAGTGTTGATGCTAGAGGACCCAGTCTGGGTCCTCTAGCATCAACACTGTGTACTTATAAGGGCCAGTGAATTCTGGTTGATCTGATACAAATGTACAGACATTCTCTTTTCCAGTCCTACGTCATACACCCTTCATTCGGCATCTCTCAGTTTGGAAAGAAACCCGAAATCTACATGCAAATTTTTCTAAAGTAGGACCGCGAGTATGCATATGACATAAAATACCCGGATGACTGGAAAAGAGAATGAGGACAATCACTATAAGATTCCGTATCTATAGATGCTTGGGGCATAAAAAACACTTGTACTTTATATGCGAGAGCATGTGGCTGTTCCTGTCCTGACTGACTGGCATCTGTGTGAGCTTTCCGATGTTTATCTTTGCCAGGCTTGGTTATTTGACCTGCCGATCCTTTCTGTCCACTCGTTTCTGATGCTGGCAGCTCCTGTATAAACATAGCAAATATACACCATTGCAATTACATAATTTACAGAGCTCCAGATAAGGGGGGTATTTCAAAATTTAAAATCTTTATTTCTGCATTTAACCCAATGGTGTCACTACTCATTAGAATTGTCTCGAAGAGACGATTCTAATGAGTGGTAACACCATAAGATTTGGTGCTATAATGAGTGAGAAATGTTGGATTTGTTCAGTTTACCCCCTCTTATCTGGAATCCTGAATTAATCATAACTTTGTTAAATGTGTCACAATCCCTGATAGAAGAAACTACATTGAATGACTTTTTATTTTCTCCTTTTTGTCTGCATCAAACTCTAAGTTGTGTCTACTGATAAGAATCATTCCACAGAGATACTTCTAATGAATGGACATATCATAGGTCTGGGTGGAAAAGTAGGCAGAAAAGTGAACTGGGCCTGTAAGGACAATTCTGTCTTGGAAAAGACAATCTTCCATCTACGTATATAAAACCAGGAAGGGGCAATTTTAACCCATTACCCCATAGCCTGTCTCTAGTTTTGAAGACAGATGGTCACTTAAAGCAGGTTGAAAGAAAAGCAGAATGTGCCTTAGGCACATTCTGCTTTACTTTCAGTCTGCTTTAAGCTATCATCTGCTAGGATATACAAATTATTACTTATAGAACATATTTACAACTGTATAAAGTGGAACTATTTGTTCATTTAAGGAATAAATTAAAGGTGTATTTATGGGGTAATGGGTTAAGCTATGTAGTTTTTATGGGAGGAGGGGCACAGTTCCAGTAATCATGTAATGATGTAATCTGTGTCTTATTTGGCTCCAAACTGTTAGCAATAGAAATAATTGTTGAGCACAAACATCTAGAGAGCCCACACACATCTACAACACGTTGCTTACATTTGCAAACAGCTTAAATCCAGATGAGACGCCGTGTAATGCAGCGTCTGATCTGAATTCAAGCAGTTTGTCACTCATCATTATACGAACTCTATTAAAATGTCCACTGATATGTAACTTTTAAGAAAAAACAGCAGACGGCAATTTAAGCAGACGATATTGCAGCAGTAAAAGCGTTAAGGCGTAATTGTTCTGTTGAAGGAACTGCAACAAAGGTCATTGTAAGGAGGGAGTCATTGTAGGCAGGGTCGTTATAGGGAGGGAACACTGTATATAGTTTTTAATGGGAGGAGGGGCAAAGTTCCAGTTATGGTGTAGTCTGTGTCTTATCTGTTTGCAATAGAAACAATTGTTTGAGCACAAACACCAGCTAGTATTCTCACACTATAATAAATCTTTTAAAAACAATAGAAAGGACAATATTCAAAGAAGATTGTCTGAAAATTTCATGGAAAAATCTTTAAAAACAAAAAAGTTATGACAATTTTACTGAAATAATGATGACCGGCTTTGATGAATCGGTGCCGCGCGTCGCGAAAAAATACAGTAAAAATAATAGCTCATTTTTTCTGAAAAATGGCGAAATATTGAATGATAAAATTTGTCATAACTTTTTTTTTTTTTAAGATAGAAATAAAATGAAAACAGATTTGAAAAGCTTGGAAAGAGATCTATCTGTATGATGTGTTTTTGATTTACTATTGATATCTTGAAAAATCAAGTCACAGTCACAACTAGTTGAGAAAACGTTATTCTTTCCTGTTTAAACGCAAACGAAATGCAAATGAAAAACACTCAAATGTAGAAAATAACAACTTTTTGACAATTCTGACTTTTGATATTAAATTGATTGGCAAACAGTTTGGAGCCTGATCAGACGCCAGGTCACCCGGCGTCTGATCTGGCTCCAACCTATTTGCAATGGACATAGTAGTTTTTAGCATAGAAATGTTTATTAAGAAATGAATTGATTTTTTTCGGTGTTCAAGCGAAACGAACGACAGAAAATTATCGGCAAATACCATGAATCGCAAAATTTGCCGATAATTTTCTGTCATTCATTTCCCTTGAACACTGAAAAAAATCTGTTCATTTCTTATATTTGCATTATTTTCTCATTATATTTGTTATGAAAAAAATTCAGACTTTCAGTTTTTAAAGGAGAAATGGTGTTGAAAAGGGGAAAAGTATGTCGAAGAAATAAACTTGAAAGAACAGCTTTAACGAAGTTAACTCCGCCCCCTGTAACCAAATGAACATAGCTAGATCTATACTGCGCGGATAATATAGTTCTCAAATTCACTTCAGGTTTTTACTAGGGAAAAATACTTTTAAGTACGTTTTCTTATCCTCAATCGGGTTTTTAATTCATGCAACGGTGCAAGCAATCGTCAAGTGTGAACGCTAATACTGTATTCTTAACGGACACGGACCATATAGAAATCCGGAGCTGAGAGGCACCATATGGGGTATTTATGGTTTTGGAGCCAATACTCGGAGCCTAAGTTGGAACCGGACTGAGGATTACTATAGTGTTTTGTGATTTTTTTCTATCATTAGCGCTATTTACCAGTAATTTCAGTGATTATTCTGTAAAGTTTCTGTGCACAAGTTTCAAGTTGTCGGGGGAGTATGTCACAGTGTGTAGGTTTATCATGACTTGAACGGCCTAACTGTACAAGTGCGCTTTATGGCGACGTGGTAGAGTGCATGACTGCGAACCTGGAGACCCGGGTTCAAACCCAGATCGGCGCGGGTGTTTCTTTATAAAGATCACCCGGTTACATTGGGCGCCAAAAAATTGTTTGGGGGGGGGGGGGGGGTTTAAAAATTCGTAGCAGACGGACAAAGTTTCGGAGCGCTTCCTACTGCATTTTTTTTCACAATGAGTGTAAATAATTTATATCAATATGAATATAAAATCTATAATATTGGTATTTAGTGTTTAAAAAAAAGATTGGGAAATAAACCAGATTCAATCTAGGTCAAATACAACGTGGATTTCTAATTTTAGAATAGTGAAGATTAATACACATCGACTTAACCCTAAGCTCCGCCTCCTAAGGTTTGAGTGTCTATAAGAAATGAACACCGATTTTTACAATGGAAAGAGATAGGGCGCAGCTGTCTTGTGCTGAACGAGAATCATTATATCAAGTTGGAAAGTGTATGACTATATAGATTTGATGTTACCCTGTTATCTATTTACCATTATGAACTATTCTGTTCTAAAAATAACTCTTGATAGGTCAGAAAAATTGAACAATACTTACCTGAGAAAACAAATCATCTTTGTTGACATCATTTGTAAACCTTCTATGTTGTTTCTTTTTTCCTCCTCTTGGGAAACTTTCTTCATCCATTTTCTGAAAATAATTTTGAAAGGTTAACGTTTTTAATAAAACCCTTAGACATTCTAAAACAGGACCTGTGTCAGACTGTCTTGTTTCGATTGAATGACATGATATTTACTAGTACAAAGAGGACATACTCAATCATTACGGAAGGATTTTGGGTTAACAATACGACCGGTTTGTTGGTGTCAGGAAAAAGTGACTGGCCGGGTTCAGTCCCTGGTGCACCTCATAAGTGTCCCTGCTAGTAATACCTTAAGGTAATAGTAAGCAATTTATGCAGTTTAGAGCTTAGACATGTAAATTATTAAGATTACAGTGTATACTTGCATGTATAAACTTGAATCAATCTGACTATGTTTTTAATCTGATTTTTATTTTTCACCTTGTTTTTACCTTTCTCACTTTACTCTTTCTCTCTATCTCGCTTTTGAAGCCTCACTATTCACAACTTTTATATACTTTTATTCTTGCACGATGCGCACTTCTCATGCCATTAATACGCGGAAGCGGTGTTAGGCATCATATAAAGAAAGAAAGAATCACATAGGATCTTAGAACTTTCTAATTTGCATCTTATATATGGTTGGAAAGAGAAATATTTTAAGTTGTGAAGAACACCGATGATGTCCGGGATTAGTGGATATTAACGAAAAAATCGCTGGCGGAACACAGGTGTGGGTCATTGTTTCGGAGATCAGAGTTTCTTACCTTTCTCTTTTTATGGGCTGTCAGAAGGTGTTTTTATTTCAGACTATGTATTCAGGCCGATATTACGCCTCATTCGAATCAGAATCAGATGCACCAATAACATGATAAATATAATTAACATTTTAAGACATATTTACATATACCTGTGGGTAGGCCAGAGGTCCTTGGTTCGAGTCCTAGTTGAGTCACAACTTTTTCAATGAGTTACATTTGAGGCCCAACATAAATAACCCTTAGGGTTGTTTAAATGAAGTAAATGTAAAAAATAAGAAACTCGTGGAGTGTTCTTTCAGTAAGAATTCGGGGTGAATTCTTGTGTAGAGGGGGTATATGTAGCCGGGTAGAGATTATGGTGAAATTGTTGGATGGCTTTACTAGGTGACTAAGTAGCTTGACTGAGGACTGAAGCTGTTAGAGCGTTGGCATGGTATGCCAGAGGTCCTGGGTTCGAGTCCCAACTGTATCTGTATCTAGTACGTTGTAGATACCGAATACGGTTTTTACACAACGGAAGAGAGAGTGCCGATGACTTGTCTTATCGGCGATGGTTCCCTAGGGCGGTTTTGAAGGCCCCTAGGGAGGTTGAGCATGCAACCTCTTCTGGCAAGTGGTTCCAGTGTAGAACGGTGTCCACGAAAAACGAGTGCCTAAATTGCTGGGTTTTGCTTTCGGGAATTTTGAAGGGTTTTGAATTGTTGCAAACTTGTTTGTCAATTATATTAGATGAAATGCAATCAGTGAATTTTTTGGCTTTTATGTTTCTCTTTGGCTTGGCCGGAGTAATGAATTCATGTGCTGGTAGTGCCGGCACCAACCCCTCAACCACCCTGTACATCAAGATTAGTCTTAAGCTGAGTCTTCGATCTTCCAGCGTCTCGAACTGCAGGTCTTCCCTCATTTTTGTTATAGACCCTGGCTCCCTGCTTCTGTAGTTCTTTTTTATGAACCTCAGTGCGCGATTTTGGATTCTTTCCAATTTATCAATGTTCGCTTATGAACCTCAGTGCGCGATTTTGGATTCTTTCCAATTTATCAATGATTCCCTTTTAAGTAGGGGTCCCATACCGTTGCCCCATATTCGGGCCAGGTGCTGGTGAATTCTCCTAGAGACGAACTCGCCTACATTTAGATATATAGTAACTGAAATGGTGAATTCACCTAGAAAGCAATTATGATAGTTATTGTAATAAAGTAATAATATACCAAGTTAAAGTCTACTTTCAGTCAAAATGAGGCCTAAAAAAAAAATGTGTGTTTCTGGTTTCACCCTCTCAAAATTTTAGGGTAGGTCGGTAGGAAAAAGTTTTTATTTTTTAAAAAGTTTTTATATAGGGTATATATGCAGAATTTTTTTTACAATCAAAGGATGGGTTTATATGACAAATAATGACCTTGCTCTTGTTGTATTCAATATTGAAAGTGTCTGAAATGATTTATCTTGATTTGCAAGTTTAAATTGTATAAAGGTATTTCATAATATAATTATGTGAAATACATGTAGTTCTTGTTTCAATCTGAAAACCATTGCATCAAATAAATATTATATTTTAAAGAAATGTGTGTTTGCTTTAAATACAGGGTGTTTTTCCTTCTGTAACAGGCGCCAAATAACGGCCCTCTTCCCCTCCCATATCTTTTCCCCTCACCAAAAAAAATTCCCTAAAAAAAAAAAAAAATTTTTCATTTTTTTTTTTTCATTTTCTTTAAAAACTTTAGGGTCGGGGTAAAAAATAGGGTCGGTCGGGAAACCGGAAACACACATCTTTTTTTTTAGGCCTGACCGCTCAGCCGACTGTACATATACTCCCCTGATCATTGAGCAGTTCGGTAAGTTCGTAATAGTTTTGAGTTTATTGAAGTTATACTGCCAACCAAGGACGTAGTCCTGGTTTTTATTTCATCTTTACGATGGATTCTGACGAAATAAAGGATGAAATTAGTTTGGACTCTGGGTCCGAGTTTTTGGGGTTTGATGTCGAAGACTTCGAATCTCCGAGTACTCCACCCACTCCTAAACTGTTACGAGTAAGAAAGGCAGTTGTTGGCACGGAGTGTCAAGACAAAAATACTAATAAGAAAAATGTGAAAAGCTCTAGAGAAGCTGAAAATAAAGTTCCAAAGAACTCTGAAAGCCTAGGCGTGGTTCCTGGCACTAGTAAATCAAAGAACTCTGAAAGCCTAGGCGTGGTTCCTGGCACTAGTAAAATGGACAAATCTGCAAAAAAGGCAGGGAAAAGTGTGCCCGGGAAGGGTAAGAAAAACAAGTCAGCAGTCAAAAGTGTGGTAACAAAAGTAAATACAAACACTAGTAGAAAAGAGACTCCCATATTTGACATTTCAGCCATGTCTGAAACTGATTTACAGAAATTGAAAGAAGCCCTTGGTCTTAGTCTTGAGCAGGAAGAATTTCAATATACTGCTATACCTGCAGAAGAAACTTTAAGGCAACCATTGAGGGAGATGCCAAATATTCATGTTTCTGTGGACAGACAAGATTTGGATGATGATAGTGAGGTTGAATTAGACTATAATAACAATAATTGTGGTAAAGACCTTGGTGTAGATTTTGGGTCTGCTCTTTTTGGAGAAACACATGAGCCAGAGACTGATGAGTATGACACATGGAAAATACCTAAATTGAAGGTTCCTGAAAAGGGTGCACCAGTTGCCCCAACTTTGGCAAACTTAATAAACACTGCCTGTACTGTGCAATGTGACACTGAACCTATTGTGAATGAATACAAAATTCCACAGAACTGTACAGCGCTTGGCGCTCCTTTAGTGAATGCTCAGGTCTTTAAGCATCTTAATCCCAGAGCACGTTCTCAGGACATTATTATTGCAGAAGTGCAGAACTTATTGTCAGTTGGTATGGTTCCGGTGATAAAGCTGGCAGACTTGCTGAAGTCTCAAATCCAGGATAATAAGGAAGCTAAAGTTCTGTTATCAGATATAATGACAATCATTGGACAACTCAGCATATGCTGTCCATACGTAGAAGGTACATGATTAGACCCTTTCTGAACAGGAAATACTCAAATCTGTGTAACAAAACCATTCCCATAACAGATCAGCTTTTTGGTGATGACATTAGCAGAGAAATTAAGAGTTGTGACAGTGAATTCAATCTTGGGAGAGGCTTTCCCCCTCATGGAAGAGGCTACTATGGTTCTCAATATGGATCAAGACCTATGAGGGGAAGGAGAAGGTTCTTTGGTGCTAGTGGAGGCTATTATGATCAGACCTATATGAGGCCAGCTCCATATCAAAGAGGTAGAGGGCAGATGAGAGGTCAGTATAATACCCGTTTTGCTGGGCGAAGTAGAAGGGCACCCTCTGCAACTTTTGGTTCCACTTCAGAGTACCCAAAAAACTAAAGGTAGGTAATGTTGGTGGTTTGAGACATTGTATAAGTGTATGGCAACAATAAACACAAGATCCTTGGATCCTAGAAACAGTGTATGGTCACAAAATTGAATTTGAGTCTATTCCATTTCAATATAAAGTTCCAAATGAGATACCATTTGATGGTAAAAATAGGAATATTGTAAGAGCAGAGGTTGATACACTTTTGGAAAAAGGAGCAATTGTAGAATCAAAACATGAGGCAGGCGAGTATATCTCGACAATATTTATTGTACCTAAACCAAATAATAAATTCAGGCCAGTTATAAATCTAAAATATTTGAATGAATTTGTGAGATATGAGCATTTTAAGCAAGAAACTTTTCAGTTTGTTTTAGATTTAATTCAGGAACGAGATTTTTTCACAAGTATAGATTTACAAGATGCATACTTTTCTGTACCCATTGATGAGAATGATCGCAAATATCTAAAGTTTAGTTTTGATGGTATGTTGTATAAGTTTGTTTGCTTGCCATTTGGGCTATCTTCAGCTCCAAAAATATTCACTAAGATTCTAAAACCTATATACGCCTGGTTTAGATTTCATAGTATCAGATGCTCTTATTACATCGACGATTCTCTCAATTTGAATCAGTCTGAGGAAATTTGTAAAACCAACTCCAACACCATAATGGAGGTTCTCAGTTCTTTAGGATTTCCAATAAATAGAAAGAAGTCTGTACTCATTCCTACTCAAAGAATTATCTTTTTTGGTTTTGTTCTAGACTCGGTAATGTTTATGGTATTCTTAACAGAGGAAAAAGTGGAAAAGATTTTGAAGAATGCTAGAGAGTTGTTGTTGAAAAAGATAGTTACTGTTAGAAGTGTTGCTTCTTTCATTGGTCGCATTGTTAATGCTTTTTTCGCTGTGTTGGAGGCTCCTTTACATTACAGAGACTTGGAAAGTGATAAAATAAAAGGTTTAGGCAAAAGTTTCAATTTTGATAATTTGATGGAATTGAGTCAAGACAGTAGGAGAGAATTGACATGGTGGGTAGACAATATTGCCAACAAAAATGGCAAAAGAATCCGACCCCAGAGGGTTTTGTTTCATGTTTATACAGATGCGTCGGACCTGGGCTGGGGTTGCTTTGTCTCTGATCTGAAACACAGGCACATACAAATGGTAGATGGTCTGTAGAAGAAAACAGTAATCATATAAATTTTTTGGAATTGTTGGCTGTTTTCCATACTCTTGAGGCTGTTTTCAGAGATTATCAGAATATTCACATTGAGATACACTCTGACAATGTGGTGTGTGTGTCGTACATTCGTGATATGGGAGGTATGACTTCAATATCAATGGATATGTTGGCAAGGAAAATTTGGGAATGGTGTGTATTTAGAAATATCTTTTTGTCTGCAGTGCATGTTCCGGGAAAAATGAAATTGAATGTTCAGGCAGATTTCCATTCTAGGAATTTCTCGGACTCCACTGAATGGATGCTAAAAAAGGATGTTTTTAATAGGTTATGCAGACATTTTTTCATGCCAGAAATAGATCTGTTTGCATCTAGGCTGAACAAACAGTTGGTTAGGTTCGTGTCCTGGTTTCCAGAGCCAGGCTGTATTTGCAGTGATGCATTTTCGTTTTCCTGGAAAGAATATAGGCCGTATGTTTTCCCTCCATTTTCTTTGATAGGGAAAGTAATAAACAAGGTGATTGAAGATGAGGTTGATCTTGCTTTGTTGATATTTCCTTTTTGGAAGTCTCAATCTTGGTACCCCTTGGTTCTATCTAATATGGTTTCATTTCCTGTCAGATTACCAAGACACAGAGACCTGTTGGTCTTACCTCACAACTCACAGTGTCATCCATTGGCAAAGAAGCTGAACATGGTCGCTGTAACTATATCAGGCAAAGTCTCCAGAGTCGAGGGGTTTCAGCAGGGGCTTCAGAAGTCATCCTTTCTTCATGGAAGCAGGGAACAAGAAAGCAATACAGTCTGGCATGGAGGAAGTGGTGTTTTTGGTGCGGTAGGAAACAAATTAGTCCAATTCAACCAACTCAAGGTATAGTGATTTCCTATCTCCATTGGTTATATAGTGACAGAAAGTCTTATTCAGTTTTGAATACCCACAAATCAATGTTACTTCAAACATTACCTTTCTTTGGGAATTTGTGGTGTTCAGATCCCTTTTTGATAAGTAAGTTTATGAAAGGTGTTTTTAATCTTAAACCCCCAGTTCCTAAGTATTGTTTTACCTGGGACGTTTCAGTAGTGCTTAAATATTTAAAGACTTTGTTTCCACTGAAGAAGTTGACTCTGAAGATGCTTACATTCAAAACAGTGGCTCTGGTAGCTTTGGCTTGTGCTCCTAGAGCACAGACTTTAGTGTCCCTGAATGTGGATTATATGAATGTCAGAAAGAAGGATATTATATGTTGGTTTCCCAACCTTTTGAAGACATCTAAGGTCGGGAAAAGTTTTCAGTTATGCCTGGAACATTTTCCAGAGGAGAACCTTTGTGTAATGCATACTGTATTGTTTTATATGAAAGTGACAGATCAAGTTAGGAAGTGTAGAAATCTTTTTATTTCTTATGTAACTTTAGATACTGTAAGTACCAGTACTATTGCCAGATGGCTGAGATGTGTTCTGGATTTGTCTGGAATTGATACTAACCTGTTTAAGGCACATTCTTTTAGGTCTGCATCCACATCTGCTGCTGTTGATGCAGGTTGCTCATTAAATAAAGTTCTAAAGACTGCAGATTGGGGTAGTACTAGTAGTAAGAACTTTTACAAGTTTTATTATCGGTCTAAGACTGTAGACAGTGATAAATCTTTTGTGGAAGCAGTTTTTGGATGTTCATAAGCTTATGAATATGTAACATGAAGTGTTCATAGTGACTCGTTATATTGCAGAATTAGGTAGAAGTTTGATGCTTATATGGATTCAAGCTACATTTATTGATTAGCATTATTGTGATTTATTATTATGTACATGTATATGATCTAAGTAGTTCATAATACAAGTATGGTGGGTAGAAATGCTAGTTAATTTTGTTTAGTTACCTTTTCTGGTTTTGTAGCTTGATCTTTAAAGATGCTAAGTATACATGCGAAAGCCAGAGGCTTTACGGGAAATAATGTGCCCTCATCCAAGCATTTTGTGAAGGATGAGGGGCATTATTGGAGTAAAGCCGGAGGCTGAGCATGTATGCACCCACCTCTCTGTCAGATTGTTTCATTGATCATATAGTTGATATGTTTTTTGACCCTCCCATATTGTTTTATGAGATTCAAGCTACAAAAGCTGAGTTTAGTTTAAATAATGATGAAATGGGGGTTCACACGTGCTTATGTACGGCGGTATAGTGTAAGTAAGATCCGGTTAGGTTAAATCGCGGGCCATTGCTATCGTCGGGACGACATGCTAAGTATACATGCTCAGCCTCCGGCTTTACTCCAATAATGCCCCTCATCCTTCACAAAATGCTTGGATGAGGGCACATTTTGCTTACGAGCACTGCTAACATATGGCGCAGTCAAATGCAGCCGCAGTACCGACTTGGACCCTTCACAGGTACCCATTTTAACCCCTGGGTGGAGAGGAGCAATTCGCGGTACATGTCTTGCTCAAGGACATTCCTGTACATCATCGGGGATTTAGAAAAAATCCCCTAGTCAGACCGCTGGTCCGGCGGGGGATCAAACTCACGACCCCTGGTACCGTAGTCCAATGGTGTAACCATTGGGCCACTACCGCCGGTAGTTTGTATTTCACACCTTGTAATACAGGTGTATCTATTGTTTACAGGTAGATAAAATAAAAAAAATTGTAGAGGATCAACTTATCTTGTTGGTTTCTTATCCAGATATATTTTCAACAAAATGAAAGATCAGTGTAGTACCTAATCACTACACCCATTTGACAACTTGTTTGAAAGTGGGTGATGCCAACGTAGAATACATCATTTAACATAATTATTGAAAGTAAAAATGCTGCTTGCACAGTTCTACATAAAAAATTATTAACACCTGCATATGATGATCAGGGGCTCAGTAATAATTTTAGAAAAAAAAAGAATGGGTCCTTTGGGACCCATAACTTTGAAATCTATGGGTCCCATAGAAAAACTATGGGTCCCAATTTTGTTTACCAACTACAAGCATGTGAACCAACTGCTACACCCGTCTGGGTTTTTTTCCATTTAACTTTATTTAACGTTTGACACTGAAAATGAATCAATGAATATTAAAATCTATAAATGCCATAGTAAGCGTAGTGTGTTCATTTAATTTCATAAAACCTGCATGTTTCTGATCTTTCCAGTTCAATGTGCACTTAAGTCAATAGCTTTGGTCAACTTGACTTTATTAGGATTCTGTTCTTTGTGATTCTGTCCAAAAACGGAAGCTCTACAGATCTGCATGTCTAGCAAGGGTGCTGTGTTGCAAATTACTGTTCTAACAAACATGCACAAATGAATTTCTTACTTTACTATTATTACGAACACACCTACAATGTTTCTGTTCTTAAAACAGTGTTGCAGCTATGATGTCCGATTCTCGAATAGATTTCGAAAATCTCGCACAAAAATTACTAGTGCAATCTTTCAAGTCAGCCCTACGCGGTACCCGCCATACGATATTATCGCCAATAACAACTAATGACGACTCTTCTCCCCCGTCGTGATATTCTACGACGTATTAGATATAGAAAGTTTAGCAACAGATAGTGCGTGAAAATTCGCGCGCACTTAATTGCTACAATAATCAAATACTATGCGTCAAACCTTTCAAACTTTGGGGCGATTCCTGTCAAGTCCGATACCCGCAATTTTGGACTCAAATAGGCTAGGTCTAAAATATTGACCGTACTATCTTGACTAGCCACTATAAAAAAGAGTTCATTATTCGCGGCGCGGACTTTTTGTATTCGTGTTTTAATTTATTTTGGCCTAATTATCATAATATATTCAGCGTCTTTAGCAACTATGTTCGTCTGCGAAAACAATTTAGGGTGACAAGACGTTTCGCGCCCAAACAATTTCGCATCTTGGATGTTTCGCGCCCAAGCCGTTTCCACCCTGGTCGTTTCGCCCCTGGTCGTTTCGCACCCAATATCAAATATGTAACTACAGTATATCTCTGTTAAAAATTAACGTACATTTATTGGTTATTTTCATCGAAGGGTGTTTAGATAGAAATTTGATGTTAGCAAGTACTGTAAGACGGGACATTGATCATGCTACTGTATGTATGACGTATGTCTCAACTTAACGAGAAACACATATAAAAAGGTAGGATTTTTTTTTGGCACTCTAAGTATTAATATATAAACGTAAAATAGATGCCATTTGTTTTAGTACCTTTTCAACGTTCGACATAAATATATTGAAAGTTATTGAAGAAAACAAAGATATCCACCGGAGAAGACCTTTCGCATTCCTAATACAGTTTTTATTTATTTCAATGTTAAAACACATTTATATTTGAAAACAGTTAAGAGCCAGATGAGACGAAGGATAAACGGCGTCTTATCAAAATACTTACTGTTTTACCGTATTGTTATTATACGATTTTCGAACCTGTTTGTTACAATTCAGTGCACTATGATAAGTTTTGTACTGTTTGAATTAGGTTTTAATCTAACCACTGTTTAGCAACTGTTTGCTTCACAAAAAATGAAGGGGTATAAGTAATAGATACACGACGGGTTTCGCCTTAAAAGTGTACGGTATCGAATCGTAATAAGACTGTTTGCGAGGACAACAACAAATTGTCCGAGGCGAAGCCGAGGACATATTTGTTGTTCGTCCGAGCGAAACAGTCTTATTACGATTCATACCGTACACTTTTAAGGCGAACGAGTCGCTGTATCTGACTTATACGTAGATTTTAATAAATACCTTACACCGAGTCAATAATGATTGTGGTCAATGTAATATAGCAAATTAATATATCCATTTGTAAAATATTGAAATTAACGTAAACCAACTAACTATTATTTTCATTGGTCCTTTTTATAACTTGCACGAGCATACCGTGCAGCCTGTGGGCTGGGTCATGCCGTAAAATAACTACGCATTGGTTTGTCTGCGCTCAGAATAAGTATTCAGCTAGTAAGGTAAGCGCTGTATTTATCAATTTAGGTGACATCTTATTTTAGGCATTTAGCTTTAAGGTCAATAAATTTTATTATTTTAGCCCGATATAATTCCTTTTCCGTTCCTTCATAATCAAAACAAGGACCAGATATTTTTCTCCTGAACAGGCACAATATTAAATAGCATTGTTTTACTCTTGCACTGCCATATTGTCGTCTGCTTTGAAATTGCTGTCTGCACTTATTTTTCAACGAAAAGTTTCGAGATTTGATTGCACGTATCAAGTGTCTATCAGTTTGGATCCTGTTCAAACGCTGAGTTACTGTGTGTTTGATATTGATCCAAACTATTTGCAAAAGTTCGTTATCCCTTATCGTGCTGAATTGCCCTCTGCTTCAAACTTAAAAGTATCGTCTGCGGAGAATCTAAAAATCTTTCTTATGCTTTTCAAATTGAATTTAAAAATGAAAATCAGTGCCAAACAATTTGGATCCAGATCACATGCCGCGTTACATGGCGTCTTCTATGGATCTAAACTGTTTGCAAATGTTAGCCAAGCGGTACTCACAGTGGAAAAAACGTTATTCTTTCCCAATAAACGCGTTGACTCTTAAACTTTATTTTCCATTGCAAACATTTTGGAGCCAGATCAGACGCCGGGTAACCCGGCGTCTGATCAGGATCCAAACGTTTTGCCACTCAGATGAAAAAAGATGATAAAAAATGTAAAACAGTTATTATTTTCTACATTTTGTGTTTTGCGTTTAAACGGGAAAGAATTACGTTTTCTCCACTGTAGCATTGCAAGGGTTACCTCGTCAATTCCCGGGCAGTGCAATAGTTAAACCTGTGACCGCATGCTCACCACGTGCATCACGCCCGTAAAAAGTATACAATAACAGAAACTAAAACAGTCCGGTAACAGAAAAAAGTGTCCGGTATCAGACGTAAGAGGACACTTTTTGAATAGCTCTGCGGGGGGTATCTGCGTATAAATACAATGTCCACAGAATTATACACTGAATGTATAATTCCGTGCCATGTCATTGCACTGTGATAAGTTTCGTTTTAACGGGAAGGTCATGTAAATATTTTTTGTGAAGGGGTATAAAAGCCACTACCCGGACCGAACCTAGCCGAAATTTGCCGGACCGAACATTTTTCGGAGTCCCACTATAAGCATAAACAAAATTTAAATTGGAAAATTTTGGTACGTATACGATAAATAACCTATTATTTACACACTGTAAAAGTGAGACAATGGGATGACGCATCTGATGAAGCTTATGCGGGACTATAAACCTCAGCAGAAACAACAATGTGCCTTGCACATACATGAAAATATGACAAACAACAGATATTTACGCGGAAAGCGACAGCACTATTTAACCCTTATCCTGCGATGAAATCGATTACATGTACTTAGAAATTGTTTTCAAAATTTATTAATTTTAGATTCATACATTTTTAGGTAAAGAAACAAACAGACGAGTGTTAAACTGTTTGCATCCAGATCATCCGCCGCTTTACGCGGCGTATGATCTGGATCTGAACTGTTTGCCACCATTAAGAAAGTCGCAACATACAGGCAAAGGGTTAACACTTAAGACACATAAGAAAATATGACCAACAACAGAATATATATATATGTACAGTATAGAAGTGAAGAAAGAACTCGATGCTGGATAGAAATATCAGAAAAAGACGTAATGAAAAAGCAGCCGCCGCGGCCTTTCTCCAAGTAGTTCTATATACATGTATGGGTGACGGACGTTTCGGTAAATGACCAGTTCGGTAAATTGATTTTATATAGTGAAAGTCTGGACGTTTCGGTAAAAAGGTAAATTATAGTAATTATAGGTTTATGTACCTGTATATCACACCTTTCGCTAGATCAATAACTGATGGCGCTTGATCTCTAATCACTTGTACCTTGTAGCGTCTTGCAAATGGGTTGGGTCTAAACTATACGATCTAGTTCTGGAATTGGTAAAATTTCTATGCCGAATTGGGGCAATAAATTATAAATTATTTTGAGATGTAACAATAATCTCATCTCCTTATAGACGAAATGAAAAAAAAATATTGAAGAAATCAAGTTATTTTTACCCCCTTCACATGCCCTTTATTTCGTTTGGTAAACAGGCCGAAAAATTGTATCTGTTGGTAGACCAGGATCAACACATACTAAAACAACCCTGCAAACTTGGCACAAACACTGTGCCACAATCTCATTGTTACCGAGAGAGGTGCGATGTGCGATATACTTAATCCTATAATTACTATAATTTACCTTTTTACCGAAACGTCCAGACTTTCACTATATAAAATCAATTTACCGAACTGGTCATTTACCGAAACGTCTGTAAATCTACATGTATATATCGTAAAAAGATCTAATGAAAAATCAGCAGCCGCGCCGGGAATCCAAAGACCCGTGGTTCGAATATTAAATGACTGGTGGAATATCAAATAGTTTTAATCCTGATCATACGCCGAGTTACTCCACATCTGGTTAGGGTTCAACTTTTTATAAATAACCACTTGTATTCGGGTCTATGACAAAACGTCGACAGACAAAACGCCGACACGACAAAATGCCGACAGGACAAAACGCCGACGCGACATAACACCGATACGACAAAACAACGACTTGTCGTGTCGATCTTTTGTCGCATTTTTACAGGTACATGTATCTATATTTTACAGGTATTCTTCCTGTAATTTTGAAGCTTTTCGTTGAGTGTTTATAAATATTTGGTAATTACTTTTGGTTAAAATAATGAATCTAACCTCGTTTAGTTCATTTAGTTCAAAGGCAAGTACCACGCTATAAAATATGCTGTTAACCTCATTAACAAGACAGATGTCTTGGTTTTTTAATTGCCCTGACTAAAATACACACTGTTACATGTAACTTAGTTTTATCCACTTGTGCAAGAAACTTTGTATGAATATTCATTAGACCATGATATTTCAATCTAAGTAAAATAGGTATACAATAGACAACACACAATCTCAGACATGTTGTGTAGACTGTATTTTATTAATCCAACGTTTCGGTCATACAATGACCTTCATCAGGGAATACATAAAAGTACAAATTATCAACCCTAAGGTACACATTTTTAGGTACTAAGTGTCATGTGACATAGTTCTAAAAATAGCTATCAACAATGAAAAAAGTATGATGTAATGAAGGTAGTTAAGGTGATGAATAGAGATGGTATGTATGGAAAATTAAAAAGTTTTTTAACAGTCATAAGAGAGTGTTGCTTATTAATGTTTTTAGTTACTATTTATCATGACATTGTGATCTTTCTAAATATAAAGAGGCAGTTTTTTGTTTCACAGTAAGTATCACTATGGTGATGACGTTGGAATGATGTCATGATGACGCTGTTGACGTCATCATGATTCTAAGGTGATGAGGTTATGGAAGAAAGTGTTTTTCAATACTTGCTGGTCAGTTTATATCAGTTTTTCATAATAAAGTACAAATTTGGTTGGTGTCCTCAAGGTCTGTAATGTGTGGAGACATCTGTGGGGGAACTGTTGGTGGCTTTAGTGAAGGATCATCTCCTCTCAGCTGTGTGGCCTGTCAGGGTGAAGTTCCTGAGTGGCTGACTTTGCTCTCTCTAAATCTGGCTGCTTTCTCCAATAGGTTGTATTAAGTTTGTTTATTGATCTTCTGTTAAAAAATCTGGATTGTTGATATCTTCATGCTGTTTGACAAGTACTAAGTTCTCTTTATGCTGAGAAGAATTGGTTCAAGGCTGTTGGACTGTTAGATTTGTGCTGGTCAATATGGACTAATTTTTCAATTTTTATTTGGTAGCCTGTTCATTTGTTGATCAGTGTTCTATCTCTGGTTCCAAATATTCAATTGATTTTCTGTATGGGTCCATGGTATTTTCAATTTCTTCAACACTTTGAATCTTGAGATGTTGTCCTGGTAAATGTATCTAGTAGAGGGACTGCTTTCATCTGCTGTAGGTTTTCAATGTGAGATACATCAGTCTTATCCTGTACTTTTGTCTTAGAACTAAATGGTGTAAGGGTACAATTTTCCTTTTAATGGTCGTTGTTGTCTGATATGTTTTCTGCAGCTCTTCGGCTCAGATCCCTGTTTAAGGGTGTCGGTGATGCCTGTTCAGATGGATCCCACTAGGGATGCAAGGAGATAAGAGGTGCACTCTGTAAAAAATCTCCCACATCTGTCTTGAGAAATCTTTGACATGGCCTTGTCCAGAGATTGGATCCCAGAGGGATACTTGTTGTCTGCGTAGAAAATCTAAGTAAAATAGGTATACAATAGACAACACACAAGAAAGCATGATGTTTAAAACCAATAGAAATGTTATAATAGAACAAATCTATTTATTCCATGAAAAATGTGACATTTCATCAATTCCCTAAAACGCCAAGTGATTACGCGTAACCTCTAAAATGTTCAGGGATTACTCCTGATTACACCTAATCCCTGTAACATATATACATGTATATTCAAAGATGAGTTTCAGGTAAATAAACTTTGTCGACGTTTGTCGATGTTTGTCGATCTTTTTTGTCGATGTGTTGTCACGTCGGCGTACTGTCTTGTCGATGATATGTCGTGTCGGCGTTTTGTCTGTCGACGTTTTGTCGCGCTCCCTTGTATTCGAGATAATCAGTGAAAGTTATTACATAAAGATTAAATCTGCAGGTTAATGATATAATAGTTACAACCATGGTAATAATGCACGTGTTTTACGTGCACGGCAATATTACATATTCAACATTTTTAAAAATAGTTTAATTCTCATTCTTAAATCTTAGGCAACATGGCTACAGTGATTACGTACCACTTTCTCGCATGCTATGCAAATATCACTCATTGTGAACACAAAAAACAAAGTGAACCACAGCATATGTCACTATCTTACTTAATTATTCCTCAATCCAATATTATTTTAGAGACACAACAGTATTTTAAATCACCATTCACAAATCCTGTCTCAGAACTTTTTTCACTCACGCACGTAAATTATAGCCTATCAACAATTAAGAGCGATATAATGAGAACATCTCGAAAACCACCTTTTATTAGTATCTTTTTTTCGGTCTTCCAATAAAATTGCATATACAATATAATTATCTAAAAAAACCAACAACAATAAAACTCGATTTACTCTAATTTTCATCGAATCATCGTTCAATAATATTTAATCACAACCTGTAATTACCTTAAAACCTATCAAAATCGATTTCTATTCAAATCAATATGACGGGTTTGGTTTTCTTAATTATAATCCCTCATTAAACATCAAAGTTCGTGAAAAAACGCAACAAACAAGGTGCAATATACAAAGCAATTTAACACCTGTTTGATGGTACCGTGGACATTCTTTATGCCCTCGCACGTTCGCGAATTATTTGACACTTACGTGAGTGAAAGATAACAAATTGTCGTCATATTAACACATTCAAGTGTTAAGATAATTATGTGTAACTATGGCAAGCATGTTATGTTTAAACAGTTAATACAATAAAAACAACAACAATGTAATTATTATTAAATTGTTTGTAGCTATTCTTTAATAAATATGATTACAAATTTCAAATATGACATAAATCTGGGATAATATATAACTAGTCTAGTTATATATTATCCCTGCATAAATTTACAAAAGTATTAGAAATATTAAAGGGACTCGCAACCGGATGGTGTACTTGTCAAAATAAAATAAAATACTCAAATAAAAGCAAATTTGTGGCATTATTTGGCTTCTGACATTAAAAAAATATGATCAGTCCAAAAAAAGTCTCAAGAATCGTCACCGAATCTTAGATTTTTAGATATTTTCCATCGTTTTTCTATACCGACTAGTAGACGGTATAGTTGTTGTTGTTGCTTCTCTACACGGGCTCAGACATAAACACGAGCCGAATTACGAAGTTGTATGCACTTTCGATGCTACACATTGAAATACGTTAAAATCGATCCGAGATAAACGGATAGTTCCGTGGTCCATTGGTCTAAGCGGTTTCCCCTATTTTGCCTTCTGTCCGTCAATGCCGGGCCCCAGGTTCGAATCCCACCAGAGACAAATATTTTTTTTTATTGAAATACATTTTTTTTAAACAGAATTTCTTATCCTAAACTAATTCTTTACCATTTATATAAGCGTTTGACACATATTTACAAATTACTATTTTAAATGCACCATCTGGTTGCGAGTCGCTTTAAGAACAAATAACACGATACATTATATTTTTCACACTTTTATTGTTTTACAAATACAAATTGGGAGAAAGAAAAAATGATTTTCTATTCATTTTTATTACATGAAACTTAAAACTTAAGTTTATGGGATAACATACATATATTTAGTAAGTTTATAAAATTGGGGGCGAAACGACTAGCCCTTAGGGAGCAAAACGACTCGGGTCTCATTTGGGAGCGAAACGACCAGGGTGGAAACGACCAGGGAGGAAACGGCTTGGGCGCGAAACGACCCGGAATCACAATTTAGCACCTACGTAGGCCTGATACGCCGTTACAAAACACATTAAAGTATTAATCGTTCTGTATTTTTCACGCAAGTACGACGATGCGTCCTTGAGGACACACGTCTTTTCAGACTATGCGTCCTCGGCGATTTTTATGCGTATTGTACGCAGGACGCGGACGTACAATTATCACTGGGGCTACATTTATCACCCCATCTTAGTTAACACAACCTGAAAACAAGTTTTGTTATGTTATCAATACCTTACAATAGGTGCGAAATACAATCACTATATAATTGCTTTCTAGGCGAATTCACTATTTAGTTTACTATATATTTAATTGTAGGCGAGTTCGTCTCTAGGCGAATTCACAATAAACCTTCAGGCCCAACATAAGCAATGGCAATGTTGAGTATCTGTATCAATACGTCGTAGAATCCTTTAAGGGCTTTTACGCGACTGGTAAGAAGTGTCGATATATTATTGGCGATAATCTCATAGGGCTGTTTTGAAAGCCTTTTCAAACTTTTGAATACTCAGCTTTTTCACCGAGTTAGCATACTTTTCAAATAGCCTAGTTTTTTACATTGAAAACCAATTTTGCTTTAAGGTATAAATAGATGAGAAAGACTTTTGTTTTCTATCGCTTCTTAAATTTGCAAAAATATTTCTATCTTACCTTTTATTGTGGTTATTCAGCTTATTTTCGGGTCAGTAGAATCGCGTAGAATCGCATCCCACGTTTCACATGGACGCAGCCATATTGAACGGTGATACGTATTTTTTAATCTCTCGTAAGAATGCCTGTGTAAAAAAAACGAACCCTCACTACCACACACCTCGAAGCGAAACGATAAACACCGAACTGAACAAATACTAGATTCAAATTTAAAATTCGTGTCCGTGTTTGGTTTGAACCATAGTTTTAAACATACTGAGTTCAAGTTTTCAATGTAAACATCAGTTAAAATAGCCTACGGCTATCTATCAACTCTTTTTACTGCTGCACACCCTCACGGGTAATTTTGAGCAGTCTGTTAGAGTGTTAGTAGAAATAAGTGAAAGGAAAAAGAAAAGTAGAATAACAGTAAAAAGTGAGAAAATTGTTAGGTTTAAATGAATAAGGTTAAAAGCAGGTTAAAACATCATTGCAGGACTTATGGCTTATGGTGGATGATGGTGCTGACGGCAGCCTTGAAATGGTTCAAGTCAGCCGACAGCACCACATCCGCTGGGAGTGCGTTCCACTGGACAACAGCTAAGGGAAGACAAGACTACTTGTAATAGTTGGCTGAACTTGGCTCCAGTGTGTATCTGTCTGAAAGTTAAAGGGTGACAGTGTCGGGATGCCCTGGTGTTATCTACTGTATGTAGACTGGCATTGGAATAGCAACCAAACCAAGAACAATCCTATAAAACAGACACAGACGTGCATCAGATCGTCTCTGCTCCAACGTTCTCCAGCCCAGCTTACCAAGCCTTTCAGTGACACTAGAGTAGCTAGAATAGTCATTTTGGACCCATCTGGCAGCACGTCGTTGTACCATTTCAACCCTTGCTGTATTTACTTAGGTATGGGGGTCCCAGATGGAGCTAGCATACTCTAACTGGGGGCGGACTAGAGCTTTGTAAGCACACTCTCTAATTTTGGGAGAGGGTGTTCTGATGCTTCTCCTCAGGAAACCAAGTGTCCGATTAGCACTGTATATATTGTCTGAATGTTTACATACAAGGGGAAGGGCCGAATCTAATGTTGTGAGAACTTGTGGACCAACCCCATTTCTATGTATATTTATGGAATAAAATATGTTTAAACTAAAAACTAGCACTGGATGAGATGCGATTGACATGGTCATTCCATGAGAGGTTGCTGGACAGGTCCACTCCCAGATAACGGGCACTGCTGACGGCTAATCGCTTATCGTTGGTTAAATCTTATTCACTCGGGTCAGCTAACTAGATTGGGTAATCTATTGTATTAATAAACATGATTGACTAAATGGTTAGTTAACAGAATTAGAATACTAAATGTTAAACAAAATTCTCGGAGTAAAGAGCGGAGTATAAGGTGATCCACGTGTATGGAAGTTCTTCCGGGTCTGCAGGTCGTAGAATCCCTTTAAAGGCTTTTACATGGTGAAAGATTTATGTGCGTATTTCATGGTCATATTTTTCTAATGAAAATGCCGTTTAATTGCAGATGTATTAGTTTGTAAGCTAAACTAGTGGTGTTGTTGATAAATCACAGGTGTGTTTAAATATACTCAACAAAAAAAGTTAAGGAATTTTCAGCAAATCATCGCACAAAAGCACACCAAAACTAACTATTATCATTTTTCTTATTTATTTGATTCGATACATGTCATTGCTTGAAAAAAATGTTTTCTTTAGTTTCATATCACTTATATCCTTGCTGTAGCACTGTTTCAAGTAACCTAAGGGTCAAAGTCATTTTTCACAAAATTAGTGTCTACAGAGTAATCCCTCTTGTTATGCAAAACACATGAATGAGTCGTGAGTTTTTATAAAGTGAAATTCAGTTCTTTTGAATGTATAATGACATCAACGTATGTCTATTCTCCCAATAGCATAAATTGTCACGCATGGAAGATGAGAATATTCAAACAAGAGCATGCATGCAAGTGCCATCGCTCGGCTGTTGTTTTGAAGATCAGTGAACATTTACAGTAATATTAGGTGTAAGGTCAAGGTCAATATCATTTGGTTCAATGTTTTGATATGCCTGGATAGGCAATATCACGATGAACATGCATACCAAAAATGAAGATTATAGATGAACAATTAAAGAAGGGATCAGCCTCCATTTCTCCTGCAGAGCCGTCGCATGAGCCTTGAGGGTTCTTTTTGCCGGTACTCTGTGGACCCTCTGTCTTAGAATATCCTATCCATATTAAATGGGAGACATGTCCAGTGAGCGACTTTGACCTTTGACCTTATTTTTATGCACTTTTCACTGATCTTCAAAGCTAGTTTCGGTGTACTTTTTGCGATGTTTTTCTGAAAATTCCTTAACTTTTTTTGTTGAGTATATGTTCTATTTGGAACTACTGTGCGAGGAAGCAAGTGAGAGGCCACGGGGAATCTACTTTCGTTTTGTAAATATATTTGTAAATATTGACCGTAACCTTAGAAAAGGGAAACCTCTCATGGAATGACCATGTCAATCGCATCTCATCCAGTGCCAATTTCTGCTGATAATTCTGGTGAGTTATAGTTGCTTTCAATGGAAACAGGGCCAATATATTGATCTGAAGGTTACGGAACTGGACAGAGAATGAGAATATTGACAATTTACTATAGAGTTTTATGGGGGAGTTTGTACAGGTGTGACACCATACAATCCCTAGCCAGGAAGACCAGTCTCCCCCACTCGCCTCTTCGGAGATGACCTCGAGGTTTCTCTACATGAGAAGCTTGTCTGGAACAGAAACATCGACGCCGTCTCCAAGAAGGCCACTATAACTCCCTCGCTTTTCTGAAGAGAAACATTGCCAGATGCCTACAATACACTGGTACGTCCAATCCAGGAGTACGCATCAACAGCATGGGGTCCCTTCACTGTGACCAACATTTCTCAATTAGCAGTCTGGTACTGGTGTATAGAATTGTCTACAATTCCAACGACATACCAGCCAACCTGTACGTCCATAATGCTGCTGTGTCCTTACAACGAGGAAGAAATGTATGATACCGTCCCGTTCTGCCGCACAGACCTTAACAGACATTCCATTCTAGAAGATGACTATGTTGTACTTTGCTTTCAACCCTTTCACTCTCAATGACGTCATAAAGCGCTTTTGAAAAAAGTTTTGATCCTATCAAAACTATTTGCTACTTGTTTTGAAATTATGTGAGTCATACTGCCTTAATTAAAGGGACTCGCAACCGGATGGTGTACTTGTCAAAAGAAAATAAAATACTCAAATAAAAGCAAATTTGTGGCATTATGATGATTATTTGGCTTCTGACATTAAAAAATATGATCAGTCCAAAAAAAAGTCTCAAGAATCGTTACCGAATCTTATTTTTTTTAGATATTTTCCATCGTTTTTCCATAGCGTCAGCTGACGGTATAGTTGTTGTTGTTGCTTCTCTACACGGGCTCAGACATAAACCCGAGCCGAATAAAGTACGACCAATCGCTACCAGTGAAGTACGTTAATTCGCTACCATATATAGAGAGAGCGCTGGTAGCCGAGGGGGTAAAGGCGTTTCCTCATTTTTCATGTTTGTCTCCGCATGGAGGGTCACGGGTTCGAATCCCAACAGAAATTCTTCTTTTTTTTTTTTTGAAATGCATTTTTTAACAGAATTTATTATCCAAAACTAAATCTTACCCATTCATATAAGCATTTGACATATATTTACAAATTACTATTTTTAATGCTAAATCCGGTTGCGAGCCTCTTTAAATCTATCTACATGTATCTAATTACGATTTCAGGACAAATCCGGAGAAATGGCAGCCTTGGCCTGATGTTATTTTCTAAAGCCCTAATCTCTTTGCTACATAACTGAAACCCCTAAACACAACTTGATACAGGACAATAAGATCAGGTTTATCATATTGCTAACCAATTATCACAGTAGGTACTAATTGATAGATATAGATTATGATAGATGTTGCAATTAACGCTTATCTTGCTTATCACCACTTGACCGACTGTCATTTTCCAACAGTTTGGATCAGATCTTCTGATCTGGATCCAAACTGTTTTACACTTGGCTCATAGACATTCTGAATTAAAATATGTACAAAACTTATTAAAGTATTTTTTTCAGACGACAGTTTCAAAGCAGAGGATATTAATTACTGCAGGATAAGGGTTAGGCGTAGGGGAAGGGTCGAATCTAATGTTGAGAGAACTTGTGACCCGACCCCATTTCCTTATGTATATGGAAATAAAATATGTTTAAACTAGGCGTACATCAATTTTATCTGCAGATTAAACTTAGATATCATTGTGTTTTTTTGGTTTTTGGTTTTACTATTTTATAATTTCGGGTCTTATAATACTTGGCTAGCGCTAAATGTCTGTATTCTCATGTCTGACGTCACAAAGTTTGAGGTAACGTGACGTCAGAGATTTTGTGGTAACATGAAACTCCTATATTTGTGCAAGTATTTCCATGTCACCGTAGTACTAAAGAACAGTATGACTAGACTATCCATAGACTTAAAAACGCAGAGGCAAACTATACCCACGGATGCCTATCCGTGGGTATGCTCGCTCGGGAATTGTTTGATTCGAGGGTACAATAAGACGTATGTTTGGGGTGAATTTTCTTAAAAGAAATTGCATAGATCTACTTTAAATTTTTCCGAATTTCTTGTAGTATAATTATCTAACTGACTAGTCCATTATGTGTACAGTAAGAGACAGCGAGCTCTTTTTAGACTTCAGGCGCTGTCCTTGGACGGCACCAGTCAAAAATTATCTTGTCGAGACTAGTAACTGACGAAATCTAAGGCATTCATGGACACTGGTTAAAAAAAAATCGCAACTAGACATTTCATTCATCTTAAATTATACGACATTAAGGCCTTTCGCTACCGGAAGTCGGTCTTGCGGGCGAGCGGATATGCGTCTGGACGACACAGACTTTTTTCGTACGTGTTTATACTAGAAAATTTATATAAAGGAAATGTTGATATAATTTAGTGTAATCCTTCATAGCGCAGTTAGTATAGTGGTTGACTATAGTGGTTGACTAGCAATCCAAAGGTCATAGGTTCGAGACCCATCCGATCCAAATTTTTTTTTTTAGTGTCCGATTTTTTGACTTGTCAATCCATAACGCAGTAATCAAGAGACATGTTATGTTTAGTCTTCGTTGATTAGTACTAGTGATGTTTACGGTCCAAGTATATGTCCACTTACCTGTACGTTTTAGTTTAATGACTTACAAGTCAATTAAATCGGTATACATGTAAACGATTTGATCGAACTATAAAGCCACACCTTGAAGCTTATCAATACGCTAACCTTTTCAAGATCGATATTGCCCATTATAATTATGTTCAAACAATATAATAAACCTTGTATGCAAGTCCATGAATACAATGTAAATAATAATGCATTTTAATGACAAAGTTTTAATTCTAAGGTAGGTAACTGTATCTAAACAACAAATATCCCACATTTTAATAAGAAAATATGTTATTACAACAAATCCTGACTGTAATATTTTCTAATTTTTTCAGACTGACTAGTTCATCAACCATATATTTGAATAAAATGAAAACAAATATACATTGAATGAGTCAGTTTTTTGTAATTCAATTTTTTAGCATTTTGCAAAATTTAAATAGCTGATAACATCTTTCTGAACACCTTTATTCAAAATGTTTTTAGCTTTTCTTGTGATGAATGTTATGGACTACTTATTGGGCGAGAATTATAGTCATTACCTTTTTTCATTTTTAAGAAAAATAAAATCATCAAAATTCTCGGTTTTTGTCAGAAAAAAGACCTTAAAGACAAACCACACGATAAATTTTGCCTATATTTACACACATTGTTTCTTAGGCTATTATCATTCTTCATGACAATTTTCATAACAATCGTATGGAAACTACGCGCATATGCAAAGTACCTTAAGGGTTAAATCATTTTTAATTTGTAGTAAAGTTTTTTTGAGGGTTCCGGAACACGTGACAGGGATCTCATGTCACCTCAGGACTGCCATAAAGTGACATAAAAGGTCCTAAGATTCCCAAATTTGCATTTTTCAAGTGCGATTTTACGAATCGTACCTTTACCCCATCGCCTGTTTCTAGTTTTGTTGACACGTTGCTGCTTAAAGCAGACTGGAAGTAAAGCAGAACACGCCTTAAGGCGTATTCTGCTTTACTTTCAGCCTGCTCTCAGCTACAATATACTAGAAAAAAAATCAGAAGATTTCGAAAAAATCCGGAGATATGGCAGTCCTGTCACCTCAATGACCTGGTGGCATGGAACTCCATACGTTATGACAAGAATCTCATGTCACCTAAATGTACGTGGTAAATAATACTATAATGATATGGAAATACAGGCATTATGACAGGAATCTCATGTCACCTCAGTGTACATAATATTCAATACTATAGTGACATGGAAATACAGGCATCATGACAGTAATCTCATGATATATCAGTGTTCATAACTTATAGAATACTATAGTGACATGGAAATACCTGCATTATTACAGGAATATCATACCACTTTATTGTTCAAGGTATAGAATACGATAGTGACATGGGAATACATGCATTATGACAGGAATCTTATGTCAACTCAGTGTACATAGTATAGAATACTACAGTGACATGGAAATACAGGCATTATGACAGGAATCTCATGTCACCTCAGGGAACATAGTATAGAATACTACAGTGACATGGAAATACCTACATTATTACAGGAATCTCATATCACTTTATTGTTCATAGTATAGAATTCTATAGTGACATGGGAATACATGCATTATGACAGGATTCTCATGTCACCTCAGTGTACATAGTATAGAATACTATAGTGACATGGAAATACAGGCATTATGACAGGAATTTGATGTCACCTCGATGTTCTTACTGTTGAATACTATAGTGACATGGAAAAACACGAATTATAACAGTCATTTGATGTCAACTCAGTGTACATAGTATATAGAATAATATAGTGACATGAAAATACAGGCATTAGGACTGAAATCTCATGTCAACTCAGTGTACATAGTATAGAATATTATAGGCACTTGGAAATGCAGGCATTAGGACAGAAATCTCATCTCACCTCAGTGTACATAGTATAGAATACTATAGTGACATGGAAATACAGGCATTAGGACAGAACTATCATGTCACCTCAGTGTACATAGTATAGAATACTATAGTGACATGGAAATACAGGCATTAGGACAGAAATCTCATGTCTCCTCAGCGTACATAGTAAAAATACTACAGTGACATGGAACTACTTGTATAATGACAGTAATATCATATGACCTTAGTGTACTCAATATAGAATACTAAAGTGACATGAAAATACTTGCATTATAACAGGATTGGATGTCAACTCAGTGATCATAGCATAGGATACTATAGTGCCTTTGGAATACTTACACTATTACTGGAATCTCATGTCACGTCAATGTTCATAGTAAAGAATACTATAGTGACATGGAAATACAGGCAATATGACAGGAATCTCATTTCGACTCAGTGTACCTAGTATTAGAACACTATAGTGACATTAAAATACAGGCATTTTGACAGGAATCTCTTGTCACCTCACTGTGACCTCAATGTACCTAATATAGAACACTATAGTGGCATTGAAATACATAAATTATGGCAGTAATCTCTTGCCATCTCACTGTGACCTCAGTGTACCTAATAGAGAACACTATAGTGGCATGGAATTGCATAAATTATGGCGGGAATCTCATGTCACCTCACTTTGACCTCAGTGTACCTAATATAGAACACTATAGTTGCATTGAAATACAGGAATTATGACGGGGATCTCTTGTCATCTCACTGTGACCTCAGTGTACCTAATATAGAACACTATAGTGGCATTGAAATACAGGAATTATGACAGGAATCTCATGTCATCTCACTGTGACCTCAGTGTACCTAATATAGAACACTAAAGTGGCATTGAAATACAGGAATTATGACAGGAATCTCATGTCATCTCACTGTGACCTCAGTGTACCTAATATAGAACACTATAGTGGCATTAAAATACAGGCATTATGGCGGGAATCTCATGTCACCTCACTTTGACCTCAGTATACCTAATATAGAACACTATAGTGGCATTGAAATACAGGAATTATGACAGGAATATCTTGTCACCTCACTGTGACCTCAGGAAGTATGACAGGAATCTCTTGTCATCTCACTGTGAGCTCAGTGTCCCTAATATAGAAACACTATAGTGGCATTGAAATACAGAAATTATGACAGGAATATTATATCATCTCACTTGACCTCAGTGTACCTAATATAGAACACTATAGTGGCATTGAAATACAGGAATTATGACAGGAATCTCATTTCATCTCACTGTGACCTCAGTATACCTAATATAGAACACTATAGTTGCATTGAAATACAGGAATTATGACAGGAATCTCATGTCATCTCACTGTGACCTCAGTGTACCTAATATAGAACACTATAGTGGCATTGAAATACAGGAATTATGACAGGAATCTCATTTCACCTCACTTTGACCTCAGTTTACCTAATATAGAACACTATAGTTGCATTGAAATAATGCATTATGACAGGAATCCCTTGTCACCTCACTGTGACCTCAGTGTACCTAATATAGAACACTATAGTGGCATTGAAATACAGGAATTAAGACAGGAATCTCATGACATCTCATTGTGACCTCAGTGTACCTAATATAGAACACTATAGTGGTATTGAAATACAGGAATTATGACAGGAATCTCTTGTCACCTCACTGTGACATCAGTGTACCTAATATAGAACACTATAGTGGCATTGAAATACAGGACTTATGACAGGAATATCATGCCATCTCACTGTGACCTCAGTGTACCTAATATAGAACACTATAGTGGCATTGAAATACAGGACATATGACAGGAACCTCATGTCATCTCACTTGACCTCAGTGTACCTAATATAGAACACTATAGTGGCATTGAAATATAAGCATTATGGCGGGAATCTCATGTCACCTCACTTTGACCTCAGTGTACCTAATATAGAACACTATAGTTGCATTGCAATACAGGAATTATGACGGGGATCTTTTGTCATCTCACTGTGACCTCAGTGTACCTAATATAGAACACTATAGTGGCATTGAAATACAGGAAATATGACAGGAATCTCATTTCATCTCACTTGACCTCAGTGTACCTAATATAGAACACTATAGTGGCATTGAAATACAGGCATTATGGCGGGAATCTCATGTCACCTCACTTTGACCTCAGTGTACCTAATATAGAACACTATAGTGGCATTGAAATACAGGAATTATGACAGGAATCTCATGTCATCTCACTGTGACCTCAGTGTACCTAATATAGAACACTATAGTGGCATTGAAATACAGGCATTTTGACAGGAATCTCATGTCATCTGACTGTGACCTCAGTGTACCTAATATAGAACACTATACTGGCATTGAAATACAGGAATTATGAAAGGAATCCCATGTCATCTCACTGTGACCTCAGTGTACCTAATATAGAACACTATAGTGGCATTGAAATACAGGAATTATGACAGGAATCTCTTGTCACCTCACTGTGACCTCAGTGTACCTAATATAGAACAATATAGTGGCATGAAAATACAGGAATTAAGACAGGAACTTCATGTCGTCTCAGTAAACATAGTATATAATACTATAGTGGCATAATAATACAGGAATTATGACAGGAATCTCATGTCACCGCAGTGTACATAGTACAGAATATATAGTGGCATGGAAATACAGGCATTATGGCGGTAATCTCATGTCACTTTAGTGAACATAGTAAAGAATCCTATAGTGTCATAATAATACAGGAATTAGGATAGGTCAGTGAACATAGTTTAGAATACTATGGTGGCATGGACATACAGGCATAATGACGGTAATCTCATGTCACTTCAGTGAAAATAGTATAGAATACGACGGAGGGCGGACACAGTGAGATCACAATAGCTCACCTTGAGCCTTTGGCTCAGGTGCGCTTAAAGACATCTTCTGACGACCGTTTGGTCATAACGCCATGCCAGACAATTTCTTCACGAAAAGCATGGGTCTTGTGCATATTGAGCCATTGAAGCGTCTTATATGAGACCCGACCTTTATTTTAGATAGTTTGGTTAGAAATAACCATTTAAAAGCACTCGAGCACGAGTATAATCTGGGTCTCACCAGGTAAACTGAGATTGGTATACCCATTTGCAGCATTAGCTGCATGCTGTTCCTCGCCTATCGAGAACAATTGGGGTAATCCATCAATGGGCTGAGGAAAAGTCTTTAATTGTTTTATGCATTCCATTACCTAATTAAGCCGATATGAAATTGAAAGAATAACAAGTGCAGTATATTTTTGAATTTACTTCTATTTTGGCATATAAAACAAATACATCATTATCAGTCATCATAAACATCTTATATGAATTGCATGGAATAAAGTCTTTTTATGGAATACTCATTTTAACCCACATTTTAACTTTAAAGAGGGTATGTTTAAATCTAGCTAGTTCCAGATATTGAAGTCTGACAGTACTTACAATAACACCATTCTATTATAACCACCAGATGGTGCTAAATTGTGGCTACTTTAGGCAGGTGGTTGCTTAAAGCAAGATGAAAGTAAAGCAGAAAGCACCACATATAGTGGTCGTATTAAAAGAAAGGGTTATACTGTAATAAGGTGACTGTTTAATCTTGGTTCCTTTAATTTCAGCTTTAATTTTTAAAACAGTATTCAACTGATACTATTCCCCATTTGTCTTGCATTATGCTTTCACTGTCTGAATCTTTATCATAATTAAATGTGTCTGCTTCAAATATACCTTCTGCGATAATAATCAACAGTTTTAAAGATTGTGAACTGAGGAAAATCTGAACATATATGACAAACAGTTTGATCTGGACCAGACTTTGCTGTATGAAGCGTCTGATCTTAATCTTAACTGTTAGTCGCGCTTACCATGGGTTAAATGTCACTCACGATTCATTAAGAATAGACAGTTGTCATACATGTCTGTCGATTGGCTATGGAAAAGGATTTATCCAAATACCGATGCACGTATACAGCAATTACTTCTGTGTCAATATTGTTCTCTGCCAATATTTAAAAGGCCTGTAAAATTTATAGCATACGATACAGACCCTTGTCCGGGGGACTACTCTATGACCTTCATATCTATGTCTACACTGTTGGCAAATTATCTATGTACTGACGTCTTGCACAAATAGTTTTGAATAGCAAAACTATTGGCAAAAGTTTAATACTTTAATACCACGGACGCTCTATATATATATGGTAGCGAATTAACGTACTTCACTGGTAGCGCTTAATACTACATTATTCGGCTCCGGTTTATGTCAGAGCCCATGTAGAGAAGCAACAACAACAGCAAAACCGTCAGCTGACGCTATTGAAAAACGATGGAATATATCTAAAAAAAAATAAGATTCGGTGACGATTCTTGAGACTTTTTTTGGACTGATCATATTTTTTTAATGTCAGAAGCCAAATAATGCCACAAATTTGCTTTTATTTGAGTATTTTATTTTATTTTGACAAGTACACCATCCGGTTGCGAGTCCCTTTAACATGCAAAACATAATTATACATATAAATTTAGTCAATGCAGGTCAAACGCGTCAAAACCACACAGAAAGTTCCTGAAAAAAAACAACCTTCTGCATAATTTTATCATGGATTGAGCAGTCATATAGGCATGCCATGCAGGTCAAAAGCAACACAGAAAGCTGAATAGAAAAAGCTTAGTGCATAACCTTTATCCTGGTAATCTGCCTAAAGATCTATAAAACCCATACTTGAATTTTTGGGAATAGATCATACCACTATGGCATCAAAAGAAATAAATCCTCTACATGTCATGACATGTCTTCCATACAAATATGATAACAAACTCTAGGTTGAAAGAAGGGTAAGTTATTAATCTGAAACGATCGGGTTTAAAACAGTCATGTTTCATTACTGAGTGACCATGACCTTTAAAATCCAAATAAATATGGAGCATTTGATAATCATGACTAACCTCAGTACCAAATAGAAGATTTGTAGGTTGAAATAAGAGTGATATATTGGTCGGAAACCTTTGGAAACCGACCTACATGAGCAAAGCAATATACCCCTTCTTTTTTAGAAGGAGTCATAATCACAACATAAACTAACAGAACTTTGTTTTCTTATTCACAGAATCAAAATTAAAAAAACAAGAGGCCCATGCGGGCCTAAATATCGCTCACCTGGAAAAACCAACACAAGGGTCACATGACCCCTGGGATGAGATCATTTTTACCCCAGAGACATAATTTCAAAATCTTGCTGATGAACTTGAAATTTAAGTGTTCTGTCAAATATTTTGTACATGGATGGTTTCAGACAGGAAGACTTTTCATTAAAAAAATCTATTTTTAGCTAGATATGCAACAGACCCGAACCATTTCAGCAATATAGGTAAAAAACATAAAAAAGTGTCACTATGCTAAACATCAAAGCTCTGGCCATAATAGTTTCAGAGAAGATTTCACTATTAAGCGCTATGTAAAATTACGACCCCCGCGGCGGGGTCATTTTTGACCCTAGGGACATAATTTGAACATTCTTGATAGAGGACCTAAAGACAATGCTTTGTGCCAAATATCTAAGCTCAGGGTATTGTGGTTTCAGACAAGAAGATTTTTTAAGTTTTCATTGAAAAATCTATTTTTAGCTCCTGTGACCTAGATATGGAACGGACCGGAACTATTTGAACAACTTTGAAAGAGGACTATACAAGGATCATTCCTGCCAAGTTTGGTAAAAATCCATCCAGTAGTTTCGGAGGAGATGTCGTTTAAAGAAACTTTTGACGACGAACGAACGACGAACGAACGACGACGGACGACGGACACAGAACTATCAAAATAGCTCACCTTGGCACTACGTGCCAGGTGAGCTACAAAAAGATTTAGTCTATGATGGCATATTTTGACACCAGTTACCACTTAACTCTTTTGAAAAAATCAGGTAATAATGACTGTTCTCCAATTTGATGCACCAACAAAAAACTTGTTTTATCATTCTCAACGTCTTCATCATTTTCATCGTCTTCGTCATCGTCTTCTTCTGATATATAAACTTTTTCTGCTTTCTTTAAGTTGCGCGCTCCCCTTACCGTATCACCGGTACATTTTATTATAAAGAAATTGTCATACGGATGAGCCTTCTTCCACTCATATGTCTTGAACTTAAGATTTTCATGATCGAGCCCCGAGTATTAGCCTGCTACAAGAGCTTTATGGACAGCATTTCGTACAATGTATGTCGCGGTTGGCTGGGTGATATGCGTATACGTTGATGGCTTGATATTAAATTCTGTGGTCAAGTTTTTTCTACAAAGCTGTCTAATACCTTTTTAATGTACGGGACAGATGTTATTCCCATTCTTACATGAGAGAAAACCTGCTCTCTGAGTTTTTGATGCATTCTGTTGGAAAAGGCACTTTTATCAGTTATGGCATTCTTTCATCGGCAGTCGGACAAAAATGATATCCTTCGCTTTCACATTCCCTGTCTTTAAATCCTGCCACAGTGATTCTAGTTTATACTGTCTTTTCTATCTTCAAGTATCGTCCGGAACATAGTATTTCTCGTACCTGAAAACAACCACGAAAACCAGATATTATACATTTTGTAAAAGAAAAAGGCCTGGTAACGTTAATTTGAATGAATTTCAAACTGGACTCAGCTTCAGATCTCCATGCATTTTACATTTGTGTGAAGTTTCATTAATATCCTTTGTATAGTTTTCCGGGAAAAACCTGACAAGCTTTTTTAAGCATACTTTAGTACATCAAGGGCACATAACTCTGTAAAGAAAATTCTAATGAACCTTAAACTTGACTCAGCTTCAGATCTTGATGCGTATAACATTTTTGTGAAATTTCATTAATATCCTTTGGATAGTTTTTCGGAAATCTCCGGACAAGCGTTTTATAGCATATTTGAGTACACCAAGGGCAGATTAATCTGTAACGAAAATTTAAATGAACCTCAAACTCAACTCAGTTTCAGATTTGTTGATGCATATAAGATTTGTGTGAAGTTTCATTAATTTCCTTTGGATAGTTTTTTTGGAAAAACTCCGGACAAACAAAATGTTGACGGACGAACGAACGGATGGACGAACGAACGAATGGACGATCGTATTCACGGACGGACGGACAATGCAACGCTAATATACTTGTACGACCACCTTTAGAGGTGGGTATATAAAAAAGTAAAGTCCACTAAAACGATTGAAATGCCATTAAACCCTGTGAAACTTTGAAGAATCAATAAAACTCCTAACGTTGAAAATATAGAAAATAATCTTAACTTCTTTTGAAAGAATGTTCAATCATATCAGTTATCCCTGAATATATGTACCTTGTTATGTGAAGGATATGTAGTCTTGCCATGCACCCGAATTTCCATGTGTCCTGTACATGAAACCGTTCCCTTTTTATTTTGTGCTGGTCCCCATTTTCCTAAAATTATTACATCACAATTTAGATATATGAAAAACTTTGACAGTACATAAATATTTCCTAAACACGATAACATTCATTTCTTGAAGTTAATGGCACATAAGTGTACAAGCTATGGAAAGCAGTTTAAAGTCTTTTCAATGAACATGCTACAGTACTACGATAACTTAAAATCCTTGCATAATGACTGGACATTCATGTCATCTAGTTAAACATAATATGGACATGAGATTAGTGTCAAAATTCATGGATGTCCATGTCACTGAGGTGACATGATATTTCTGTTATAATGTTTTTATTTGCATGTCATTGTAGTATTCTATACAATGTACTATGAGGTGACATGAGATTCCTGTCATAATGCCTGTATTTCCATGTCACTATAGTATTCTATACCACGTACATTGAGGTGACATGAGATTCTTGTCATAATGCCTGTATTTCCATGTCACTGTAGTATTATATACTATTTATACTAAGATGGCATGAGATTACTGTCATAATACAATTATTTCAATATCACTATAGTATTCTATACTATGTATACTGAGATGACATAAGATAACTGTCATAATGCCTGTATTTTCATGTCACTTTAGTATTCTATAATATATACACTGAGGTAACACGAGCTTCCATTCAAAATGTAAGTATTTTCATGTCACATTGAGGTGACATGAGATTCCTGAAATAATGTCTATATTTCCATGCCACCATAGTAATCTATATTATGTACACTCAGGTGACATGAGATTCCTGTCATAATGCCTGTATTTCCATGTCAATATAGTACCCTGTACTATGCGCTCTGAGGTGACATGAGATTACTGTCATAATACAAAGCATTTCTATGTCACTATAGCATTCTATACCACCTACACTGAGGTGACATTAGATTCTTTTCACAATGCATGTAGTTCCATGTAAACTATAGTATTCTATATTACATGTATGTACACAGAGGTGACATGATATTACTGTCATAATGCCTGTCTTTCCATGTCACTATAGTATTCTATTCTACATGTATGTACAATGAGGTGACATTAGATTACTGTCGTAATACAAGTATTTCCAAGTCACTATAGTATTCTATACCACGTACACTGATGTGACATGATATTCCTGTCATAACGTCTGTATGTCCATGTTACTTTAGTAATCTATAGATAGTAAACTGAGGTGACATTGTATTCCTGTCATAATGCCTGTATTGTTCCATGTCACTATAGTATTCTAAACTATATTTACTAAGGTGAAATGATATTCCTGTCGTAATGCCTGTAGGTCCATGTAACTGTAGTATTCTATTCTATGTATACTGAGGTGACATAGGATAACTGTCATAATGTCTGAACTTTCATGTCCCTTTAATATTCTATACTATGTACACTGATGTAACATGAGATTACTGTCATAATGCAAATAGTTAATGTCACTATATATATAGTGTTCTATATTATGACACTGATGTGACATGAGATTAAAGTCATTAAACAAGTTGGTCCATGTCAATGTAGAAGCCTATACTATGTACACGGATGTAACATGAGATTCCTGTAAAAATGCCTATATGTCCATGTCACTATAGTATTATATACTATGTACACTGAGGTGACATGAAGTTAGTGTCATAATGCATGTATTTCCGTGTCACTAAAGTATTTGATATTATGTACACTGAGGTGACATGCAATACCTGTCATAATGCCTGTACTTTCATGTCACTCTAGTATTCTATATTATGTACACGGAGGTGAAATCAGATTCCTATCATAATACAAGTAATTCCATTCACTATAGTATTCTATATTATGTACACTGAGGTGACATGAGATTCCTGCCATAATGCCTGCATTTCCATGTCAATATAGTACCCTGTGCTATGCACACTGAGGTAACATGAGATTACTGTCATAATGTCTGTATTACAATGTCACTATAGTATTCTATATTATGTTCACTAAGTGATCTAATATCACTGTCATAATGACTGTATTTCCATGTCAGTATAGTATGCTATACTATGTTTACTGAGGTGACATGAGATTCCTGTCATAATGCCTGTATTTCTATGTCACTATAGTATGCTATACAATGTACCCTTATGTGACATGAGATTCCTAACATAATGCCGTTATTTTCTTGTCACTATAGTATGCTATACAATGTACCCTGATGTGCCATGAGAGTCCTGTCATAATGCCTGTATTTCCATGTCAATATAGTATTCTGTACTATGTACACTGAGGTGACATGAGATTCCTGTCACAATGTCTGTATTTCAATGTAACTATAGTATTCTATACTATGTATACTGAGTTGACATGTGATTACTGTCATAATGTCTGTATGTTTATGCCACTATAGTATTCTATACTATGTATACTTAAGTGACATGAGATTCCTGTCAAATTGTCTGTATTCCCATGTCACTATAGTAATCTATACTATGCATACTGAGGTGACATGAGATTCCTGTCATAATGTCTGTATTTCAATGTCACTATAGTATTTTATACTATGTACACTAAGGTGACATAAGGTTCCTGTCATAATGTCTGTATTTCAATGTCACTGTAGTATTCTATACTATGTATACTGAGGTGATATAAGGTTCCTGTCATAATGTCTGTATTTCAATGTCACTATAGTATTTTATACTATGTACACTGAGGTGACATAAGGTTCCTGTCATAATGTCTGTATTTCAATGTCACTACTGTATTCTATACTATGTATACTGAGGTGACATAAGGTTCCTGTCATAATGTCTGTATTTTCATGTCACTATAGTATTCTATACTATGAACACGGAGGTAACATGATATTCCTGTCACAATTCCTGTATTTCCATGTCACTATAGTACCCTGTACTATGCACACTGAGGTGACATGAGATTCCTGTCATAATGTCTGTGTTTCCATGTCACTATAGTATTCTGTACTATGCATACTGAGGTGACATGAGATTCCTGTCATAATGCCTGTATTTCCATGTCACTCTAGTATTCTATACAATGTTCACTGAGGTGACATGAGATTTCTGTCGTAATGCCTGTACTTCCATGTCACTCTAGTATTCTATACAATGTTCACTGAGGTGACATGAGATTTCTGTCGTAATGTCTGTATTTCCATGTTACTATAGTTTTTTATACTATGTTCAAAGAGGTGACATGAGATTTCTGTCATTATACAAGTAATTCCATATCACTATAGTATTCTATACTATGTGCACGGGGGTGACATGAGATTCCTGTCACAATACCTGTATTTCCATGTCACTATAGTGTTCTATACTATGTACACTGATGTGACATGCAATTCCTGTCATTATACAAGTATTTCAATGTCACTATAGTGTGCTATACTATGTACACTGAGGTGACATGAGATTCCTGTTATAATGTCTGTATTTTCATGCCACTATAGTATTCTATACTATATACACTGAGGTAACATGATATTCCTGTCATTATATAAGTATTTCCAACACGAGATTCTTGTCACAATTTCTGTATTTCCATGTCACTATAGTACCCTGTACTATGCACACTGAGGTGACATGAGATTCCTGTCATAATGTCTGTATTTCCATGTCACTATAGTAATCTGTACTATACATACTGAGGTGACATGAGATTCCTGTCATAATGCCTGTATTTCTATGTCACTCTAGTATTCTATACAATGTTCACTGAGGTGACATGAGATTCCTGTCATAATGTCTGTATTTCCATGTTACTATAGTATTTTATACTATGTTCAATGAGGTGACATGAGATTTCTGTCATTATACAAGAAATTCCATAACGCTATAGTATTCTATACTATGTGCACGGGAATGACATGAGATTCCTGTCACAATACCTGTATTTCCATGTCACTATAGTGTTCTATACTATGTACACTGATGTGACATAAGATTCCTGTCATTATACAAGTATTTCAATGTCACTATAGTGTTCTATACTATGTGTACTGAGGTGACATGAGATTCTTTTCATAATGCCTGTATGCCCATGTGCCTATAATATTCTATACTATGTACACCGAGGTGACATGATATACCTTACATATTGCCTGTTTTTCCATGCCACTATAGTATTCTTAGCTATGTATACTGAGGTGACATGAGATTCCTGTTACAATGCATGGCTGTTCATGTCATTATAGTATTCTATACCATATTCATTAACGTTACATGAGATTCCTGTCATATTGTAAGGATTTTAATATCACTGTTGAATTCTATACCATGTACACTGAGTTGAGATCAAATTCCTGTTACAATGCATGTATTTCCATATCACTATAGTTCTCTATAGTAAGTTCACTGACGTGACATTAAATCGATCTTAATGCATAAATTTCCGTCTCACTATAGTATTCTATACTATAGAGAACTATAGTGATATGAAATCCATGTCATAATGCGTTGATTTCCATGTCACTATAGGATTCTATACCATTATCATTTAGGTGACATGAGATTCCTGTCATAATGTAAGGATTTCTATGTCACTGTTGTTTCCTATACCATGATGACTGAGGGGACATCAAATGCCTGTTATAATGCAAGTATATCTAAGCCATTATAGTATTCATTACTATGTACACTGAGTTGACATTAGATTACTGTAAAAATACAAGGATGTCCATGCCATTAAAGAATTCTTTACAATATACACTGCTGAAGGTGACATGAGATTCCTGTCATAATGCAAGGATACCAATTTCCCTAAAGTATTCTCGACTATGTTCATTGAACTGCCATTAGATTACTGTGAGGTTGCATGTAATCATTGTATTCTATTCTATCAAGACTGAGGTGGCATGCGATTCCTGTCATATTGCAAGAATTTCTATGTTACTATAGTATTCTATACCATGTTCCCTTTGATCCTATGAGTGTCCTGTCATTATATATGGATTTCTATTTTACGAAAGTATTTTATATTTTGTTCCCTTGAAATGAGAATTCTTTCATATTGCAAGGATTTCCATGTAAGTATATATGACAATGACAATGACAATGATTTTAAATGCATCAAGGTCTAAGCCCCGTGCCATAAATTAAATTCATGTCTTAATATTAGGATAGTTATGTCTCCGTAGTATACTATGTACACTGAAGTGACATGAGATTTTTTCAACATGCAAGGATTTCCATATTTTTGGTCTTGACAAATACATGGCACACACCAACTATTAAAGCCACGAGTTCAGCAGTGCAAAAGTTATAAGCACTGTTATGGTTTTTGGACAAAGGAAGGCAGGTTGTTGTTTGTTAAGATCAGATTCTGCTATCTATGGGCTTATTGGATCCCATTGAGAGAGGGGTGGATACAGAAAACCCGGGCGTAATGCCATACGCTTATTATCAGGGTTCTCTGGTAAAATTTAGATGACTAGTGCAAAGCTAAGATCTGTACATTGAACATAGGCTTAGAAAGTCTCATCCGAAAGACTTGGTCAGTCAAGCGGGATATCGAACTCACGACTTCAGGTATCGTTGTCGATCGGGTTACAACTGCACCACGCCAGACAGACAGATAAACAGACATGCAGATAGGGGAAAAAAGTATGTACCCAAAGCACATATTTTGTGGGCATAAAAGATATTTATTCTATGATTAGATCATCTTTGAATACTAAGGTTAAGTGTAGCCAGGTTGTATTTATAGTTAAATTGTAAGATATTTTGTAATACACGGATATTTCAGATGGGAGAGTACTCCCCTGTAATTTAGGGGTCCTGGGTTAGAGTCCAGGTATGGCTGCATATTTGTCTCACCATGTTTGTTTGTATTTTGTTACTGCTTTACACCTCTTTTGAGTATTACTAGCATAGTCACTTATGGGGTACATAAGAGACTGAACCCGGCTGGTGACTATATCCCGACACCGACGAACCAGTCATAACGCTAACCCGAAATCCTGAGCGCCAAGGAGGGAAGCCATTACTACCAATTGATAAGTACAGAACTCCCTCCCTACAATGACCCTCCTAACAATGACTCCCTCCTCTCAACGATAATTGCTGCTGCTCCCTAAACAGGACAATTATGCCCAACCTATTAACGGCTGCCATGTCGTCTGCTTACAATTGTCGTCTGTTGTTTTTTTCAAATTTACATCAAAGAACAATTCGACAGAAAAAAATTCATAACAAGTGACAAACAGATTGAATCCAGATCAGACGTCGCGTAACGCGGCGCCTGATCTGGATTCAAGCTGTTTTCAAATGAAACCAATGTTCCTCCCTATAACGACTCCCTCCGAACGACGGACATTTTCTGTGTCTCCCACTGGATGTCGTTGAAGAGAGGGATCGCTGTATTTGGTTTGAACACGCAACCTCCCGCACTTTGCAAATGTAACATAGATCTGGTGAGAAACAATGTGCATCCAGACCTTGGCTCAAACCTTACGGATCGAGGGTTCTCCGTTCTGAGCTATTCAGGCCGCTGACATAAATCTCTCACTATTTAACTATAAACTCAACCCGGCTACACACCCTTCTCTACACAGAATTGGTCCCGAATTCTTAATTAATGAACACTCCAAGAGTTTATCTTTTTATTATATATATATATTTGTACTCTCTGTGAGTTTCATACTACCCTACGTTGGTCGTCAAATGTAACTTGGTGTTCATAGAAAGAAACATACCCCCTCAGACCTGGGATCGAACCCGGGTCGCCATGTTCGCAGTCATACACTCTACCACGTCGCCATAAAACACTTTTGTACAGCAAGGGCTGAAGGCCGTACTTGTAAGTGAAAATAACCTATACATACTGTGATATAAAGGTTATCTGCCAAATTAAAATCCAAAACAATGTATCAATACATTTATATCACAAAATCTCGTCCTCGTCTCTACTTTCACTTTCATTTTCATTAGTTTAAACCCTAAACTAATGGCTTAAGAATTAATCCATTTCGTCAAGAAGAGAATACATAAGCAAACAGGGAATATTCTGATCAGACATCGTAGTTGCAGCGTCTCATCAGGGTCTACACTGTAGGAAAGTTCATATGAAACATTCTGATTTATGGACATTCACTGTGAATAGTGTCTTATGAGAACAACCTCATACGAGCGTATTTCATCCTACATATGTTGTTAGAGTCGCTTATTAAACTAATAAAACTTCCTCGTGGTTCATGGCATGATACCCAGGAATTTATTATACATCTATAAGGACATATATTACAGCAAGTTTCATTGTAATATTAAGACAACCGATAACTTACCTATGATTCTACATTCATCTCAGCGGCTAAACAGGTGTAGACGATGAGTTCAGTGTTTACACACGAAAGCGTGACGTCAGCAGAAGCACACAAATTGTGACGTCAGACATGAGAATACTGACATTTAGTGCTAGCACACTTAGTGGTTGTTATAGAGAAGTTTTACTGTATATGCATATGATGATTGTCATTACAGTAAAACCTACTTTGAAGCAGTCAAATAAACATAATGAATTGACAGGCCTTTTGAAGGTAGCGGTTTAATGCAGGATAAGAGTATTGCAGAATGCTTCTTATGGAGCTTTCTATATTACTTTTGTCCTACATTAAGCAATCACTTGTCTTGTCTCACATGATATATAATTTAGTGGTCGCTTAATACAAATACCCGGTATGACGACAGTTTATGTATATCAGCATGAGAAATGTGTTCATATTCAAAACAATAAAAATTGTCCAAAATAAAAAGAACGGAATGGCTATTGACAGTCGACTGTCAATAGCGAGTTCACGTCAAATTCGCTAGTGACAGTCGACTGTCAATAGCGATTTTACGTTAAAATTTGAAATCTTTGGATTTTTATGATCAACTTATGGCAGCCCTGTTGAATCAATATCATTTCGTAACTGCTTTGAGATAAACAACAGTCGAGCTTCGATATCTAAAACTCATTTAAAACAAATACACCCGTTCTAGATTCTACTACCATTTAATTTCATTATTTACAAATATCTTAAGTTGAATATATCCGTATTATTAGCCACGTTTTAACTTTGCAACACCGGTATGTTCACATAATTCAACTATAAAATCAGTTATACCATACAAATGCATAACTGCAAGTTTGATGTCTAATACATAATATAAGCGTCACAGTTTTTTCAGTTCAAATTAAGTGAAGTTTTGATATGCTACCTTATTTTGATATTCTAATTGCCTGTATTGTGTATCCATAGCGGTGGTTTATCTGAGTCTAAACTGATTGCATATCGAAATTCCTCTTTTTACCGTAGTGGACCTTTCCACATTAAACTTAAATGTAATTGTAAACTTAAATGTACTATGTATTTGCTTCATTTCTGAGGGGCTTTCTCAATATTATTTTAATTGTAATATAACGCGCAAGGGCATGTGCTTTTTATTTGGTTTAATGGATAACATTTAGTGCTTTCCTTCTTTTTGTCAAGCATGCGGTCAATTTTACACTGATTGGAAGCAGCATCCTTCTAAAATCCCTGTATTGTTTTACGTTCGCAAAAGCTTGTTCAACGCAGACCCTGTTCCGGCATACATGTATAATCCGGTTCAGTTTCCCCCCTTTCGTTCGTTCTCTTTCACATCGTCTATTAGTTGTTACCGATGTAACATTAAATTTGGATACCATTGAAATTTTTCCACGTTGAGAAATGACCTCCCGGTCTTTTTTTAACGTTAAAAAAAGACCTCCCGGGTAATTTTTTAACGTTGAAAAATGACCGGGAGGTCAATTCTCAACGTTGAAAAAATACCCTACCCATGAAATTATGACGTTGAAAAAATACCCTACCCATGAAATTATGACTGAATTATCTGTTGTAAAATGACCGGGAGGTCATTTCTCAACGTTGAAAAATAACCCTAGGTCTATAACCAACGTTGAAAAATCCCCCCTAACAAGGAACAGTTAATAACCAATAATTTGTAGCAGCCATTTATAGTTTAAGGGTATGGTCATATTTTAAAATTGAGAATTGACCCTCGGTCATTTTACAATGTCAAAAAATTACCCCCTCTCTTCAGTTTGTTATTCAATGGCGTATTATCACTGTCGTCATTATTTCACGGATAGGGTCAATTCTCAACGTTAAGAATTGACCCTGGTCTATTTTCAACGTTGAGAAAAACCCTCAGCCATTTTACAACTAGATGTTTCAGCAGTCATAATTTCAAGGGTAGGGTCTTTTTTCAACGTTGAGATATGAACCCATTCCCGTTGAAAAATGACCCGGGAGGTCTTTTTTCAACGTTAAAAAAGACCGGGAGGTCATTTTTCAACGGGGTCAAAATTTAATGTTACACCGGGATATAGGTGCTTCTAGCGAAAGCAGTGGCATGTTCGAAAAACATGCGCTGTCTGACATTAGGATAGGGTCTGTGTTTTGTAAATAAATGAAAGCCGATTTAATCTGTTGGAAATTATCTTTTTCGTCCTCTGTCCATTGAAGTAAAACAGAAAGCGAAGCTAAAAGCAGGTGCCGTCAATTATTATTCCTCTGAAAAAACAAACCGTAACAAGCATTACACGTGTACTTAACGCCCGATAGCAGAAACGAGACGATATGCACACAATGTCGGCCCGAACCAACCACTTTTATTTTAAATGTGTCCGAAAATAGGTCTTAAAGAAGAAGACCCAGTTTTATCGATTCACTGAGGCTGGTCTAGAGAGATTCTGTGTGCATAGATCATTTTTGGTTTGGGGCAGGTAAAATCAAGCTACAACGCCTTGTGGGGTTTAGTAGACATAACGACACGAAAATCCCGTGCGTACCAGCTTATCATACCTGTATGGTTTACCAATCGCATACAGCAAGTAAACTTTAATTGTCGTGTATACATGTGTACATGTAAATACAGTGATCCTTCCCTACAACGACCCTAATAACAACGACTCCCTCCTCACAACGACCATTGCCGCAGTTCCCCAAACAGGTCAATTATGTGTAACGCTTTTACTGCTGCAATATCGTCTGCTTACAATTGTCGTCTGCTTTTTTCCTCTAAGTTACATAATGGATATTTTGACTGAAAAAAAAACGAATGACTGGGGACGCACAGCTTGCATTCAGATCAGACGCCGCCTTACGCGGCCTCTAAAAAAAGCTGTTAACAAATGTAAGCCAATTTCCCTCCCTAAAACGACTCCCTCCGAACAACGCACTCCATTTGTGTCTCCCATTGGGTGTTGTTGTAGAGAGGGGTCGCTGTAGTAATGCGAAAATGGAAAACCTCTTGCAGAACTTTAAATGTTCATTGGGGTTTTGGAGCTGAGCTTGGCAATTCGTGTAAGGTGCACTAAAATGGATTTTTAGGTCGTGACAAAACTAGACTTATTGACATGCAAAGAATGTAGACCAAAACCAGCCGCCATCGCCACATAAGACTATTCCCACGATTTCTATACCCTGATAATAAACTTGGATGTGTTCTGATCAATGGCAAACGGGACAGACCCTGATCAGACGCCGCTTCACATACGCCGCAGCTGATCAAATCATACACTGTTTTCATTTCAATGAGTCTGGTTTTGTCATGGCACGGCCAAATTTATTAGTATGAAGTTAGGAGCGCTTCACAATATATATATATTTTTTTATATATTTTGAGAGCACCCCAATTTTATTACATATTACGTTTTACATTTACATTTACATTTCAATGTGGAAAGGTCCTGTAATGCCTATGTTAAACTTCATTCATATATTTTGACACTTATTTCGCCGAAATATAGTTAGCTTCGAAAATGTCGTCAGCAAAGATTGTCAAGTTTGTCAATTAAAATTTTTATTAACTTTAAAAATAATGGTACTGAAAGATGGGTATCAAACAGTTTTGATGCAGACCAGAAGCCGCGTAACGCAGCGTCTTATCTGGATCTAAACAGTTTGAATAAACAGTTTAGGAACGACCAGCGGGCAAAGGGTAACAACACGAGCATGAACAATCCATGAATCTTATGTCTGAGCAAATCAGATTAATAGCATTACAACTTTGTATTGATCTTCATCTAAATTGGCCCAAACATACAGTTACCTGTTTAAATAATTAGTCAAACAGTCTTGATGTAGATTATAAACGGCGTCTTATCTGGATCGAAAGAGTTGTATAAACAGTAAAGGCGTGATCAGCAGGCTAAGGGTAACTAGCTGTAAGAGATTATACACGAGCATGAACAATCTTGAATCTTATAATTGGGCGAATTGGATTATATAGCATTACAGTTTTGTATTGTTATTCATCGAAATTGGCCCAAACATACAGTTACTTGAATTAAATAGTAAGTCATATACTTGATGTAGACCAGAAACCGCGAAACGCGGAGTCTTGTCTGCATCTAAAGAGTTGTATAAGCAGTAAAGGCGTGATCAGCAGGCTAAGGGTAACTAGCTATAAGAGATTATACACGAGCATGGACAATTTTGAATATTATGATTGGGCGAATTGAATTAATAGCTTTACAGTTTTGTATTGTTCTTCATCTAAATTGGCCCAATCATACAGTCCCCTGCTTTCAACAATTAATCAGAAATATATTAACGTCTTATAGTTTTTTCAATGTTTTTTAGAGTCAGAAAATCTGTAGTTGCTTTAGACTGTCATGTTTTCAGTCACTTACTTCGCCACGTTGTCAGTCGGTCTGTAAGTAGTTGTTTCTTGTAGTAACTAGTAGTTTTCATACTATTGCCACGAACCCTCAATTTATCTTGAAATGTCTTGTATATATAAATTTACTAACGAAAGCCTTTTATTTTCAAAATATGATGATCTTGATTTGTTTCAGAAATTAGGGTATATCCCAAGTTTGAAATGAGGGGCATGGCAATAGAGAATTAATTGTATAGAATTGTTTAATTTTGTTTATTAATTAGAAGAAACGGTTTAAATGCCTTCTCCAACAAAAACAAACGGTTAGTGGTTTAGTTTTCTAGGGATTTCCCCTGTTACGATAAAAGCATAATTATTCAGGAAAAAGGTGGAGTAATAAGGTGAAATAAAAACTTCAAATAGCAAACAGGGCGGACCACGATTGGACTTCTCTATTAATGGACGTCTGATTTTGGGCTGCACTGTTTGAAGTTACCGTTACTTGTGGTGATATCAGAGTGGTTTATATAAGCTTCAAGTAATTACTTGACACACCTTTATATAGTCGCCATATTATACTTTTTTGTTTATAATACATTTGTATGTACATGTATGTTTATAACATAACTATGTAACGCTTAATGTTGTCCTCGTCCTCTTGCAGAACTTTAAATGTTCATTGGGGTTTTGGAGCTGAGCTTGGCAATTCGTGTAAGGTGCACTAAAATGGATTTTTAGGTCGTGACAAAACTAGACTTATTGACATGCAAAGAATGTAGACCAAAACCAGCCGCCATCGCCACATAAGACTATTCCCACGATTTCTATACCCTGATAATAAACTTGGATGTGTTCTGATCAATGGCAAACGGGACAGACCCTGATCAGACGCCGCTTCACATACGCCGCAGCTGATCAAATCATACACTGTTTTCATTTCAATGAGTCTGGTTTTGTCATGGCACGGCCAAATTTATTAGTATGAAGTTAGGAGCGCTTCACAATATATATATATTTTTTTATATATTTTGAGAGCACCCCAATTTTATTACATATTACGTTTTACATTTACATTTACATTTCAATGTGGAAAGGTCCTGTAATGCCTATGTTAAACTTCATTCATATATTTTGACACTTATTTCGCCGAAATATAGTTAGCTTCGAAAATGTCGTCAGCAAAGTGAGTCAAGTTTGTCAATTAAAATTTTTATTAACTTTAAAAATAATGGTACTGAAAGATGGGTATCAAACAGTTTTGATGCAGACCAGAAGCCGCGTAACGCGGCGTCTTGTCTGGATCTAAACAGTTTGAATAAACAGTTTAGGAACGACCAGCGGGCAAAGGGTAACAACACGAGCATGAACAATCCATGAATCTTATGTCTGAGCAAATCAGATTAATAGCATTACAACTTTGTATTGATCTTCATCTAAATTGGCCCAAACATACAGTTACCTGTTTAAATAATTAGTCAAACAGTCTTGATGTAGATTATAAACGGCGTCTTATCTGGATCGAAAGAGTTGTATAAACAGTAAAGGCGTGATCAGCAGGCTAAGGGTAACTAGCTGTAAGAGATTATACACGAGCATGAACAATCTTGAATCTTATAATTGGGCGAATTGGATTATATAGCATTACAGTTTTGTATTGTTATTCATCGAAATTGGCCCAAACATACAGTTACTTGAATTAAATAGTAAGTCATATACTTGATGTAGACCAGAAACCGCGAAACGCGGAGTCTTGTCTGCATCTAAAGAGTTGTATAAGCAGTAAAGGCGTGATCAGCAGGCTAAGGGTAACTAGCTATAAGAGATTATACACGAGCATGGACAATTTTGAATATTATGATTGGGCGAATTGAATTAATAGCTTTACAGTTTTGTATTGTTCTTCATCTAAATTGGCCCAATCATACAGTCCCCTCCTTTCAACAATTAATCAGAAATATATTAACGTCTTATAGTTTTTTCAATGTTTTTTAGAGTCAGAAAATCTGTAGTTGCTTTAGACTGTCATGTTTTCAGTCACTTACGTCGCCACGTTGTCAGTCGGTCTGTAAGTAGTTGTTTCTTGTAGTAACTAGTAGTTTTCATACTATTGCCACGAACCCTCAATTTATCTTGAAATGTCTTGTATATATAAATTTACTAACGAAAGCCTTTTATTTTCAAAATATGATGATCTTGATTTGTTTCAGAAATTAGGGTATATCCCAAGTTTGAAATGAGGGGCATGGCAATAGAGAATTAATTGTATAGAATTGTTTAATTTTGTTTATTAATTAGAAGAAACGGTTTAAATGCCTTCTCCAACAAAAACAAACGGTTAGTGGTTTAGTTTTCTAGGGATTTCCCCTGTTACGATAAAAGCATAATTATTCAGGAAAAAGGTGGAGTAATAAGGTGAAATAAAAACTTCAAATAGCAAACAGGGCGGACCACGATTGGACTTCTCTATTAATGGACGTCTGATTTTGGGCTGCACTGTTTGAAGTTACCGTTACTTGTGGTGATATCAGAGTGGTTTATATAAGCTTCAAGTAATTACTTGACACACCTTTATATAGTCGCCATATTATACTTTTTTGTTTATAATACATTTGTATGTACATGTATGTTTATAACATAACTATGTAACGCTTAATGTTGTCCTCGTGGGCTTTCAAGTCCACTGGATTTATGAAATAAACTGAAACTGAAACTATATAGATTGATAAACGAGGAAAATATTTATAAACACGTATTTCTATATTATATAGAATAAGCTTTGTATATCAACAAATACGGACTATACATGTACATGTATTTAAACATTTATCATTTCAGCATGAAAGCTACAACTCTCGCACATTAGATAACGACATAGCTCTGCTGTACCTGACCAAAAATGCCACACTCAGTAGTAGAGTGAAATTAGGCAAATTGCCAGGTAAGTACAGTGGAGAATCTGTTATTCTTTCCCAATAAACGCGTTTACGCTAAATCTATTATTTGCAGTGCAAACAGTTTGGAGTCAGATCAGACGCCGGGTAACCCGGCGTCTGATCAGGCTCCAAACTGTTTGTCACCAAGATAAACATAAATTATCAGAATTGTCAAAATGTTGTACTTTTCTACGTTTTAGTGCTTTGCGTTTGCGTACGTTTGCGTTTAAACGGGAAAGAATAACAGATTCTCCACTGTCAAACAGAAAAAATTGATTTAATTCATTCAACCCTGAAACGTTTAATGTAAAATTCCATTTCCCAATTAAGTCAATTTCATTTTTAAAATACATTTTAAAATGGCAAACAGTTCATACCCTGATCAGATGGTCATCTGATCAGGGTTTGCACTGCTTTCATACAACAAGTGCACTCCTTAAAGGTACACTGTTTGTAAATGACGAATATACTCGTCGCTAGGGTTAAATGTGTTAACCTTGAATTTGTATATTGATATACTTGTTTTAAGCTTTCAAACTACTGTAAAACCGGTTTTATTCGCGAGAATATCATTTTCGCGTTAATTCGCGAATGTCTCTAGTTTTGAAAAAAGGTGACATTTTAAAGCAAGTTGAAAATAAAGCAGAATGTCACTTAAGGCACATTCTGCTAAATACGTTCAGCCTGCTTTAAGCTACCACCTGCTAGAAATATTGCATGATGTCGCGAATTAATACAAAATCGCATTACGCGAAATGATTCAGGACGCGAAAAATACATGTTTTACAGTAATACGTCTCATCGGAATTTACACAAATGATCACTCTATGAAATATCTGTTTTCTATTAATAATACAAAACAGGCAATCAAGTGATTTCTGTCTTTCTCTTTCAGATAAAAAATTTGATAAACAATCCAGGAAAAGTGGACTGTGTTATGTGTCTGGATGGGGAGTGTCGGATGACAGTAAGTCATAATCATCATTATCGTACACATATATATACGATCTTTATTTCCTCCAATACATGAAGATTGTGAATACAAATATGAACAAACATATACAGATTATAAACAAACACAAAGAAAAACATGATATTACATACAATTAAGAAGAAATACTCCATCTTCTGAGCGTCACTGAGCGAAACATACAGTGGAGAATCTGTTATTCTTTCCCAATAAACGCGTTTACGCTAAAACTATTATTTGCAGTGCAAACAGTTTGGAGCCAGATCAGACGCCGGGTAACCCGGCGTCTGATCAGGATCCAAACTGTTTGCCACAAAGATAAACATGAAATATCAGAAATGTCCAAAAATTGTACTTTTCTACGTTTTAGTGCTTTGCGTTTGCGTACGTTTGCGTTTAAACGGGAAAGAATAATAGATTATCCACTGTATCAATAGATGCGCCAGCACAACGTAGAAAAGAGTAAAGCAGCAAGCTCTTGCATGAGCTTTCTGCTTTACGCCGTCCTACGTCGAGCAGTTATATGATGCTGTTCTCAAAGAGCCTTACACAAAACTAAATATCTATAAACTTAGATCAAAGATTGTCAATAAACGTAATGTTAGTTTTTATACAAAGTCATTAGTATGGATGCCTAATTCAACTGACAAATCAATGCCAGGTGAGCCAAGCAAAGCACCTATTTTAGCATCATCGTCTAATAAACTTAGCCTAGCAGTAACAGAACGACCAAACCTGACCCCTTATGTCGTACATGTGTTGTTGTCGATCATGTTCGAAATAATCACATTTTAACATACAATGGTTAACATCGTAGGTAAAAATGTGACCAAATTTCGAATAAAGCGTTTCTCTCATGTAAGAACACATTCTAGAAATCATATTTATAATACTTTTGCAATAAGGTAACATGTGTGGTTGTTGTCTACACAGTTGCCATACAAAACTATCGATATAAATTAGATGAATCCAAACAAATGGCAAGTATCAAGGTCACTTTACTTAATCGAATAATCTCACATACATAACAGTGGATCCACACAAAAAAATAGAGCCACATAAGTACTTATGGCTAAATAAATGTCACTAACATGATAAAATTTATCACTGCATGAAAGATACTCTTTCATGACAAAAAGTCTGTGTCCACTGTTCCAAACACACTGCAATCAAGTTAAACAACCATCTCACTACTCGCTCACTATGGCAACCAAACATAAACCAGTCTGAAAAATAAAACACTATTTCAGCAAAGAAGAAATAACATAGGGAGGGAGGGTGGGTGAGAAAATGTCAATTACGAAGTATCTGTAACCTTGTCGGACCGTCGAATGAGCTTATACCTCTATACATAGAGGCACGAGTAAATACCCGGATTAAAACGCCTGACTGAACATTAATGGTTCAGTCCGATACAGTAAGCCACGTATAAACATACAATACGAAGATAAATTTATTTAAATACCTTTGCAAACAGTGAGGGTCAAGACTCCATGGTTATAAAGCTTTTGAGTTGAGTCTGAAGTAGTTCTCGTGCATTTGATTGGTCAGATATGAGCATAGGCTCAAATCTGACCAATCAAATGCTTGAGGACGATATCAGACTCACCAAAGACGCTTTATAACTTTGGACCCAGATCAGAATGTTTGTCACTAGGATGATTTTCTGTAAAAATAAACTGTAACAGATAACATATTCAGCAGAGATAGTTACAGTGGAGAAACCGTTATTCTTTCTCAATAAACGCGTTTACGCTAAAACTATTATGTCCAGTGCAAACAGTTTGGAGCAAGATCAAATGCCGGGTAAACCGTCGTCTGATCAGGCTCCAAAATGTGTGTCACTCAGATTAAAAACAGGTTATTTCCTTCATTTTAGCGATTTGCGTTTGCGTTTAAACGGGACAGAATAACGTTTTCTCCACTGCACTCAGTACTCGAAGACTTCATATCATATTGTATGTTACAGGGTGACAGTGGCGGACCAATGGGATGCTTTGATGCCAACAAACAATTCCGTCAGGTCGGCGTCGTATCGTGGGGACCGTCCAGGAAATGCGCCAATGGAATCCAAATTTACACCAAAGTTTCAAAGTTCTCCAGATGGATAAATAAACAACTAATGAAATTGTACCAAAAAAAAGCCAAAAGATTAGATAAAATTCTTGAATATTTACATGTACATATTATTTGTTTTTTTGTATTTTGACATAAATCTACAGTTAAATATCCATAACTCCGTCTCACATACTCTGACCCTTTCACTGTCAAAGCCAATGGTGGCACTGAAATTTGCAAACAGTTTAGATCCTGATCAGACGCTGCTTCAGACTCACATCAATGTTTCTTAAGCCACAAACGCATAAAATTCAAAAGTTTACAAGAGCCGTATACGGCCCTAAATCGCTTACCTTGGACCGTTGATGTAAATGTAACATATCTTGGAAAGCTGAGAAATTATAACAATATGATAGAAGTTACACCATGTCAAATATCAAAGCTCTAGCTATATTAGTTTCAGAGAAGAAGAGGTTTGAAGGTTTCACTCTATTACTCTATGAAAATTTGTGACCCCCGGGTGAACAAACACCACCAATATAACAGTGAACAAGCACCACCGAAATAACAGTGAACAAATAACACAGTGAACAAACACCACCAAAATAACAGTGAACATATAACACAGTGAACAAACACCACCGAAATAACAGTGAATATGTAACACAATGAACAAACACCACCGAAATAACAGTAAACATATAACACAGTAAACAAACACCACCAAAATAACAGTGAACATACATATAACACAGTGAACAGACACCACCGACATAACAGTGAACATGTAACACAATGAACAAACACCACCGAAATAACATTGAACATATAACACAGTAAACAAACACCACCAAAATAACAGTGAACATATAACACAGTAAACAAACACCTCCAAAATAACAGTGAACATATAACACAGTAAACAAACACCACAAAAATAACAGTGAACATGTAACACAATGAACAAACACCACCAAAATAATAGTGAACATATAACACAGTGAACAAACACCACCGAAATAACAGTGAACATGTAACACAATGAACAAACACCACCGAAATAACAGTAAACATATAACACAGTAAACAAACACCACAAAAATAACAATGAACATATAACACAGTGAACAAACACCACCAAAATAATAGTGAACATATAACACAGTGAACAAACACCACCAAAATAACAGTGAACAAACACCACCGAAATAACATTGAACAAATAACACAGTGAACAAACACCACCAAAATAACAGTGAACATATAACACAGTGAACAAACACCACCGAAATAACAGTGAACATGTAACAAAATGAAAAAACACCACCGAAATAACAGTAAACATATAACACAGTAAACAAAAACCACCAAACTAACAGTGAACATATAACACAGTGAACAAACACCACCAAAATAACAGTGAACATATAACACAGTGAACAAACACCACCAAAATAACAGTGAACATATAACACAATGAACAAACACCACCGAAATAACAGTAAACATATAACACAGTAAACAAACACCACCTATATAACAGTGAAAATATAACACAGTAAACACAAACACCACCAAAATAACAGTGAACATATAACACAGTAAACAAACACCACCAAAATAACAGTGAACATATAACACAGTGAACAACCACCACCAAAATAACAATGAACATAAAACACAGTGAACAGACACCACCGAAATAACAGTGAACATGAAACACAATGAACAAACACAACCGAAATAACAGTGAACATATAACACAGTGAACAAACACCACCAAAATAACAGTGAACATATAACACAGTAAACAAACACCACCAAAATAACAGTGAACATGTAACACAATGAACAAACACCACCGAAATAACAGTAAACATATAACACAGTAAACAAAAACCACCAAACTAACAGTGAACATATAACACAGTGAACAAACACCACCAAAATAACAGTGAACATATAACACAGTGAACAAACACCACCAAAATAACAGTGAACATATAACACAGTGAACAGACACCACCGAAATAACAGTGAACATGTAACACAATGAACAAACACCACCGAAATAACAGTGAACATATAAGAAAGTAAACAAACACCACCAAAATAACAGTGAACATATAACACTGTAAACAAACACCACCAAAATAACAGTGAACATATAACACAGTGAACAAACACCACCAAAATAACAGTGAACATATAGCACAGTAAACAAAAACCACCAAAATAACAGTGAACATATAACACAGTGAACAAACATCACCAAAATAATAGTGAACATATAACACAGTGAACAAACACCACCAAAATAACAGTGAACAAACACCATCGAAGTAACATTGAACAAATAACACAGTGAACAAACACCACCAAAATAACAGTGAACATATAACACATTGAACAAACACCACCGAAATAACAGTGAACATGTAACACAATTAACAAACACCACCGAAATAACAGTAAACATATAACACAGTAAACAAACACCACCGAAATAACAGTGAACATATAACACAGTGAACAAACACCACCAAAATAACAGTGAACATATAACACAGTGAACAAACACCATAAAAATAACAGTGAACATATAACACAGTGAACAAACACCACCGAAATAACAGTGAACATGTAACACAATGAACAAACACCACCGAAATAACAGTAAACATATAACACAGTAAACAAACACCACCAAAATAACAGTGAACATATAACACAGTGAACAAACACCACCAAAATAGCAGTGAACATATAACACAGTGAACAAACACCACCAAAATAACAGTGAACAAACACCACCGAAATAACATTGAACAAATAACACAGTGAACAAACACCACAAAAATAACAGTGAACATATAACACAGTGAACAAACACCACCGAAATAACAGTGAACATGTAACACAAAGAACAAACACCACCGAAATAACAGTAAACATATAACACAGTGAACAAACACCACCAAAATAACAGTGAACATATAACACAGTGAACAAACACCACCGAAATAACAGTGAACATGTAACAAAATGAACAAACACCACCGAAATAACAGTAAACATATAACACAGTAAACAAACACCACCAAAATAACAGTGAACATATAACACAGTGAACAGACACAATCGAAATAACAGTGAACATGTAACACAATGAACAAACACCACCGAAATAACAGTGAACATATGACACAGTAAACAAACACCACCAAACTAACAGTGGACATATAACACAGTAAACAAACACCACCAAAATAACAGTGAACATATAACACAGTGAACAAACACCACCAATATAACAGTGAACATATAACACAGTGAACAAACACCACCAATATAACAGTGAACATATAACACAGTGAACAAACACCACCAATATAACAGTGAACATATAACACAGTGAACAAACACCACAAAAATAACAGTGAACATGTAACACAGTGAACAAACACCACCGAAATAACAGTGAACATATAACACAATGAACAGACACCACCAAAATAACAGTGAACATGTAACACAATGAACAAACACCACCGAAATAACAGTGAACATATAACACAGTGAACAAACACTACCGAAATAACAGTGAACATATAACACAGTGAACAGACACCACCAAAATAACAGTGAACATGTAACACAATGAACAAACAACACCAAAATAACAGGGAACATATAACACAGTAAACATACACCACCAAAATAACAGTGAACATATAACACAGTGAACAGACACCACCGAAATAACAGTGAACATGTAACACAATGAACAAACACCACCGAAATAACAGTGAACATATAACACAGTAAACAAACACCACCAAAATAACAGTGAACATATAACACAGTGAACAAACACCACCAATATAACAGTGAACATATAACACAGTTAGCAAACACCACCGAAATAACAGTGAACATATAACACAGTGAACAAACACCACCAAAATAATAGTGAACATATAACACAGTGAACAAACACCACCAAAATAACAGTGAACAAACACCACCGAAATAACAGTGAACAAATAAAACAGTGAACAAACACCACCAAATTAACAGTGAACATATAACACAGTGAACAAACACCACCGAAATAACAGTGAAAATGTTACACAATGAACAAACACCATCGAAATAACAGTGAACATGTAACACAGTGAACAAACAAACACGGAACTAACAGTGAACATATAACACAGTGAAGAAACACCACAGAAGTAACAGTGAACATATAACACAGTGAACAAACACCACGAAAATAACAGTGAACAATCAAACATGGAAATAACAGTGAACATATAACACAGTGCACAATCAGCACATAAATAACAGTGAACATATTACACAGTGAGCAAACAACACCAAAATAACAGTTAACATATAACACAGTGAACAAACAACACCGAAATAGCAGTGATCATATAACACTGAAATACTCATGACTAGATATAATTATGTGATTAGAACAGTCTTTCAAGATAGGAAAAACTTAAGGCAGACCAAACCAAATGCAGACATGTCCTTTATAAGAGCGCCAGATCTGGCTCAAAGCTGTTTGCAATGAAATAAATAGTTTTAGTTTTTTACTTTTAAGCAATACTGACTCATAATGACGCATTGCGCTATATTCTCATACTAACTCATTTTGACACACTTTTATCAACTAGCTTGTATTGAGATAAGCATTGATAACTGTTTATCGCTTATGAGTTAAAAAGTGTTTATTGGGAAAGAATAATGTCTTATCCTGTCACGTGCCTGTTTTCCTGACGGATAAAGGGGTGACAGATAAACTTTGCTTTATTATGCTATGTGGTCACATGACCGATGTTATTATGTCAAGTGGTCACATGACCTGTAGCCCGAACTACTTTTTTCACCGAGACGCTTATTTTTCCCGCTGTTAGGAAAGGTATTCTAAAACTCTTTCAACAGAATCCCGACGTGTAACGACGTTTATTCGAACTATTCGATGCAATCAAAGCGTTATAGAGTACGCGCCACTAGTCGCTTGCTGACATACTTCTATAAGTGTCCACCTTTTAGATTTCCTGAGTGAAAAACACTAGATTTTTAAAGGTTCTTTTATTTCTTTTCAACGTAACTAGGATGTGACGTCACTGACGTCATCTATATAATAGCGCGCTTTCCTAGAATAACGTAGTTCTTTAGTGAGAATCTTATCTGGACCAAAAATGACTCTAGCTTTAAAAAAAAAAGCATTCTCTATTTATTTTACTATTGTGACAAGGATAAATAGAATATTTGGTTCCCATCTTTGAATGAGAAATGTTATCTGGCTCGGCTTCTGAAAATATCAGGTTCGCCTGCGGCTCACCTGATATGTTCATCCGCCTTGCCAGATAACATTTCTCATTCAAAGCTAGTCACCAAATATTCTCTATTTATCCGCTGTAACACCCTACTAAACAAACAAGCCTACCTTTAGACAATTCTTTCAGGACATCCCTGTGTTGTTTCAGAGACTGTTCTGTCTGTAACATCTGGGTATTCACCGACTGGTACTGTAACCATGGTAACAAAACCAATAATAAATGTTACATTACAACTACATCTTACACTCCCATTTAAATGCATCCCCTCTAATAAATTCCCCCTTCCAAATATTTTTTCTGAATTTAGATTTTTTCAAAAATTCTTTTAAGATAGGGTAAGAGTGTCAAACAGTTTGGATCCTGATGAGATGCCCCGTTACCTAGCATCTCATCTGAATCCAAATTGTTTGCAAAGGTGATACTGTTTTGCAGTTACATGTATTGTAATTCTACAATTATGTTCTAATCCCATATCCAAATAAGTTTAAACTTACATGACAGTTTCGGCTTTCAGTTTTTCATACTGTGAAATTGACCGATGGAGGAAGACGTCATAAGCTTTGGTTTAAACAATATTTTATTCAAATAATGAAATGGATTGGACAACAGGCATTGCCTATGTAAGTCCTCTCCTCTCCGTCATAAGCTTTGTTTACTACTGGGCATTTTTCCCGTAGTAAATAGAGGCCAGTAGGTGGGGCTCATTTGATATCCCCCTTTGTTCATGACTATGTCCTCCTGTACGATGCATAGTGATTCTCTTAATCTCCTCAGGGATGTGTTATCTTTAAATGGGTTATACTTTATACCCCAGTTTTAAACAATTTGCCCCATAAAGACACCTTTCTACGACTAATGTATTACTCCACTGTGGAAAATAGCTCTCTTTTTTATAGTCATGAATATGTACCATTAGAATTATATGTATATGGTATCTTAAAGCAGCCTAAAAGTAAAGCAGAGTGTGCCTTTCCCAAGAAAAGTGTACAAGCATATATACCAAAACAGTGCTGACCCTGCTCAGACAGCTCCTTCAAAAGCTGTCTGATCTTGGTCTTCACTGTTTTCAAAACACATCAACATACAATATTAGCAGGAGAAGGCGTGATGAGAACCTACCCTGGCTTGAGCCCACTTGTAATTCTCTTTCTCTAAGTGCAGATATTGGTGGGTCTGGGTTAAATCTGTCTTCATCATCGCCATTTCATTCCTCAATTCTGCAATAACACCATACAAAATTTCAGAATTGACAACACTTAACAATATTCGATCACATACAGTGGAACTTCAATATCTCAAAGTCGCTGAACCATCAGTACTCCATGAATACACCTTTTTACGCCTTTATTTTATTCCTCCATTGTTAAAAAACTTCCACCTCATACACTAATTAATATGAATCATATGAAATGCTTTTCTATATTCAAGCAGATGGTAGTCTAATAAAGCAGACTGAAAGTAAAGCAGAATGATATTTGATCAATATGCACCATACAAAATATTTTTTATAATCTAGCAAGTGGTAGCTTAATGCAGGTTGAAAGTAAAGCAGAATGCGCATTCAGGCGCCTTCTGCTTTACTTTCAGCCTGCTTTAAGTGGTAACCTATTTTCAAAAACAAGAAACAAGCTATGGGGTAATGGGTTAAGTAGTTACCAGTCTTACAACACAAGCTATGAATAATAGGGCTGTTTTTACCCTACCTTTCAGTTTAGCATTCAGTGTCTTTGTAAGGCCATTTTCCTGAGTATTACTATTCATGCGCATTCTGCATTACTTTCAACCTGCTTTAAGTAGAACCCTATTTTCAAAACTAGAAACAGATTAAGGGGTAATAGGTTAAGCAGTTACCAGTCTTACAACACAAGCTATGAATAATAGGGCTGTTTTTACCCTACCTTTCAGTTTAGCATTCAGTGTATTTGTAAGGCCATTTTCCTGAGTATTACTATCAGGTTCATCTTCGTCCAGGTCTAGCTTCAAGGTTGTGATATCCCCCATAAAAGCACCTTTTAGCACATTTAACTTATTCCTCCACTACAGAAAATAGTTCCAATTGAATCAGTCAGGCTAATGTATAATTAGAAATAGTTTTCCATATTCTAGAAGATGGAAACTTAAAGCAGGCGGAAAGTAAAGCAGAATGTGCCTTAAGGTACATTCTGCTTTACTTTCAACCTGCTTTAAGTGGTCACCTGTCTTCAAAACTAGAAACAGGCTATAAAGTAAAGGTTTAACAAGAAACATTATGACAACATCAAGCTACTTTTGCCTGTAACCCAATCCTATGTGGTTGTTAAATACCAGCAGCTTTTCTCAATCTTTAATTCTTTTTAATTTAAAACCCATTACAACCAAATCAAGCTACTTTTACATGTAACATATTTGTTAGTTCTGGGCCTCATACCGACAGCCTTTCTCAATCTCATACCTGTTTCTGAGAGTGTCATATGTCTAGTATATTTACCTGTGTGGCATAGTTTTGGGCCTCATACCAACAACCTTTCTCAATCTCATACTTGTTTCTGAGTGTATCAAATGTATTTTATATTTACCTATGTTGCGTAGTTCTGGGCCTCATACCGACAGCCTTTCTCAATCTCATACTTGTTTCTGAGAGTGTCATTTGGCAGTAGTATATTTACCTGTGTGTCATAGTTTTAGGCCTCATACCAACAGCCTTTCTCAATCTCATACTTGTTTCTGAGAGTGTCATATGTCTTTTATATTTACCTGTGTGGTGTAGTTCTGGGCCTCATACCGACAGCCTTTCTAAATTTCATACTTGTTTCTGAGAGTGTCATATGTCTTTTATATTTACCTGTGTGGCGTAGTTCTGGGCCTCATACCGACAGCCTTTCTAAATCTCATACTTGTTTCTAAGAGTGTCATACTCCACCAGAGCAGGATGAATCACTGGAATAAACAAGTACAGTAAACCCTCGCTATTACGACCACTAAAACGAAGGCTAAATGATTGTATAAAAGAGAGGTGACAGCTTAAAGCAAGGTGGCAGTGAAACAGAAAGCTCCTAAAGCACCTTGCTTTAAGCGGTCACCTACCGTAAACACTCTAATAATTAACATAATTTAGTGGTCGTAATAGAGAGGTTTTACTGTATTCTCTTATCACACAGTACATCTCAGGGGCAGAACCATCTCTTAGTTTAATTAACTCTTTCCTCCTTTAACCCATTACCCCTTAAAATATGCATTTTACACCTCTAATGTATTCTTCCACTGAAGAAAATATCACCATTTTTCAACAGTCTTGGATATGCATTATTTTTAGCTCACCTGAGCCAAAGGCTCAAGGTGAGCAATTGGGATTGCCCTGTGTCCGGCGTCCGGCGCTGTGCGTCGTCTATCGTCCGTCGTTAACAATTACTTCAAATGACATCTCCTCCTATACCGCTTGGCAGAATTCAACCAAACTTTGCAGAAATGTTCCTTGGGTCAAGCTCTTTCAAATTTGTTCAAAGAATTAAAAAACAATGCAGAACTCTGGTTGCCATGGCAACCAAAGTGAAAAAATAAGGAAATCTTAAAAAATATTCTTGTAAAAAACTTCAAGGACCAGAGCTTAGATATGTGGCACATGGCATCATCTGCAGGTCCGCTATCAAGTTTGTACAAATTATATCTCTTGGGTCAAAATTGGCCCCGCTCACAGATTTACATATAGTTATATTGTGAAATTTACACATGTCTTCTCCTGTGAAACTAATATGGCCAGAGCTTTTATATTTGGCATGTTGACACTTCTAGATGTCCTTGACCTATTTTGTTCAAATGATTTCAGTCTATTGCATAGATAGATAGATATTTTATTCATACATAAGGCCAGAGGCCCAACAGTACACAAGCATACAAATCATGCAATACATAGTCAAAGACAAAGGTATGTTAGCGATGTATACGAGGAGAAAATGAGACGTAGCTTTTGATATATTCACATAAGGATTTATCTTTACATAAATTTATAAGAAGTGTGTTGTGAAACTTTTCTACAAGAGACCGTACCATTTGCTAAATCTCTTTTCGCTGTCCAAATATTTTTATTTTTCTACTTTGTGTAACAGATGTGTTCGGCTTGTGTGCACCAAATGGGTTAGAGTATCTATTTAATGCTCAAAACGCGAAGACATCAGTTCTTGTAGAAGCATGTGCGCGTTTACCTGTTATGAATTACATAGAAATACATGTATATACATTTAAGCAATAAAACATGTATGTGTATAATATTTACTACCTATACCAGTATAACACTGGAATATTCCATGGAATACTCATCCGATACCTCACATATTTATAATACACTTTCATGTGCTGACAGCAATACCGTTCTTTGTTTCGCTAATTTACCAATGCTTTTTGCCTTTCCGATAAGAAACAAAAGACAGAAAGCAAAAGTAAATTAGCATGTAAAATAAAATACATGTATCAAATCAAAGTTCATGTTCCAGTGCGAAGTCTTATTGAGAAACCTGTAAGGTCAAGCACCGGAACGTTAACCCTTTGGACCCCAGTCACGCACAAATGTATCATTTACAGACAGTGTATAAATGAGGAGTACATTTGTCCTATGTATACAGTGGACTTCTAGGTCTGAGGTCTTCTAAATGAGCCTCTGGTCAAGGTCTGCACTGTCTTACATATTGCAATATGTTGGCAGAAACTATCCTAAATGGGAAAGTGGACTGGGGTAAAATTGGAATTGGAATTTACCAGTTGTGGTATAAGGGAGGGAAGGGTTAAATATACATTTTACTTTTATCTACAATGATGAAATACATATTGACTAGGCTACTACCTTTCAAAGTATAAGTAGCTAACATATAGAGTAGTCAAACCCTTTATCATGTTGCCCCTCTTTAAGAGGCATGTATATAATACAGGGACAGGGGATGCTCACCGCAGACAAAGAGCAAAGTAGGAAGCCTCTTAATGAACTTTCCACATTGATCCCTATCTGCACCAACAAGAACTGGCTTTTAACCATGATTTAAGTGGCCGCAAGCCTCAGAGGTGTATGCCTGTATATTCACTAAGCGTGAGTTTTACAACATATTGATACAATGCCCATTAAAGGGAGGTAAATACACTTAATTTTTGTATTACTAATATATATCAAATACAAAAGTTTTCGAGTTCAAATTAACAATTATTAAAGTAATAAATAAATTCATTTTATATTTCTACGTCTTGGTAATGACTTGGTACTGTAAATCTACATTTATTTAGATTCACCTAACCAATTCGAAAACAAGACAGCGCTGAGTGTTGTTTCTCCTATAGATAAATGGGGGGGGGGGAAAAGAAGGGGGTAATTTATGTACATTTATCGGTTCACGTATAGTGCAGTGCTTCTTAATTGAAAACTTTTATATACAAACAATGACATATTTCTAACTTCTTCAACATTTCTCGACTTTAAAAGGTCAGCAAACTTCTGAGGATTATGGTGTCTCCAATAATATGGTCTAATATAAGCGCATCTCAGTTCATGGTATAATGGACATTCTAATAAGAAATGATACTCATCTTCTAGAGTATTACAATATTGGCATTTTCTAGCTTGTCTAGGTATTGCGTTTGGTTTATGCCATCTTCCCGTTTCTATTTCAAGATAATGTGCTGATACTCTTAATCTAGTTAACTCTTGTCTAAATCTTTTGATATTGACTACATCTAAATATTCTTTAAAACCAAAATCTGAAAACAAACGATAACTGTCGGCTCTTGGTGAATTTTCAATTTCTTGGTACCAGTTTTGGATAAAATTATCATTAATTCTTTGTTTAAAAATCCCGAGGAAAAGTTCGGGGTTCCCAACCCCCTGTTGTAACCAAACATTGTTAAAACCTAGTGATTCTAATAATTGTTTTACATTGAACAGCCAAGAAGCCTTATTGGGGTGCTTTTGCATATCTTCTAACATCATATCATATACATATTTAATATATTTCAAATCAGAAGACTGAATAATCTTATGTCAGTATCGTATAACCGACACTAATCTATTTTGTTTTAGCGATGTTCTTCCTAACTCTCCATATATAAAATTATTTTAGGTCTAACTCCAAGTAGCTGTTTACAGAACTTAAGATGGACTCTCTCTAGTTTATCTGCCTTTGTAAAACCACACACCTCACTTCCATAGTTAAGTACTGGCAATATAAGTTTATCAAACAGCTCCAAATTATGTTTAACTGAAATATTTGTGAAATTATACAAGTATGTCTTTAGTTTAAAAAGTGCCTTTAATGCCTGGCCAGCTAATGCAGAATGTGTTTCAGAAAACGAACCCCCACTAGTAAATACTACACCTAAATAGGTAAACTTCTGCACAATTTCAATTTCAAGATTATTGTAAGTAAATCTAGTACCTTTTCGTATTCTTCCACCCTTTTTAAAAATCATTACTTTTGTTTTATCAACATTTACTACAAGCCTCCATCGCTGGCAGTAATCATACAAAATATCTAAACCTTGTTGCAATCCACTTTCAGTGCTCGAAAATAAAACTATATCATCTGCATATAGCAGCAAACAAAGCTTAATTGCACCTATATCTATTCCTTCATAGCCCTTTAAAATAAAGGTCTCTTCCAGATCATTTAAGCACATGGCAAATAAAAATGGCGATAAACACTCACCCTGGGCTACCCCCAGTGTAAAGGAGAAGCCATCACTTAAATTATTGTCATATTTAACCATAGATCTAAGGTTACTATACATAGACTTTATTATATTAAGAATTTTACCTCTAACTCCGTATTTGATAAGTTTAAACCCCAATACATCTCGCACAATATAGTCAAAAGCTTTTTTAAAGTCTATAAAAGCAACAAATAACTTTTTATTATCATTCAACGTATGAGAGATTAAGCCCTGTAAAATAAATACATTATCAATAGTACTAATATTTTTCCTAAACCCTGCTTTGGCCTCTACATAAAACGTGACATTGTTCTGCCCATTCGATCAGCCTAGTGTTAATCACTCTGGTGAAAAGTTTGCCTAATGCACTTAAAAGAGTTATCCCCCTATAATTACCAGCGTCGTTAATATCGCCCTTTTTAAAGATATGTACAATGTGTCCTTCTGACCAGCTATTTGGGAAATAACCTGTGCTTAAAACAGTATTAAATAGTTTATCTATAAAAGGGATTAATGCATGTATACCATGTTTAAAAAATTCATTTATAACCGGACTTGCCCGATTTCATATCTTTACAAGCTTTAAAGATTTCTTCTCTGGTTATATTAACGTTGAGTTCCGAAAACATTTCTTGGAGTTCTCCGTTTAAATATTTTTCATTAACCCTTTACCTGATAGCATTGTTTCTAGTATTGAAGATATGTGACTACTTAAAGCAGGTTTAAAGTAAAGCAGAATGCGCCCAATGGCGCATTCTGCTTTACTTTCAGCCTGCTTTAAGCTATTAACTGATAGAATAAGGAAAGTATTTAATAGGACACATATTCATTACGGTATAATTTGGAACTATTTTCTTCAGCGGATGAATAAGATAAATGTGCTAAAAGTCGCTTCTATAAGGGAAAGGGTTAAAAGCTAAAATATCTTCATCAGGCTGAAAGAATACAGAATTTGGATCATTAACTGCTTTAAAATACTCCGAGAAATCTTTTGTTGTTAAGTGTTTCGATTATCTTTCTGATGTTACGCCTTTCAACATTTTCCAGTATTCTTTTGCGTTTTTAAACCTCATTGCTTCTAATTTTCTCGTCTGATTTTTATCATATTCTACTTTTTTACTACGTATCATATTTTTATAATCTGCTCTTGCTGACGTCATCAAGGTGCGAGTCTCTTCCGTTTGATTTAACCTGTAATCATTTAATTTTTCATAAAATACATTACGTTTTTCTCTTTACAGCATTGGTTGAACCATGGCTCGTTCTTTTTCGGTGAATTATTCCCGTGTATATCAGTATTTATACATGTGTGTTTTTTAAAAAACGGGTCACAAACATCGCCTAGTAACTCGTAAAATTCCTTTAGATTCCTATTTAGGTCTTCATTATTGTCAATCGTATCTAGTTTATTCGATAATGTATTAAGCATATCTCGAAGGTCTTGATTTTCTATTTTTTCTTTATAAGAATTAAGCTTAGAATTATACCATTTGTATTTGTAATTTGCTGTTTGTGTAAAGGTTGTATCCCTTTGATCGGCATTACCACTTTGTGTGGGAAATTTGCTAAGTGAAAACTCTACCACGCAATGATCAGATAGCAAATTTGGATCCTCAATAGAAAAACTTTTAAAATTATCAAAGAGAGATGTGCGACACATTACAAGATCTACTACACTACTGCCGGTGTAACGAAGTATTTTGACCCCCATCAAAAAAAGACCTCCCGGTCATAATTCGACGACGTGGAATGACCCCGGTCATTTTTCGATATCGTACAATGACCCCCCGGTCATAATTCGACGTCGAAATTTGACCCCCCGGTCATAGTACTATGACTCACCTCATGAAGTATTTTGACCCCTCCTGAAATATATCGACCCCCATCGAATAGTGACCCATACCCTCTCCAGCAATTAAGCGAAACAGTTTAACCAATTGGACCCTAGCGACGAGTATATTAGATATTTACAAACAGTGTTCATGTTAATAGTACACTTGTCCTTTGTAAACAGTGTAGACCCAAGTCAGACTTTACCCACAGGAGCCCTCTGATATGTGTCAGTTTTGAAATGTATTGTATAAAACAACTCTAGCTAGTCGAAAATTGACTTGACATAACTAGAAAACTTGAATTGTTCACTTACATTTTCAGGTGTGAATGAGTTAAAAGATACATAAAATTTAGATAATAAACAAGTTAAAATTCAGACATGATAAGCACGCCATGGGAACGTACAGTATACTAAATGCTGTTCCCGAGGGATACCGTTACATGTAACCTGGTGCTTATATGTTGGATGCTGATGGTAGGGATTACCCGATCTCTTTGATACAAGCTGGTTGCGGGTCTGAGGTATAATTCGTGAACAGCTTATTTATAAATAAGTTAGGGGTGTAATTCAGCCATGGAGTATGCAGGTCGGTGTGGCCGGGGCAGGCAGGGTGTTAATTACTTGAAAAAGTTATAAATTACTTTACAAGTTTACAATCACATTGCTTAAGAGTGCATTATATTACAATTACCATTACGCAACGTTTACATAAAAGTTTGTAATGCATTAAATTACAACAACATTGGCAAAGTAATGCATTACATCGTACATTACAGTCCAAAACATTACTAAAAAAAGACTAATAAGCATATCATATATAACTGATAGGTTATCATTTACAAGTTAATGTCAACTACATAATCAAAGATGCAAACTTAAGAATACATGTATGCAAGTATACAGTTTGTAAAGTCAAAGCATTTTTGTCTGTACACTTCTTGATTGAATTACTGCTATAGAGGGGTACCCAGACAAAATGTATAAATGTCACTGCTGCATATAACACCATTACAGTTTCTGCATTGTCTGTTAGATGCATAAAGTCAAACATGAATACTAACCCTTTACTCCATAGCCTGTTTCTATTCTTGAAGATATATGACCACTTATTGAACGTAGTTTAAAGTACATCAGTGGTACTCGATATCAATAAACGTGAACAAGTAAAACTATTTATCCCCCTTTTACATGTACCTCGTATATATAATATTTACATCGATTCCAATGGCATTCGTCTTCTTACAATGTGTCGCAACATGTGTCTATGAAAATATTGATTAGATTATTGACAGTATATTGTACAACATAGAACCATCCAAAGATTTTTAAAAGTAATTAGCAATCTGACATGAATTAATCATCAGGGTGCTGCTCGCGACATTCAATAATGAGGAGGGGCCTTTGTTTGACATCAAATACGGTAATTACCATACAGTACTGAACCTTATTAAATTAACATTTTGTGCGATTCGCTTGCAATTCGATGGCAATTCGCTTGCAATTCGATGGCATTCGCTTGCGATTCAAAATAGTAACTATACCCTCGGATACGTTTTCTTGAATGGTGTATCTCACAAATGTTGGTAAATATGCCTTCGTTATTTTTTTCGATTTCATTTTTGTCACAACCGCCTTGGAAAATGTTCGTAAAAATATTCAAAAGTAGGATTTGTTTTTTGAAGCCCCCGATTCGATGGCGATTCGATGGCAATTCGATGGCGATTCGCTAGCGATTATCAATTTAATTTAATAAGGTTCAGTACTGTACCAGGACAGGGCGTGTCATTGTATGAAATAGAAAAATATCAGGGGGTCATTCTACGACATCGAATAATGACCGGGGGTCATTCTACAACATCGAATAATGACCGGGGAGTCATTCTACGACATCGAATAAAGACCGGGGGTCATTCTACGACATCGAGTTATGACCGGGGAGTCAATCTACCACATCAAATAAAGACCGGGGGTCATTCTACGTCATCGAATAATGACCGGAGTTATTCTACGACACTGATTGATGACAAGGGTAATGAGGCAACGTTGCGCAGCGTCCGATCTGGATATAAGTTGTTTGCAGATGGTGTTAAATGTACACATAAACATGATAAACTGTTAAATCATATCAGCAAGAGTTGGCAAAACACAACATAACCCGCTTGTAGTGGCTTTATTTGAATGATGACAATTTGATAGGTACTTCAGGGCCCAAGGTTATAAAGAGTTTGAGTTGAGTCTGGGCGTTTGCGCTAATCTGACCAATCAAATACCTGACAACGATCTCAGACTCAACTCAAACTCTTTATTATCTTGAGCTTTTGGTCACTACAGAATTCAAGGTCAAACTGAGGCAACAGATATCACGATACTCACAATATTGGTCACTTGCTAAATACGACAATAGTACATTTCGCAGTTGCTAAGTTATGCAAGGTAAAGAGTCTTACAAGTAAACAATACTATAATACTTAAGTCATTCGAAGTGACACTACCTTATTAAAATGTAAAGCCGGAGAACACTAAAAACACAAGTAATGGTAATAAAAAGATGACCAAACTATACCTGCATGTGCAGCTTAATAAAGGTTTTACAGTTGTTTTGATACCAACTTTACTTCAGATTTAACGAACGAGATCAAGCTCGAGTCAGTGTCTTGAGACTAGAACAGTTGAAACGAAACCCGCAACAAAAGCCCAGAATAGATCAAAGTTTGTTGGCCAATCTGAGATACGTTTCAACAGTACTGTTGTGTTTTCGAAAAAATAAACGTAAACCTTTAGTCATGTTTAAAAAGAAATGCATTAAGAAAATTCCAAAGCTTTTGTCACGGAGCCCCCTCAAAATCTCCCAACTTTGGGCACTAACGTATTGACTTGCCAACTGACAGGTGTCCTTCTAAACCAATAGAACGTACATGTATGAGCGCCGTGGTACCAAATAAATGCCATAAAAGTTGTTGATCGAAAAATAATGTAAAAGGTCAAGGTCACAGTGACCTGAAAAGTGAAAAAATCACAGGCTATGTTATAGGCCACTTTGCCATGGCAAACGTACTCACACACCAACTTTGGTAAATCTTGTTGATGTAATAAAGAAAATATGTTCTAAACAAAGGTACATATGAAGACGGAATCACTTCCAGACACGCGCAATTTTGTCATTACATACGCCCAAAATTGAGCTTTGGGGTATAAATACACATTTAGCACGTGCAAAACTAATTTTACACCAAATATAAAGGTAAGTATAAAGGGGGTCATTTTTCGACAGAAGGGGGTCAATATTCGACGATGGGGGTCCTTTTTCGACGACAGGGGGTCATTATACGACGTCAAATTTTGACCGGGGTGTCACTTTTCGATGGGGGTAAAAATACTTCGTTACACCGGCGTGTTTAACACATGTAAACTTTCCAACATTTTCATCTTCAAACATTCTACCATTCACAATTCTCAAACCTGTTTGTTTACAGAAATCCAGTAGCTCAATGCCAATTTCATTTACTGTTTTATCTTCCGAACACCGACTAAGTAATGTATCCTGTATGTAATCATCAGGTAAAAGGTTTAAGTTTACCAAATCTTCATTTTCAGCATAATCTGGTCTTTCCCCCACCCTGCCATTAAAATCACCAGTAATCAGAAATTGACATGAGCTACTGTACGTATTTTCAAACAAAATCAAATCATCAAGAATAAAATCAAAAACACTCTGAGTAGCCAAACCTTCTGCATATGTAGGTCACAGGAGCTAAAAATAGATTTGTTCAATGGAAACTTAAAAAAATCTTCTTGTCTAAAACCCTAGTACCCTGATCTTAGATATTTGGCATATAGCATCATCTACAAGTCCTCTATTAAGATTGTTCAAATTATGCCCTCGGGTAAAAAATGACAAAGTCCTGGACATAAATCATTCAGCTATTCTCAGGTGAGCGAAATATGTCCCATGAGGCTCTTGTTTTTTCTTTGTTCTAGCAGATGGTAGCTTAAAGTAGGTTGAAGTAAAGCAGAATGCGCCTTTAGGTGCATTCTGCTTCACTTTCAACCTGCCTTTAGGGGTCACATATCTCCAATATAAGAAAAGACTATGGGGTAATGGGTTAAGCATATTAAATTTATTCCTCCCCTAAAGAAAATGGCTCCACTTTATACAGTCATGAACATGTACAATATAAGAAATATTTTCTGTATCCTAACAGGTGTGAACTTATAACAGGCTGCAAGTAAAGCAGAATTTGACTTAATGTGCATTCAGCGTTACTTTCAGCCTGTTATAAGTGGCCACTTGTCTTCAAAACTAGAAACAGGCTATGGGGTATAGACAATTTAAGACATATTATTTATTTCATCTTGACTAAGAACAAGTTTACTTAATAAATTTATCCATCTGATACACTCATGAATTTCAATCCTTATACATGTTTTAGTCACCTGTCTTCAGTTTTAAAACAGACCATTGGCTAAGCAATCACTAAATGAAGCAGCATGTAGACAGGTGACTGTCTAATCAAGGACAAAAGTAATTCAGAAAGCTCCAATAGAAGGCTTTCTTTATTACTTTTCTCCTATCTTCAGTTACCACCAGTCTGTATTAGAATACTATGCCTCATATAAGAATACAGATTTATTCAACATTCTTTCCAGCCTATAAGGAAAATGACATCGAGTATAAATCAAAAGGGCCCAAGATAAGAAGTGTATTACAAAGCTTAACCGACTAACCCAGGAATACATTTTAGATCCAAACTGTTTGCAAGGTCTTCAATACAGGGTCCCAAAAGGTTAACACCAGGGCTCCAAATAAGAAGGAGTAAACTGCACAAATCCATTTTTTTCTAAATCTAATCCTATGATGTGTCTACTCATTAGAATCGTCTCTTCGAGACGATTCTAATGAGTAGTGACACCATAGGGTTTAAAGCAGAAATAAAGATTTTAGTTTTTGAAATACCCTCCTTATCTGGAGCTCTGGAACTTAAACACCATTACTTACAGCCTTTCATGTCCTTCGTCTGCTCATCCTTGTCTGAAATCTTCTTCTTGAGAGCCTCATTCTGTAACAAACAATACAGAACTGTAACACCAGTACAGTGGAGAATCTGTTATTCTTTCCCGTTTAAACGGCAAACGTACACAAACGCAAAGCACTAAAAACGTAGAAAAGTACAACTTTTTGACAATTCTGATAATTCATATTTATCTTGGTGGCAAACAGTTTGGAGCCTGATCAGACGCCGGGTTAATAATAGTTTTAGCGTAAACGCGTTTATTGGGAAAGAATAACAGATTCTCCACTGTACCAGGGTTCAAGATAAGGTGGAGTAAACGGAACAAATCCAACATTTTCTCACTCATTTCAGCATCAAATCCTATGGTGATACTACTGTATATGATCACTTTAAGCAGATTGAAAGTAAAGCAGAATGTGCCCTAAAGCGCATTCTGCTTTACTTTCAACACGCTTTCAGCTACAATCTGCTAGAATACAGAAAATAAGCTTTAAGCTACCATCTGCAAGGATAAAGAACATATTCATGACCAGATAAAAGTGAAATATTTACTTAAGGCAAAGTCTGCTTTAGTTTCAGCTTGCTTTAAGCAACTATCTGCTAGCATATTTCTCATGGTGCATGTGTACAGTGGAGAATCTGTTATTCTTTCCCGTTTAAACGCAAACGTACGCAAACGCAAAGCACTAAACCGTAGAAAAGAACAACTTTTGGACAATTCTGATAATTCTTGTTTATCTTGGTGGCAAACAGTTTGGAGCCTGATCAGACGCCGGGTTACCCGGCGTCTGATCTGGCTCCAAACTGTTTGCACCGCAAATAATAGTTTTAGCGTAAATGCGTTTATTGGGAAAGAATAACAGATTCTCCACTGTATATCATTGGTTAACTTTCTTTTTTATCATTTATAATGAGCCGTAGTATCTCATTTATCTGGCATCTTCAGTACTTCCTGAATGATTAAATAAACTCATGAATTGCTAAAATATGATGAAAGTAAAATTTGACTTCACGGTCAAGTAAATCTTTGTAAACCTAGTGTCAGTTTAATCCTTACAAAACTCTAGAATTGATCAAACCCATTGAGTTATCTTATATAAATTACCATAACTACTAATGTGCCTTCAAAGAAAAATATCGTAAAAATATTATAAAAGTATGGCAAACAGTGCAGACCCTGATCAGAGAGCTCCTAAAGGAGCCCTCAGATAAGGGTCTACACTGTTTGCACAAGACAAGTGTACTATTCACAAGTACATGCAGTTTTTGCTTGGTCCGAGCTCAGTAAGGGTTAAAACATGATATAACATTATCATAGAAATAGCAAGAGTTAGAAATGAATAGACCAACACATGTCAAAATCCTCATTCATGAGTGGTCGGCATTAAAGAAAGAAAGAAAGAAAGATAAGAGGGAGTAACCAAACTATTTCTCACTTTTTCTCATTCATGTTTAGACTAAATCCAATGGAATCTTTGAAATATGTTTCAAAGAAGTAGCCACACCATAGCGTTTTGAGCAGGTATAAAGATTTTAGTTTTCAAGATATTCCATTATCTGGAGTCATATTAATGAATGTGTATAAACGTACCACCATCTCAAGCAGAACTCTTCAGTCAGCTGGACTGAAAACAGGTACAGACCACCGGTACTTAACCCTTATCCTGCGGTGATCTCGTCTGCTCCGAAATTATCGTCTGCAAAGTTTGTTAAATTTAGATTTATACATTTTTAAGTAAAGAAACCTAAAGAAGAGTGTCAAACAGTTTGGATCCAGATCAAACACCGCGTTTCGCGGTGTCTGATCTGGATCTAAACTGTTTACAAACATCAATAAAGTCGCGACCAGCTTGCAAAGGGTTAATCTTTGAGCAATGCCTCTCACAAATAATTGTACAGTCAAACCTATTGAGCTGCCAGTCAATGCAGAAGGATGCAACTTTCTAGAGAGAAATGTTTCAAATTTAGGTGAAAAGAATCTCAAAAGATGCATTATGTAATTTACAGTTGTCTTGCAGAAAGAAGCCACTTGTCTAGGGCACCAACTTTTCAAAACAGCAACTTAATACATGCGTAACTGTATACTATAACAATCACATTGAGTTTCAATGCTTTTTCACACATTAGAACCTAGAGATGGCATTATCAAGTTAGCTAGAGGGCTGCTTATTTAGGGCATCATGAGCACTGGTCAAGAAAACCTTGGGCAAATCCATTCACTCTATTCAAGGGGTTAATGGGTTGTACAGAATGGAATATTCTGGGTTTCAATAATTATACAGTCAATATAAATATTGTACTATTAGCAATTTAAGCACCCAGTGAAGCGTGGATATGTCGTCTAGCAAATGTCAACTTTAAATCCATTGGATAGAAATAATACCATTAGCTTGAAATAATAGAAATGATAGATCCTTTCGGAGCTCTGCATTATTTTCATCCTGTATTCAGCAACTACATGTATCAAATTCACAGGACTGCCATAAGTTGACATGACAAATCCTAAGATTACCAAATTTGCAGTTTTCAAGTGCGATTTTACGAATCGTACCTTTACCCCATCGCCTGTTTCTACATGTAGTTTTGTTGACATGTGGCTGCTTAAAGCAGACTGGAAGTAAAGCAGAATGCGCCTTAAGGCGCACTCTGCTTTATTTTCAGCCTGCTTTAAGCTACCATGTACTAGAAAAAAATCCGAAGATTTAGGAAAAATCCGGAGAAATGGCAGCCCTGGATTCAACACAGGGACCTTCTGTTGAGTGGTCACTTAACCCATTCCCCAATGTATATGCCTTTTATGCCTTGAAGTTATTCCTCCACTACAAAAAAGTTCCTTAACCAATTATCCCAATAGCATTTTCTAATTTTGAAATAAAGTGACTTACTTAAAGCAGGTTGAAAGTATAAGTATAATAATAATAATAAAAAAGACTTTATTTAACGAAAAGTATGGCAGAATGCACCAAATAGAGCACATTCTGCTTTACTTTCAGCCTGCTTTAAATTATCATCTGTTTGAATATAGAAATTTTTTCTTATGCTGCATATATTCCTGACTGAATAAATTGAAACTATTTTCTTTAGTGGAGGAATAAATTAAAGTCATAAAAAGGCGTATTTATGGGGTAATGAGTAAGGCGCATTCTGCTTTACTTTCAGCTAGAGCTGTGCATCGGCAGTTATTTCCTTCACGATTCCTATCCTGATACTTCATTTTAACGACGATACATATCATGATACGTATTGCCTGTGAGAATAAAATGTGTATTGCAATACTTAAGTCGTGATACAATACCTATCATGATATAAAAAAAACCTTTTAAATATAAACACAACAATTGTTAGTTTACAGCCACTCAGATTGTTTAAGGTGGTTTGACAGCGGGCGGCCCGTATCTCGAGTTCCGGAAATGCTGATGACTTTCACATGATCTTTTTCGGCATGTGTTTATAGTGAACATTTACATAAAGAAAAGTTTGATAAACTTCAGTGTCTTCTTTGCTAGCGTAGTTGGTAGAGTGATTGACTAGCAATCCAAATATTCTAGGATCGAGTTCCATTCGCTACAAAAAATTGTTTACAATAAATTGTTTAGTCTCTAATGTAATGATGAACAATATCAGATGCAAGTATAGTCAAGTGACAACTAAACTTTGTAAGGATGTATAGCCTATATGACAGATGGCAGCTTAACACATGACAAAAGTAATGCTAAATGATAAAAATTAAAGGATATTTTATGCATTACTTTTGTCATGCATTAAGCAGTGATTTAACCTGTCTTTAAAGATCTACAGGCTACCGTATTCAGTGGTCCATTATTACAGGTTTTACTTATGATATTATTTAGGGCTTGCGCTAAATCATAAAATGTCAGTATTCTCATGTCTGACGTCACAATTTTTGCGCTTCTGCTGACGTAACGCTTTCGTGTGTAAACACTGAACTCGTCGTCTACACCTTTTTAGCCACTGAGAGGAATGTAGAATCATAGGTAAGTTATCGGTTGTCTTAATATTACAATGAAACTTGCTGTAATATATGTCCTTATAGATGTATAATAAATTCCTGGGTATCATGCCATGACCCACGAGGATGTCTTATTAGTTTAATAAGCGACTCTAACAACAGATGTAGGATGAACTACGCTCGTATGAGGTTGTTCTATACTGTTCACAGTGATTGCCCATAAATCAGAATGTTTCATATGAACTTTCCTACAGTGTAGACCCTGATGAGACGCTGCAACTACGGTGTCTGATCAGAATATTCCCTGTTTGCTTATGTATTCTCTTGTTGACGAATTGGGCTAATCCATTAATTAAGGGCTAAAATTAATGAAAATGAAATTGAAAGTAGAGACGAGGACGAGACTTGTGATATAAATGTATTGATACATTGTTTTGGAGTTTAAGTTGACAGAAACCCTTTATATCACAGTATGTATAGGTTATTATCACTTACAAGTACGGCCTTCAGCCCTTGCTGTACAAAAGTGTTTTATGGCGACGTGGTAGAGTGTATGACTGCGAACATGGCGACTCGGGTTCGATCCCAGGTTTGAGGGGATATGTTTCTTTCTATGAACACCAAGTTACATTTGACGACCAACGTAGGGTAGTATGAAACTCACAGAGAGTACAAATATATATATATATATATATATAAAGATAAACTCTTGGAGTGTTCATTAATTAAGAATTCGGGACCAATTCTGTGTAGAGAAGGGTGTGTAGCCGGGTTGAGTTTATAGTTAAATAGTGAGAGATTTATGTCAGCGGCCTGAATAGCTCAGAACGGAGAGCCCTCGATCCGAAATGTTTGAGCCAAGGTCTGGATGCACATTGTTTCTCACCAGATCTATGTTACATTTGCACAGTGCGGGAGGTTGCGTGTTCAAACAAAAAAACAGCACTCCCTCTCTACAACGACATCCAGTGGGAGACACAGAATGTGTCCGTTGTTCGGAGGGAGTCGTTATAGGGAGGAACATTGATTTCATTTGAAAACAGCTTGAATCCAGATCAGACGCCGCGTTACGCGGCGTCTGATCTGGATTCAAGCTGTTTGTCACTCGTTATTCATGAAGTTTTTATCTGTCGAATTGTCCTTTTATGTAAATTTGAGAAAAACAACAGACGATAATTTTACGCAGACGACATGTCAGCCGTGAATAGGTTGGACATATTTGTCCTGTTTAGGGAACAGCAGCAAGTGTCGTTGAAAGGAGGGAGTCGTTGTTAGGAGGGCCATGGTAGGGAGGGAGCGCTGTACTTATAAATTGGTAGTAATGGCTTCCCTCCTTGGCGCTCAGGATTTCGGGTTAGCATTATGACTGGTTCGTCGGTGTCGGGATAAAGTCACCGTCCAGGTCCAGTCTCTAATGTACCCCATACGTGCCTCTGCTAGTAATACTCGAAAGAGGTGTAAAGCAGTATCAAAAGACAAACAAACATGGGTCCAATTAGCCCATAGATGGCAGACACTGATATTAACAAACATCAACCTGCCTGCCTTTGTCCAAAAACCTTAGCAGTGCTTATAACTTTTGCACTGCTGAGCTCGTGGCTTTAATAGTTGGTGTGTGCCATGTATTTGTCAATACCAAAAGTATGGAAATCCTTGCATGTTGACAAAATCTCATGTCACTTCAGTGTACATAGTATAGAATACTACGGAGACATAAATATCCTAATATTATAACATGAATTTAATTTATGGCACGGGGCTTAGACCTTGATGCATTTAAAATCATTGTCATTGTCATATATACTTACATGGAAAGCCTTGCAATATGAAAGAATTCTCATTTCACCTCAATGTAAGTAGTACAGCATACTATAGGGACTTGGAAATATTTACATAATGACAGGAATATTATGTTACATAAAGGAACATACTATAAAACACTATAGTGTCACGGACATTCTGGCAACATGACAGGAATCCCATGTCACTTCAAAGTAAATGATGTAGAATACTATAGTAACATGGAAATATTTGCAATATTACAGGAACTTAATGTCAACTCAGTGTTCATAGTATAGACTACTTTGGTGACATATACTCCATGCAAAATAAATGGAATCTAACGTCAATTTAAGGGAACAAAGTATAAAATACTTTCGGAACAAAGAAATCCGTATATAATGACAGGAAACTCATAGCATCAACGGGAACATGGTATAGAATACTATAGTAACATAGAAATTATTGCAATATGACAGGAATCTTATGTCAGTTAAATGAACATAGTCGAGCATACTTTAGGGACATCGGACTCCTTGCATTATGACCTTCAGCAGTGTATATTGTAAATAATTCTTTAATGGCATGGACATCCTTGCATTTTTACAGTAATCTAATGTCAACTCAGTCTACATAGTATATAATACTATAATGGCTTAAATATACTTGCATTATAACAGGCATTTGATGTCACCTCAGTCAACATAGTATAGGAAACAACAGTGACATAGAAATCCTTACATTATGACAGGAATCTCATGTCACCGAAATGAACATGGTATAGAATCCTATAGTAACATGGAAATCAACGCATTATGACATGACTTTCATGTTACCAATGTGTACATAGTATAGAATACTATAGTGACATGTAAATTCATGCATTAAGACAGGAATTTGATGTCACTTCAGTGAACTTACTATAGAAAACTATATTGATATGGAAATACTTGCATTGTAACAGGAATTTGATGTCAACTTAGTGTACATGGTATATAGAATTCAACAGTGATATTAAAATCTTTATAATTTGACAGGACTCTCATGTAACATTAATGGACATGTTATAGAATACTATAAGGACATTGGCAGCCATGCATTATAACAGGAATCTCATGTCACCTCAGTGTACTTAGTTTAGAATACTATAGTGGCATGGAAATACAGGCAATATGACAGGAATCTCATGTCACCTCGGTGTACATAGTATAGAATATTACAGGCACATGGACATACAGGCATTATGACAGGAATATCATGTCAACTTAGTGTACAGAGTATAGCAAACTATAGTGACATGGAAATACAGGCATTATGACAGGAATCTCATGTCACCTCAGTGTACATAGTATAGAATACTATAGTGAAATGGAAATAAAGGCATGATGACAGGAATCTCATGTCACCTCAGTGTACATAGTATAGAATACTATAGTGACATGGAAATACTTGTATAATGACAGGAATCTCATGTCACCTCAGTGTACGAGATAGTATAGAACACTATAGTGAAATGGAAAAACAGACATTATGACAGTAATCTCATGTCACCTCAGTGTGCACAGTATTGAATACTAGAGTGACATGGAAATACAGGCATTGTGACAGGAATCCCATGTCACCTCCGTGTACATTATATAGAATACTATAGTTATATGGAAATACTTGTATAATGACAGGAATATCACGTTACCTCAGTGTACATAGTATAGAATACTATAGTGACATGTAAATACAGACATTATGACAGGAATCTTATGCTACCCCAGTGTACAAAGTATAGAATGCTATAGAAGCATGGAAATACAGGCATTATGACAGGAATCTCATGTCACCTAAGTGTACATAGTATAGCATACTATAGTGAAATGGAAATAAAGGCATTATGACAGGAATCTCATGTCATCTCAGTGTACATAGTATAGAATACTATAGTGACATGGAAATACTTGTATAATGACAGGAATCTCATGTCACCTCAGTGAACATAGAATTGAATACTAGAGTGACATGGAAATACAGGCATTATGACAGGAATCTCATGTCATCTCAGTGTACATAGTGAAGAATACTATAGTGAAATGGAAATACTTGTATAATGACAGGAGTCTCATGTCACCTCCGTGTACATAGTACAGTGGAAAATACGCTATTCCTACCCACTCTACGCGTTTCTTACGCGTTCGTGAACCGTTCACTATGCGTTTAATATCCGTTTCGTTAAACGCCTTTCCTAGGCGTTTCGTTACGCGTTTATTTACGCGTTTAAAAGAGCCCGGATGAAAGGGGCATCACTTAGCCGACGGACCCCCTAGCTTCAGCGGTTTACACATCAACTTTATGACATGTTTATTACAGAACATTAGGTGGTATCGCCGATAACATTGCTATCTTTAATTGGAAATACACTGTTAATCCCCCGATATCTGAGTGGCATATATAGGCGGGTTACCTAAATAGATTGGTTACAGGCTGGAGGTCAGTGCCTGTCGATAAGATCCGAAATCTCCGCGTGAAACGGATACCTGAAGCACCAATCGCAGCATCTATGGTATAATCGTTTATTAACGCGTTTAAACGGGTTAAGATCGTTCGGCGTTAACAGTTCGTTAAGCGTTCGTTAACCGTTCACTATGCGTTTCTTACGCATAGATTAACGCGTAAATGGGTAGGAATAGCGTATTTACCACTGTATAGAATACTATAGTGACATAGAAAAACTTGTATAATGACAGGAATTTCATGTCACCTCAGTGAACATAGTATTGAATACTAGAGTGATATGGAAATACAGGCATTATGACAGGAATCTTATGTCATCTCAGTGTATATAGTAAATTATACTATAGTGAAATGGAAATACTTGTATAATGACAGGAGTCTCATGTCACCTCCGTGTACATAGTATAGAATGCTATAGTGACATAGACATACAGGTATAATGACAGGAATCTCATGTCACCTCCGTGTACATAGTTTATAATACTAAAGTTACATGGACGTACTTGTATAATGACAGGTATCTCATGTCATCTCCGTTTACATAGTTTAGAATACTATAGTGACATGTACATACAGGCATTATGACAGGAATCTTATGATACCTTAGTGTACATAGTATAGAATACTATAGTGACATGGAAATACTTGTTTTATGACAGGAATCTCATGTCGCCTCCGTTTACATAGTGTAGAATACTGTAGTGACTTGAAAATACTTGTATAATAACAGGAATCTCATGTCACATCAGTGAACATAGTATAGAATACTAAAGTGGCATGGATAAACGAGTATGATGACAGGAATCTCATGGCATCTCCGTGTACATAGTATTAAATATTATAGTGACATGGACATACATGTACAAGCATTATTACAGAATCCTCATGTCACCTCCGTGTACATAGTATAGAATACTATAGTGACATGGAAATACTTGTATAATGACAGGAATCGCATGCCACCTTAGTGTATATTATATAAATATTAGATGACAGTGTGCGTGACATTCAAATTGTCAACACGAGAAACAGAATGTCACCCGAGGCGTAGCCGAGGATGACATTGTTGTTTTCGAGGGTTGATAATTTGAATGTCACGCCAACTGACATCTTATATTTATTTTATTACACCGAGCTTATCAACCCTGGCTTTGAAATCGTTTTATTCGTATCTTATATAATGTGTTGTGAATACCAATTTATCGCGAACATGTACGTAACTTGGTAAATGACGTCGCCGTCTTAAGACGTCACATTGTTTATAATTATATTACTAGAAAGAAAGAAGAACGTTATGATAAGTAAATTGAAGAAACAGCGTCTTTACATTGTCTAGGTGGCAACTATCCTCTTCTGAAATTGTGGCAAATCGTTAAGGAATGGACAAAAGGAAGCAACTTGTACAGAACATGCCAAAAGTTGATTAGAATTTACCACTTTTTAAATCGTTCTATTATCGCCCAAAGCGAATTCATGTCAATGCTGACAGTATTTTTTAGAACGGAGAAAAAAGTAATGTTCTTTAGAGTGACGTCACAAAAAGAATATCATAAAGAGTGACAGTATATTTTGGATAGATGTAAAAGACATGCAAAATGTTAACTGTAGGTCTATGGGAAATTAACGTTGTAACTCAAAGCGAGGTGTAATAAATATAGAATACTATAGTGACATGGAAATACAGGCATTATGACAAGAATCTCATGTCACCTCAGTGTACCTAGTATTGAACACTACAGTGACATGGAAATACAGGCATTATGACAGAAATCTCATGTCACCTCAGTATAAATAGTATAGCATACTATAGTGACATAGAAATACAGGCATTGTAACAGTAATATCAGATCACTACAGTGTACAAAATATAGAATACTATAGTGAATGGAATTACTTGTATTATGACAGGAATCTCATGTCACCTCAGTGTACATAATATAGAATACTACAGTGACACGGACATACATGAATTATGACAGGAATCTCATGTCACATCAGTGTACTTAATATCAAATACTATAATGACATGTAAATACATGCATTATGACATTATTCGCATGTCACCTCAGTGTACATAGTATATAATACTATAGTGACATGGAAATGTAGGCATTATTACAGGAATCTCGTGTTACATCCGTGTACATATTATAGAATACTATAGTGACATGGAACAACTTGTTTAATGACTTAAATCTCTTGTCACATCAGTATCATAATATAGAACACTATAGTGACAGGAAAATACTTGCATTATGACAGTAATCTCATGTTACCTCAGTGTATTTAATATAGAATACTAAAGTGACATGAAAATTCAGACATTATAACAGTTATCTCATGTCACCTCAGTATACATAGTATATCATATTACAGTGACATAGACATACAGGCATTACGACAAGAATATCATGTCACCTTAGTAGACATAGTATAGAATACTACAGTGACATGGAAAAATACAGGCATTATGACAGGAATACCATGTCCTCTCAGTTTACTTTCTATAGATTACTATAGTGACATGGACATACAGACATTATGACAGGAATACCATGTCACATCGGTGTACGTGGTATAGAATACTATAGTGAATTGGCAATACTTGAATTACGACAGTAATCTAATGTCACCTCAGTGTACATAGTATATAATACTATAGTCACATGGAAAGATAGGCATTATGACAGTTATATCATGTCACCTCAGTGTACATACATGTAAAATAGATAATATGAAATAAGGCATGGCCTTCAATGGGGTTTACCCACGATCGTTTTTAAAATCTGGAAACAGAATTAAAGAAATTGATCTCTTATATTTGTATATGAGTCAATATTTTTTTATGTAACAAAATCATGTCCTTGTAAATTTTTGAAAGATCATACTCGGACAAGGGATAATTGTCATCTTAAACTAATACTTACGTGTTTATATTCACATTTTATCAAAAAAAGTGCAAGAGATATGCAGAATCTTTTAATTATTTGACATTGAAACAGCTGAAAAGTCAGTTTTGCAGTGTCCCTAAAGTAGTTATTTTGATTTAATCTATAGACTTTCTATGAAATATCTGAAATATTTCAGTAGTGTGCCAATATAGGTAACTTTAACTATATCTGACTTCATATAAACCATAAAATTGTGGGAATTCCTCAGTTTAAATACTTTTTTTCATTGTTAATCACTGTACCTGGAATCCTGTTCAGTGATGTAACAATTGCCAATTATAGTTAAGTACAGAGTTGCTTTCCTTAGGTATTTATAGCAAAACATCTCCATTTTGAAGAGTGAACATTGAGGCAACAATGGCAGAAAGACTTTGTAAGATCGTGATTTGAAATAAGGAATCACTGACCATTTTAGTACTGAGGCTGGTACCATACATTTTGAACACTTCCTTGATGTAACGATGTATTATTCTGCCTTTGACTGCAATAATCATTATTCTCTTTTTGCACAAAATGTATGCATTTGAGATATGATAAATTGTGTCATAAGGTTCCAGTATTTAGTGTAAATTAGTATGGTTAGAATGTCATTTAGGTGAAATACATCCTTAATGTAACGATCCTTGATGTAACAGTGAAATTGTTACATAAAGGACCAGAAACCGTTATTTCAAGGAAACCAGAGACCAAAAATTAATAAAAGAAAATATCTTTCAAGTAAACGGGTATTTTACATTGAAATGAATACTTTTTATAAGGGGTAGCATGTGATGAAAGAAAAAAAGCTGTTTTTGCTTACTAGTATTAGTCACCGGACAAATCCTGTTAAACGTATGTTACATCAAGGAGGTGTTTCGTTACATGAAGGAAAACAGCTGTAAGATATTAATAAAATAGGAAAACTTTATACAGAATTTTAAAATTCACTTTTTGAAGTTGGTAGACATTATTTCAACAGTTATTAATTATTATGGAAATCATTACATATTCTTCCTAAAACTTTGCTTTTTTCCTTAGCTGTTACATCAAGGAAAATATATTGTTACATAAAGGAAAGTTACAATGTTACATAAAGGAAAACAAATTGCAAAACAGTTCAATATTTTCATTTTTATGTTGGATTAGTAAATACCTAAACTTTTCCATTTATTTTTTACAAGAAACTAAACATATGGCATAAATTTTGTATTGTAAGCCTTTATTTCAGAGCCTAATTTGTGTTACATCAAAGAATTAATATATCTATATATTTTCTGTAACACATTTATACTATTTGTTGCTTCTTATAAGCTACAGTAACCCCAAGTCTTTAAAAATAAGTGCAAACTAGACAGGAAATCCTGATTAATGTATTCTGCTCATTGTTGGATATATCATGCATCCGTTTTCATTTAGAAATTGGCAAATCAAGTACACACTGATATTGTAATCCTCGCTGTTACAATATAAATTCAGTGATGTAACAGGAATGTAAAATTATAGTTGCATAGGTATTTTAGTTCCCGAAATGAATGTCATAGTAAAGCATTTATACTTGAAGAGACAACATGTATACTAAGTTGGCATTCAAACTCTTCTTTAAGGTTTATGAATCAGAAGAGTCATTTATTTCCTTAATGTAACATAGTTGCTTCTTTACTGTAACAGCCTGTTGCTAATAATATGGAATAACTTTCAAATAACCCTAGTTTTGATACTAAGTAAGCAATGGCTAATCAGTGTAATAAAATGTTTAATTGTTTTATTTACAGTTTGTTAATGTTTATCAAACTTTTGACGTTTGATATATCTTTGTATTTTCCTTAATGTAACATTGCTGTAGCTGCAGATTCCTTGATGTAACCATCTTCTTTTTAACAAATAAAATTCACAGGCAATGGCAGTTTGGTGTAACTTTTGCTCTAAATGATTGTATTTATTATACTACAGCATGGAATATCAGAGGAATCATGTTCAAGTTCTGAATGTTTTGTCAGTGTGAAAACAAAATGTCAATTATGACAGTTTTTTAGGCGCAAACCGTACATGATCGGAAAATAAAATCAACTGATATAATTTGCAAAATTTACTATTAAGGAAATCTATTAGATGCTATTTATTGTGATGAAACACCTAATAAAATTGTTTTGATTCATTTAATGACATTGTACTTGTTTAAAGGATTGTTACATCAAGGAAATAGTTTTGCAATGGTGTTAAATATACGCCACACCTCTACAACCTGGGTACATTTAAGTCCCTTATGTAACATATTTCCACATTATAGACATGCATGGTGCTATAGTGTAAGCCATTAACCTCAGAGAGAATATCAAAATAATCTCATCCTTGACATCAGAATTGTTACATAAAAAAATATTGACTCATATACTCAGCCAAAAAAGAAAGTACCCACTGTTGTATTCTAAATTATCAGCGTCACATAAATACTGCATTTATTTTTTGCTTTATAGAAAGTTGCAGACGACATGACATCGATCTCATTGTGGCTAAATAACTGGCAAATTGTAGTGACAAGAGCCGTATACGGCCCTAAATCGCTCACCTGGAAACCGTTGATGTAAATGTAACATACCTTGGAAAGCTGAGAAATTATGACAATACTATTGTGCCAATTGCTGATTGGATGATGCTGAGTACTATCTTAGCTCAGGGTACTGTGGTTTCAGACAAGAAGATTTTTAAAAGTTTTTATTGAACAAATCTATTTTTAGCTCCTGTGACCTAGATATGCAATGGACCGGAACCATTTGAACAATATTGATAAAGTACCTCTAGAAGTTACACCATGTCAAATATTAAAGTTCTTGCTATTTAGTTTCAGTGAAGAAGAGGTTTGTAGATTTCAGTCTATATCTCTATGTAAATTTGTGACCCCGGAACGGGGCCATTTCTGACCCCAGGGACATAATTTGAACAATCTTGATAGAAGTTTTTATTGAAAAAATCTATTTATAGCTCCTGTGACCTAGATATGCAGCGGACTGGAACCATTTGAACAATATTGGTAGAGTGAATATCTACAAGTTAAACTATGCCAAATAGCAAAGCTCTAGCCATATTAGTTTCAGTGGAAAAGAGGTTTGAAGATTTCACAATATAACTCCATGTAAATTTGTGACCCCTGGGGCGGGGCCATTTTTGACCCCAGGGACATAATTTGAACAAACTTGATAGAGGACCTGAAGATGATGCTTTGTGCAAACTATCTAAGCTCAGGGTATGTGGTTTCAGACAAGAAGATTGTTTAAGTTTTTATTGAAAAAATCTATTTTTAGCTCCCATGACCTAGTTATGCAACGGAACGGCACCATTTGGACAATATTGGTAAAGTACCTCCAGAAGTTACACCATGCCAAATATCAAAGCTCTAGCCATATTAGTTTCAGAGTAGAAGAGGTTTGAAGATTTCACTATATAACTCTATGTAAATTTGCAACGGATCGGAAATATTTGAACAACTTTCAAAGAGGACTATATAAGGATCATTCCTGACAAGTTTGGTTAAAATCCATCCAGTAGTTTAGGAGGAGGTGTGGTTTAAAGAAATTGTTGACGACGGACACATGACGTTAAAATACTTCACATTGGCACTTTGTGCCAGGTGAGCTAAAAACAAAGGTCTAAAACTCTTTCGTCTGAAAAGAGCATTTTTGATTAGAAATGTTTTTCATAGAAGAAAAACAATGGTGCTCATATTCAGGAGCTATATTTATTTCTTAAAGGAAATAAAATCACATTAGACAATCGTTCATTGCAATATTCAAGGTGTTATCAAGACTAGAAAGTCTTATAATACAAAATTACCTCTCTTTGATTTGAAATAAGAATGAACCTTAAGTGCATGTGTCATTCAATCTGTATGTTTTACTGGAATACATTGGTGAACATATGAGCCTTTACAATCACAAACAAAACTGGAGTTGATATTACTTTAAAAGATATAGAGCTTTGAAATTTAACTTTTTTTATGCTAAGCAGTGAATTATAGAGTTTTCTCAGTATATTATACTGTTATAATCTTCAGTGAATTATAACTTTTAGGAACTATTTTTCCCCAAGCTAATTTTTTCTATTACAAATGTACCTCCTTTTAATTTGAATAATAATGCCAAACACTATTATTTCCCATGTAAAGTGTCTTCTGCTAAGTCAAATTGTTGTTCAATAAGCTGTGATTTGCTCTTTTGAATGTTACTCATTAAAGCAAGAGCATAGCAAAATGGATATTAATGAAAGACATTGACTTTTTAAGGTTATGTGAGATGTTGGAAATGAAAATAAAACAGTTTGCCAAATTGGGTAATTATCCAAAACAGTTCAATCATATTTTTTGATAAAAAAAGACTGTGTCCCAGATACACGAATGCAAAATATGAAAGTCCTAGGCCTAGGCTACTGGTTCAAATGTTATAGACATTTAAAGATGTTTACAAAAGTAAGTGAAAGGTCGAGGTCACAAGGTCAAAGAGAGTTGTGTGGTTAGAAAGGTCTTGACTCAGGGAAGACAATTGCCAAGTTAAGAGGCCCAGTTGCATTAATCAAGAGTTATAGCCAAGGTTAAGGTTTTTGGTTAAATTTTGATTAAATAGGTCAAAGGTCCAGGTCAAGGTCACATGGTCAAATAGCGTTGTATGGTTGCAAAGGTCTTGATTCAAGAAATATACATACGAAAAAATGAAAGCCCTAGGCCTAAGGGTTTAAATGTTATAGACATTTAAAGATTTTTACAAAAGTAGGTCAAGTTCTAAAAGGTTTGTATGGTTGGAAAGGTCTTGCCACTGGGAAGACATATGCCAAGTATAAAAGGCACGTGTGCAATAATGCAAGAGATATAGCTAAGGTTAAGGTTTTTGGCACAGACAGACAGACAGATGGACAAACAAACAAACAGGACAAAAACGATATTACAGTTTTTGTCATGTCTGTTTGTTTGTTTGTTTTTCCGTTAGTATATGCCGGCGAATCATAGATTCTGGGTGCATAGAAAGTATAAATTGGTCATTGCCAAGATATCAGTTCAAGATATACTTTTATCTTTCTATATGATGTGATGAAGAATCTGATATCATATCATGCATTGTCAGATCTGTCTAGTGTAGTTTACAGACAGTTTACTGACAATGCCATTTTGAGAATGTTCATAATATGATAACAAAACAATGTCTTGACAGCAGCTTTAAGTGTCCATTGTCTCAATTCCTTTACTTTATCCTCCTTGGTCCACTTGTCTCATTATAATTTGTTAAACTGATGTCATCAGTTTTATCCATTTTTTGTCATTCATCCAATTATTTTGTCCTCTGCCGGTGTTGTTGAATTCATTTCTCTTTGGGCGGAATCATCCAAGCAAAAACACACAGCAAAGAACTCATCATAGTGATATTTACATAATGAGTTACTAAATGCATGCTTCTGAAGGGATAGGCTATCTCTCTTGTCCAATTACACAAAAACAGGTTGATGTGTTTATTATAGGTCTCTACATAGCAGCAATTCTCCTGATTTGAAGTTGTGTTGACTGTAGAGTAAGTCAGTGCTGTTATCAATTTCAATTCCTGGCATTTTATATAGATTGGTGCAGAAACTGACAGATTAGGACATCACGGCTAAAAGATAATACCAGATATGTGTATTTAATCAACAGTTCAATACATTGCCATAAACAATCACCAAAGTCAGCGAATAGCATATTTTTTGTCTGTAGCTTCAAATTCAAATTCCCTACCTCTGTCAACTGCAACAAAACAGAGCAGCAGTAGATGCTAATCTTCCAACTTGTCCAATCATTCCATCAGATTTCTTTGCTAACACTAGGTCGCTTTAGAAGAAGTGCAAGCAGGCTCTCAGAAAGTGTTGAAAATGGTAACTGAGGTATTGCCAAGTTGTCACATTATACTGAATTGTCAATTTTTTAATTTTTCCAAGTCACATTATACTGATTTTTTACACATTTTTCAGTTTTTCAGGTGTTTTTTTTAAGTATGTCCTGAAATACACTTTCTTGTTAATGGATCCTGAGGTCTAAACACTGGTGGTACCAAAGTATAATCAACATAATTATATAAACTGCTTTCAGCTTCCATCTGCTAGGATATTGGAAATATTGCACATGAAATAATATTTCTGTATAAAATGTAACTATTTTCTCCAGTGGAGAAATGAAGTTAATGTGTAAATAGGCATATAGATGGAGTAAAAGGGTTAAATCACAACCTTTATCAAAATACTTCAATAAACAAACCTGTTGGCCATCTGCTTTACCTTTGTCCTGTATTAAGTAAGCTATAACCTGTATCAAAAACTGCTACTAATACACTTTAAGTGGCCGGTTAACACAATATTGGCTGTTTATTGTTTAATGCAGAATTTTCAATTTTCAAGGCTTGTCATTGTTTTTTTCTTGCATAATAATTATGTCCTCATCAAAGGGTTTCATAATCAACTGATTTTCATTATCGATCAACATATATACATGTTATTGGACAAACCACTTTGATTAATCATTGATTATACACAACAAGGGCCACTATGGCCCTAAATCGCTCACCTGGTACACCATGGCAAACTTGACCTATAGTGACCTAGATTATGACTGGACATGACCCACAATCAACCTTTAGAGGGTAAACAAGATGTTCCTATGATTTGACCTAGTGACCTAGTTTTTGACCGGACATGACCCATATTCAAACTAGACCTATATATAAATGAGACAAACATTCTGACTAAGTTTCATCAAGATCCAATGAGATTTGTAGCCTCTAGAGTGTTAAAAAGATTTTTCTATGATTTAACCTTATTGACCTAGTTTTTGACCGGACATGGCCCATATTTGAACTTGACCTAAATATCAACGACACAAACATTCTGACCTAATTTCATCAAGATCCAATGAGATTTGTAGCCTCTAGAGTGTTAACAAGGTTTTTCTATGATATGACCTAGTGACCTAGTTTTTGACCAAACATGACCCATATTCAAACTTGACCTAGATATTAATGACACAAACATTCTGACCAAGTTTCATCAAGATTCAATGAGATTTGTAGCCTCTAGAGTGTTAACAAGGTTTTTCTATGATTTGACCTAGTGACCTAGTTTTTGACCCAACATGACCCACATTCAAACTTGGCCTAGATTTCTACTAGACAAACATTGTGATCAAGTTTCATGAAGATCCAATGAGATTTGTAGCCGGAAGAGTGTTAACGAACAATTGTGAACAGACAGACGGACCGACGGACGACGGACATCCAGCGATCCTAAAAGCTCTCCTTGGCACTTCGTGCCAGGTGAGCTAAAAACAAGAGAAATTTAAATTTTAATATAAATTTAGTAACTAAAATCTTAAAGTTGACAATAAAAAAATCAGATTATATTTTTTTGACTTTAATTGCACATCTGAAGATTAAAATCCCAACATAACTGTCAAATTGCCAAAATCCCGCAATCCAAAATCCCGCAATTTTAAAACCTGAAAATGTAGGCACATTCGTAATCTAAACCTATAAAATGAAGTAATGCCCGATGATTATGGAGGCAACATTGCTTACAAACCCGTGAAATTGGTGGAAACAAATTGACTTTTAAATCTGTTTTGTTGACATTCGATCGAAGACGAATCATAACGGAAATGTTCCGGCTTGGTTCGGATGACGTCACACAGTGTATATGAATTATCGCCGCGCTTCGTACTAATCACATGACCTTTACGCAATCCTACGAACCAAACCGTTAGTCTTATTTGTAAACAAACCCGCTTAAAATGTAAACCAACAAGATAAGAATTTGACACATTTAAGTAGGATTCTTTACCAAGTGGGGACATATGCCAGGCTTCTTACACGCGATTTCACTAATTTTAATAATACATAGAAAATGCACACATATAAGAAATTGCGCGTTTTAGACGCACATTTCCGTAGTATTCTGCCTTTAATACAAACATTGCTATTTTACTTAGAATAGAATAAAATGCATTATTTCAATAAAATCAATATTTGATTTTATTATCTATTCTCTAAACTCTATCGAATGATCACTTTCAATCAATTGTTGATAGCCTGCATTGGGCGCTCTACCATTATTTATATCAGTCGGCAATCTTTAGCCGGTCGGTTCATTGCTGATTGATGGGGGTAATGTGATCGCCGTTTTGGGGACTGTCTCTTATATGTTTATTTATGTTTTATTTCAGATCTAATTGTAGTTATTTTGTCTTTTCTCGATTTGTAGGTACATTTATGTTATTTCATGTAAAGCGCTTTTAGAATAAAATTCATTAATTCAATAAATCAATTATTTGATTTTATTATCTATTCTCTAAACTCTATCGAATGATCACTTTCAATCAATTGTTGATAGCCTGCATGGGGCGCTCTACCATTATTTATATCAGTCGGCAATCTTTAGCCGGTCGGTTCATTGCTCACTGATTGATGGGGGTAATGTGATCGCCGTTTTAGGGACTGTCTCTTATATGTTTATTCATGTTTTATTTCAGATCTAATTGTAGTTATTTTGTCTTTTCTCGATTTGAAGGTACATTTATGTTATTTCATGTAAAGCGCTTTTGAACGCACAACCCCTGTGTGAAAAGAGCGCTATATAAATCTGGTATAATAATAATCATCAATAATCGGAAATAATCGATCATCGTTTAAACACTGTCAAACCAGTGTTTTTTTGAGGGACCTGTTCCCATTTCACGGCACAATTTTTTCCCAAAAATTGAGCTTTTTACGACTCAATTTTCCCCAAAAATTAAGTATTTTACGCCGTTACGCCCAATTGGAGGGGTACCAACTTATTCCAAAAGTGGTGAAAAAAACCCACTGAAAGCTACCTCATACTATAATACAGTTTCTTGCTGTGGAAATGAATCAACTACTCCAATGAAAAGATTTATGCGCCATCTGCTTTACTTTTGTCCTACAGGTATTAAGCAATAGCATGTATCAAACACTGCTATTTGTACATTTTCAAGTGGCCGCGTAACACTTTTATGATTGTTTAGTGTTTACTGCAGAATTTTAAAACATTTTAATTTACGGTGGTAGAAGTCAAGTGGTAAGGTACTCATCTACGGTACCAGAGGTCGTGAGATCTATCCCCCACCATCCAAGCGGCCTGACTAGTGGATTTTTCTGAACCCTGATGATGTACAGGAATGTTCTTGAGCAAAATATGCACCGCTAATTGCTCCTCTCTAGTCTCTACTCAGGGGTTAAAATGGGTACCCATGAGGGGTCTGAGCCAATACTCAGGGCTGCCATAAGTTGATCATAAAAATCCTTAGATTTCAATTTTTCAGACGCAGTTTTACCAATCGTACCTTTACCGCATAGCCTGTTTCTTGTTTGAAGACACATGACTGCTTAAAACAGGTTGAAAGTAAAGCAGAATGCGCCTTAACGCTACGATCTGTTAAGATAAAAATCCGAATACCGGTACTTAGGAAAAATCCGGAGAAATGGCAGCACTGAATACTACCGATGCCTACCCGCCATATGTTAGCAGAGCTCAATATTGTAGGCATGAAAAAATTACAGAGATCCTGGACATTGAACATTTTGGTGTGCTAAAATGTTTACATTTGAAGCCAGGTCACCATGGTCACTTGGATTTGTGTCAAAATGAGCCCTGGTCATACTTATTTTAGAAAAACTTGCACGAAAACGTCATGTCGTGGGTACAAAATGATACATGGGACAAAAATATGGTTTGTTGCTGCGTTGTCCGGGACCCGGATACTGTCCGGTAATATGTAATGTTCTTGCATTATAAAACAACCACCTCTTCAGCGACGACCATGACTTACAAAGAACGATAAACAGAATTCCAAAAAGATGTACTCACTCTTATTTCTGATGTCCAATACATAATTTACATGACTTGTAGTCTTGTAGCCTGTATTTCGTTAATTAGATGTCTGTCAAGACTCATTCAAGTGTCAATCGAGCTGTGATTTTGCAGACGAATACTACGGAAATTCCCGAGTCTTTACGTAAAATTTTGTATTTCTTTTCTGGTGTCGTTTTTTTCAACCAGTATTTTTTAAACAGCTCTGTACAATTTCGTTTCCCTTCGGGAAACGAATAAACGACGATGGGTTTTTAAATTACAATTCCAAACAAAAAAAAATATAAAAATGGACCGAAACGCTGCGATTGTAGTAAATTCGAGTGTGCCGAAATTTTAATCCCGTATGTCATGTGGTACACACGAGACAGCACTCGGGATTTCATTGCTTAGCTTGGTGTGTTCTGTTCTGTTCTGTTGTTATTTTCTCGCGGAATCGGGGGTAACCTTTGGGGGGTAAACCCCTACTAAAGTGTACATAGGAATACTGGTATTTTGAAAAGAATCTCTTGTCACCTCAGTGTACGTGGAATAGAATGCTATAGTGACATAAAAAGTGCTTGTATTATGGCAGAAATCTCATGTCACCTCAGTGTGCATAATATAGAATACTATAGTGACATGGAAAAACAGACATTATTTCAGGAATCTCATGTCACCTCAGTGTATCTAATATAGACACTCTAGTGACATGAAAATACTTGCATTATGACAGGAATCTCATGTTACCTCAGTGTACATAATATAGAATACTAAAGTGGCATGGAAATACAGGCATTATGACAGTTATGGCATGCCATCTCCGTATATATAGTATAGAATACTATAGTGAAATTGAGACAGCAATCTCATGTCATCTTAGTATAAATAGTATAGAATACTACAGTGACATGGAAATACAGGCATTATGACAAGAATCTCATGTCACCTCAATGTACGTGGTATAGAATACTATGATGACATGGAAATACAGGCATTATGACAGGCATCTCATATCACCTCAGTGTAAATAGTATAGAATACTACAATGACATGGAAATACAAACATTATAACAGAAATAGCATGTCACCTCAGTGTACGTGGAAATGACATAATGACATGGAAATCCATGCGTTTTGACACTTATCTCATGTCCATATTATGTTTAACTAGATGCCATGAATGCCCAGTCATTATGCAAGGATTTTAAGTTATCGTAGTACTTAACATGTTCATTGAAGAGACTTTAAACTGCTATCCATAGCATGTACACTTATGTGCCATTAACATGTTTAGGAAATAGTTATGTATTGTCAAAGGTTTTCCTATCTTAATTGTGATGTAATAATTTTAGGAAATGGGGACCAGCACAACATCAAAAGGGAACGGTTGCATGTACAGGACACACGGAAAGTCGGGTGCATGGCAAGACTACATATCCGTTACATAACAAGGTACATATATTCAGGAATTACTGATATGATTGAACATTTTTTCAAAAGGAGTTAAGATTATTTTCTATATTTTCAACGTCAGGAGTTGATTTTTCAAAGTTTCACAGGGTTTTAATGTAATTTTAATCGTTGTGGCGGACTTTACTTTTTTATATACCCACCTTTAAAGGTGGTCGTACAAGTATATTGGCGTTGCATGTCCGTCCGTCCGTGAATACGATCGTCCATTCGAGCGCACGAAAGGTCCTTTGTTTGGTAGGGAGAACAATAGATTCCATTCATTCCGTGATTGCCCTATTGTTATTGTTGGGTATTTTAGTGTACTGTTGGGTATTTTTAAACAAAAAATATACCCAACAAATGTCCAACTGTGAGAACGTCCGTTCGTTCGTCCATCCGTTCGTTTGTCCGGAGTTTTTCCAGAAAACTATCCAGGGGTTATTAATGAAACTTCACACAACTCTTATATGCATCACAAGATCTTAAGCTGAGTTGAGTTTGAGGTTCATTTAAATTTTCGTTTCAGAGTAATATGTCATTGGTGTACTCAAATATGCTATAAAACGCTTGTCCGGAGTTTTTCCGAAAAACTATCAAAAGGATATTAATGAAACTTCACACAAATGTTATATGCATTAAGATCTGAAGCTGAGTCTAGTTTGATGTTCATTAGAATTTTCTTGACAGAGTTATGTGCCCTTGATGTACTAAAGTATGCTTTAAAAAGCTTGTCCGGTTTTTTTCGGGAAAACTATACAAAGGATATTAATGAAACTTCACACAAATGTTAAATGCATGGAGATCTTAAGCTGAGTCCAGTTTGAGGTTCATTCAAATGTTCGTTATAGGGCCCTTTTCTTTTACAAAATGTATACTATCTGGTTTTCGTGGTTGTTTTCAGGTACGAGAAATACTATGTTCCGGACAATACTTGAAGATACTTGAAGAAAGAAAAGACAGTATAAACTAGATACACCGTGTCAGGAATTAAAGACAGGGAATTTGAAAGCAAAGGATATCATTTTTGTCCGACTGCCGATGAAAGAATGCCATAACTGATAAAAGTGCCTTTTCCAACAGAATGCATCAAAAATGCAGGGGGAAGGTTTTCTCTCATGTAAGAATGGGAATAACATCTGTCCCGTACATTAAGAAGGTATTAGATAGTTTTGTAGAAAAACAACTTGACCACAGAATTTAATATCAATCCATCAGCGTATGATAGGGCATATCACCCAACCAACCGCGACATACGAAATGCTGTCCACAAAGCTCTTGTAGCAGGCCAATACTCAGGGTTCGATCAAAAATATCTTGAGTTCAAAACAAATGAGTGGAAGAAGGCTCATCCGTATAACCATTTCTTTATAATCAATGTACTGGTGATACGGTAAGGGGAGCGCACAACTTAAAGAAAGCAGAAAAGGGTTTTTATATCAGAAGAAGACGATGACGAAGGCGATGAAAATGATGAAGACGTATAGAATGATAAAACAAGTTTTTTGTGGGTGCATCAAATTGAAGAACTGTCATTGTTACCTGGATTTCTTCAAAAGAGTTAAGTGGTAACTGGTGTCAAAATATGCCACCATAGACGAAGTCTTTTATTTTCTAATTTTGATTCTGGGAATAAGAAAATAAAGTTCTGTTAGTTTATGTTGTGATTATGACTCCTTCTAAAAAAGAAGGGGTATATTGCTTTGCTCGTGTATGTCGGTCTGTCGCAACCAAAAGTTTCCGACCAATAAATCACTCTTATTTCAACCTACAAATCTTATATTTGGTACTGAGGTTAGTCATGATTATTAAATGTTCCATATTTATTTGGATGCCAAAGGTCATGGTCAACCAGTAATGAAAAATGACTGTTTTAAACCCGATCGTTTCAGATTAATAACTTACCCTTCTTTCAACCTAGAATTTGTTATCATATTTGTATGGAAGACATGCCATGACATGTAGATGACTTATTTCTTTTGATGCCATAATGGTATGATCTATTCCCCAAAATTCAAGTATGGCTTTCATAGATCTTTAGACAGATCTTTCCATTCCACTATTTCCAAGCTGGAGATGATGAAAAGGGGAAATAATTTAACCTAATCTTTCATGCATTATAGGTTATAAGCACTCATGAGCGATATCTCTGCTACACTGTTCATTTGATTTTAACAAAACTTCACAAGTTTATAGAATACTATCTACAGATATGCATGAAGAAATATTTTTAAATCCCCCCATTGCCTAAGTTAGAGTATTAAAAGGGCAGATAATTTAACTTAATGTTTCAGGCAAAATATGTTATAAGCACTCTTAAGCGCAATTCCTACTCCATCGTTCATTGGATTTCACTAAGCCTTCACAGGTTTATAGATTACCATCTACAAATATGCATGAAGAAATCTTCTTCCTCCATTCCATTATTTCAAAGGGGAGATAATTGAACTGTAATGTATCATGTAGCCTAGGTCAAATCACTCGTATTAGCTCAACTCCTCTTACACATTCCATTTGATTTTAACTAGAATTCACAGATTGATTAAGTAACATCTACAGATACCATGAAGACATGCTTTTCTTTTCCAACATTTCCAAGGGGAAATAACTGAACTTTAATGGTTAATGCATTATAATTCAGAATCCTGGTAAGGTGTCATTAGATTCCGGTCACATTTAAAGTATTTAATGTTGCCATAGTACTATGTTCTATGTGCATTAAGGTGACATGATATTTCTGTCATATTGTAAGGATTAGTATGACACTATTGTAGTCTATACCATGTGATGTACATTGTAATATGAGGTGATATGAGATTAGTGCCACAATGCAAGAATTTCCAGGTCACTATATTATTATATATCATGTGCATTGAGGTGACATTAAATTGATGTAATACCGGTATTGCAATTATTTCCATATTGCCATAATAATTCTAACCAATGTACACTGAGGTGACGTGAGAATTCCGTCATAATGCATGATTTTCAATGACACTATATATATACATGTATATATATAGTATTCTATACCGTGTACATATGGTGACATGAGATTCTTGTCAAAATGCAATGTTTTTAATGTCACTATATTTGTCTATGCCATAAACACTGAGGTGACATCAGATTTATGTTAAAATGCAATATCTCATGGGAGGCAGCAATGAGGAACTCCAAGACCTGACTGACAGACTGGCAACCAGCGCATTTGGAATGGAAGTACCGAGAAATCAAAAGTGATGGTGAACAGCCTTACAAACACCACGGCACACATAACAATGAACGACGAGCCTCTGGGAGTAGTAACAAACTTCAAATACCTAGGAGCAACTCTGTCCGACGATGGCACCTGCACAGCTGAAGTAAAAATCAGGTTAGCAATAGCAACGTCAGCAATGGCCAGCTTGGAAAAGTTATGGAAAATCGACATTAGCTTCCAAACTAAGTACAAGCTTTACAAATCCCAAGTTCTATCCATCCTCCTATATGGATGCGAATCATGGACGATACTTGAAGACACAGAGTGAAGGATCCAGGCATTTGAAATGAAATGCACGAGGAAGTTGCTCCGAATCTCTTACCTCGACAGAAAAACCAACGAGTTTGTAAGAGACAGAGTGAAAAGTATTGTCGGTCCACAGGAACATCTACTCGCCACTGTTAAGAGAAGAAAACTCCAGTGGTTCGGTCACGTTACTAGACATGGCAGTTTAAGTAAGACAATCCTACAAGACACAGTTGAGGGTGGGCGTAAAAGAGGGAGGCAACTGAAGAGCTGGTCGGATAACATTAAATACTGGACAGCAATAAAGATGCCTGAACTACTTACCCATTCGACAGACAGACCAAAATGGAAACAAGTGGTAGCTTCTTCAACAGCAGACCCCCTCCGACAGAGTTCTCGGTCAAGGGACGAGTAAGTAAGTAAGTAGTTTCCATGTCACTATAGTAGTTAATACCACGTACACTGAAGTGACATGAAATTCCTGTCATATTGCAAGTTATTTTAATGCCACCTATGTCACTATAGTATTCAAAACCATGTAGACTGAAGTGACATGAGATTCCTGTAATAATGCAAGTATTTCAATGTCACTATATTATTCTATACCACGTACACTGAAGTGACATGAGATTTCTACCGTAATGCAAGTATTTCCATGTCACTTTAATATTATATACTAAGTACACTGAGGTGATATGAGATTCGTGTCATAATGCATGTAATTCCATGGCATTATAGTATTCTATACTATGTAAACTGATGTTACATAAGATAATTATCATCATACAAGTTTTTCAATGTCACTATAGTATTCTGTACTATGTCAGAGAGGTGACATGAGATTCCTGTTTTAATGTATGTATTTAAATGTGACTATAGTTTTCAATATCATGTTTATTAACGTGACATGATATTCTGTCATATTGTAAGGATTCTTATGTAACTGTAGTATTCAATACTATGTACACTGAGGTGACATGAGATTTCTGTCACAATGCATGTATTCCCATGTCTCTATAGTATTCTATTTTTACATTGGTATCATGAGATTCCTGTCATAGTACAAGTATTTTCATGACAATATAGAATTATATACTATATACACTGATGTGACATGAGATTCCTGTCATAATGCAAGTATTTCCATGTCACTATAATATACTATACCATGTACCTTTGAGTAACATGACATTCCTGTCATAATGCAAGTATTCCATGATTTTATAGTATTCTATACTATGTGCACTAAGGTGACATGAGATTCCTATCATAATGCATGTATTCCAATGTCACTATAGTATTCTATACTATGTACTTTAAAGTGACATAAGATTACTGTAATAATGCAAGTATTTCCATGTCACTATAGAATTCTATACCATGTACACTAAGTTGACATTTAATTCTTGTCAAAATGTCTGTATTTCCATGTCACTATAGTATTATATATACCGGTATATACACTGAGGTGACATTAAATTCCTATTATAATGCAAGTGTATGCATCTCGTGATAGTGTTCTATATTATGTTCACTGAGGTGACATGCCATTCCTGTCATAATGCCTGTTTTGTTTTTCCATGTCACTAAAGTATTCTATACTACGTACACCGAAGTGACATGCGATAACCGTCATAATGCCTGTATTTCCATGCCGCAATAGTGTTCAATACTGGATACACTGAGGTGACATGAGATTCCTGTCATAATGCCTGTATTTCCATGTCACTATAGTGTTCTATACTATGTACACTGAGGTAACATAAGATTCCTGTCATAATGCCTGTATTTCCATGTCACTATAGTGTTCAATATTATGTACACTGAGATAACATGAGAGTCCTGTCATAATGAATCTATGCCCATGCCACTGTAATATTCTATACTTTGCACACTGAGGTGACATGAAGTTCTTGTCATGATATCTGTAGTTTCTTTGTCACAATGGAGTTCAATACTATGTACACTGAGTTGACATGAGACTTCTCTCATAATGCATGTACATCCATGTCACTATAGTATTCTACATTTTGTTCACTGAGGTGACATGAGATTCCTGTCGTAATGCCTGTATTTCCATGTCACTGTAGTATTCTTTACTATTTACACGGAGGTGAAATGAGATCCAAGTCACAATGCCTGTATTTCCATGTCATTGTAGTATTATATACTATGTACACTGAGGTGACATGATATTCCTGTCATTATTCCTGTATTTCCATGTCACTGTAGTAATATATATGTACACTGAGATGACATAAAATTCCTGTCATAATGTCTGTATTTCCATGTCACGATAGTATTATATACTATGTACATTGAGGTGACATCACATTCCTTTTATAATGCTAGTATATTCCTGTCACTATAGTGTTCTATATTCTGTAACCTGAGGAAACATGATAAGTCCTGTCATAACGCCTGTTTTTCCATGTCACCAAAGTTGTCTTTACTTTGTACACTGAAGTGACATGAGATAACCGTCATAAAACCTGTATTTTCATGTCACTATAGAGGTCTGTATTATGTACACTGAGGTGGTATGAGATTCCTGTCATATTGGCTGTATTTCAATGTTACTGTAGTGTTCTATACTATGGACACTGAAGTGACATAAGATTCCTGTCATAATGCCTGTATTTCCATGTCACTAGTGTGTTCTATATTATGTACACTGAGGTGACATGATATTCCAGTAATAGTGTAAGTAGTCGCATTTCACTATAGTTTTCTGTACTTTGTACACTGAGTTGACATCCAACTCCTGTTATAATGCAATTATTTTCATGTCACTATAGTATTCTATATTGAGTAACATAACATAACATAACATAACATACGTTTATTGTAATATAAGGCCTCCGGCCCAGAATACAAATGGCTGATAATTATAAATGACAAAATAATTAACACTGATGTGACATTGTATTACTGTCATTATACACGTATTTCCATGTCACTGTAGTCTTTTTTACTATGTACACTGAGGTGACATGAGATACCTGTCATAATGAAAGGATTTGTATATCACTGTTTTATTCTATACTATGTACACTGAGTTGACATCAAATGCCTGTTATAATTCCTGTATTTCCATGTCACTATAGTATTCAATAGTAAGAACACCGAGGTGACATCAAAATCCTTTCAAAATGCCTGTTTTTCCATGTCACTAAAGTATTCTTTACTATGGCTACTGAGGTGTCATGAGATTACTGTCGTTATGCAAGTATTTCCTTGTCATTATAGTATTCCATATTATGTGCACTGAGGTGACATGAGATTCGTGTCATAATGCATGTATTCCCATGTCACTATAGTATTCTATACTATGAACAATAAAGTGATATGAGATTCCCGTAATAATGCAGGTATTTCCATGTCACTATAGTATTCTATACTATGAACACTGAGATTACATGTCATAATGCCTGTATTTCCATGTCACTATAGTATTATATACCTGAGATTCCTGTCATATTGTAAGGATTTTTATGTCACTGTTGTATTCTATACCATGTACACTGAGTTGACACCAAATGTCTGTTATAATGCAAGTATTTCCATGTCACTATAGTAATCTATAGTAAGTATACTGAGGTAAGATCAAAGTCCTGTCATAATACAAGTATTTCCATGCCACTTTAGTATTCTACATTATGTACGCTTATGTGACATGAGATTAATTTACTGTCACAATACAAGTATTCCATGTCACTATATTATTCTTTACTACGTACACTGAGATGACATGAGATTCCGGTCATTATGCCTGTATTTCCATGTCACTATAACATTTATATTATGTACACTGGGGTGACATATGATTCCTGTCATAATGCCTGTATGTCCTTGTCACTACGGTATTCGTTACCATGTACATTGAGGTGACATGAGATTCCTGTAATATTGCATTGTATAATGACAGGCCCGTAGGAATCAAATTGAAATTGGGGGGGGGGGGGGGGGGGGGGGTTACTGTAAGGAAATTTGTGTACGCACCCTTTCTAGGGGGGGGGGTCTATTTCTAGATGGTCTCTGCTGCATTCTGAGGGTGTTTCCAGCATTCCAAACAGGTATAAGGCGAACATAAATCTATGTAAAAAAATGACTCCAAATGACCACAAATTATTAATCTAACTTCTAAGATAACATTTTTAGGCCGGTCGCCTTCCAGCTATTAAACTCTTTTTTAAGCAGGTTGTCTTCCAGCTATTAAACTCTAACTCCTATCCTACCCACTCCTATAAAAAAAACAGGTAAAATACTAATAAAATCCATGTAAATTTTCAACTTTAAATAACAAATTATAAATAATATAGGATAGTTTTGACGTTGTCTTCCGGCTATTAGCCTAAAATCCTACCCCTACCCGTCCGATTTGTGTTAACGCTGTTACTAGAGGGTTCGGGGCATGCTCCCCGGGGATTTTTTTACTTCTAGATGGTCTTTTGTGCGTTCTGTGGGTGTTTTGCTCATTCAAAAGAGGTAAAATACTAACATAAATCTATGTAAAATATCTGCAACCAATATTGGCAAAATTATTTGGGGGTGGGGGAGTGGGGAGGGGGGTGCGTCCTGCTCCTACGGGCCTGAATGCAATTGATGCCACTATTGTATTCGGTCCCGTGTACACTGAGATGACATGAGATTACTGTCATAATACAAGCACTTCCATGTCACTATAGTAGTTTATACGATGTACACTGAAGTGAAATGAGATTACCGTCATAATGCCTGTATTTCCATGTCACTATAGTATTCTATATTATGTACACTGAGGTGACGTGACGTGATCCTGTCATAATGCATGTATATCCATGTTACTATAGTATTTTATATAGTAAGTACAATGAGATGACATGAGATTTCTGTCGTAATGCCTGTATTTCCATGTCATTATAGTATTCTTTACCACGTACATTGAGGTGACATGAGATTCCTGGCATAACGCATGGATTTCCATGTCACTATATAGTATTCTATACCATGAGGTCATTGAGGTGACAGGGCTGCCTTTTCTCCGGATTTTTCCGAAATCTGCGGATTGTTTCTAGTATATTGTAGCTGAAAGCAGGCTGAAAGTAAAGCAGAATGCGCCCTATGGCACATTCTGCTTTACTTCCAACCTGCTTTAAACAGTCACGTGTCAACAGAACTAGAAACAGGCGATTGGGAAAAGGTACGATTCGTAAAATCGCACTTGAAAAATGCAAATTTGGAAATCTTAGGATCTTTTATGTCAACTTAGTGCAGCCCCGAGGTGACATGAGATCCCTGTCACGTGTTCCGGAACCCTCGAAAAGACTTTATTACAAATTAAGAATGGTTTTAGCCTTAATGTCGTATAATTTCAGATGAATGAAATGTCTAGTTACGACTTTTTTTTATTTTAACCAGTGTCCATAGATGCATTAGATTTCGTCAGTTAACTAGTAGTCTCATCAATGAACCCCTGTGACGACAAGATAATTGTTGACGGGTGCCGTCCGAGGACAGAGCCTGAAGTCTAAAATAAGCTCGCCGTCTCTTACTGTTCACATAGTGGACTAGTCAGTTAGATACTACAAGAAATTCGGAAAATTTAAAGTAGACATCTATGCAATTTCTGTTAAGACAATTCACCCCAAACATACGCCTAATTGTACCCTCGAATCAAACAATTCCCGAGCGAGCATACCCACGGATGCCTTCTCCCTAGGAAATATTTGCCTCTGCGTTTTTAAGTTTATGGATAGTCATATGGTTCTTAAGTACTACAATGACATGGAAATACTTTCAGGAGTTTCATGTTACCACAAAATCTCTGACGTCACGTTACCTCAAAAATTGTGACGTCAGACATGAGAATACAGACATTTAGCGCTAGCCCTTATAATACATGACAAAACAGTGAGATAGTATATATTAATATGTAGATCTATTTAGGCTTCGCCTATGGACGGAAAAAAAGCAAAATTGTACTAACAAGTAAAACTTAATGCTTCTTGATTTTGACAATATTGTGGTACTTTTACCTAGAATCTTAATAAATTATCATCTAAGATATGACATTGTGACCTGCTTTTGACCCCATACGACCCATATTCAAAGTGGAGCTATAACTCTTCAAGATGAATATCCTGAGCAAATATGATCTTGATAGGGGTAAATCTATGGCCGCTAGACTAAGAGTGTACCAAACCAAATGTTGATGGACAACAGACATCTACTGATCACTATAGTTCACTTGAAAAGTATCGGGTGAACTAATAAAAATAGGATGACGAACAAGAATGGTGTCACAGAAAGTGACAAATGCCCCCGACGGCCGAGGTTTTTTTCACTGCAATGTATTCATTTGGCTTTCAAATAAAATCATACAGCAGGCTATAATTGTACTCCTTCTTGTTGTTGTGTTGCAATATATAACAGTCCTACCCTTTATTGTATGTAAGAGCATGAGATTCATACTCCGCTGTCAAAGCCTAACACTAGTGGAAATTTGGCAAACTTACAGTAAAGTGTAGGCAGGGGGCGCAACGTAATGTAGCGAATGTTGATATTTAAGCGACGCTTTAGAGAATGTTAGTATGATGGCGGACAAAACATGATGTTTTCTGGATGAAACGAATACAATTGTGGTAAGTTTCAACATTTTATTACATTTTTGAATAAAAAGTATATGCGCATCAGGTGACCGCCGGTTTCAAGAAAGCTCACAACTTTAGATCATGAACGTAGCTGTCTTCGTTTTCGAGCCAACCCCGGGACAGTTTTCGAAGTTGGAAGTTGTAAATTGTCATCGCTCTACTTTCGTTTTTATAAGTCATTCAGTAGACGTTTTTTAGACTAGTCTGACGTTATTGAAACGCCTTTACTGTAAATTTAAACTCATTAAAGCTTAAATTCAATATCTGCCGATTTTAAGCACTTCGTCGGCACCCGCACGCCCGATTTTTCCTTTTTTAGGTACTTTTTGGAGAATGTTTATAATAAAGCCGATTTTAGAGAATGTTGTTCAAATGAATTATTTCTTTTATCCGCGATGTACACTTACTTATGGTGGCAATTTTGGCAACTTAACAGTTAGTCTGTTAGTTTTTTCAGATTTTTTTTTTCATTTTCCTCTTTTACGTATGTATTCATTAATTGTGCCATGTGTGAAATTTATTATGGCCGTTTTCATATTTTTTTTCATTTTCATATAAACTTCGAGCGCTTCTTTATTTTAGAGATTAAATTTATTGATTTTATAGTTTTGTTATTATATAAAGAAATGTTAAAGGGCACATTACGGTTCAAATATGTTTGAATGACAGCATAAATGTGCACGATAAAGATAAACTACTGATACAGATAACTTTCGTTTACTCATTTAAGTTCGTTTTAATCAAAGGACTATATATATAACGCGGACTGAACGCGAAACTAGTGTAGATCTAAGTGCTTCTTATTTTATATGCACTTACACTCGTTTCGCATTCATCTCTCGAAATTGATTTAGTCAGTGGTTTTTATCGGTTAGTTTTGTCTAATTAAGAAGAAATATTGTGATGTTTAGCAGATTCTCTTCAAGCAATTGGGTTGCATTTCATTTCAATGTATCGCCAGTGCTTTTAGTAATATGTAACAGTATGAGTAGTTATGTATTTTAATTTGCTTCTTATTAACTCTCACAACAAAAGGAAGAATTTTATGACGAGAGAAAAGTGTTAATCACGTTGCATATATATACGACTTGTATATAAGTATTCGTTGTAGTTCATTTTTGAAAATTACGGAAAATAACCTGAAGCGACCGTAGGGAGCGAACAGGTTATGTTCCATAATTTTCAAATAAATGAACTATAACTGATTACCGTTGCCCGGTTTTAAAATTCAGTTATCGTTCAACCTTTCACTCCAGTTTATCAGCCAATATCGGGGTTCTATTTCAGTGTGCGGAGCGTCATAGTCTTTGCGGGAATTGAGCGGGAATTTAATAAAAAAACAAAACTAGATTTGAATTTTAATGAGAGCTAGTTTGTTTTTCATTTTTGTTTCGTAACAAAGACTGAACGTTCCAAGTTTCAGCGAGGAAAATTTGTGTTGTTTGATTATTTGCTTTGACTCTACATGTACAGTGGAGAAGACGTTATTCTTTCCCGTTTAAACGGAACAAAACGCAAACACAATGCAATTTTAGATGTAGAAAACGGTGAGTTATTGGAATAATAGATGATTTATTTAGAATTGCAGAGAGGCAATCAGTTTGGAGCCTGATCAGACGCCGGGGTATCCGATGTCTGATCAGGTTCCAAACTGTTTGCATTGGCATTATTGTTTTAACATCAACGCGTTCATTGGGAACGAATTACGCCTTCTCAACTACATGTACAAGCAGCCTAGACCTAGATTAACAAGTATTTATCTGGATTTGACTCGCTTGTCCCACTTTTGGTGCTAAGTTAATTTGTTTAAGGAATGTATCAAATTGTTTATGATTGCAGTTACAGGTACTACAGGGTGAAACATTGAAAACACCTGAAAAGTCGTCGTTGGAGAGGTCATTTTGGAGAGGACTCACATAGGCTTTGCCGGTTGTCCAATCCTTTTCTTCTGAATAAAATATTGTTTAAACTAAAAGTCGTCGTTCAATCTGGGACTGCGCTGTATGCATTGTTGGCAAAAATGCTTATGGTACCGAATGGGTTTAAGGCGGGTTGCTGTTTAACGCAAATTGAAAACTCACAGGAATACTGTGTACTGCTTTTCTGGTGCAGTAAACAGTCAACTATATCAATAATAGCCTCAACCCATATTCTGATGTCGGCTCTTGGAGGTATTACAGTCAAACCTGAGTGTAGTTGTCACTCTAAAGAAGGTCTTTGGGAAGTCTATTATAGACGGATAGCCGCTTAAAATACAGGACTAAAGTCATTCTCTTTCAGAAAGCTCAACTGGGAGAATCCTGGGAGAGTTGACACACACAACAACATGTAGAGACAAATAATACTGGTTTGTAAACTTTTTGCCACATTCACATTCCACTTCATCAGAGTTGTTCGTTTAACGTTTGTTTTCGTGAGTATTTTTTTCTCACATATGGTGCACTCAAATAGATGTGACGGTTCTTCCTCGGCCATGATTGCATGTGCCTGAAAATAATAAAAAGCAGTCTTTATTATTGCGCATTATATCCCACGACAGGAAATATTAACCAAAGTTCAAGGATTATAAGTTTAGAAGATTTCATGAGACATGTCATTGTCTGTAACTGGCGGGAACGACAAATTTTCCTCAATATCTAATTGTATAGGTCAATGCCAACAAGCAGAGGATATGCACATCTCATTAGGGTATTGAAAGTTTCCATAAAGTTTCCTTGAAATCCAGTTAGTAGTTGTCGAGAAAGAGCGCATAATAGAATGTTACTATTCAGGGGCCAAAACTGTGTGTTACATGTAAACGGTGCGGATGGGACATGAGGATAGACGCATAATTTTTAGTTTCGTTGAAATCTGTTTTACTTTACATAGTGCAGAACTAATCTGGGCCATAACTCTGTGTTAAAAGGTCCGACCGGGACACGCTAACGATATGCGCATCTCTTCTTGGTATGGAAGGTTTGTGCAGAGTTTCGATGAAATCCAGTCAGTAGTTGCCGAGAAATAGCGCGCAAACGAATTTCGGACGTACGGAAGGATAACGCCAAAACAATATCACACTCCCAATTTCATCGGCGGGGAGTAGAGCTCTAGTAATTTCTTCTTAATGTGTTCCGTTTAATTAAGTACACAGAATGGTGCCGTCTGCTGTGGTTTGGATGTGACTGTAAATATGAGGTGAGGGAAAAAAACTAAATAATTCAGTTGACCAACATTCTCTAAAATCGGCTTAATTATAAACATTCTCCAAAATGTACCTAAAAAAGGAAAAATCGGGCGTGCGGGTGCCGACGAAGTGCTTAAACTCGGCAGATATTGAATTTAAGCTTTAATGAGTTTAAATTTACAGTAAAGGCGTTTCAATAACGTCAGACTAGTCTAAAAAACGTCTACTGAATGACTTATAAAAACGAAAGTAGAGCGATGACAATTTACAACTTCCAACTTCGAAAACTGTCCCGGGGTTGGCTCGAAAACGAAGACAGCTACGTTCATGATCTAAAGTTGTGAGCTTTCTTGAAACCGGCGGTCACCTGATGCGCATATACTTTTTATTCAAAAATGTAATAAGATGTTGAAACTTACCACAATTGTATTCGTTTCATCCAGAAAACATCACGTTTTGTCCGCCATCTTACTAACATTCTCTAAAGCGTCGCTTAAATATCAACATTCTCTACATTACGTTGCGCCCCCTGGTAGGACTGATAAAGAAAAACGCTTGTTCTAGCTTATTCAAATGCATCATCACCATAGTATCATGACGTCATCTGATGTCATGATGACGTCGTCGTCATAACAAGGTTTGTCAAATATCATGAGGACTTATTTCTAAATTAAGAAATAATCAAATGAACAAAGAGTTATGGCCAGTTAGGATGAGTTACCTCCCTTCCTATTCACTTGAAATAATATAGGATGAGTTATCTCCCTTTTCACCGGATTTTACCTCAAATGATCTTGACCTTTACAGGACATGACCAAAGTTGTACTGACCTCAAGAGCTTCTTGGGATGAGTACACATACAAAATATAAAGTCTGTATCCCATGTTATTCAAAAGTTATGGCCAAGATTAAAGATGACAGACAAACAGACCAAAAACAATTATACTCCCAACTAAATCGTGCGGGGCATAAAAATGATGCAAAATACAGCAGTGCTGTGTGGTCAAAACTTGCATTCTTTTGCAGTATAACAGAGACCATATCATTCAGACATTCACCCTTTCCTCCACAGAAGTGCCTCCAGCACCTCTACCTACACCTCAGTATAAGGATATCAAATGAGTACTTGCTACCCAGTGACTGTTTTGAACACATGAGGTAGTTCAAAGCAAGATAAAAGTAAAGCAAAAAGCTCTGACAGGAGCTCCCTGCAAAAAGTTACTTTCATCTTACTTTAAGCAGTCAGTGTTTTTGACATAGTTTGATAACCCTGACAAAAAGAAGAAAACCCGTGACAGAACCGTCACGGGTTTTAGTAGGTCTGGTTTGATATAGGAGATTTGCACTCTTTGCTATGGAGGAAAGGGGTAAATCAAGGTGAAAGTAATCAGAAAGCACCTAAAGGACTTTGTGCTTTATTTTTATCTAAATATTCTTGCATAATGCAGTCACTTGACAAGTTGTTTTGCACACTAACAATTGGACCTCATGTAGTAGTTGTATTAGATGTTTTACTGTAAATGAGACAATTGTTGGCATGAGATTCAAAATAAGTCTGTCAGAGATTGAAATATCACATTGACAAAAAGAAAAACATGATCTTGTTAAAATTAAGGTTCTCTAGGGCTTTCAATTCTGATTTTTTTTTTACTGGCACTTTAGGAATTATTTATAAACACAACAAGAATTTTTTTTTTCATCAGTTCTGATAATACACAGCAGTAAAAAACACAATAACACTAAAGTTACGTTTCAATTTCATATATACATAATTACAGCTTTTATAGACTACATTAAACTCATTTGTCACAAACTACAACAGCATAGTTTTTCTTTTAAATAATTAACATGGATACAGGGCTCCACATAAGGGGAGTACTTCAAGAACTTAAATCTTTATATCTGCATTAAACCATATGGTGTGACTACTCATTAGAATTGGTTTAAAGATACAATTTTAATGATTAGTTAAAATACACCATAGGATTTGGTGCTGACATGGAATTTGATCCATTTTAACTTATCCACCGCTCTGATCAGTTCATATATTTATTACTCCAATTCAGCACATAATTATGTTGTTCTCTTTTGAAAAAAAAATCAGTTTTAATTTGCATCACATTCTCTGACTATCTGTATGAAAGTCCATCTTGGATAGGAAACTGCTGAATGTCATGGTTGATGCTTGTCCTACATTGTTTACCACCATAAAGGCTATGCTGATTCTGCAATAGATAGTAAATACATAATTTATTGTTATGTATAAGGCACTCTAGTCTACAGACCTCAAACATCTCAGGACTTTTGTGTTGTTTACTTTTATAATTTTTGTACGACTTAACATATTGACCAAATAGCAGGTTTTATTCCGCACAGTGACACTAGTGGTCTCTAACAATTTCCTGCTTTAGCATTTAGTTACTTGTGCAAAAGCAGGAGGTTAGGTTGAAGGTTCTTTAACTATTCTTTATAAAGCATAAGCTGAAATTTGGAGGTAATGTTAAGTATTATTTGGCTTTATGGAAACATGTGAATAAGGCATGGTTTTGGCTAATTTGTACTTTCCCATGAATTTTTCAGCATGTCTGGTAAATGTATTCAATAAATGGAGCTAAAGCCAAATCAGAATGATAATAAATTAATGTTGACATAGTTCTACTCATACAGGGCTACAGATAACTGAAAATAAATTCTTTATGTCTACATTAAACCCAGTGGTGTGACTACTTATTAGAATCCTGTTCTCGAGACAACTCTAATGAATGGTAACACCATAGGCGTTGGTGCTGACATGAAGAAAAGCTGCATTTGGTCTGAATACTTATGTTGATATCTGACTCGTAATTATATATCAGATTTCATGGACTGAAATGAAAATTATTATACTGTTTGTGTCAGGACTGTACACATAACTGTCTTATTTTTCAATCTAAAGACCCACACACATTGCCTTTAACTTGTCTTTCAAATGTTTTCTTTCAATTATTTACTATATACTGTACTTTGTAGGCTCTCTAAATTATAACATAACATACGAAAATATTTTGCATTTTAAGTAAAACTTCTTGTCTTGTAAGGAGACTCAGCTTTTAAAGGCCAAATAGGCAGAATTTAACATTGGCCATAAGTCCATAACTTTGTGAATACATGTGATAGAGACTTCATTTTGGCATGTGCACTAAAGAATCTCTTGAGAACAGTACAACTTTGGTTAAGTCAGACACATATCAAGGCCATGTAGATGTCATCTAAAGGTCAAATAGGATGAATTTGACACAGGCCTCGACTTTGCAACTACATTTGATAGATACTTCATATTTTGCATGTGGGTCTACACTGTTTGCAAAGGTAGTTTGTATCTGGTTCAAGTACTTGAAGGTACAACCCTTTACATGTCTTATATATTAATTTACACATAGTCTACACAAAATAGCTACATGCTCAGTATTGTATGATAAATTTGGAATCCCTAGCTAGTAAGGTATAGGAGATATGCTCTGGACAAACTTTTTGTTAAATCGAGGTCAAAGGTCAAGGTGACCTGAAAGTTATAGGCGACACTCCACCATCGCAAGATGTACTCAAACACCCCATTTGGAGTCCCTAGCTGGTAAGGTATAGGAGATTTTGCTCTGGACAATCATTTGGTTAAAGGTCAAGGTCAAAGTAACCTGAAAGTGGTATGCGACACTCCACCATCATAAGATATACTCACACTCCAAATTTGGAATCCCTAGCTGGTAAGGTATAGGAGATATGCTCCGGACTCCAAGCTTTTGTACACACACCCACCCACTGACACACACACACACCAACCCACACAAGGTGCGTTTACTATATGTGCCCAAAGCTTAGCTTTGGGGGCATAATTAAAAATCTATTTTACCTAACAGAATAAGAATCTGAATGACAAACAGAGTAGATCCAGATCAGGCCCCACATAAGTGGTGCCTTATCTGTATCAAAACTGTTTGCAAGTCTCAGATGAGTAACAGGTTTTTTTCACTATGTTGCAATTTCAATAAAGGTTAACCTCAGCTGACTGGTGTATAAGTTTTAACTTTTTCTAAATTTATGTATTTTTTTAATGAAAGAAGCAATAATTTACCTATTGTATGTCCCATTGTATGGCTGTTGAATTCCCCTTGAACGGTCTGGTATCATGTTAGTGTGACGTTACGGTAACGGAGAGGAAAGAGCAGACAAAACGCGAAGCGTGACACCTGATGAATGAAACCCCCATCTAAACAACGTGCCGATCAAACTCTTCCAACTTTGACAGTTGACGGTTACCATGCCCTTCATCGAAATCAATGAGATTAGATGAAATCAGCTGTCCTGAAATCATCTTCATCTCTTCATCCCGCATCATCCATCGGTGCTATGTGACCCAGTTTGTGCTGTGGTGTCATACAATCTGACTCATCCATTGGATCCATCCATACCATGTTACCATTGCCCCTGTTGAAATAATTTAGAAATATGTGTAAGTTTTCACAATAAACAACCAACATAAATCAAAGAGTGAAGGTCTTGAGAGTTGCCAAGGATGAGGTTTTGCAATCCAGTAAACCACTCTGTGGCCACAACTGAAGCTACAGTAATCATTTATTGTATGAGGCAGGTGGTCACTTAAAGAAAGATAAAAGTAAAGCAGATAGCATTTAAAGATGATTTCTGCTTTTAATTGTTTCACTGTGCTGTAAGTTGTCAGCTATTTTTATTCCATCAATAAGTATTGTTTAGTCCTGGTTACAGGGGGGTATATCCTTGCTTCTTGTCAGTTCGCCACTTTCTTGTCATCGATTCGCCACCTAAGCAAAATTTAGAATCCCGTCACGAGCAGGCTACCGAGAATGTCCGAAAACTACAGACGATCCCCGAATACTAGGACTGTTTCACTCAGGTAGATTTCAAGTGAAAGAAACAGATAAAATAACAATAATTCACAAAAAGTTTCCAATCAAAAGACATGTTGGTAATTTTAATTCTAGTTGTTATGAGTTACTTTTAAAAATATTAAATAATTCAAAATCATTAAAAAATATTCAAGTTTCATGAAACGAACTATAACATACTGACAGAGCCTACATTGACCTAATTATCGAACGACCAATCAGAGGTGGCGAATTGACAAGAAAGCATCCCGGTGATCCAGAGCAATGACCTCATTCGAAAAGGGTACAGTTATTTACACTTTGTATTTATTTGACAAGTTTTATTTGTACTTATACATGTACGTGTTATTGAAGGTTCAGTTAAGAATTAGAATTGTGAACAAGTAAGAAATGTTACATCAGATAGGCGCATGCGCGAAAAATATAGCTAAGGGTGGCGAAAACACAGGTAACCAGGCTACATCAAATGATTAAGCAGAAGGTACATTTTGCACCGAGATGGATCTACTGCTCGATTCACAGGGGTACAGAATTTGAAATGTAGCCAGTGTCAAATTCCATCTTTGAAAGGCAGTTGAAATGCATTTACTTCTTTCATGAATGATGAGAATATTTTAAGATAAATCTAATATTTTTTATTTTGTAATTTGTTGATTACATGTACCTGCATGTGTACTCAACTGAAAAAGCTTTTGAGCTTGAGTACAAAATGGGTAATGTCAGACAAAGGTCATGGTTATTTAGAGACTTCTCACTTAAGGGGGTATAGTGTTTCTCTTGTTTTCATTCAATTTACTATACTTAAAGAGGCTTGCAACCGGATTTAGCATTAAAAATGGTAATTTGTAAATATATGTCAAATGATTATATAAATGGGTAAGATTTAGTTTAGGATAATAAATTCTGTTAAAAAATGCATTTCCAAAAAAAAAAGAAGCTCTGGTGGGATTCGAACCCGTGAACCTCCATTGCGGAGACAAACAAGAAAAATGAGGACATGCCTTTACCGCCTAGACTACGGACGCTCTCTATATATATGGTAGCGAATTAACGTACTTCACTGGTAGCGATTAATACTACATTATTCGGCTCCGGTTTATGTCAGAGCCCGTGAAGAGAAGCAACAACAACAACAAAATCGTCAGCTGATGCTATTGAAAAACGATGGAATATATGTAAAAAACTAAGATTCGGTGACGATTCTTGAGACTCTTTTTGGACTGATCATATTTTTTTAATGTCAGAAGCCAAATAATGCCACAAATTTGCTTTTATTTGAGTATTTTATTTTATTTTGACAAGTACACCATCCGGTTGCGAGTCCCTTGAACAAAAATAGAGCGAGCTACTGCGGGGTCGACGGGCGTCTTCCGCAGATAGCGCTGGCCACGGGGCACCGAGCGATGCACGCCATACCAGCCTGGCGAGCTACTGCAGGAGTCGAAGGCCGTCGAACGCAGATAGCACTGGCCCCGGGGAACGGAGTTCTGATGCTTGCCGTACCATCCCGGATAGCTACTGTGGGCGGGGGTCGACGGCCGTCTTCCACAGATAGAATACTGTTGTCTCCTATTCTCGTGTGGCTAAGCCTTAGAATATGTATAAAACCCATACATTGCTTTTAAGAATTCTCCTTTTTGGCTTAAAAAACAGTTGAAACTCCCAATAAAGTATAACATCCATAATAATAATACTAAAAAAATAATATCTAGGTCATTTCTACGTTTGAATATACCTCCCTGCATGATCCGAATCAGTCAAATGTTTCTCGTTTTCTCGTGCCTTTTTATTGGTTGTCAACGTTTGTTGCTATGGAGGGGGTAAACTCTTCAGTTCAGCTAAGTGTTTTTAGAGTCACTTTAAATCTATCATATGGACAATTTCTGTGTCTGTGGCATCAATTTTTGTGTGTTTATTTATTTTTAACAATGAACTAGTATTAATGAATTACAGTTTCCGACACGTTTTACATGTGAAATTTCGAAAAAAGATAATTCAAACCCAATTGATGTTTTATTGGTCCAAATACAACATTTTTCAAAATAAATTAATCCGGGGACAACAGTTGATATATTTCTGGATGTCAGGAGTGTCCATTTAATCTGTTTTTGTAAGACACGAGATTATGAGAAACCACGAGAATACGAGAATTGACGAAACATGTTGAGGATAAAGTTGGCGACAGGTGCAGAACAAATACCCGATTGACACGACCAACAACCTCAGAAATGCTCGATTACGAGTTTGGAGTATAGTGACCGGGCCCAGGAATCGAACCCGGGACCTCCCGCTTGCAAGTGAGCGTTATAACCATTGAGCCAAAAGTCCGGACGTTAGGCTCGAGGGCCTAACACTCCCTATATTCAGTACAGGTGGATGATCAGACGCCGGGTTACCCGGCGTCTGATCTGATTCCAAACTGTTTGCAATGAAAATAAAAGTGCAACCGGGATTATCTGGAAAGAAAATGCTTTTACTACTGAAGTGTACTTTGCACAAACTGCTTAGACCTAAACAGCAATCAGTGGTAATTTATCACGTTCAATCACTCTCCGCAATTTGGGATCAAACAATTCTTTTTCTTTCATAGAAACAGAATTTCTGTGGCGCTTAAACACACCTTTAACGACTGGTGGTCTCTAGCTCTTCATTCTTTCAGACATTTCTTATTGATGTCGAGTTTACATATCAAAACATAGATCATACAATCCAAAGAGTTCGTCGTTTCGGGGCTACCGCGTCGTTGTCAGCCATCGTTGTTGTTGTTGTTGTAGTTGTAGATTCCTCCGTTGACTTGTCGGAGCACCGTTCAATTTTATTTGAACGTGTAATTGGCAAGTTTTGTTGTCTTGTAGGCACACTTTGTCTTGATTTCACTTTGGTTCACTTGACTCTATTTATCGGTGATATTCTATCACACCATATATGACTATTTAACCGCACTTGCCACTTCTTATAGTAAATATTGCATAAAGCACTTCCTTTGTTGTATAGCTATTCTAATTATTATAGTGAGCATTAAGGTTGAGAATCAGCAGCCTAAATTTTGCTGACATTTTGAGATTCTGTTATGATACAGAGAAGATCTAGATTATGTGTTATCCATAATGGTGACAGATACCCCCACTATTAGCACCAGATTCCAGTCTTCTACCCGTTCCTTCACCTGCTATTAAAAGCAACCTTCCCTATCCAATTGTTTGGAGAGAGGCACAACCTGAAGAGTGGAGACCGCGAGGCAGGGGTATTTTGTTACTTCCGCCTCACAGCCTCCCCCCTGCAGGCCCGTACCTCATCTCAGGAGTCACAACGGAAAAGCTCGTTCCATTGTGGCTCTTCTGGGGAATGGGTCGAGATGCTATAATGCTTAATGGTGCAGAAAGGGGAGAAAGTACATGACCTCCTCCATGGAGGTTATATTGGAATCTGATGGGAAACAACATGTGTTTCATCGTATCAGGGGTGAAATTTTGTTGAATTATGTAGGTATAACACCTCTGAAGATCTCAAAAAAAGGGGCGCCTAAATTGTTTTTGAAACACAGGATTAACTAAAAGAATGATTTTGACCAACTTATCCATAATCTGGTCATAGATGTAACTATCTGCTGAGTAGATAAGCTGTTACCGTGAACTGACATGGTGTTTCCTAGATGCCTTCCAATACTTTGTTTTAGAGGGCATGGCTGGTGTGTATGTATATAAATGAGATCATAGGTATGTATGAGCTAGATCGGCAATTAAAATTACAAGACTAAACTAAACTAAACTACTCTAGATACATTCATTGTTCTACTATAATTAAATGACTCTGTTCATTAATCCGTACCCTCACAAGCCCCCCTGTAGCCGTCCAATTCCACGTATATATTTTCATGCAACATGGCTCCAATCAGGATGAATGTGGAGGAGAAGACACCTTTGGAGTTTTCACCTTCACATTCTTCCCTCTTTAGGCCAGTGTACATGCTGAAGAACCATCCTTGGTAGTCCAAGGGTGGCTCTTGAGATGTGGAGGGGACGCCACAGAAGGCATTGCTGTGGGGGGAAGGGTTAGCAATTGTCTCAGCTATGGAGACGTTCTAGGGGTCATGAAGTTTTAAGGACACTGTTATATGCAAGTGTCGTATGGTTTAAATCATGTATAATGGTTTCATATATACCTGGATACATGACAAGATTCGAATACACAAAACCTATCCCACACCCTTCAAACTTATAATATATATTCTTCTCTTCATTTCTTTTAGAAAAATAGCTTGAGCAGGGTGAATGTGCTGCTGAAATCGCCATTTGGGTTTTCGGCGTCACATTCTACCTCCATCAAGCCCTTATTAGAGACCATCACTGGTTAACACTACCAGCAAAAGACTCTACAGATTCAAAAGGATGCTGCTTGGAGTTTGTGGGGGAGGGATGGAGATTATATACATTATCTTATTTACAGTTATATATGCTTATACAGGTTTCTCGGTTATAGGGGTTGGGGATATATAGTACATAGCATTATATTTGGCAATGGATCTAAGTAGTTTCTAATCAGGTTGTGCAAGTTTCCTATTTCTTGTATGGTGAAGTTTTGAGATCAATTCTCTGGAGAGAAGCTCAGTTGTTTCCCTATCACTATTGGAGGGTGGAGTGTCTTTACAGACGACAGGGTGTGTGCAATCCAGTATAAGATGTGTGAGTAGGTCTGGCCTGTTTGAAACGGCCACCTGTTGGAGGATGCTCGACTGAAGCCTAGAGCTTGAAACCTCTCCAAGAAGGGGTTCCTGATGTGTTTTGTTGATTCGCAACTGGAGAGAAAGTGTTCCCTGGTTTCAGGTGCTTTCTTGCATAGTCTGCATAATGGGTCCACTGCATACTGATTAAAAACTGCTCGGTTGGATTGTAAGGTGTAAGAGCCTGTTATGAGGCGAGCCTTTATCTCCGCTCTTTTTGCATCTTCTACACTGGCCCTAACCGTGGAATACATATGATGTGGCTTGCCAACTTTCACCGCTTGTGGGTTTAGGTATTTCAACGATGGCATCTCCGATATTATTTCTTTCCAGCTTGACTCAATTCTCGTGTCAACTGCCTCAGTCAACATCGTCTTCCAGTTCCCTGCTTCCGGTGGTTTTTTTATAAGTGAATATGCACTTGGGAGGTTGTACTGTAAAAGAAGGCACCTGACTCTGGAGAAAAAGCTTCCGTTTTGTATTGTTTTTACAGCTAGTTGTCTCTCTGCAATCTTATACAGGACTGAGTTTTTTTAGATGATGATTTTGTAAAATAGGTTCATTGTAGACTTGTGGATATGTGCCGATACTGGCAATGGATCTTGGGTGCAGTATAATTCGACAGTCCCACAAAGTTTAATCGCTAATAATCGGGGGTTTATTCGGTTCCAATGTAACGTGACTTTTTCAAGAGTAACTTTAAGTTAATTGACTCACCCACTCTGTGGCAATGAACTCACCCAAAATGGCGCAATGGGCCAGTTTATTACCTTCCCTGACCCGCGCATGTACATAAAGTAGTACCGGTACTTCCGCGAAGTAGTTCCTAGAGGTCACTCACAACAACGTAAATAACGTCTTTCTTAATCAATTATTGCTTCATTACATCATAAGTTGAATTAAACAAAACGAAAATTTGAATCAAGAGCTTAAAACTGGCGGCTATTTGCATTTGTTGGATTCCCAAGGCCTAACTACTTCCAAGATGTCAGCCCACATGTCGCATCGTTGCTTAGTTTTAAGGAAGTTATGCACGCGCAAATCAAACACTTTTCAAAGTCTATCAGTGATTGAAATGAATTGGAATACCTTTGTTTTTTCCATACATTACCTAAGAACGGAAAAAAAGCAAGCTTTTTTTCCGTATAAACTGATATACATGTGAAATTTGCTAATGTTTTGTAATAATTGGTAATTGTAAAATAAATAAACTTTTAAAGACATTTCTATACAAAGCAAATGGTAAAGGTAAAAACGTGATGTATGCATTGTTTGCAAGTCTCCATATAAACCGACCTTTCTTTCATCCTGACATCTCTTCATCTATTCTACCTGGTCCTGACATAGAGTAATAGGAAACAATTGTTACATTCTAACAAGTCGCTGCTAATAAAGCAGATTGAAAGTAAAGCAGAAAGCTCCTTCAGGAGCTTTCTACTTTACTTTCAAACTTCTTTAGGCAAGGACCAGTGTCTAAGACATTGATAAATGCTATGAAGAATAATTGTGAGGTTAATTGTATCCTGAAGGATATAAAGAATAGAGTGGAAATCATTTGTAATAGCCTGTTGACATGGCGACAGAATATTTCATTCATCTGAAAAATACCCAAGAGATCAGTCTAGTTAGCCTAACAGATTATCCTGACATTTCTCCATAATCTTGCCCAGACAACTGTCAGGAAATTGCTTCACCACGCTCAGTTCAATGTATCAGCTAATAGCAAGGAGAAGCCTCAGACTGTACATCACCAGCGCTTGGTCACTTACAGGGCCCGAGGTTATAGAACTTAAAACCAACTCAAAACTCAGTTTCAATAACATGTAGGCTCTACTTCTTTTTGCAAAACACGTTTTATTTGATTTCTGTAACCTCATTTGGATACATTATTACAGTATAATTATGAAGGCAAATACTATAGTTACAAAATAAAATGTTTGCCAAAGTGTTATGAGCTGAGAAAAATTCTTTTGAGCTTTGAGCACAGAGTTTGTTTTGAGCTTTAAGACCGCTGGGCCTGGAATATGCAGATACATGAGACTGACAAAGATTTACCCATTGACCCATAAATACGCCTTAAAGGTATACCTCAATTGAAGAAAATAGTTCCACGAGTATACATTACACTGTGATGAATATGTCCAATCATTTTCAATTGTAGCTTAACTCTTTCCTCCCTGAAACTTTAAATGGACAATCCCAGTTTCCATTTTAGTCTAGTCCATTTCTGACTTTTAAGGGTTGTTTTTGTCAATGTTTTGCATTTTGACAAACAGTGAAGACCCTGATCAGAGGGCTCCTTTCGGAGCCCTCTGATCTGGGTCTTCACTGTTTGCACATGACAATTATACTATTCACGTGTACATTGTTTGAAAAGAACGCCTATTTGCGGGACTAGGGTTCAAAGGGTTAAAGCTTACCGCATATCCCTATTTACTTTCAACCTAAATGTACTTTAACCTATTACCCCATAAATACACTTTTTGCACCACTGAATTATGCATACACTGAAGAAATGAACCATGAGAAAAGTTTCTATATCCTAGCATATTCGTTACTGTATATAATGGAACTGTTTTCTTCAATGGAGTAATTAATTAAATGCTTATAAAGGTTTATCTATGAAGAAAAGACAGGTGACACCTTAAAATCAAAGTGAAGACCATGTCTGACAAAGGTCAAGGTCATTTAGAGATCAAATAGGCTGAATTTAACATTGGCCACAACTTTGGAACTATACCATATAATTATTGTAATATAGACCTAATATTTGGCATGTGTACTCAATTCAAGAAGCTTTTGTGCTCAGTTGGGTTATGTCAGACAAAGGTCAAGGCCATTTAGAGGTCATGGTCACATCAGGGGGCATAGTGTTTCACACATTTTTCATAGCATTTATCAATGTCTTAGACGCTGGTTCTTGCTTAAAGCAGTTTGAAAGTGGAGCTCCTTCAAAACCATTGGTAAGTTAATTGCACAATGCTAGAGCAACTCCACCAAAACAGTAACAACTGCCCCAAATCTGTGGCTTAATTGTCAAAGGGGATGTTTTTGCTTATTTTACTAAGAGTATATATCCCTTCTGCCAAGAACTAAAAATAAGGCAGGTTGGTGGTTCAGATCCCATACACTGCTTTGCAGCTTTAACCCTTAGCCCGCCAAATAAATTGTCGTCTGCTATATTTCTCATCTGCTTCAAGTTTCAAAGTGCTTCAAAGTTGCTCAAAATTGCTGAAAATGTTGTCCGAGTGTCAAACAGCTTGGATCCGGATGAGACGCCGAGTTACTCGGCGTCTTATCCGGATCCAAGCTGTTTGCATATGGAGCTATAGTCGTGAGTGGCAGGCTAAGGGTTAATTGAGATTAGCTAAAATCGTTTTCCTGAAATCATCTCTCAATGCTCATCGATCATCATCTCATCTCATCATGGATTGGCTATTATGACAATTCAGTGTTCACTGCAGCAGTGCCGTTAAACACAATTCATCCATCCTAAACCACTGGAAATTAATGTTTACAAAATTGGAGCTATAATACCTTGCATAGATTACATTAACCCATTACCCCATAACCTGTTCTAGTTTTTAAAACAAGTCACTTCTTAAAGCAGGTTGAAAGTAAAGCAGAATACGCCTTAGGGTGCATTCTGCTTTACTTTCAGCCTGCTTTAAGCAAATATCTGCTAGAATATAGAAAATATTTCTTATGGTACATATTCATAATTGCATAAATGGGAACTATTTTTCTCAATGGATGAATAAACTAGAGATGTAAAAATGCGTATTTATGGGGCAATGGGTTAAAAAACTGCTGCCAAAGACACACAATATACGCCCACTTTGAACAGGTGATATGCACAGATACAGAAATGCATCACTGCGGATGTAAAATGCTTAATAGATTACAGAGTTGGTTAAATCAATCCCCTTTTATTCTCCATAATCACCTGAGAGACACAGTTGAAAAAGTGCTCCATACAGTAATTCACCAGTGAACAAAAGATAAAACAAAATGCATTGATTTCTGTACAGCAAATGCTCAGTCTATATGATACAAACAAAATAGATCTAGACTTTTATTAAGGTCCTTTAACCATTTCTACCATAGCCATTGGAGCAAATCACCTAGATATCAAATTAATACAGAGTATACAGTTGTGCTTCATTTGTGTTTGAGGAATGGGGATGTTTAAGGCAAGATAAAAGAGAAAATAGAAAGCTCCTATGGCAGCTTTCTGCTTTTATTTTATATTACTTTTATTGAAGCAGCTGCCTGTATTTAATACTCTCAGCCTATTTGCTAAATTGCTAGACAGTTTTCACTTGAAAAGCAGTCTGATCTTACATTGATTGTATGCTTAGTTTATGTCTGTTTCTGCCAACTTTGGGCTAATTGCATGGATATCCCATAGAGGGGGAAGCAGAAACAGAGGAACCCGGACAATGCCCTACTTTTTTATAAAGAGCCCTCTAGTTCTTTTGCATGCCCAGTGTATAGCAATGGTACATGAGACCTCAGTTTAAAGTCTCATCAGAAAGACATGGTCCAGTTGGGGAACAAAACTCAAAGAGTTTATGAACAACTTTGCAAACTGCAGACCTGATCACAAAGCCTGGCCCCGAGGTTATAAAACTTAAAACGAACTCTGTGCTCAAAACTCAGATTTGATCTCATGCTCTAGTTTTTACATAACATGCATTAACTTATTTCTGTTTCCTCATTTAATTGGATATATCTTTACCGTAGAATTATGTATGCAAATACTCGTTGTATATAAAATGTTGGCCGGAGAATTACGAGTTGAGAAAAATTCTGAGTTTTGAGCACAGAGTTCGTTTTAAGTTTTATAACCTCGGGACCTGGGGCTATAGTCCTTGGCAGAAGCCCTATGATCTAGATCTACACAGTTTGCAAAGGATGTATATACTGTAAGCTTTGCTTTGACAATGTTACAGAGCAGCACATCTTGTACAAGATTTACCTGACTAGGTGTAATAAGCGAAACAAGGTCAGGAAATGTCTTAAAGGAATCATCATGAATACCATGTTAAAACAAATGTACAATTCACATTGTAGGTAAACATTTCTTCACAACCAATGTGAAAAAGAACTTGTAGTAAATCATGAAAGATCCATTTGCTCTATGAATTTGTAAAGAGAAGAAAAGTAATTTGGCAATAGCTAATGACAATTAATATTACATTAAGCTTGTTTTAAGCTGGGTAACAGCTGCTCTGGCCAGTCACACATGTAACTATTAAGGATGTAAACCTTTTCTAGGCTGGAAACCATTTACAGTAAAAACTTGATTCTACGAACTCACGTTACTTCAAACATAACCATATTTCAAAGTTAAAACGTGGTTTAGCCACATTTTAACTGTGAAATACGGGTATGTTCGACTTGAACAAGATCGACTTATCTAAATGAAACTTACGAAATACTGGAAAAATCAATTTAAGCGAGTTCGTAGTATCGAGTTTCGAACAGTGCAGACACTTGAATTGCAAGGCACCTTAACTCTGTCTCCCCTGAAACTTCATTCACATAGGGAATTAAAGTTTTCAATAAAGAAAAAACAACAACTCATTGCAAATTCTGGCAAACAGTACAGATCCCATGACCACAGGGCTCCTTTATCTGCAGACTGACAATTAACCCATTATCCAATAAATACACCTTTTTATGCTTTTAATTTATTTCTCCACCGAGGAATATAGTTCCAAATTATACCTTCATAAATATATATACCATAAATAATAGTTTCTTTATTCTAGCAGATATAAGTTTAAAGCAGGCTGAAAGAAAAGCAGAATGTGCCTTAACCCTTTACCTCATAGCCTGTTTCTATATTTGAAGGCAGGTAACCACTTAAAGCAGGTTGAAAGTAAAACAGAATGCGCCTTCGGGCGCATTCTGCTTTACTTTCAACCTGCTTTAAGTCATTATTTGCTAGTATATAAGTAATATTTCTAATTGTACATGTTCATGCCTGTATAATCTTGAACTGTTTTCTTTGGCGGAGGGATAAATTAAAATGCGCTAAAAGGCGCTTCTATCAGGTAAAGGGTTAAGGTAGCATGTTAAGATTTAAGATTTAAGAAATTAATGTAATGCAAAAGCTCTGATAGGACTGTAAGGTTTAGTGGTAGCTGTTCACAGATATTACTGCATGTACTGTAAGGTTTAGTGGTAGCTGTTCACAGATATTACTGCATGTACTGTAAGGTTTAGTGGTAGCTGTTCACAGATATTACTGCATGTATAACAAGAGACTCTTGGAATTTTTGTTATGCTCTCCTGATAATAAGTATACTGTTTTGTAACCCCTGTTTGTCTGTTTGTCAATTCATTCATTCATTTGTTCTCCTAGCTAGCTTGCTGTTTGCTCATATTTTCACTCATTTGTTAACCCATTACCCCATAGCCTGTTTCTAGTTTTAAAGGTAGGTGACCACCAACGGATTATTTTGCCACAGTGATTACCATCAGTGGATCCAGATGAGACGAGACGCAGCCTAACACGGAGTCTCATCAGGAGCCAAACTGTTTGACATTCTGACCCTGTTTTGAAAAGAAATTTAGAAAATTCTATTTTAAGAACAGTTGCAGACAACACTTTTTACCGACAAAAAAATTACCACGGTCAGCATACAAAGAGTCTAGCTGTAAAATATCATTGACTATTTCTATGCTTCTTCTTTGAAACTTTGTTTTCAAACATAAACATTTATAGATCGATGTTATTGACCTAGCAGGGCGGAGTTTCAATACGGACTTTTGCATTTCAACTTTGGGGCCGGCAGCACGCTCTTCTATTATCGGAATTTACCGTTGTCGTCTGCTGTTTTTTCTCAAGATAACATGTCAATGGACATTTTGACAGAAGGAAGATAATGAAGAATGACAAACAGCTTGAATCCAGATCAGACGCCGCGATACGCGGCGTCTGATCTGGATTCAAGCTGTTTGCAAATGTTAACCAAGTATAAATTTCTCTTCCTATAACAATTCCCTAGGAACAACACACGCAATCTCTGCCTTCCATTGGGTGTTGTTGAAGAGATGGATCGAGCACTGTATATACCAATTGCACGTGGATATTGGTGCTTGCATAAATTGTGTTTCTTCAAGTTGAAAGTATCGGACAATTAAACGCTATAATACAGAACTATACCTATCAACCCTAAAATAAACAAGAGGCCCATGCGGGCCTAAATATCGCTCACCTGGAAAAACCAACACAAGGGTCACATGACCCCTGGGGTGGGATCTTTTTTTTAGCCCAGAGACATAATTTCAAATATCTTGCTGATGAACTTGAAAATTAAGTGTTCTGTCAAATATTTTGTACATGGGTGGTTAAATCTATTTTTAGCTAATGTGACCCAGATTTGCAACAGACCCAATCCATTTCAGCATTATTGGTAAAGAACATCTAAAACTGTCACTTCATAATGCTAAATATCAAAGATCTTGCCATAATAGTTTCAGAGAAAAATATTTCACTATATAACTCTATGTTAAACTGCAACCCCTAGGGCCTTGGCAGTTTTGACCCAAGGGGTATAATTTGAACAATCTTGCTAGAGGACCTGTAGATGATGATTTATGCTAAATATCTAAGCTCAGGGTACTGTGGTGTAAGACAAGAAGATTTTTAAGTTTTCATTGAAAAAAAATCTATTTTTAGCTCATGTGACCTAGATATGCAACACACCGGAACCATATTTACAATATTGGTTAAGGGCTTCTAGAAGTGTCACCATGCTAAATATCAAAGCTCTGGTCAAATAAGTTTCAGAGACAAAGATGTTTTAAAATTTCACTATAACGCTTTGTAAAATTACGACCCCGGGGACGGGGTCATTTTTTACCCAAGGAACATAATTGGAACAATTTTAATATAGGACCTGAAGACGATGCTTTGTGCTAAATATCTAAGCTCAAGGTACTGTGGGTTCAGACAAGAAGATTTTTTAAGTTTTCATTAAAAAATTCTATTTTTAGCTTCTGTGACCTAGATATGCAACACACCGGAACCATATTTACAATATTGGTTAAGGGCTTCTAGAAGCGTCATCATGCCAAATATTATCAAAGCTCTGGACATATTAGTTTCAGAGATAAAGATGTTTGAAGATTTCACTATATAACTCTTTGTAAAATTACGACCCCGGGGCGGGGTCATTTTTTACCCCAGGGACATAATTTGAACAATCTTGATAGAGGACCTGAAGACAATGATTTGTGCCAAATATCTAAGCTCAGGGTACTGTGGTTTCAGACAAGAAGATTTTTTAAGTTTTCATTGAAAAAATCTATTTTTAGCTCCTGTGACCTAGATATGCAACGGACCGGAACTATTTGAACAACTTTGAAAGACGACCATACAGGGATCATTCCTGCCAAGTTTTGTAAATATCCATCCAGTAGTTTCGGAGGAGATGTCGTTTAAAGAAATTGTTGACGACGAACAAACGGACGAACGGACGGACGAACGACGACGGACACAGAACTATCAAAATAGCTCACCTTGGCACTACGTGCCAGGTGAGCTAAAAATAAATTAGTTTATCTTTGCCAAAGGTTAGCTCCGCCCAGACAGGTGAATAAATTTGGTCTATAGCGTCTGACAAGTATTGATAAATTATCAAGGTGTGCATGTGCAAAAACAATAAAAAAAATGCACCTCTTGGTCCCTTTTTCTCACAAAGGTAGCATAATTGCACTTAATTGGATAGGACACTTAATCCCTCTAAATTTAGAGGGCAGTCCATTAAATGACAGGACATAAAACTACAAGAAACACTACACTATCAATATGTTGTCAGTACATGACAATTATTGACAGCAACACATGCTGTGTGTGGGCGTGTGAACTAGTGAAAACATTGCAATATTTCATACATTTATCTAGATGATTTGAGTTTAGATACTATATGTCTTCAAAACTAGAGACAGGTTAGGTTATGCAGGTATAGGTTAAAGCAAGACAAAGGTAAAGCAATGATTTATCATTTGGATCTTGCTTAACCCTTTACCCCATAGCCTATTTCTTGTTTTGAAGACAGCTAGGTGACCACTTAAAGCAGGCTGAAAGTAAAGCAGAATCTTCAATGCGCCTTAATGCACATTCCGCTTTACTTTCAGCCTGCTTTAAGCCATCATCTGCTAGGATTTACAAAATATTTCTTATTATTCATTTTCATGGTTGTAAGAATTTAACTATTTTCTTCAGTGGATGAATAAATTCAATGCGCTTCAAGGGGCTTCAGGAGGAAAGGGTTAAGAATGATAAATATAAAGAAGATTCAGTCTTCAGAGTTTCATAATTTCAGAAAACTATTTCAGCTAAGACATTAATTAATCATATTCTGCTTTCCTTTGTATCGATCTTCACCAAACCCTAAGTTTTGACTTCTTATTAAAAATTATCTTAAAGAGATTAATCTGTACAGAAGTCATAGCAAAGGATTTGGTTGAGACATTAACCCTTAACCTCATAGCCTGCTTATAGTTTTGAAGACAAGTGACCACTTAAAGCAGGTTGAAAGTAAGGGAGAATGTGCTTGAACCCTTAACCCCATAGTCTGCTTATAGTTTTGAAGACAGGTGACCACTTAAAGCAGGTTGAAAGTAAGGGAGAATGTGCCTTAACCCATAACCTCATAGCCTGTTTATAGTTTTGAAGACAGGTGACCACTAAAAGCAGGTTGGAAGTAAGGCAGAATGTGCCTTAACCCTTAACCTCATAGCCTGCTTATAGTTTTGAAGACAGGTGACCACTTAAAGCAGGTTGGAAGTAAGGCAGAATGTGCCTTATCCCTTAACCTCATAGCCTGCTTATAGTTTTGAAGACAGGTGGGTGACCACTTAAAGCAGGTTGAAAGTAAGGCAGAATGTGCCTTAACCCTTAAACCATAGTCTGATTATAGTTTTGAAGACAGGTGACCACTTAAAGCAGGTTGAAAGTAAGGCAGAATGTGCCTTAACCCTTAAACCCATAGTCTGCTTATAGTTTTGAAGACAGGTGACCACTTAAAGCAGGTTGAAAGTAAGGCAGAATGTGCCTTAACCCACAAACCCATAGTCTGCTTATAGTTTTGAAGACAGGTGACCACTTAAAGCAGGTTGAAAGTAAGGCAGAATGTGCCTAAACCCTGAACCCCATAGTCTGCTTATAGTTTTGAAGACAGGTGACCACTTAAAGCAGGTTGAAAGTAAGGCAGAATGTGCTTTAACCCATAACCCCATAGTCTGCTTATAGTTTTGAAGACAGGTGACCACTAAAAGCAGGTTGGAAGTAAGGCAGAATGTGCCTTAACCCTTAACCTCATAGCCTGTTTATAGTTTTGAAGACAGGTGACCACTAAAAGCAGGTTGGAAGTAAGGCAGAATGTGCCTTAACCCTTAACCTCATAGTCTGCTTATAGTTTTGAAGACAGGTGACCACTTAAAGCAGGTTGTAAGTAAGGCAGAATGTGCCTTAACCTATTACCTCATAGCCTGCTAATAGTTTTGAAGACAGGTGAACACTTAAAGCAGGTTGGAAGTAAGGCAGAATGTGCCTTAACCCTTAATCTCGTAGCCTGCTTATAGTTTTGAAGACAGGTGACCACTTAAAGCAGATTAGAAGTAAGGCAGAATGTGCCTTTACCCATAACCTCATAGTCTGCTTATAGTTTTGAAGACAGGTGACCACTTAAAGCAGGTTGGAAGTAAGGCAGAATGTGCCTTAACCCTTAACCTCATAGCCTGCTTATAGTTTTGAAGACAATAGGTGACCACTAAAAGCAGGTTGAAAGTAAGGCAGAATGTGCCTTAACCCAAAAGCTCATAGTTTGCTTATAGTTTTGAAGACAGGTGACCACTTAAAGCAGGTTGAAAGTAAAACAGAGTGTGCCTTAACCATTTACCCCATAGCCTGTTTATAGTTTTGAAGATAGGTGACCACTTAAAGCAGGTTGAAAGTAAGGCAGAATGTGCCTTAACCATTTACCTCATAGCCTGCTTATAGTTTTGAAGACAGGTGACCCACTTAAAGCAGGTTGAAAGTAAAGAAGATGTGCTGTAACCTTTTACCTCACAGTTTGTTTATAATTTTGAAGACAGGTGACCCACTTAACTCTTTCCTCCCTGAAAATTTAATTGTACAATCCCAGTTTCAGTCTAGTCCATTTCTGACTTTTAAGGGTTGTTTTTGTCAATGTTTGGCAATATGACAAACAGTGAAGACCCTGATCAGAGAGCTCCTTTTGGAGCCCTCTGATCTGGGTCTTCACTGTTTGTATAGGACAAGTGCACCCTTCACAAGTATACACTGTTTGAAAAGGACGCCTATATGCGGGATTAGGGTTCAAAGGGTTAAGGCACAAATTTCTTTACTTTTCTTTCAGCCTGCTTTAAGCTACCCTCTGCTAAGATATAGAAAATAGTTCTTATGGTACATCATCGGTTCATGACTGTATAAAACGGAAGTATTTTCTTTAGTGGAGGAATAAATTATATGTGCTAAAAGGCGCTACCATTTGGACAAGGGTTGCAGGACAGTTTATACATGCATACATGCATACATTAACACATCTAGTATACAAATTAATATCACAATACATATATTATACATAATAGGTTTTACACATAATGTTAACATTAGCATAATTTTACATATTACATTCACATTAGTAGATACGGTAGATAAAGAACATGATGCATTCTCATGAATTATGTAACACATAGCAAATACCTTTCATTACATCAGTTCAATGATAAAATGACTTATCCCATAACCATTCTCAAGCAACAAGTGTTTATTGACACTAATTTGAAACAGTGTAGACCCTGATCAGACAGCTCCTGAAGGAGCTGTCTGATCAGGGTATGCACTGTTTTCTTGCACTGTTTTCTTATAGGATCTCCGTCTGGCACAAGTCTGCACTATTTTCTCATGGAACTTATTCCTAAATTTATTAATTGGCAAATGTACAAGTTTAGATTAATGTTTGCAAAGGAAACAATTGATTTGTTTAGTTTAATCTGGAGCCCTGTAGGCTGGTTTATGTCCCATTACAGTTTTACATGATGTGGATTGTGGGTGTAAAATTGAGAGATACAGGCTGGCTTTTACTGCACTGGGCTGATGAATAGGCCACAGAAGTTTCCACTGTTGACAAAATTATGCTTCTATTTTAAGATATGATCTGAAATCTATTTATAGATATACAGAGGAAGCTAGGTGTTTCGTAATTGTGTACACAACCAATTTGTTTTAATTGTTAACTATTTGTACACATATGCCATACATTAAAAGCAATATTTTATATATGAATAGCCTTAAGTGAGTTAAACACAATTGTGTTGTTTCATCATTATTTACACATAGATTGTTGTATCTGTACATTTGTTTATGCTATAGTTTGTTTCAAGAAACTCTATGAATGAAGTTTGACATATAGAACAATAGATTAATGTGAGGATCTCCTACCAGTAGCTAGGATATGAGTTAAATTATTGTTTTGTTTTGCATTTCTGTACATGATAGGTTTGCCTTTTAAATAAAAGTTAATGTTTCAATTGAATACTTGTATTTTTTGCTTTTCAATCCAAGATATTACAATTCTTTGAAAACCTCAATTTCATTCAATTTTGCACACCCATCTATATAGCCTTAGTTCAACCACTCATTCCGCCGAATATCTTTTTTAAAGATATTTCTTGTTTCCAAGTAAACACTCCTTGAGCTATCAGCGTTATTTCTATTCTGCATTCCAGCACATATTTTTAAGTTCATTTTCTGAAACAGTCGACAAATGATTGTCACCATTTAACTCTTTGCATGCTAGCGGCAGATATATCCACCACAGTGATTGCCTTGCAAACAGTTTGGATCAAGATGAGACGCCGCGTAACGCGGCGTCTCAACAGGATCCAAACTGTTTGCCATTCTGACCCTGAGTTTAAAGGAAATTTTGAAAATGCTAGTTTTAGAACAGTAGCAGAGGACAAGTGCAGACGAAAAAAAATTACCCAGCATGCAAAGAGTTAAAGACACATTCAGGTTTTATGATATATGATATATACTACACACTTTAATAGCCTGTGTTCAAAGCAGTGTAACAGATGCCCTATTATTTTTCCATTTCTCAATTGTGAAGAAAATGCATTGACAATCAATTATTGCGATGTGGATCAGTTCAACATTGAATAGTTCTATAATATGAACAAGATGTGTTTGTGAAACTCCTATGTTGTGTGACCATGGTTGTTTAACACTTTCCCCAATAGAAGTGCCTTTTAGAACATTTTATTTATTCATCCACTGGGCAAAATAGTTCCAATTTAAACTGTCATAAACATGTACCAATACAAATATTTTCTATACCGGTATATAAGCAAATTATAGCTTAAAGCAGGCAGAAAGTAAAGCAGAATGTGCCTTAAGGCAAATTCTGCTTTCTTTTCAACCTGCTTTAAGTGGACACCTGTCTTCAGAACAAGAAATATGATATGGGGTAAAGGGTAAATGGCCATGACCTTTGTCTGACATGACCCAATCTTTAGTTGTACAATGTGCATGTACTAAGCTCCATGTATTCTTGAGTGGAGTATACATGCCAAATATGAAGTCTATACCACAGGTAGTTTTATAGTTATGGTAACAATTACAATTGTGGACAAACAGACAAGTTAAACGTTGTTTCCAAAACAAGTCAATTATGTCCAACCTTTTCACTTTTGCAATATAGTCTAATTGTAGTTTGCTGTTTTTCTCAAAGTCACACATTGGACATTTTGACAGGAAAAACATAAACGTAATTATGCAGCATCTGATCTGGATTCAATCTGTTTACAAAATTTTAATGTAAGTCAATTTCCCTCCCTCTAACAACTCCCTCCAAACAACACACACAATCGTTATCTCCCATTGATTGGGTGTTGTAGAGAGGGAGCACTGTGCTGTACATGTATTTTTTATTCCAATTATTGTTCGATTTTTGGACCTGTCAGAGTTATTTTTAGAACAGAATAGTTCATAATGGTAAACAGATAACAGGGTAACATCGGATCTATATAGTCGTACACTTTCCAACTTGAGATAAGCATGATTCTCGTGCAGCACGAGACAGCTGCACTAATTTTACTGATATGTTATTCATTCTCAATAAACGTGTTTATGCTAAAAACTATTATAGCCATTGCAAACAGGTTGGAGCCAGATCAGACGCCGGGTATTCCGACGTCTGATCAGGCTCCAACCTGTTTGCCACCCAGATTAAAAAGATAAAATTAAGTTTCCACAGTTTTGTGCATTGTGTTTGCGTTTATTCGGGAAATAATAATGTCCTCTCTACTGTACATTACACACAATAAATACAGCTTTCTGTATCCCTGGCTGACCGTACGGAAATCAATGAGAACGGTGATCATCCCTTTTAAAATTTTAGAATGTTCCAATCTATAAATAACTCCGACAGGTCAGAAGAAAACACTAATAGAATGATCCCAAGGGACCACTGGTATTTGAACCATACATATAGCCTGTAAGGCAGAAAGGCCAACACTCTTCCAGGGCCACAGTGCAGTATACATCATATGTATCATTGTGATACAAATACAGATACAAATACAGCATATCCTGCTTTTCAGTGGATAAAAAAGAAGCTACAGTGGAACTTCGATATATCAAACTCGCTTAACTCGAACTATCCGATATGTCGACACATGAAATTAATTATTTCATGCTCGGTTATGTCGAACATACCCGTATTTCAAAGTTAAAACGTGGCAAAGCCACGTTTTAACTTTGAAATACGGGTATGTTCGACTTAAAACGAGTTTGAGATATCAAAGTTAGACTGTATATATACTTTCCTAATACATGTGTTTGTGCTAAAATAATCATTTCCATTGTATTGTAATGTTGTTTTGTTTTCTTTGCACGTGTTCGAATCTCGACCAAGCCAAATATTTATTTCTATGAAATACATTGTATGTATATATTTCAAAATAAATCCTTCTCCCAAACTAAGGTTTAGATGTTTATAAAGGTACCTGATATCCATTTCTAAAGTATCAATATTTAAGTCAAACTTAATGTGAAGTCTTTATAAAGTGATCAATTAATGTCTGCAACACCCCTTTGACCACAAATGTGATTGTCTCAAGTTAGGTGAGGCAAAACGACTTCATGTTTTGACTTAAAAATGCTTAAGTAGTGTATTAAATGTTTTTGAAAAGATAAGCAAGTGGTTGGCTTTGCCCGTGTTAGCATTTTTGTACAAACACTTGTAATCTTTGAAGTCAAATCATGTAAAACCGTATTGAAAAAATGACTATATACTGTATACTTTTTTGAAAATGATTAAAAAGAAAGGTAGGATGGGAATAACTACAGGCACCGATCTAGTAGACAAAACATTTATTAATCTACCGGTTTCGACCTTATTCAAGTCTTCGTCAGAATATTTTGAAAATTCTATACAGCATTTGATGCAAAAATTGGGACAATATTAACTTTGATTTTGTGATGCTCACTTCTGTTATAGACAGTGTATGACAAGGAGAAACATTTTATGTAAAAATAGATAAAATCAACTTTCAGGAATATTTGTCTTTAAAATTATTTCTCGCATATTTTCTGACCTTTAAAGACATCTCCTGACGACCTTTTGGTCATAACACCTTGCCAGACAATTTCCTTGCAAAGAGCATGGGCCTTGTGGACATACCGTTAGCAAAGAACCATTGAAGCTTCTCGTGTGAGACTCTACCTTTATATTTGATAGTTGGGTTAGAAATAACCATTGAAAATCACTAGAGCCTGAGTATAATCTGGACCTCACCAGGTAAACTGAGATTGTGCTGCACGTGATTTGCACATGATTTGACAGTTACACTGACACCTCCAGAACAATGGGCTGGTGGTCCCTCAATGGACTGAGGAAAAGTCTTTAAAGCTACATACATTTTTTCAAATATTTTTGATAAGAGAAAGAGAAAACATCTCATATTCCACTAAAGACGGGAATTGCATGTAGTTTTCATTGAAAATATCATTATACTATACAACTCTTTGTCAGCTAACACTGAAATAATATTACCTCTGCACTTTAACACATGGTTTGGATACAGACAAGACAGCACGCTATCAAAATGTTTGACATTATGATCCCATTTTGAAAAGAAGTTTTAGAAAAGCTCTAATTTTAGAACAATAGCAGATGACAATTGTTGCAGAGGACAATCATAACTTGGGACTCTGAAGAGATACAGACACTGCATCCTTATAAATCAACAGTGTAATTACATGTCATGATATTGAGATACACATTAGGCTGCACCTAACCCATAAATAGCAACAGCAGCTAAATAATACTTTGGAATGAGTGTCAAGTAATTAACTATTTGCATGCTGGGTCATTTAGTAATTAACTATTTGCATGCTGGGTCATTTGTTTCGCCTGCCAAAGATTGTTATCTGTGATTGTTCCAAAAATAGCATTTTCTTAATTTCTTTTAAAAACTGGATCAGCGTGTCAAACAGTTTTGATCTTGATGAGACGCCGCGTTACGCGGCGTCTGATCAGGATCCAAACTGTTTGTAAAGGTTAATATGGTTCCGCCTCTACCGTGCTTAAACTCAGAGTTAGACAATTTAGACTTGATTTTATGTTTCGAAATAAGGCAGTCACATATGATATATATACAGTGCTCCAGATAAGAGGGAGTAAACTGCACAAATCCAACATTTTCTCACTTATTTTAGCATCAAATCCTACGTTGTTACTACTCATTAGAACTGTCTCTTTGAGACGATTCTAATGAGTAGTGACACCATAGGGTTTAAAGCAGAAATAAAGATTTTAGTTTTTGAGAAAAAAACTTATCTGGAGCCCTATATGAAAAATTATATAGATGATATAATTTCACCTAGTTTCATTGACATTGAAATAGCTGGAAAGTAACATACATGTAAACTTCCATTACAAATAGCTGGTCTTTTGTTTCATACTTCCTGTAAGATTATGCTATATCATAAATAAATCAATGCCTGTTCCAATACTCCAAACCCTTCACAAAAGTCATGTTGAACCAATTGAATTTTCCTTCTATGATGTTGTTATTGAAGTACAACCTGAGTTTTCAACACCTTCGATCAATGTAACAGGGTGCTCCAGATAGGAGGGAGTAAACAAAGTTATTTTAACATTTTCTCCTACAGGTCTGGACTAAACCCTATGGTGTCACTTAACTCATTAGAATTTGTCTCAAAGAGATACATGTACACGTTGCTATTGAAGTACAATCTGAGTTTTTAACAGTTTGGATCAATCCATTAACAGAACGCTCCAGATAGAAGGAAGTAAACTTTAGTTTTTCAACATTTCTCCTTGTCTGCATTAAACCCTATGGTGTCACTATAATACTCATTAGAAGCGTGTCGAAGATATATGCAGACATAAAGATTTTAGTTTTTAAAATACATGTTCAGTCATGGGACAAAATTATTCGCCACCCTACACAATTTTGGCATCTTTCCACACATTTTTTCCATTTCTTGTGATGCCACAAAATTACATCACAGTGTAGGCCTGCCATGGTAACAAATGGGACAAGTAGCTTAGAATTGAAGAATATTTTTAATTTAAAAACATATTCTCCCACACAAAAATGCCTTTTAAAAAGGAAACTAAAGAAAGTTACAGAAATTGTTAATGTTCAAGTTTAATATAAATTACTGACATATGCCATAAATGCTAAAATTACCATGGGAGTCTTAGATTATAATGGGGAATCAAGTTTACGTATTGAATTTTAGAACTGTGGGACTTAACATGAAGTAAAAGAGCTTTTTAATGGCATATATATATATATATATGTAAGGTCTTCTTTAATTTGGTGTAGTTTTACATAGCTTTCATAATATTATACTGTTACCATGGCAATTGGCAACCATATACTGTGAACATGGTCCAAATTTTGCATATACATTCTAAATTTACCTAAGAACAAGAACCAAATAATCACATTAAAAACATTTTAAGGATCTTAACTCCAACTCTTAAAACCAAACAGAACAACAATGAATGTTTTATCTCTAGTAAACAGTTGAGAATTGTTTTTTAGCTTTTTCGCAGGGTGGCGAATAATTATGTCCCATGTCTGTATACTCCCCTGTTATGACATATGTTACACTTGACACTTCAAAAATACATAGTGCCCTACCTCAATAACTTGAACCCTCTACCCCATATGCTCCTTGCAGCACTTGTAAGTTATTGAAGAAAATACAGTAAAAACTCAATTCTACCAACCCGCGTTTGTTCGAACATACCCACATTTCAAAGTTAAAATGTGGCTTAGCCACTTTTTAACTTTGAATTATGGGTGTGTTCGACTTAAACGAGATTGACTTATCAAAATTCAAGTTACGAAAAACTGGTAAGATTAATTTAAGCGATTTCTTATTATCAAGATTTGACTGTAGTTCCAATTTATATCATTTATACAGTTATGAATATCTATCCAATGATTTTTTTCCATATCTTAGCAGATGGTAGGTTAAAGCAGGCTGAAAGTAAAGCAGAATGCGCCATGAGGCGCATTCTGCTTTACTTTCAACCTGCTTTAAGTGGATACCTGTCTTCAAAACTAGAAACAGACTATGGGGTGATGGATTAATGGGTTAACACAAGTTTAACTTTAATTAAGTCATTAGTACTATACATATTTAAGGACCTATTCTACATTTGTATCTTCATAATTATAGGAATCCCAACCATTGGCCTGCTGATCCTGACTTAAGACTGGCAGGGCTCCAGATAGGGGAAGACAAGACTACTTGTAATAGTTGGCTGAACTTGGCTCCAGTGTGTATCTGTCTGAAAGTTAAAGGGTGACAGTGTCGGGATGCCCTGGTGTTATCTACTGTATGTAGACTGGCATTGGAATAGCAACCAAACCAAGAACAATCCTATAAAACAGACACAGACGTGCATCAGATCGTCTCTGCTCCAACGTTCTCCAGCCCAGCTTACCAAGCCTTCCAGTGACACTAGAGTAGCTAGAATAGTCATTTTGGACCCATCTGGCAGCACGTCGTTGTACCATTTCAACCCTTGCTGTATTTACTTAGGTATGGGGGTCCCAGATGGAGCTAGCATACTCTAACTGGGGGCGGACTAGAGCTTTGTAAGCACACTCTCTAATTTTGGGAGAGGGTGTTCTGATGCTTCTCCTCAGGAAACCAAGTGTCCGATTAGCACTGGATGAGATGCGATTGACATGGTCATTCCATGAGAGGTTGCTGGACAGGTCCACTCCCAGATAACGGGCACTGCTGACGGCTAAACGCTAATCGTTGGTTAAATCTTATTCACTCGGGTCAGCTAACTAGATTGGGTAATCTATTGTATTAATAAACATGATTGACTAAATGGTTAGTTAACAGAATTAGAATACTAAATGTTAAACAAACTTCTCGGAGTAAAGAGCGGAGTATAAGGTGATCCACGTGTATGGAAGTTCTTCCGGGTCTGCAGGTCGTAGAATCCCTTTAAAGGCTTTTACATGGTGAAAGATTTATGCGCGTATTTCATGGTCATATTTTTCTAATGAAAATGCCGTTTAATTGCAGATGTATTAGTTTGTGAGCTAAACTAGTGGTGTTGTTGATAAATCACAGGTGTGTTTAAATATACTCAACAAAAAAAGTTAAGGAATTTTCAGCAAATCATCGCACAAAAGCACACCAAAACTAACTATTATCATTTTTCTTATTTATTTGATGCGATACATGTCATTGCTTGAAAAAAATGTTTCCTTTAGTTTCATATCACTTATATCCTTGCTGTAGCACTGTTTCAAGTAACCTAAGGGTCAAAGTCATTTTTCACAAAATTAGTGTCTACAGAGTAATCCCTCTTGTTATGCAAAACACATGAATGAGTCGTGAGTTTTTATAAAGTGAAATTCAGTTCTTTTGAATGTATAATGACATCAACGTATGTCTATTCTCCCAATAGCATAAATTGTCACGCATGGAAGATGAGAATATTCAAACAAGAGCATGCATGCAAGTGCCATCGCTCGGCTGTTGTTTTGAAGATCAGTGAACATTTACAGTAATATTAGGTGTAAGGTCAAGGTCAATATCATTTGGTTCAATGTTTTGATATGCCTGGATAGGCAATATCACGATGAACATGCATACCAAAAATGAAGATTATAGATGAACAATTAAAGAAGGGATCAGCCTCCATTTCTCCTGCAGAGCCGTCGCATGAGCCTTGAGGGTTCTTTTTGCCGGTACTCTGTGGACCCTCTGTCTTAGAATATCCTATCCATATTAAATGGGAGACATGTCCAGTGAGCGACTTTGACCTTTGACCTTATTTTTATGCACTTTTCACTGATCTTCAAAGCTAGTTTCGGTGTACTTTTTGCGATGTTTTTCTGAAAATTCCTTAACTTTTTTTGTTGAGTATATGTTCTATTTGGAACTACTGTGCGAGGAAGCAAGTGAGAGGCCACGGGGAATCTACTTTCGTTTTGTAAATATATTTGTAAATATTGACCGTAACCTTAGAAAAGGGAAACCTCTCATGGAATGACCATGTCAATCGCATCTCATCCAGTGCCAATTTCTGCTGATAATTCTGGTGAGTTATAGTTGCTTTCAATGGAAACAGGGCCAATATATTGATCTGAAGGTTACGGAACTGGACAGAGAATGAGAATATTGACAATTTACTATAGAGTTTTATGGGGGAGTTTGTACAGGTGTGACACCATACAATCCCTAGCCAGGAAGATCAGTCTCCCCCACTCGCCTCTTCGGAGATGACCTCGAGGTTTCTCTACATGAGAAGCTTGTCTGGAACAGAAACATCGACGCCGTCTCCAAGAAGGCCACTATAACTCCCTCGCTTTTCTGAAGAGAAACATTGCCAGATGCCTACAATACACTGGTACGTCCAATCCAGGAGTACGCATCAACAGCATGGGATCCCTTCACTGTGACCAACATTTCTCAATTAGCAGTCTGGTACTGGTGTATAGAATTGTCTACAATTCCAACGACATACCAGCCAACCTGTACGTCCATAATGCTGCTGTGTCCTTACAACGAGGAAGAAATGTATGATACCGTCCCGTTCTGCCGCACAGACCTTAACAGACATTCCATTCTAGAAGATGACTATGTTGTACTTTGCTTTCAACCCTTTCACTCTCAATGACGTCATAAAGCGCTTTTGAAAAAAGTTTTGATCCTATCAAAACTATTTGCTACTTGTTTTGAAATCATGTGAGTCATACTGCCTTAATTAAAGGGACTCGCAACCGGATGGTGTACTTGTCAAAAGAAAATAAAATACTCAAATAAAAGCAAATTTGTGGCATTATGATGATTATTTGGCTTCTGACATTAAAAAATATGATCAGTCCAAAAAAAAGTCTCAAGAATCGTTACCGAATCTTATTTTTTTTACATATTTTCCATCGTTTTTCCATAGCGTCAGCTGACGGTATAGTTGTTGTTGTTGCTTCTCTACACGGGCTCAGACATAAACCCGAGCCGAATAAAGTACGACCAATCGCTACCAGTGAAGTACGTTAATTCGCTACCATATATAGAGAGAGCGCTGGTAGCCGAGGGGGTAAAGGCGTTTCCTCATTTTTCATGTTTGTCTCCGCATGGAGGGTCACGGGTTCGAATCCCAACAGAGATTCTTCTATTTTTTTTTTGAAATGCATTTTTTAACAGAATTTATTATCCAAAACTAAATCTTACCCATTCATATAAGCATTTGACATATATTTACAAATAACTATTTTTAATGCTAAATCCGGTTGCGAGCCTCTTTAAATCTATCTACATGTATCTAATTACGATTTCAGGACAAATCCGGAGAAATGGCAGCCTTGGCCTGATGTTATTTTCTAAAGCCCTAATCTCTTTGCTACATAACTGAAACCCCTAAACACAACTTGATACAGGACAATAAGATCAGGTTTATCATATTGCTAACCAATTATCACAGTAGGTACTAATTGATAGATATAGATTATGATAGATGTTGCAATTAACGCTTATCTTGCTTATCACCACTTGACCGACTGTCATTTTCCAACAGTTTGGATCAGATCTTCTGATCTGGATCCAAACTGTTTTACACTTGGCTCATAGACATTCTGAATTAAAATATGTACAAAACTTATTAAAGTATTTTTTTCAGACGACAGTTTCAAAGCAGAGGATATTAATTACTGCAGGATAAGGGTTAGGCGTAGGGGAAGGGTCGAATCTAATGTTGAGAGAACTTGTGACCCGACCCCATTTCCTTATGTATATGGAAATAAAATATGTTTAAACTAGGCGTACATCAATTTTATCTGCAGATTAAACTTAGATATCATTGTGTTTTTTTGGTTTTTGGTTTTACTATTTTATAATTTCGGGTCTTATAATACATGACAAAACAGTGAGATAGTATATATTATAATAGTGTTCAGCTTGAATAAATAGAATCAAGTATAATACCAAGCAAGTCATGATAGCACATTTACAGTAAACAAGTATTAAACTACATGTCAAAAAGATCCAGAGCAAATTTCCAGTAACAAAGCACTTGAACTGGAACCAAACTGAATGACTTCAGGGCAATATATACCCTGAAAACTAAGTTTTTTAACCAAACTTTTGATCTGTTTGACCAGTAAAAGCTCATTCGCCCTTGAAACTTTCAATTAATAATTCTAGTTTCTCACAAACTCTAGTCACTTTTGACTATCTAGGGTTGCTTATTTACAGTTTCTTACAAATTGTCAAATCGTAGTGCAAACCCTGATCGGAATGCTCCTTCAGGAACCCTCTGATCTTGTTCTACACTGTTTGCACAGGACAAGTATACTCTATACAGGTACACTGTTTTTCAAAGACACGTTTCATCATCGCTAGGGTTGAATATGTAAACTTTGTGTAGAACAGGTTTACAATTGCACATAGATTGGTTGGTATATGTCATGTACCATACAAAATATATTCTTTATCGTAGCAGATGGTAGCTTAAAGCAGGCTCAAAGTAAAGCACATTCTATCTTCTTTCAACCTGCTTTCAGTGGTCACCTGTACTTAGAACAAAACAAGGGTTGATCCTCTTCAAACATGGTATACATATAGCTTATAAGACAGTACATGTATAAGGACAGCTTTTAGTTGATAAAATACAGTTTTAAAAAATTAATGAAACATATAATTACTTGATAATTTGTCATGTTGTCAATTATAGAGAATGATCTAGGTGCAAACCTTTGTGGTTTTGTGACGTTGCATTCTTATATCTACAACAATTACAGTATTGAACTTGATTAGCCAGATCCCTTATCTACCTGTAATAATACCTAATACAGTCCGATTGATAGCCAGCACTGCCAAATTATCATCTGCTTATACAGTTTCCACCTTAATTCATTCTTGACATCTAGCTTTATATATGTTCACTGAAGAAATTTGTATATAACTGTCAAACAGTTTGACCTGGCGAAATGCCGACTAACTCGGTTTCTGATCAGGATTCAGACTGTTTGAGAATAAATGAAGTATATATATCACTCCGAAATGAATGGCAAAAGATAGAGTAATACAACTGCAGCAGGCGACATTTTATCGCAGACAAAATCAGTTTTGCTTTTAGGTAATTAGCCTCCCTGTAAATCAAGCTACATATGCATCTGCTGCCAGTTTGGGTCAAGAACAGTAACATGCCGTCTGATCAGGATCTAATTGATTGGTATTTCGTCCGTTGCAATCAGTTTTCAAGAAGCCGATACAATGTAGTAGATATCAAAATGGCAGTGAATGGATTACAACAGTTCCTACACTGGCGGCAGACAGCCGTAAACGAAGCAATTTGAAGTCGACTGGGCCAGGAAATGTGTGCTTTGGCTGCATTGATCGTTTCTAACATCAGGCCTTCATTTCCATACTGAACTCTCGTCAAATTTCGTCTCTTCTCGTCACCGAACTGTTCTGTAATGTTAATGTTCACAAAGAGACATGGCTTCTTCAGACAGTGTAGTGATTCGACCTGCACGAACGGAAGACTGTGAGGACATATTGTCTTTAATAAAAGTAAGTAATCATACATTATTCTAACCTCCCAAGAACCGCGTATTTGAGAAAACATTTATGTAAAAATGAAATAGTATTTGGAACCAAATTAGGCACAGAGCAACACCAATTGCTCAGATTTTAATAAATCTTTTGCATTTTTTATAAAAAATAAAATTACAAATAGTTTGGAACCAAATGAGGCACCGAATAACACCAAGTAAGATTAATCTTCTATTATCCCGGTACCACCATTATTCGAACACCTAAGCATCTTCTAGTCAATTTCAAATTGTTATGTGAATAAAAGTTATTTTTTACATGAATACTGGATATACTGGTCGTTTTCAACTTAAAATACGATGGGTAAGTTGTTGCAACTCAAATCGGTTCTCTAACAATGTAAACAAAGCATTGTGGCCCACTTACTCCATTCTCAGTGGGACCCCAACCTAAATTCGAACAGTAGGATTGAAACCACGAAATATTTACTATTTATAGTCCAGGGTAGGTGTTTGTTCATATAATGTCAGAAAAAACATAAAACAAGAGTCTAAAGCCTCATAAAAAGTAAAAGTCAACTTTTTTCATATAATTTACAGTAGTTTAGACATACACTATCAATCGTTAATGGCTACAGACAGAGCAGCAGAAGGGACCTCCCCTTGTAAGTACCCTGGCAGAGCTGAACACTTTAAAGTGCACACAGCCATCAAGAAGAAATTTCTAAAAGTTGTTATATAGATTTTTCTAAATATCTAGTAAACTCGAACCTGTCAAAATATTTTTTTGTACTATTTATTTCTTGTTTCTTCTTATATGAAACACTGTTTAGAATATAAAAAATTGAGAGAAAAAAATGATAAGGACCCTAGTTTGAGATTTGATCAGATTTTTTGACAGCGTTCGACTCAGAGTTGTCTTTCATTTTTTTGGGTCTAGTATAAAAGCGACAGTCCCGCAAAGTGTTTTAAAACATGCATTTTTCAACTTACGATCGGCTTGGGCTTCGTGTTGAATCGTCAGTAGTGGAAACAACACGAAAACAGCGTTAAAAGTGCACTCTCGGCGAAGATAAGAAATTTCTTAACTTTTTAAGATGGCGGTGACCGTCCTTAAAGTTAAGGAGAAAATATCGCATATTTAAGAAATTTCTTAACTTAATATGCTACTGGAATAACACTTAAGAAATTTCTTATTTATAAGGGAAAAATCAGTGGATTTAAGGAGAAAATTTTCAACTTAAGATTTATTTTTATCTTAAGATGCTACTGGAATACGGCCCCTGAACCCTAAATATAATTTGTCCGGACCACTAGGAATGAGGTAAATGTAAAAGTTATGCAGCCGACACACCACTAGTCATTTTTGTTCGCAGAAAATGTAGTCTAAGGCATATTTATGCATTGGGAAAGTTGGGATTAGGTGTAAATGCAATATTTATAGTCAGTGGAGTTCAACAAATGCCCTTTTACCTGTTTACTGATAATTCTTGCCGATCTTGTGTTCTTGACGTTTCTACAGATGTTGCTGTCAAAATGTCACGCGCGGTTATGCAAACTGTTAGTAACCATAGATATCACGTGAAATGATTTAGGTGTTTCTTTTTTTAGTTGTGTTCGAATAATGGTGGTAAAGGGATATGTCTGACACTCATATTTTAATAAATCGTCCATATTTTCATAAAAATGTCATCTTTAAATTTTATTGCACAACTTTTACGTTTAGTTACGTTTCAGACGATAATAATACTTATCCTACTGCAAAGTAAATTCCTTACTTTTCATTGGTCAACGAGCCCTAGACGTAATGCCATGTACCCTGTGAGCTGACAGGGTACATGGAAATGCAGCTGTTTTCATTGGCTGACAGGTCCCTGAGTCTTGCTTTGCAGAAAATAAGATGGCCGATTGCTCGACAGGATTGAGTGCATTCAATCGTGCATCCTCCGTTTTAATTCCATTTCGGCTAAAAACCATTCGCTGTTTGGATCTTTCAACAGTCGCATTATTTCTGGGAAAGTTTGACGCCGAATATGCCCATTTTTCTTATGAATAACAACGTCAGAAACATGTGACGTCACAAGTTTACGCTCATCGTTATCTGCTTTGGCGCGATTTTGTTATAGTTTATTATAAGCGCTGTACACGACAAATTCCGAAATATTTCGTTTGAACAGTGAAAACTTTGCAGTTTAATAAATTCGTTATACAGTTTCTTCACAGTGTACATGAGGATTTCTTCCCGGCTGGTACAATCATGTAACCCTCGCCTAACGGCTCGGGCAACATGATTTACCTCAGCCGGGAAGAAATCCCCATGTAGTGACTACACGGTGAACAACTGTATAACTAATAATGTATCGTGCTTTCAGTTTCTTTGTACAACATCTTTTGCATTCTATCTGTATGGGGGGGGGGGAAATCCAACATCAATATGCTTTCACCATTTTCTAATATCTGTAATATTGCAATGTTACGTTATCTTGTTTCCGCGTTATCTGCATTATCCGATTTTGCAGTTTGAGAACCGATACAGACGTCCATTAATTGGACATGTCTTCAAACATTGTATTTTAAGCCAATGTTTATCCCTTTACCCAATATCCTGTTTCTAGTATTGAAGATAGGTGACTGCTTAAAGCAGGTTGAAAGTAAAGCAGAATGCGCCTTAAGGCGCATTCTGCTTTACTTTCAGCCTGCTTTAAGCTACTATCCGCTAGAATATAGAAACTATTTCTGATAATACATATTCATGACTGTATAAATTGGAACTTTTTTCTTCAGTGGAGGAACAAATTATATGCGCTAAAAAGCGCTTCTATGAGGAAAAGGGTTATACGTGTATAACCAAAAGTCATTTGCTTCCTGCAGGACACAGATAAAGTCTCATATAGGGACTTTCTGCAATAATTGTGTTAGCTATAAAGTCATCTTTGATGTTGAGATATGCACTCGCTTGACCGACGAGTGTCCACCTAACTGTTTAACACATCCAACCAACCGACAATTTGAGGTCGGTTATATAAGCATAATCCCTGACCTAGAGGCTCTAGATAGTGATACGACAAAAGGGTCACCTAGGGAGCTTATTCTTGCTCATTCTTTTCACAAGTTGACTGTTCCTTTAATTCAACGTACACACATTACTCTATAGTAACGCCTTTGTATTTATGTAATACAATCTTCCATTGGAGGAATAAGTTCCATTTTATACAGTCATGAATATGCAAAATAAGAGATGTTTCTATATCCTAGCAGATTGTAGCTTAAGGCAAGATGAAAATAAAGCTGAATGTGCATTAATTTCAAACTGCTTTATGTGCCACCTATCTTCAAAAGAAAAATCATTTTATGGGGTAAAGGGAAATCTGCTCAATGTCATTACTGCAAGTAATTTTTCCAGTACATTTTGTTAATAATAAAGCGCGCTGATTAGAAAAACAAAATCAATAGATCTACAGGGTGTCCCCCAGAAAACGAAACTCTGGTTCAAAGGTATATTTTTCGTAAAGTGAATTGATACTTTAAAATATAAATATGCAGTTTTGTACATGTATACATCATTTTGGCATAGTTTTGCCTAAAGTATACCTTAAAATATGCTGTCAGAAATAATCTTTGTGTAGCTATTAAGCCTCTTAAACATATGTGCATATTACCAGTTGATTTATATAGAGACAGTGCGAAGATAACGCACATCGTACGTTTTTGTTCTTTGCCTAATGTAATTGTCTACGCTTTATGCTGACTGTATACCAAAAACTGAATTTTGTGTATTTTCTCTCAAATAAGCTTTAAAGTCATTATTTTTCTGTACTGGTCATTTTAAACATAACCAAAGTTTATAACTTGCTGGTGTAAAAGTAAAAGTTGGCATTATCTTAATTATTAGGAATAATCATCTATTTAGACTAATTTATGCATATTGAAAGAATTATTCAATGTTAGACGGCTGGTGAATATAACCTGTAGAGACGTTGAACACAGGGAGACTCTCTCGCTCCAGCCGAGGTGTGCACGTCACGGGAGAGGCACGGGGGTTCAGTGGCTGAACCCTTGACCAACATCGGCTGGTGTGGCCTTAAAAAGCGCCGTTTGGAAGAGTCTCAGAGAGTCGTCGTCGTTTTCCTTCCTCCACACCATGGGATCCAGAGAATAACTTAAGATCAACATCGATGGATTCCACCCTCCGACGGAAACAACTTTAGGCCACCATCATCTGATGTCAAAGAACAGCTACTTTTGGACTTCCACTTTCTACGCCCTGCTAGCTGAGGGGAAAACGTGATCCCCCATAATAGTTTAGTCGAGAGACGAAGATAACTCGGAGAGACGTTAAAACGAATCATCATCATCAACACAGGGAGATTGCTAATTCGTTCACACGACAACTCTCTCCACAAGCTATTAACGGGATAGCTTACTTTTGATGATAGCTCGTTAGTACTTTGAGATTTGTTTGGGACCGAACACAGTTATTATTGAAGAGTGACGATTTACTACAGATCGACGATACATCATAGAGGTTCCATGACAAGCTGGAACATTTATGTTACAGAGCTGTAGTGGAATCAAGGTTTGATAGTTCAGAAGGGACAACGCTGAGCAATTGGTTCGAGACTATATCTCATCACAGATTCAACAACGCCGAGCAGTCTACTTGAGACTAGTGCTGGTGACACTGTTTATCATCAGCTACATCAACGCTGAGCAATAGTGCTCAGCACCAGTTCACCATACTGTAGCTCAGCAGAGAAACAAACGCTGAGCATACATCAATTAACGGCGCAGCCTGCACCGTGCTCAAACAGTCAGGGAGTACGGGGATATTGATTAGTTTAATAGTTTTGTTGGGCAAAGTAGCTCATCCACTTTTAGTTAGTTTCATCCATTTTATATAGTTTTTTATGTAGTTTCATGCTCAATCATCAGGCAAGATAGCCAAAGGAAAATTCTCATATATTTCATATAGTCTGTATATTGTGTTCATGCCTTAACTAGTGTCCGGCTAAAGACACTGTCGCCTCATAGAACGCCCGATAAAACACACATCAAGCTTTTGGCTCTAGCATTAGGGTTAGGGTAACCGAACGTCTTGACATATGCCTTGGTTTAAATGTTTTGAGTACCGGTATTTTAATGGCGAACCCTAATATCCGTGCGGTTTTGATAATGTTTCTTATGAACATATAATATTTGGCGGTCATAATTTACACTGGGCTTTATTACGGCTCTTCACGGCAATGTTAAATTTTGGGTTTATACCCCCGGCCATGAATAGAGGTATTATAGTAACACTTCATAAAGGAGGTGGAAAACGGAAAGATGATCCGCAAAATTACAGAGCTATCACTCTTACGTCAACCATCTTAAAACTATTTGAAAGTATATTACTGTTACGTTTTGAGCATAAATTTTTAGAAAAACTTAGTCCCCAGCAAGGTGGGTTTCAGCGAAGCTTAGGCTGTGTTATGACGTCATTCTCACTTCGAGAGTCCATTCAGTTCACACGTGACAATAGTAGTAAAACATTTGTAGCCTTTCTCGATAGTCGTCAAGCCTTTGACAGGGTATGGCACAATGGACTCATCTTAAAATTATATCAAATAGGGATCGACTTCATTAGTCTGAAAACCATAATAAGTTTGTACAGCTCTATGCAGAGCTGTGTAAGATATAAAGGTCATGTCTCTGAATGGTTCAATGTTTTACAAGGTACTCGACAAGGGGGGAAATCTTCACCGATCCTGTATATCCTTTACATAAATGGGCTGATCAAGTTACTGGAGGAAGCAAAATTAGGTTTCTGCTTTTATGACATGCCTCTATGTAGCCCTACTGTAGCAGATGATATGATCTTATTGTCTTTATCCAAACTAAGTCTAAGTAATATGTTAAACATATGTTACGAGTATTCGATAAAATGGAGCGAGCTCTGGAGTTCGATATCAACAACCCATATAAAGGAGCTTGAAAGAGCACATTCGTTTTGTATAAAGTACATACAGAAATTACCATCGTACTCTAACAATGTTTTCTCATACCATTCTATTGGTAGTCTCCCTATTCTAACAATTATAGAATATAGAAAACTGCAATTTCTTGGTCAACTCTGTAGACTGCCATGTCATTACTTAGCCAAAAAGATATTTGTAAATAGACTGGTCCGCTACTGTGATGGCTGAGAGAGACAGTCTGATAGTTTTATACCTGATATATTCTTCATACTACACAAATATGGTCTTCTTAGATATATTGAATATTTTCAGGAGACCTCAGATTTTCCTGCCAAATACATGTGGAAATCAGTCCTTACTTGACATATACTGAAACCAGTGGGTAACTCACGTATAGACATATTAAATAACTTGATACCGACTGTTCATTTGATTGACCTATTCCCAGGCTTAGACTCTATCCATATTTGGTATTTTGCCCGTCGTAACCCAGATATATTGTCGGCATGCTTTAGTGCAATGTACATTGTCGCTAAAGTAGTAGCATCGAATTTTCCAGAAAACTGCAACTTATGTTGTTGTTTAGTGGAGAACTTGATGTTACACAAAATTTGCTACTGTTCACGCAATGAACATCTACGTAATGCATTGTACTCAAAACTGGTCAAAAGCATGGGAATAGACAAGTATCGTCAGTTTATTATGCAGTCACCTTTATCTCAGATTTTGTATATTTTAGGAAATAATTTCCTATCACAAAACAGGTCTGCAGTAAATTGCTTAAAACTCTGTCATTGTATGGTGAAGCTGAAATTATAATACATGTATAAATAAAACCGATGAAAACGGTATTCACGACTGATTACGGTCAATGTGTTTAAGGTAGCCAACCCAATAGCTGTATATAAGGGGTTGCTAGAACAACGTATTCTCTACCGTATCAATTAGTTATGTTTGGCACAGTGAGGCTTATCAGTTGACGTATCGGTATTCACACTTGGCATATCTCGGTGAAAGTAACGCAGACGGTGTTGCCCCTACCCTTGGTTTATATGCCGTATATCTTTAAAGTCATCACTCCGAGTGTCGATGTAGGTAGGTTTTACTGTGCCGTTGACAAATTTTTCATTCCACATGTTTACTTATAAATGTAAATATCATGTATCACCAATCTTTTCAAGTATCATGAACTCATGACTTTTATCGATTATATAGCATAAACCACACAATAGTTGTTATAATTTATTGGTAGTGTATGTTGTACAGTCGCTAAATAAATAAATTAATAAATAATAAAAAAAAAAAGATACCATATTCACTGTAAAAAGGAACACTTCCGTCAGTATGCCAGTGACCTGATTTGTCTTGTTTTTTGTTTCGATAAGACCTGCCATGCTCACTATCGCTGATATTTACTCTTCATTTCTCATATCAAGTGATAACGATGTTTCTTGTGTTTCGTTTTGTCAAGTGATGTCTTTTCTAACTTGTGTGTATGTGAGAGAGGGGGGGGGGGGGGGGGGGGGGGAGTGTTCACTTACTGTTATATAACTACAATCGTTTTATTTACAGTCGGGCCGGGGCTGGGGCTTAGTATTCGGGTGGGGCATGGACATCCTTTGAGCTTGTGGCTGCCTGCACAGGTCTGACGTGAAGCAGAAGGCCATTGGGCTTTCTACTTCGCTTCATTCCGGTGGGGGCTTTTGTCTATATCTGGAATGGCTCATCGTCTCGTATCTGTGTTGTCGCCGTCTAATGCAGGTCTGACTGTAAATAATAACTCCTCTAAAAGCTTTATACCCGTATAAAACTTCTGTTTGCTTATTTCAACAGCCATGCACTCCTACTCTATTCCAGTTGCACAACTGTGTAGATGTATGTGTGCATGTGATCTATATAAAAATGCGTTTGTTGTAATTTGTACTGTTTATATTGTACATGTGTATTTGTCATTGTGTCTGTATTTCTATGTTATGTTACCAATGTATGTACTATGTAGCTCTCCATTATTGGAGGTATTAAAAGATATACTAGCTACTATACTGCTACGCACGACAGCTTTTTGCACTGTTAAAAGCAGAGTCTAAAGAATACATACAACTGTTTTATTTTTTACCTGTATACGCATCAAGTGTTCCAGAAACCAACACATATACACGCTGCATATTCAAATTGAGTCTAAATTTCTCGTCTTAATGTTGATAAAAAATGTTATTACAAATTACATGTCATTTGAACGTACAGTAGAACCCCTCTATTGCGACCACTAAATAGAAGGCTAATTGTCCGTATAAAGGACAGGTGACAGCTTAAAGCAATGTGAAAGTGAAAAAGAAAGCTCCTGTAGGAGCTTTCTGTTTCACTTTCACATTGCTTTAAGCAGTCACCTGTCTTAAACGATTAATATTTGACACAACTAAGTGGTCGTAATAGAGAGGTTCTACTGTATTTCAGCATACTGGCCAGTGCATATGACACCAATGGCGGTTCCGAAATGCTTCACATGTTCAATTTATATTACACTTCGTCAGATTATTCTTGTCAATCATTAATTTGCGCTGTTTATTTCATTATTATGTAGAGTTTTACATTCATGTTGGAATCATGTTTTATTTTTAATTCTATTTTTTACATGCAGAGGCGTTGTGATACAAATGACATTTATATGTTGCGTTGGTTGTTTCATTTGAAATAGTAAAAATTGTTTGATAACTGATAAAACAAAATGAAACTACATTATAGACAATAAAATTGATCCCAATCAATTCGTGTGATGTTTGATTCAGTATTTAAGTCGAATAATTTGAAAAGACGTCAACTCACTGTACTGTGAAAGCTGCTTAATTATTTTCAGCGCCGTGTTAAAGAAAATCGATATCATGTTAAAAGGGGGGTTTGATTTTTTTCATTAAAATGCTCATATCTAAAACACTGGGGAATATTTTTAGATCAAATTTAGACTTTATATGGCAAAATGTCGCCTCTGCACATTTATTACTTTTTATTTATAGATATTGTTAGGTATTGGATATACAGTGCTCCCTCTCTACAACGGCCCTCCCAACAACGACCCCTCCTTACAACGACCCTTGCCACTGTCCCCTAAACAGGGCAATTATGACTTACTCTTTCACTGCTGCAATGAAGTTCACCTTAAATTGTCGTCTGCTTTTTTCTCTAAAGTAACTTAATGGACATTTTGACAAAAAAACTTATTAATGAGTGACAAACAGCTTGAATCCAGATTAGACGCCGCGTAACGCGGCGTCTGATCTGGATTCAAGCTGTTTGCAAATGTCAGCCAATGTCCCTCCCTATAATGGCTCCCTCCGAACAACGAACACATTTTTGTCTCCCATTTGGTGTCGTTGTGAAGAGGTAGCGCTGTATTGTATATTTGACACCGGGTTCCGTTTGTTTGGGACACCCTGTATAGAGTGTGCTACAGATGTCATATATCTAAGTCAAAACATAATAAACTTCTGAATTAAACAGACTGAAACCAGATGGCATATTCACATTGTTTAGAAAAAAGATAGCGAGAAAAGAAAATTAACATATAATTGTGCAAAAATCATTAAATTCAATTGTTGGCATAAAACTTAGTGCTTGTAGACAATGGGACGCGTTTATTTTGACTTTTATACATGTATGGTATATTTTTCCTCCGTTAGGCATTGCTTTGTCCATATTCGTGTGCTCTTCACACGACTCCGTATCGATACCCGAGGTACAAGAGTACGGAATCCTGTTTGGGCTAACACTTTTTCTGTATAACAAATTTAGTATAACGCCGAACAAAGGTGCAAGATTGCAAGGGTGCAAACTCGTATTATAAATAAAAAGTCGAAAAAAGATGCATTTTGTCCACAAATCCTACAGTTATAATGTTATCTATTTGAAATAGCGTCGACAAAAGATGCGAAAGCGTACCCGTGCAATCTCGCATACTTTTTCGACGCCTTTTTACAACATCATGCGTAAAGCGTCGAAAAAAGATGCGACAGTGTATCCGACAGTGTACCCGTGCAATCTCGTATATTATTTCGACGTTATTTTACAACGCCATGCGTAAATCGTCTCGCATCTTTTTTCGACGTTTTTTACAACGTGAATAAAACACCGAAAAAAGATGCGACAGTACACATTTGCAATTTCGCATCTGTTTTCGATGTTTTCCCGTTTTTTTCCACCAGAATACTATAGAATTTGATGACAAAAAATTCGAAAAAAAGATGCAAGATTGTACTCTTGCAGTATCGCTTCTTTTTTCGGCGTTTTACTAAAATTGTAAAACAAACAAACTGTTGGCCGTAACAGGATTCTGTGCAAGAGGTATATTTTCAACGTGAGAATGTTTATCCGGGTCAGTTTTCGGGGTTTATTTTACGGCCAATCAAGTCATAGTAAATAGCAGGTTATGTTATGTTCTTAAATATTAAAGAATGATAGAGAACCGTGAAAATGTTTATTTTTTTACAATTTAATGCAGTGAAAAAGGTATGGTGAGTTTGCATCACTATCATACGATAAACTATACAGCTTGTAGATCTATAGGAGCACAGGGTTAATTTTCAACGGTTGGTCATTTGTTTCTTTCAAGCCTCATCTTTTTACGTGTAGAAGAGGTCGTAATTTAACGACCTATACCATTTTAAACGTTGACAATATACCTACTCGTCGTTGACCCACTAGGTCACTTTTCATGAAGGTCAAAATTTCACGTAAAACAGGCGGTATGTCCGTCTGCGAATGACCTGATGACGATGTTTTAGTTTTTATACTGTTTTAATTTGCAATCTTTAGATTATTGTGTGTTTCAAGGCTGGAACAGTTTCCATCGTTTATGTATCTGCATTTTCATTCAGAAATATCACCAGAATGTGAAACAGTAAGGATGTAAATGAAACACCGAGAAACACTGCCTCAAGTGGGTCGAAACAGGGCTGCCATTTCTCAGGATTTTTCCAAAAAAAATCGGATTTTTTTCTTGTACATGGTAGCTTAAAGCATGCTGAAGGTAAAGCAGAATGCGCCTTAAGGCGCATTCTGCTTTACTTCCAGCCTGCTTTAAGTAGTCATGTATCAACATAACTAGAAACAGACGATGGGGTAAAGGTACGATTAGTAAAATCGCACTTGAAAAATGCAAATTTGGAAATCTTAGGATTGTTCATGTCAACTTAAGGCAGCCCTGTCGAAACTGTGAACAAGATTTATGGCATATTCTCAGTGTCGTGTAGAAGGTTTAGGAGCCACTGCTGTATTAACTTTGTGACTATGTGAGAATGGTTTAAACTTTACTTAAGTTAATACAGTGCCCCTATCTACAACGTCCCTCCGAACAACGATTCCCTCTGTACAACAATGTTTGCTGCAGGTCCCCAAACAATAACAATTATGCCTTATATGCTTTCACTGCTGCCTAGAATGTAGTGTGCATTGTTGTCTCAAAGTTAGGTATTTGACAAATTTTACAGAAGAAACATAAAGACGCATGACAAACAGTTTGAACCCAGATTAGACGCCGCGTCTGATATGGGTTCAAACTGTTTGTAAATGTACTGTAAGAGTATTAAGTTCCCCTCTCTATAACAACTCCCTCTGAACAACACACACAATCTGTGTACCCCACTGTGTGGTGTTGTACTGTACATATTGCACTCTGATATTTCAGGAGCTGGCTAGACACGAGAAGAAGCCGGACGATACTGTAAAACTGGACGCTGATACTCTTAGAAGAGATGCCTTTGGGCAGGAGAAACTCTTTCACTGTATTGTAGCCGAGAACGAGTCGGGGTCGGGACAACTAGTGGGTTACGCCATTTATGAATTTCACCACTATACAATGGAAGGTGTTCCTTCCTTATTTCTCAATGAGATTTATGCGGCGGCAGATCACAGAAAAAGGGGAATCGGAAGTCGATTGTTAAGGGCCGTTGCACAATCTGCACTAAAGAAGGGCTGTAAAAAGTTAGATTTGATGTGCTTCAACTGGAATAAGGAATCGGTTGAGTTTTACACGAGGAACGGTGCATACAATCGTACGGAATTGGAAGGCACAAACTATTTCCGGTTTTGTTATGACAAACTCAAGTCAATCGCAGCAAAGAAATAAACCTACTCGTTTTGTACCATTGCCCGTCGATTTCGACTTGACTTGTATTTGCAAACAAACAGAAGATCCAAGTCAGACGCAAAATAACCCGCTGTTTCTAATCTGGGTACAAACTGATTCAACCAGTTCAATTCAATCTTTAATTCATAATAGGCAAACGACAATTTCAAAGCAGATGATATTACGACATAACACATTTTATTTAGAAAAAGGAATGTGTAATCTTACAGTTGTGATTGTGGGTTTCTGTCTTCCAGTATTCGACGACATTTGGCTTTGTGTTTGTAGTGCAAGCATACATAGAGAAGAAATGTAGTTGAGATGCTAAAAAACCGCAAAAAGATGTTGTTGTGTACATTTGATTAAAACTAGAACTTCTTGAACCTGAACAAGAATCTGATTCTCTTTTTTTAAAATAAGAACGTCACCTGACAATAACTACAACAAACACAACGAAATACAAAACACACTGAATGTGGCCGGATACATGAGAGAGAAAATATTTTCGGTAAACAAACGTGTTTGTGCTTAAACCATTACCCTATAGCCTGTTTCTACTTTTGAAGACGGGTGACGCCTTAAAGCAGGCTTAAAGTAAAGCAGAACGCGCTTAAAGGCCCATTCTGCTATTCTTTCAACCTGCTTTAAGCTACCATCTTCTAGGAGATAGTAATATTTCTTATTCTGCAAATTTATGACTGTATAAAGTGGAACTACTTTCTTCAGCAGAGGAATAAATTAAATGTATAGGGGAAATGCCTAAAGAACGATTCACGTTGCAAACATTTTAGAGCCGTTGTTATGGTGAAAACTGTCCCCCTACCCCTACCCTGGAACATTTTTCGAGGTAGAAAATTGATCCCCAGGTCAAGTCCCAAGGACAGTTTTTACATCGAAAAATGGCCTCTATGGTCACTTTTTAGAGGGGTACGTACAGCGGATCAGACGCTGGATAACCCGCTGTCTAAAAAGGCTCTAAACTGTTGGTTCCTCAGACTTAATAGATCGTCAAACTTTCAAACATTTAATTTCTACAGTTTTTCACGAGCCTGTAATTTGTTTTGGTTTAGTATCGGTTCGCTACCTACGCGCACCTGTGGTGCGTTCAGTAAAGAAATCGATGGCCATCGATTGCGAGTTGGCTACCGGTCTGAAATAAAGTGGAGAAAACGTAGCTCTTTCGTTCAAACGCAAACGCATTGCAATGAAATATAGAAAATGACAACATTTTGACAATTCCGACTACCAGTTTTAATTTGAGTGGCAAACAGTTTGGAGCCTGATCAGACGCCGGGTTACCCGGCGTGTGATCTGGCTCCAAACTGTTTGCAATGAAAATAATAGTTTAAGCGTAACCGGTGTTATTTGGAAAGAAAACGTTTTCTCTACTGTACTCTGCACGCTTCACACGGGGCACAAACTGCTAAACTAAACAGTAAACAGTGGCAATTGAACGCGCTACTGGTGTCTCATCTCGATCCAAATTGTAAGCAACAGTTACAATTGGTATTGTCCGATTTTTCTGAACTGTCCGAGTTATTTTAGAACAGAATGCAGTCTATTCACGATACTACGAATCGGCACCGGGCCTCGCCGATTGTTCGTAGTAATGCATTTTCGTAATAATGCATCTTGAAAATACGATGAGATTTCAACCTTTCCTCTTCATGGTATCGCCGCAATACGTATCAACATACATGTATCTACTGTGCACTAGTCTGGTAATTGCATGTGTGTACTGGCATTGTCGTATTGTTCGACAATATTGACCTGACGTTGGTGACCTCTATTAGCATAATTTCACACTTAGTTTCATTTCTAAATATATCTTCGGGACACTTCGTTCAATTTTTACGAGAACCCGGTAAACAAAGACAAATAGCATTTACCGGTTAGCAAACGTATCGATAAGTTATTAGCTCAAGTAGTAAGGAAGGCGACTATACATTATCTTTTCGTAAAAGGCCAGTGGTTCGAGACCCGTGCATCATCCTTTTTTCTATTTTTCCCCACATATAGTGCTTCTGTTTTTTTCGGGTTTTTTTTCTATAATTTTCTTTTTTCTCGCTTTCTTTCTAATTTTTCTGTTTCTTTATTTTTGCAAACGTCTCAGAAACGTTAAAAATTATTTGTTTAACCTTAGATGATAAAATATAGTTTGACTTCCTATTTGACATGTTGCTGGTTATGCTGTGTGTGAGAAAACGTATGATGTGGCATAGAATGGCACGTGACAATAAGGAGAATGTGTCATCCGTGCGTTTTATGTGCGTTTTATGTGTAAAATAAAATATGAAAATGCAAATAAATAAATATTAACCTCATACGGGATTCGAACCCGGGACCTCGCCATTACAAATCATTCGCTCTAACGACTCACCTATGACAGATGCGATACGTCAAGGGTTGCCAATTAGGTAGGCTATATATAGTGAACCGGCGCTAATCGCAGGTGAGGGTATCGAGGATCTGTCGTGATTTAAAACCAAAATCTAAACCAAACAGGATGCTTTTTAGTAGATACGATTATACTAGCATAATCGGAAATCGTATTTTATCGCTTAACTAAGTGGGAGTTTTACTCCACATAAGAACAAAAATGTAACACGATTTACGTAATTTATCGAACATTCCCGACAGTGTACGGCACGCTGTCGATTATTGATTTAAACTGCGTCATCACTCTTTAATCTATTCATGCATAAAGTTCAACGTCAGATCAATAGTGTCGAACAATACATAATGGTAAATTGATAACAGGGTAACATCGGATCTGTATCCAACCTCGAGATAAGCATGATCCTCGTGCAGCACGAGACAGCTGCGCTAATTTTACTGATATGTTATTCACTCTCAATTAAACGTGTTTATGCTAAAATTATTATGTCCTTTGCAAACAGATTGAAGCCAGATCAGACACAGGGTAAACCGGCGTCTGATTAGGCTCCAACCTGTTTGCCACCCAGATCAAAAAAAGATAAAATTAATTTTCTACAGTTTTGTGCATTGTGTTTGCGTTTATTAGGGAAATAATAATGTCTTCTTTACTGTACATTACGCACAATAAATACAGCTTTCCGTATATCTGGCTGACTGTACGGAAATCAACAAGTACAGGGATCATTCCTTTTAAATTTTTAGAATGTTCCAATCTAAAATTAACTCTGACAGGTCAGAAGAAAACACTAATAACACGATACTCTTTCTCAACATTGTGTGACCAAAAGAACTGGGGCCAACTACAGTGGAAATTATGCCATTTAACCACTTATTATGCTACGCTTTATGTAATGGGTTAAGGTTCATGTAATGTCCCTGTACGAGAAAAAATACCCAAATTTGAAAAGTTGCAATACTCAATAACTATACCACATTGGCTAAAAATATTTTCACACAGTATAAATAATTAGTCAATGAAAAGGAGCATGCCTAAATTTTCATTAATTTAAGTGTACTTGTGATGTCAGAAGATCCAAAAGTAACGAACATGGAGTGAAAATAGCCTCTTCAGCAGAATATATCAAATCACTTAATGGCACGTATTTTCGGAAATCTGGTAGAATACATACAAAGAACCCATTACATACTAGGTACTCCTACACAGAATGTCTTACAAAAGTCAGAAAAAACCCTTGTAATTGGCCCTTAGAATACCCCATGCTTGATTCAAGGGCAGCCATTTGCATTTTACAAATTTGTAGAAGTTTGCCAACATTTAAAGTCCATTTACTCCAAATCTACAAAACCAATTGACAATTGTTATATACGTGCGGACAGAGAAAAGAACAAGCAATATGATTGATGGAATGTCACTCACCCGAATCACTGCAGTTACACAATATATCCGTTCAATTATATCAAGGTCACCGAAATATGTAATTTGTCCAACACATCGACTTTTCCGATTAATCCGCATTTTCTCATTTTTTAATATCCATATTTTCGACTTTTATTTCAGTACACTATTGTTGTTTGATACATAAACAATATAATAAGTGCATTGCGCATTACTTTCGATCATAAATTCTTCCGAATGTCACGATTCTTCAGCGGATTACTTGACGCGAAAGTAATCCGTCCCTGTACAGCTGACCTTTGTTTCAGGAAAATCAAGAGTTTGTCCCTTTAAATCACCTGTTTACACCCATTCAAGTATTCCACATCTTTCCGGCTATTGTAATGTTGATTAATATTTCACTTTGCATTGCGATCTCTATTATATAAAGCTTACATTGTTGTGAAACTATTCAAGCCTTTGGCAGGTACAGGGGTAAACTTTTTAATGCTCATCATGTATATACTATTGCACGATTTGGACAAGGCTTTCTATGGTGTCCTAGTAGAGACACAACCGACGATTTCGTTGGGCAGAGACACACAATTATGTTTTGTCCTTACTACTTTTTTCACGTATATTCTGCTTCTGCATTTCACACATACACACACATTAAAATACTGTAATAGTTCATGAGTATAACCCTGATAGCCTTACTTCAGTAGTTGTAATAATTTAAAGACATCCCTAGATGACCTTTCGATCATAACACCTTGCCAGACAATTTCCTTGCAAAAATCATGGATTTTATGGCCATGTCGCTAGCAAAGAACCGTTGGAGCATTTCGTGTGAGACTCTACCTTTATATTTGATAGTTTGGTTAGAAATAACCATTGAAAAGCACTAGAGCGTGAGTATAATCTGGTTATCACCAGCTAAACTGAGATTGGTGCACCCACCGGCTGCACGTGCTGAACATGTTTTGACAGTTACATTGACACCTCAAATTCTATGGGGGGACTCTTTCAAAGGACTGAGGAAAAGTCTTTAAAAACAATCATAAGGGCACAGATATTTGAAAATTTAGTCAGAAACAATCATTATTAGTTTATCTGATGCTCAATTTGGTTTTCGTTCTAGGGGATCCTGCCTTTTAAATAGATGATTAGTCACATTACATTGAGGGTGATAGAATTTGGGAAAATATATTGTATATTTAGATTTTGTCAAAGCTTTTGAGAGCATAGTACATCAACGTTTTCTCGCAAAGTATCAGTATTTGGTATCAGAGGTCCATTTTTGTCATGGAAACGTGACTTTTTTACTGGACGTAGGCAATATGTATCTGTGGAAAGACATTTTAAGTGGGGTACTCCAGGTAAGTGTCCTGGGACCCATATTATTCATATGTTTATAATAGATGACCCCTACCCCTGAAGTTATACGTAGTATTGTGAAATTATTCGCTTATGGTACCAAACTATACAACAAAGACATTAAAATTGATATTATCCAGCACGACTTAGATGCCTTACACATAGTCAAAATGGCTGTTGTGTTTTAATGTGAAAAATTACAGAACCATACACTTTGGAAGAGACAACCAATATTACCAGTATACGTTGAACTTTGCGGACATTGAGTCTGCTAGTGAAAAGGGGGATTTAGAGGTAATATTTTAACAGGATTAAAAAGTAAGTAGTCATATGGTGATATGATACAATGTTGAAAATTATTTTAAGAAATGGAGGATATACATATAGAAAGATTTTATCTTAAAAATATTTTCGAATTAAAAAAACATCATTAAGTTTACAACACTTTTCACAGAGAATTATAAACAACCGGATCTCACTTCAGTTTATATAGAATTAAAAAATAATAAATTTTGTTGATACATTTATATGCTGGATGAATTATTTTTGTAATCGAAGCTTCAATGTCATAGTCATGTGTTTGTGTACTTCATTGGATTAGAATCAAATATTGCATACTTTTTAATGAATAATTCAGTTGAGAGGGGTCGAAATGGAATATTCTTAATAATTAGAATGACCACACAGCATCTGGAAACAAACATTTACTTGATGCGCATTTAAAGTGATGTTAAAAAAAGCACTAGTAACCACTGTTCCCTCCATTTTACGGATACATTGCAGAATACGTCCCCTCATTGATTTTACGTAACGTTAAAATACGTTGCCATTCCAACCACAATGCACTGTGGAGGTCATTATGGTATAAATTTGATGATTTGACCAAATACATCCGATATGTGTTCTATGGGGCTCATGTCCGAGGATAAAACAGGCCAAGGCAGGCCGTTAATGTATTTTTAGCAAGAAAGTGTGTGGTGATACGCGCCGTGTGATGCTTTATACATGTATTGTCAAGCTGAAAATGACAGGTCCTTCCTTTCTTTTGCATGAATTGAATGACTTTGCTATTTAAAACATTGATGTAACGCTGAGCATTGGCATTTTATTGAATAATAACCAAGTCAATTTCCAGAGTTCCCATTTTCCCAACCCAGACAACAGATTTTCGGCGCGTAAGCTATGAACCCCCCCCCCCCCCCCCCCCAGCTACTACCCCCCATAAATCTTTCAAAATGAGCCAAAATACATCCATATGTTCAACAAACATCCTTAACAAATGTTTCAAGAAGTTTAAAAAAAAAAAATTTTTCGTATCATGTATGTAGATCTATACAATTATTTTACTCATAAATTAGCAAAAAAAATATATTTTTTTAAATTTCATGACTATTGAATGTATGGATAGATTTTAGGGTATTATATCCACGTTTGGTGGTGGTGGAGGGGGTAGCAGCTGGGGGTAGTGTCATAGCCAACGGGCCGAATGCCTATGACCAATTTCTTTATTACACTCAGTTCATGATTTTACATGAAAACATGAGGAAAAACTCAGACCATAGCACTGCCACCACCCATTATGTCTCTCTCAACCATATCGTTCTCCACGGTCACTCCTCCTTTTTGCGCATTGAGGCGAGCGGACCGTGGCGAGAGATTCTCGTGCCTTCGCGGTAATGAATGTAGCGCTGTTTACAGTGAAACACCTGTATCTGCGCACGTGCAAAGTAAGGAACACGTTGGCAAGCTTAGACGCATAAAGAGACCTGGGATTTGAATAGCAATTGTGTAATCGTTATACGCAATGAAGTCATTATAATCATGTATATATCTTGCAACATCCGTTTAAACACAGTTATAGAAGACTTTTAGGAAGAGGATGGGCTTATAAAGAAGCAGATCCTCCCGCGAGAGTCCAACAACGATTCTCAATGTATTCTCAAGGTATAATTCAGTTAAAAAAGGATAAAAAAAATAACACAGTCTGCATATTTATACATGTAATAATGTTTGACAGAGGCTCGTGTTGCCCACCATACTTTGGAAAAAATAAGTAGTCCCCCCATGGCAAAATAGTGTTGTCCTTGAAAATTGTCAAATATTCCATGACTTCTTCTGTTGTTATTTGAGTGGATTTCGTCAGGATTTTGGTCCTACTACCTCATGTAAAGCATATTCTTCAATATAGAGGAAGGATTTGTTGAATTTCAGTACAGAAAATTTGCTTCACATTTTGGTGCAAATCCAAACATATTGTTTAAAATCAAGATACACAGTTTTCCTTTCAAATTGTAAGCTATCGCATAAGCTTGTTCATTTCAATACGAACATTTTGATATGAAATTATGCAATATTGCTCCATAAATGACCAAAATATCACCTTTCAAAAATGCACCAAAAAACTCTTTACATGAACCTTAATGTCTCTTTAAATAATGGTCCATTTTAGGGCTCTATTTTGCTCACCTGGGCCCGTATTCTGAAACATTCTTAGTATTTAACTAAGAATTGTCTAAACTCTAACATTTTCAACTAAGATTATTTTTCTCTAACTTTTACTCTAAGAAAATACTTAAGTATTTATTTAGTGAAAAAAAAACTAAGAGTAAAATATGGCCATTGTCAGGGACTTCCCCGACTAAAATGACGTCACTCTTCTCGCATACTAACATGTGTGACTGTTTATTTGCGGTGTAGTGTGCGGGTTTGTTTTCTTCTCCCGTTTATAAAGCATCAAGCATTGTCCCAGAATAAGTAGAATATAAATTATAATTAATTGAATAAAAATTGTTTATACATAAGCGTAAATACATAATTAGGTTCACAATTATAATTAACTAACAAGCCAAATTTCAACGAAGTCGCCGTAGCTCAATCGATAGCGACTCTGCCTGGCATGACGGGGGTAGCCGGTTCGAGCCACACAGGGTACGATCTTTGTTTTCTTAACAACCCCCTTCTTTTTTTTTTAATTATCATCACTAGTTCCATAGATTCATTTCTTTAAATACAAATAACTGCTTTATCCTTCCACTGCCAAACTTTTTGTTGCCTGTAATATCGTTTCAAAGCCTTAAATGTAAGGAAGTATAACTGAAAAGAATTCAATACGAGTGCCAAACAGTTTGGATCCTGATCAGACGCCACGTTTCGCGAAACGCGGCGTCTGATCAAGGTGCAAAATGTTTGCAAACGTTCCTTTAGGCGAGAGTGAGTCTAATTCTCACAGTTTCATTGTCGTCTGCTTCAATTCTTTTCCAATTAGGTTTCCTTCTTATTGGCAGCCTGCTTCAAAAGAAACCCTCTTATTATGCTAAGCGCGATTTGGAAAAAATTTGTTAACCGTTTGTATACAGTAAAGAACCAGATCAGACGCCGCGTTATGCGGCGTCTGATATGATCAAAAACTTGTTTGCCAGTCATATTTTACTGTTTTTAAGTTTTGAAAGTATCAAATTGATTATGTTGTTTTCTGCAGATCATGTGTTTGCAGCAGATGACAATTCTGCATGACAATGGTTAAACATCAATCTGCAGGACACTTTTCTTAATGCTTTTCAAATATCAAGAAATAGTAGAAACATGAAAGTCATTTCTAGAACTAGCAGGCTGACAATAAGAAGGAAAATTTCTAATTTTACTTCAATTTTAGCATGCTTTAACCCTTTCACTCTCAATGGCGCCTAAAATCACGTTTGCAATCAGTTTGGACCTTGATCAGACGCCGCGTAACGCTGCGTCTGATCAGGATCCAAACTATTTGGCACTCATATTGAATTCTTTTCAGTCATACTGCCTTACAATTTACTTTGAAACGATATTGCAGACAACAAAATTGAAGCAGACGACAATGAAACGGTGAAGAAGTAAACTATTACGAAAGTCTGGCATTGAAAGAATTAAGCAGTTATTTGTATTTAAAGAAACGAATCTATGGAAATAATGATGATTTTTTAAAAAAAAGAAAAAAGAAGGGGGTTGTTAAGAAAAAAAAGATCGTACCCTGTGTGGCTCGAACCGGATACCCCCGACATGCAAGTAAGACTCGCTATCGATTGAGCTACGGCGACTTCGTTGAAATTTGGCTTGTTAGTTAATTATAATTGTGAACCTAATTATTTATTTACGCTAGTTTTGGTACATACAATGGTCATTTATTACTAAAAATATAGAATTTGAATGGATATCGATCTTTTCCACGTTTTCGCGATGAAGACCGTATGTAATAATGTCTTAAACAGTAATCCCAGTCCCTTGTAATGACGTTACCCCACCCAGACTTTGACCCAATTTCACGAGGCCACTCTAACACAAACGTCGGCTCAAAAACATCCGCTAAACGTATCTATAGGTCTATAAACGATTTGTATTGAATAAATTATATATTCTACCTGTTATTACTGCTTAATAAACGTTCGTGTTCTAATCCTAGAAAATTCTAAAAAGTTAAGAGAGGGTCACAGTTTTCTAAAGTTTTGAGAAAATTCTATAGTAAATTTGGCGAGTTGAGAATTTTCTTAGTTTTTTCATCTTTCTAAGAGGGAATCCCCAAATACTTAGTTGAAATGGCCGAAAACTAAGACTATATTGATTTTCTAAGAGTATATCGTTATACTTAGTTAAAAATGTCGAGTTAAGAATTTTCTTAGTTTTTTTCACTTTCTAAGAGTATATCATCAAATACTTAGAGTAAATTGCCGAAAACTAAGAGAATATTGATTTACTTAGAGTAAAAGTTATCTAAGAGTGTTTCAGAATACGGGCCCTGGTACACCAGTAACACCACTTGATCTATAGTGACCTAGATTTTACCCGACATGACCCACTTTAAGTGGTGTCTAGATTACAATCAGGTAAACATTTTGAGCAAGTTTCACAAAGACCAAATGAGATTTGTAGCTTCTAGAGTGTTAACAAGATATTTCTATGATTTTACCTAGTGACATATAGTTTTTGACTCGACATGGTCCACATTCGAACTTAATCTGAATTTAATGTAGGCAAACATTCTCACTATATTTCATTCAGGTCTAATTTTTTGTATTTGTTTATTTGTATTTATTTATTTATTTATTTCTCTTCAGTGCACAATACATCAATAATTACATAACACACCAATAATCATTTAGTACACTACCACTCTGATTAGATTATAAGAGACTAAAAGCATGTAACTTAAAAACAGCATAGCAACTATCATACACACAAGATAAGATAGAGTTGAAATTAACTAGCAATCTGAGAGAATTATACTGAAAAGGCACATGTAGAATATGTTCTGAGACTAAAACAGATCATATGTGTCTTCTCAGTACAATTCATGACACATTAGCCAAATTGAATCCAAATATCACATAATTATTATTGCACCACTCATTTAAGAAAAGCATAAGCCACCGGTCCATGCGAACATCAGCCAGTCCCATGTTCAGGTCAAATGAGTTATTTCCCTTGGATCAAGCAATTATCCATCATTAAAACAACATCTCAACTATCATACACACAAGATAAGATAGAGTTGAAATTAACTAGCAATCTGAAAGAACTATAATGAAAAGACACATGTAGTATATGATCCGAGAATAAAACAGATCATATGTGTCTTCTCAGTACAATTCATGACACATTAACTAAACTGAATCCAAATATCACATAATTATTATTGCACCACTCATTTAGGAAAAGCATAAGCCACCGGTCCATGCGAACATCAGTTAGTTCCATGCTTAGGCCAAATGAGTTATTTCCCTTGGATCAAGCCAATTCTCCATCATTAAAACAACAAGTCAAATATCATACACAAGATCAGGTTGATTTTGAATAACATTTTGAAAAATAAAGCAGTTATACTGAAAAGACACATACCCAATATGACCAGAGACTGAATCAATTTATATGTGTCTTCTCATTACAACTCATGGCACATTAACTTAAATCCAAATATCACATAAATATTATTGCATTATTCATTTAGGGAAAGCAGAAGTGACTGGCTCAAACACCAGTCCATTAGTCCTCTGCTTTGGCTAACTGAGTAATTTCCCTTGGATCATTCACTGTATTGACACTCATTAATGCATGAGTTTTACAACAGTTTATATAATATTTAAATTTACACCATAAAATGCAAACAGACTCTGTCAATCCCACACTCATGCCATTCTTGGTTAGATAGAATGTATGACTGTCTAAAAAACTCATTAAACTTGAAAATTCTTAAAATTTGACCAATGTAAACATGCCAAACAAGCCGTACGGTCAAACCAGTACTACAAAATTGTTTAAGAAAACGAATATCGCATCAAATCAGATTTGTTGCGAACTGATTGACAAAGACTGTATACATCTGAGTAAGATACAATAATTATGCTGAATACTAAATCACTTATATCATTATATACAGATAAAAGCTTGACAATTGTTAAAATAGGACTAGTCCAGAAACGGCCAGTCCTGGGCTAGCTAGTCCGGGGCTAACTATTTTTGGCTAATATATAACCAATTACCCCATGAATATGCCTTTTAACCCCTTTAATCCATGGCATCAAAAGAGAAAATAGTTCCTCAATAAAACGTCAAGAAAATATATTATAAGTGATATTCCTTTATTCTAGACGTTTGTAGCTTAAATCAGGCTGAACGGAAAGCAGAAAGCACCTTCTGGTGCATTCTGTCTCACTTTCTATCACACTTGAAGTCCTCATGTGTCTTCAAAGCTAGTATCAGGCTATGGGGCAATAGGTTAGCATTTCCAATTCTTATCAACTTACAAATACATGAGGACTTTTAAGTTATCATACCATTGTAATCAATGTGCTTGCCTCAAACACCTGTCTCAAGCTGACCGTTTGAGACTGGTTTTAAGGCACACCACATCATTTACTATAAACTTTGGTGGTATTTACTGTTAATATTTACACATGAAATATAGACTGCCTCATTTAATTCCGGACTGAATAATAGAGATTGTAAACAATGAATAAAATCCAGGATCACAGATCCTGTATAACAACCATTATATACAGAATAAGATCATGTTTACCAGTAATGTTAAAATTCTGAACAGATATTCACTTCTGATCAGTGCAGGTTTTGGCAAGAATACAAAAATCTCTTAAACACAAGTTTCTGGTAAAGAGAAGAAATGCACTGTAATCCTGAAGAATTAAAATCCCATATTGATTACTTACATAAGAAGAATCTACTTCTCTGCAGTATCTCATAACATGTTTTTGCAGATATTCTGATCAGACTTGGTTCAGTGAAAATCAGTTTCAGTTTTCCCACTTCATTCATTGCTAAAAAATTTGGAAATGAACTCTCAGCTTTGCTGAACAAGATATTTCTAATGTCATTGTACAGATTACAGTCTAACAACACATGGCTTTCATTTTCTATGACATTGCAAAATGGACAGATCCGGCGCTCAACTGGTAAGCCTTCAAATCGTCCGGTTTCTAAGCGTATAGGTGCCACACCACATCTGAACTTACTGAAAGCTGACCTATGACTGGGTGATAAAATCAGGGTGCAATACTTTTCAACTTGGTATATAGTTTTGAATTTACAGTAGGTCCGAAGTTTATTTTGACCACGCCCTGATGGGCCAACAGGTGAATTTAGCTTTACTGACCAATCATGGACAAATCTTTCCATCATTTTCTCCTGAATAGATTTTGTGATTTCACTTTTGGAAAAGGGTGTTGATAAACTGCAAAACGGCTGTAAACTCAGATCCTTAAAGAACTTTTTAACCCAGAAATACCAGTTTTTGGTGTGCTCTGATTTTGAGAATGCCCATAGTGCTATTCTTTTATTGAGTCTTGAAGAATTTGTACATGTTACCCTAGCCCAAAAATTGCCAACTACCTTCCACTGTCTAATACTATTAGGAACCCACCCCATTTCACCTGAAACAGCAACTGAGGGTGTATACTTACCCACCCCCAAAAAGAATCTCATTGCTCTGTTTTGAACAGAAGTTCAATGAGATTTGTAGCCTCTAGAGGGTAAACACCTTTTTTAAATTTAATATAGTGACCTAATTCTTGATTCGACATAAATCACATTCAAACCTTACCTAGATATCAATGAGGCAAACATTTTGGCAAGTTTCAATAAAATCAAATGAGACTTGTAGCATCTAGAGTGTTAACAAGGTTTTTCTTGGATTTGATCCTGTGGCCTAGTTGTTGACCCGCCATGACCCATATTCAATTTTGAACTACATGTCAATTAGGCAAACATTTTGACAAAGTTGCGTCAAAATCCAATGAGATTTGTAGCCTCGAGTGTGTAAACAAGGGTTTTCAATGATTTGACCTAGTGACCTAGCTTTTGACTCGGCATGCCCCACATTCATACTTGACCTAGATTTTATGAAGACAAACATTGTCCTCAAGTTTCATGAAGAGCAGATGATGTGTGTAGCCGCTAGAGTGTTGACGCTCAGACGGAAGGGCGACGGACATCCAGCGATCCTAATAGCTCACCTGGGTACTTCGGTTTCATATCAGCATCAATACCTTTTCCAAATAAAATGAGGTATATATCACTCCGAAACTGGAATTGTGTTAAAGAAATGGGGAAATATAGAGTCATAAGATTGCAGCAGACGACATTTTACCGCAGACAAAATCGGTTTAGCTTGTTACTGCAAAGTCTAGCTACATTTGCATCTGCAAGCAGTTTGGGTCCAAAATAGTAACATGACGTCTGATCAGGATCCAAACTGATTGGTGTTTCGTCCATCGCAATCAGTTTTAAAAAAAGCCGATACAGTAAAACCTCTCTATAATGACCACTATATGAGCAGGTGACTGGTTAAAGCAAGATGACAACAAAGCAGAAAGCTCCTAAATAGGGAGTTTTCTGCTAACTGTCATCTTGCTTTCAATTGCCACCTGACTGAAATTCTGTCAATAAGCCTTCAATTCAGTGGTCGTATTAGTGAGGTATTACATGTAGTAGATATCAAAATGGCAGTGAAGGGATTACAACAGTTCCTACACTAGCAGACAGTCGTAAACGAAGCAATGTGTAGTCGACCGGGTCAGATGTGCCTTGCATAATTGCATTGATCGTTTCTGAAATCGACATACTGAACTCTCGTCAAATCTTATCTCTTCTCGTGACGAGTTTTTCTGTAAAGTTAATGTTAACAAAGAGACATGGCTTCTTCAGACAGTGACAGTGTAGTGGTTCGACCTGCAAGACCGGAAGACTGTGAGGATATCTTGTCTTTAATAAAAGTAAGTAATCATACATTGTTCTAAGCTCCCAAGAACCGCGTATTTGCGAAAACATTTATATAGAATTCAAATAGTATTTGGTACCAAATTAGGCACCGAGGAACACCAATTGCTCAGATTTAAATAAGTCGTTTTCATTTTTTTAATAAAAATATCATCTCTACATTTTATTGCACCACGCTTGCGTATAGTACCGTTCCAAAAGATAATAATAATAATGTTCCCCAATTATCTTCATTATTTGACTTTGCAGATTGAGAACCGATACAGACGTTCAGTAATTGGATATGTATTCAAACATTGTATTTTAAACCAATGTGTTTATAACCAATAGTCATTTGCTTCATGCAGGATAAGATAAAGCAGAAGTCTCATACAGGGGCTTTCTGCAATAATTATGTTAGACATTAACCCATCTTTGATATTGAGATATGCCCTCGTTTTTTTCGATTCGTGTCCACCTAACTGTTTAATACATCCAACCAACCGACAATTTAAGGTCGGATATATAAGCTGTTTAATCCCTGACCTAGGGGCTCTAGATAGTGATACGACAAAAGGGTCACATAAGGAGCTTATTTTGACTCATTCTTTTCACATGATGACTGTTCGTTTAATTCAACGTACACACTACTCTATAGTAACGCCTTTTTATTTACTTAATATATTCTTCCACTGTAGGAATTTGTCCCACTTTATACATTCATTAATATGTACCACAAGAGGTGTTTTCTTTATCCTAGCAAATGGTAGCTTAAAGCATTATGAAAATACAGCTGAATGTGCCTTACTTTCAACCTGCTTTAAGTGCCACCTATTTTCAAAAGTAAAAACAGGCTACGGGGTAACGGAAAATCAGCTCAATGTCAATACATGTACTAAAGTAATGTTTCCAGTACAACTAAAAAATAATGAAGCGCGCTGATTAGAAAAACAAAACAAATAAATCAGAATGACAATGCAGATACATCAACTGTTGGAACTGTTTCAGATTAGAAACACGCACTATTCTAAAGGCATAAAGTAGTTCTTGATGATATGTATGCTATTTCAGAGCAGGGTTGTCTCCTCTGATATGTAACCACGAAAATAAAGGACAAAACCTACGTTCCGGCTTGATTGGTTGTTTTCCCCGTAAGCAAATATGGTTACATGATTTCATGTGCATTAATGCTGTGGCTATGTCGCATGGTTAATACAAACAAATACAAATACAAAATACAAAAAACTTTATTTTCTGTCGGTACATACATATAAACAATATAACATAAGCTCTAGATAGCTTTTAACACCGACAATGCATCACAATACATGGCAATATATATGGCAATATACATGGCAATAGACAATTATGGTATTGTTAACGCTAGTTAAAGACTGTTAAGATATACATATTACATTACTTGACATCCTTCATCCTTTCACCGCCCAATCTCTGGCAACATTATTGCTTGCTGGTCAGTGTGAGTACCGATTAGACGTCGTGTAATTCGGTGTCTGTTCAGTATCCACACTTCCAACCAACTTATGTAAATATAGAACTCAGTTGGATTAACTTATATGATTTGGAGATGGTGGTAATTTGAAAGACAGAGATATGTCGGTGAGTGGATAACGTTTGTATGATATAAGACAAGCAGTACATTAACAGATAATACACATAAAGTAAAGAACATTCATGACAAAGTAAAGCAGCACATTTATAAATAAGAGTACATAAGCACATAAAATAGGAGTAAAGACACATGAGTAAGATGAATTAAAAGAGGGTGCTGATTATAAAAAAAAAATAATTAGGAATTAGAATCCAGATCTAATGTGATTGTAGTTTGGATTGCAGTTGGCCTTCACATGTGGTAATACTATACAAAGGAAGTTATAAGTTATAACATACAGAGGTACATATAGCTACAGGCATGTATACACCAAGCATCAACACAACATAAGGCAGCAAAGCAAGAACAAGCAAGCAGGAACGTCTAACTAACTCCCGGGGGTCTGCAGGAACTACACTTATAGTCAGGTGCATACCAACCAGACATCAGAGATTTGAATTGGTTAAGGGGCATTTCCTGTCTCATATTATCAGGCAAATCATTCCATAGCCTAGCATAGGAATGCAACCCGTAACTGGTAGTTCTTACGTGCGGGATATCGGCTGTATTTGTATACCTAAAAGAATACGTGTTACTTTTTATTTTAATCAAATCTTGTAAATACAGAGGGCACTCTTTATTGATAACCTTGAACGCCTCAATGGCCATATGTCTCATTCGTCTGACCCTAAGGGATGGGAGTTTAGATCTGTCGAGCAGACCCTCATAACTGCTGGTCTGATCGTCATATATAAATCTCAAGGCTCTTTCTTGAATCTTCTCCATCTTACATAAATTAGATTCTCCACAGAAATGCCAGACTACTAGGCAGTAATTAAAATTTGAGAGGATGAAAGAATGATAAATAGTTAATCTGCCTAATGTAGTTAGGTATCTGCCTATCCTTTTAAATACGTTCAGCTGTCTAGAGGCCTTTTTGCATAAAATAGATACATGGGTGTTAAACTTAATTTGGAAATCGACATTTACACCTAAAAGTCTTACTTCTTTATCACAATGAATGTTATGCCCATCTATACTAAAAGTTATGTTTTCTTTCATGATTTTAATAAAGCTTTACTACAGCTTATACACGTTGTACTCTGATATTGCAGGAGTTGGCTAGACACGAGCATGAGCCGGACGATGCTGTAAAACTGGACGCTGATACTCTTAGAAGAGATGCGTTCGGACAGGAGAAATTCTTTCACTGTACCGTAGCCGAGGACGAGTCGGGGTCTGGACAACTAGTGGGTTATGCCATTTATGTGTTTCGTTACCACTCTTTGGAAGGGGTTTCCGTTTTTCTCGAAGATATTTATGTTGCGGTAGAACACAGGAAAAGGGGAATCGGAAGTCGATTGTTAAGGGCCGTGGCACAATCTGCACTAAAGAAGGGCTGTCAAAAGTTAGATCTGATTTGTTACAACTGGAATAAGGAATCAGTTGAGTTTTACACGAGGAACGGTGCACACAATCGTACGGAATTAGAAGGGACAAACTATTTCCGATTTTGTTATGATGAACTCAAGTCGCTCGCAGCAAAGAAATAAATGTTTTGTTTTGTGCTTCTTACTGATACCATTCCACCGTCGATCGCAACTTTACTTGTATTTTTAAACAAACAGTGGATCCATATCACATGCCAAGTAACATGACGTGTATGATCTAGGTCCGAACTGATTCACACGCCTAGTAAGATTTCTTCATGTTGAAATTTACCAAATCGGCAGACGTCAATTTCAAAGCAGACGATATCAGCCCGTAACCAATTTTATTTAGAACAAAAAACGGGTAAGCTAACAGTTTTGATGTACACGGCTTATAAATGTAGGGAACTTGGTTGATTTAATGTAAGATTTAAGTTGAAGTTTAGTGCTGCAATATCGTCTGCTTAAACGTATCCTCTACGTTTTTCTCAAAGTCAAATATCGGATATTTTGGCAGAAAAAATCATAATGACAAGTGACAGCAACTAGTGAAAAACAGCTTGAGTTAAGATGAACTGATTTTTTTTCGGCGTTTAAGCGGAATAAACGACAGAAAAATGATCGGCAAATTGCATGAATCGTGCTAGTTGCTCATTAAAATCCTAAGATTTCCAATTTTTGTACCACTATTTTAGAAACCTACTTTAAACCTTTTCTCTGCCAGGTTCTATAACACTTACATAATTATGCAAACAGTTTAGATCAAGATAAGACGTTGAGTTACGCGGCGTTTTACCTGGATCTAAACTGTTTGAAATCTATATTAATGTTTCCTCAGTAAAACCGTATAAAAATCCAAATTTAAAAGTAAGAGCAGAAATCCGAAGATTTCGAGATAAAAAACTCCGGAGAAATGACAGCCTCAGTTATTTTATTGAACTATTCACTGCCACAGTATCATCTGCTTATACATTTTCTACCTTAACACATTTGTGCCCAGTGGATTCTTCCATGCTTATATATTGGATAAGTCCATTTTTTACCCAAGGGATGCCTGGTGAAATTTTCATTTTCAATTTGTTTATCATTTAAATTCCTATCAGCAAATAGTGTAGACTCTGATCAGACGCCGTATAATGCGGCGTCTGATCATGCTGAAAAGTGACAACAAGTTATTCTTGCATACAACTAGAACATTCAGAAGTTGAATAAGAATTCAATAATTTTGTTAAATAAAAATGTAATCTGACAACAATTACACCAACAAACACACTGAAATAAACGGCACCTTATTACATACAAATGTATATGGGCAAAAGGGTCGGGCTCCAAGATCTTCCAGCATTAGTTACACCCCACCCTTTCTAATGGGTTTATACATATGACGTTTGCTTAATTTTAGCTCACCAGAACACAAATTTTATTGTGATACCGCTCTGTCCGGCGTCCGTCCGTCTGTTCGTCTGTCAACACTTGCAAACGACTTCTTCTCTGAAACCAATTGCCCCAGTGTAACCAAAATCATCAGAGGCATCAGTAGGGTGGAGTGAAAAGTTGTCAAATGTTTGTGGGTTGAATAATTTGTCTTGTTTTCTGGTTTGTCACAATATCAACAAAAATCTTCTTCTCCGAAACTACTGGTCCGATTTCAATTTGGTTTTTGCCATAATGTTTCTTTTTTAATGGATAAACCTCAAAATTTGTTCAATGAATTTTGATCCGTCAAAAAACATGGCCGCCAGAAGGCCTTGTCATTTTCCGTGTTCGGTGATATCGAATTAAAAGCTAAGAACCTTCTAGTAGTCATATTTTGACTACATGTATATCTTTCTGAGATTTTGTCAGTGTCATGTCTTTGATAAAATTTAGGTCATACTTGAATATAGGTCATGTCGGGTAATAAAGTCGATCAGTAGGTGAAATTGCAGACATTTATTTTGCTACTCCAGGAGCCATATTTTAGTCCAATTTTGTAAAACTTGCATAGAACTATTATTTTGGCAACAACTGGCACTATGTGAGTATGAGTTACATAGAATTAAAAAGTAGGTCAGTAGTTCAAACAAAGAAAAAGTTTCTAAACACTGTAGGAGTTAAATGTTTTGCCACAAGTTCATAAAAAACACCTTGACCAAATCTTAGCAATGTAGTAATATAGAATACTTTGGGTTAAAAAGTCAGTATAAAGGTCAATAATTATTATAGGAAACGATTGAGAGTATTCTAGGGCCCATATCTTTTGTCCTAATTTCATGAAACTATCCCAGGCTGATAATCTTGATAAAATCTAGGTCAGTTATGAGTATGGGCAGGCCTATCATAGTTTTTTTCTTTCAAAATGCCTGTAATTTTCAAATTTTGTATTTTAAGTTCTTCCGTTTGACCAAACTCTCCTCGCGGCGCAGGATTTATAATGGGTTATTTCTGAATAAAAAGTATGCCAATTGGTCAAATCATAAAAAAGTTTCTGAACACTTTAGGGGACACAGTTTAGTTCCAATTTCACGAAACTCACTCAAATAATCAATTAGACAAAATATAGGTAATGTAGATTTATGTCAGGCCTAAAAGTAGGCTATTAGGTCAAATCATAGAAAAAAGTGTGACCCCGCTAGATGTCACATTTATAGCCCAGTCTCATTAATCTTACTTAATATGATCCCCTAGGTCGCGTATTAATATTTGTCAGGTCAGGTCATCAAGTGGATCAGTTGGTCAAATAGTAGAAAAAGCTTTTGGAGACAACCATATGGACAGTTCTTTTTTCTCATTATCACATAAAAACGCCTCTTGCTGTGTAATAAAGCCATTCAATAAATGATAATAAAATATCAATATTTTGGCTCCGGTCATACTATAAACCTGTGCTACATGACGCGGGATGCCAAATGACGTCATTTGCCACGAAGTTGCCATAAACAACGTCAACTGTTGGCGGAAAATACATATAGCGGAGAGAAAATAAATATACCGATCGCCAAGGCTCGCGTCATATTGTTTTAGTCAACTCGTTTATCAAAATAATAATTTATGAGCACTCATGTAAGATCCTCATTTTCTCTGGTGATTGCTTCAATAATTTTGCATTGCCTTACATAAGAAAAGTTCATTGCATTATCAGGGCATAAATGGGTCAAAGTCGTAAGATTGCAGGTGTGTCTGGACATATGTAATACGTTACAATTTTAACCAGTTCACTGCCTTGACGCCAACAATTCTAAACAATTACCACCTGCTCTTATTTCTCAAATTCTTCAAAAACACTGTTGACTCGAATATCGGCCTTGGTGTTCAGGGACGTAACTTTGGGAATTCTTCGTACTCACATTTATAACAATTAAAACAACAGCAACTTGGCTGGTATTCTGTGCTCAAAGTGCATGTAGTACATATACAATTTGAATCTCAATGATAAAACACGTTCAAAAGTACAGTACGTCTCTATTACGACCACTTAATTGTGTCAATTAGCAGGTTGTTTAGGCATGTGACAGCTTAAAGCAAGGTAACGGTAAAACAAAAAAGCTCCTTGAGGAGCTTTCTGATTTACGTTCACCTTGTTTTAAGCTGTCACCTGCATGAAATCAATTAACCCTGTTTTAGAGAGGTTTCACTTATAATGATGATGATAAAAAGTAATTATAAACAACTTCAGTGTTCCCTCCTTACAACGGCCCTCCCAACAACGACTCCATCCTTACAACGACATTTGCCGCAATCCCCTAAACACGACAATTATGTACAACGTTTTTCCGGCTGCAATGTTTTCTGCTTTAAATAGTCGTCTGCTGCTTTTCTCAAAGTTACATTTTGACAGAAATATACTTAATGACGAGTGACAAACAGCTTGAATCCAGATCAGACGCCGCGTTACGCGGTGTCTGATCTGGAGTCAAGTTGTTTGCAATTATAGCCAATTTCCTTCCATATAACGACTCCCTCCAAACAACGCACACATTTGTGTCTCCCATTGGGTGTCGTTGTAGAGAGGGAGCGCTGTATAATGCTTATATTCATATTGCGCAACTCTTAGTATCATAAGAAATGCAAAATGTAATGCAGAAAGCGCGTGTGTACTAGAACAAGTTGTATTAAAATGTTTAAATGTGTAATCAGCTATTATGTATCTTTAGTTGGCTGACTGCTTAAACACAAGTGTGATGTTCGCCTAATATTAAGTGTTTAATCATTTAAAAAGACAGGTGGTAGAGTAAAACAGAATTTCGTGGCCTTCACGAAGATGTCATCTATATTAACTACATGTACATTGTGACCTATATTGTGAAGTTGATTGGTTATCGTTATCAGACCGTCGTCGTTATTTGAAGCTTGTTTATATGTATCGAATACACAACGGCGACTGTCCTGATTACTTACAAAACTTAATGCCTAATATTGTTGGCTCAAATACAAACTATAATCTGAGGAACTCAGATGATTATGTAATTTCTACTAGAAGAACCCAAATATATGCACAATCTTTTGTTCCTTCTGCTACTAGTCTGTGGAATGATCTACCACTAGAGATTCGTAATAGTAATACCCTGTGTGGTTTTAAACTAGCAATACGTAATTTATTATCGAATACAAACCATGTTTCTAAATACTTATTGACTGGTGATAGGAAAATATCAATCTTGCATGCTCGGTTGCGCAACAAATGCAGCAACTTGAAATCGCACCTATTTAGAAACCATTTATCCATCACAGAAAGCTGTTCATGCGGATATCAAGTTGAAAGTGTAGAGCATTACTTCTTTGAATGTCCTTTGTTTACTGTTCAACGACTTGACCTGTTCCGCAAACTTCGCACTTTTCATCCGCTTAATTGTCAAATTCTTCTTTACGGCAAACCGACATTAACGTTTGACGAAAATATTCAGATTGTTTCCGCGATACAAGACTATATAAAAGCGACAAAAAGATTTGCTTAATGTATTCACAAAGACTTATATAAGCATATTTATATAATAAATATAAGGTAATCTGGACAAGACATCAATCATTAACCATTTCATTTATCTTTTTTCCCATTTAACTGAATGTTTACATTCATAAGAACCTTTGTTGTTGTTGTTGTTTTTTGCTTGTTTTATTTTTTACTTTCGCCTGTTTACTATTTCTGTTTTCTTGTATATATGTATTAAGTGGCTAAAGCAAGTGATAAATGTTGATTTTTGCATAGCCCTTTGACGCACACCAAAAGTTGTCTACTAAAATGTCGTAGAATTGAAAACTTAGATTAAGTTATGAATCAAGTTTATTAATACTGGGTGGTAATGTCTCTACTTTCAAGGACTTTAGTAATCGAAATTTCATATGGGTCTAACTATGACTGATTCTACTTAAAAGTTGGTTAATTAATTACTTAAGCTGTGCATCAAATGGGTCAAAAGAATTTCTTAACTTTGCCATATCACTCTTAACCCGTTTTGAGAAAGTTTACATTACAGTTTAATGACTAACAGTGTTGATTCTAGTCAGAGAGCTCATACAGGAACCTTCTGATCTGGATCTGCAATGTTAGTCTCAGGAATATGACATAAGCTACAACGGTATCTAATTCGATAAATAATCAAAGGAAGCAATACACAACTTACTCATAAATGGGTACTTACCAATATCACAATCATTTGCTGCTTACGTTCTAAAACTATTTCCATATCTTAAAAATACTAAATTGTCTACTACCATCTAGCATATGAAACTTTTCTTTACTGGGGGAAGGTCTTATTTAATGTTGATAGAACTTGTGACCTAACCCTTTTTCCTTTATTTCTATGTTAAGTTAAGAATGAATGTTTGTAAATTACTTTGGAAATAAAATATGTTTAAACTAAATCTATATTAACTCATTCGCCACTGAATCATTTACAGCGCACCCTCTCTACAACGACCCTTTAAACAACGACTCCTTCCTTGCAACGACCTTTGCAACAATTCCCTAAACGGGACAATTATGTTTAATGCTTTTACTGCTGCAATACCGTCTGCTTAAAATTGTCGTCTGCTGTTTTTCTTAAAGTCACATATAAATGGAGATTTTGACAGAATAAAAATTAATATAAGGCCGAGACAGTGACAAACAGCTCGAATCCAGATCAGACTTTGTCTCCAATTGTGTGTCGTTGTAGAGAGGGAACGCTGTACTTCCAATTAAATCTAGCTACTAGTCTATAAATAACTATTTAGGTGTGTTTTTGTTATATATTAAAGTTAATCTCTAGTCGGAGTTAACACTGTTTGCATAGGACAAACGTACTCTTCAGAGGTACATTGTAAATGACGTGTGTGTGTGCTTCTAGGGGTAATGGGTTAACGATAATGTGAAGTGGCCAGATAAGAAAACAATAGTTCTCGAACTACGTCTTTCATTAAACCTTTCGGTGCCAAATTAAACGTGAGTTTTTACCCCTTCACCGCTTTATTGTCATCTACTTCAATATTGATTTCCGCAATATCGTTTCAAAGTAAGATTCAATGGAGTATGACCTAAGAAATATCGAAACGAGTGGTAAACAGTTTGGATCCTGATCAGGCGCCGCGTCACGCGGCGTCTGATCAGCATAAAAACGGTTTGCAAAGTCGACTTTATGCGACTTTGGCGCCGAAAGGGTTATAACATGTACCTTTTCTGGAATGGATCAAAAAAGAGAAAAGAGTATGCGACTTGGCTTCTCACAGTTTAACCCATTTATGCCCAGTAGATTCTTCCATGTTTATATAATGGATTAGTCCATGTTTTATCAAAGGGATGCCTGGTCAAAATTTCATTTTCGTTTTGTTTTATATTGAAATTCCTATCAGCAAACAGTGTAGACTCTGATCAGAAGCGGCGTCTGGTCAGAGTCTATACGGTTTGCCTTTGTCCCATATATGGGATCGTGGGCACAAATGGTTTAATCCAAATATGTCCTATCTACTATCGTGACGAGAGTATAAAACTTATACAAATCTAAAAAAAAAAACGCAAGAAAGTTTTTCAAACTAACAAAACATATATATAAACTCTTGCTTATGTCAGTATAATAGCGACTGTAAGAAGATACTGAAGATGGTAATTGACATATTTTGGAAACAAATCAAGTGTATTTTCCGTGATTTTAATTTTTGTTTTGCCAACATTTTAACTTTATCTTGATTAGAGCAGCCATTGGCCGAAATCACGCGGATTTGCATTTGTTATGATTTTACGTCGTTTTAACTGTAAGTCAGTCATACCGCGACGTCCAGCTAATTATAGGCGGAGGACAACCACCTGATCCATTTATGCACTGTTTAGGCACAAATCGGCATGTGGGTAGAACCACCGACCTTCTGCAAGTCAGCTGGAAGGATTCTCGCATGAAAAATCCGAAATGCCAAGACCGAGATTCTCGTTACGCGACGTCTGGTCTAGATCTAAACTGGTTGACACCCATATCAAATTTCCTAGGCAAGAACACGCATAAAACACCAAATTTTAAAAGTAAGAGCAGAAATCCGAAGATTTTGGAAAACCCCGTATGTCCGGAAAATTAATAAAAATCCGAAGAATTCGGAAAACTCCTGTTGCTATGTCCATTAAGTAAAGGATTAAAGCTATCACAATGGTAAACACTACTCTCACTACGAATATACTTAGAAGTTAATTACAAGTGAAAATAACCCTTGTCGTATGTAAACAGTGTAGACCCAGCTCAGAGGGTCCCCTCTACTTTGGGTCTTCACCGTTTGCCATTTTGAAAAATAGTTTGATTTTTAATTTGGTTATTTTTTGTTTTCATTGTTTTTTTAAGTTTCAAGTTTGAAAAATATGGTAGGCCGTATAAACCATCCTTAAATGGTCAAACATGGACTAGCTTTAATTGGAAACTGGAATCGATCATTTAAAGATTTAGGGATGACTGTGTGACGAGTTAACTGGCAAATCAACTTCTATGATAAAAAGAACAACAACGAGACATCGGATCCGGATCCTCGAAAATAATATACATAGTCAAAATGCCCCCAAGATTTTCCCTTCACCCCAAGTGTGGACTTTATGGTTCACTGCTCTTTGTTTACTTGTTGCAACATGTTTTTTGCAAACTCACAATTTTAGCGTCTTTCGTTTGTTTGAATTATACTAAAATATAAAAAGAAACCACACTAACAATATAACCACGAATGAATAAAAGAGTTATTAATTCGTGATATAACACAACGTAAATCAAAAGCTGCATAATTCAAGTAGTCTCTGGCCAACACATTGTTTCTATTAAGGTGGTTCGCGGGTCAGCTTATTCTGTGTCAGAATTCTTTGAAATCTTGATTAAATTGAAATATACCATATAGAGAGTGAAAAATCGTTAAAATAAAAAAAAGTTACAGTGCCGTTTTTTTCTGACAGGACATTTTGTCGAGAAAAGCTCCTTTTTTAATAAACAGGAATATTTTCTTTATAAAATGATATAACTCAATAATTTCTGTACAATCAAGTAAACTGTACATAGACTATAAGATATTGGGCAAACAAAAGTATTTCATGACATATTTTCTGGAAATATCAATATTTTAAAAAAGTCAAATTCTGAAAATCTCAAATTACAAAAAATCTAGCTGTTTAACATACACTAATGTTACTCTTATTAGATAGATATAACTTAATTCTACTAGTCACAAAATTTTAATGAAAATCTACAGTATAATTTACATTTTATACATGATTTCCTGAAATTCTGACAAAATGTTAACACAAAACGAGTAACCTCCCTTGAGTTCAACTTTAAAATGCCGTCAGCTCTAAATAATACCGTAAGTCAAACCTGTAATAAGGGACCATTGAATACGGTAGTCTGTAGATCTTTAAAGGCAGGTGACTGCTTAATGCATAACAAAAGTAATGCATAAAGCTCCTTCAGGATCTATCTTTTAGCATTATTTTTGTCCTGTGTTAAGCTGCCATCTGTCATATAGGCTATACATCCTCACAAATTTAGCTGCCACTTGACTATACTTGCATCTGATATTATTCATTATTACGTGACTAAACATAGGTCCGTTTTCAGATGATTGCATTTTGTTCTGTTTTGATGTGGCTAAGTTGTATCCGTCAGTTCCTAAAAAAGAGGGACTAGATGCATGTAGGGAAGCCCTTGCAAGCAGGAGGGATCCATTAATAGGAACTGAACATGTTCTGAAGATGATTCAAACTGTTTTAGACAACAACACGTTTTGTTTTGGTGATAGTACATTCATACAAAAGGATGGTATAGCAATTGGCTCAAAACTAGGAAAAAATTTTGCTTGTACATACTTGAGGAAATGGGATGAAAAATTAATGGCACACAAAAAGTGCCATTGTTTTATAAACGATTCATAGATGACGGTTTTGGGATTTGGAATGGTACAGTGCAAGAATTAGAAGATTTTACCAAACATGCAAACAGTATCCACCAAAATATCAAGATAGAACTTAGATATGGTTTGGATAAAATAGAGTTTTTGGACACTTTAGTGAAGATGGACAATGGTCATATATATACAGATCTTTATGTTAAGCCTACAGATAAACAACTGTACCTTAATAATTCTTCTTGTCATCCTCCCAATACAAAGAAAGGCATAGCGTATGGTTTGGGTTTAAGAATTAAACGTATATGTGAAAGAGAGTCAGACTACATTAGGGAAAGAAGTAAACTTAAGGGTCAGTTGAGAAGGAGAGGGTATAGCGGTAGGATGATAGAAAGTCAATTAGTACGGGTTGATAAGCTTAATAGATCAGATACTCTTCTCAAGAAACAATCAGATAATAGGAAATTGAATAGGGTTCCTTTAGTTTTGACTTATTCAAACCTACTGCCAAACATACACGACATTGTAAAAAAGCACTCAAAAGTTTTACACAAATCTGAGAGGCTGAAAGATGTATTTCACTGAAAGATGTATTTCAGGAATTACCAATTGTAGCATTCAGGCGTGATAAAAATCTCTGTGACACACTGGTACATTCTAAGACTAACCGCATTGTTAAACCTAACAATGTGGTTTGTTCACATGAATGTGCTACTTGTAGTATTCTTGAAATGTCAAGTGTTAAATACACATATGAACAATCAATTTTCAAGGTGTGTACTAATATTAAATGTAGGGAGAGAAATGTCGTGTATGGAATAAGATGTAGTAAATGTGATAGGATGGTGTATGTAGGCGAGACTGAGAGAGAAATCAGAGAGAGAATGAAAGAACATTTGAGTGATATAAGGCATGAGAGAGAGAAGCCAATTAATAGGCATTTTGGAGTCGGAGGACATAGTAGTGAAGATGTTAGGTTTGTCATTTTGAAGAGAATGTTTAATGGAAGTAGAATTGAAAGACAGATCTATGAAACCGATTGGATTTGGAAGCTGAGAACGTACAGACCATTTGGTTGTAATGTCAAGGAGGATAATGCGCTAATGCATGCATGACGCCATTGCACACATGACGTCATGAAGATGACGTCATAAAGACGTCATGACAACGGCAATAACAAACAATGTTGTTAACATTATTCTCTTTGATTTTATGGCTGAATGCATGTAACAAAAATGTGACGTGTGTTTTGACGTGATTTTCTTTGAAAAAGGCCCTTAGAGGTCGAAATATCAGAAAAGAGCAGTATATACAATTATTTTAGTCAACGACTTTATTAAAAATTATGAATAATGAGCACTCATGTAGATCTACTTGATCCTAGATACTTAGTCGGGCGATAAATTATGAAAATTGAATGGCAAGTGGGGTCATGGAGGAATTATACAATTATATAATTCCTCCATGGTGGGGTATACCCTTTGCAAATTTGCTTACAACCATATTCGGGAATAGTTAAATACATGTCCATTTGGAATCACAAGTGGCAAAATTTTCCCGGGGTGAATGTTGGAAACAACTGTGAAATAATCGGCATGGGACAAAGTACATTCCAGTATTGGATTCCTGTCCTTATAACGGAAGAAGAAGAAGAAGAAGCTTGGGAGTTTGGGTTCGGGCTAGGCATTAGGGTTTTTTACACCCACCAAATGGGCATTTTGTTTTACTGTCAATCTGCTTTAAGACGTAACTTGTTTTCTTAACTAGAAATTGACAGTCTAAGGGGCAAACGGGATGTAACAAGGGGTGTCAATCGCTCGGGTTTTTGTTGTTGTTTTTTACTTCCGGTCACTTTTGGGGGTCGGGGGAGATGTATGGAGAATATTACTAATTTCCTACTCTCACGCATAACCGTGTAGCAGTGGCGGGAAAAAGAACCATGGACGCTTACCAAAGAAGACTCCAAAACATTGCAGATAACAAACGCATTCTTGCTGAACTCGGTTTACTAAATCACGTAAGAACTTAAGTTTGGCTAAAAATATAGAATCTGATCTAAAAACATAAGATCCGTCTGCTTCTTCCTTCATTTTCAACCACAAAGATGGTGAGACCACCCACCCCCATCACATGGCATGCGGATATGCAGGATTTTTTTCGAGCCTTGTACTTTGTACAAGCGGTTAGTTGCGATATCGTAACTGTATTGACCTTGGTCTAGAGTTAGAGGTACAGTACTGCAGCTATACAAGCGGTGAGCTCGACATAGTTTGAGTAGCAGAAAGGCCAAGGTCATACTAAGAGGTCAAAGGTTAAAACAATGTTTTTTTGATCTTGTTAGCAATGCCAAAGGATTTTTTTTAAAAAACAATTTCAGGGATATTTTGTGGTTAATGGGTAGATCTTCTTTTTTTTTCTATTTCTATTTATTACTTCTACGCCATCAATTCTGATGATTATGAGAAGGGGCACTTTTTAGGTGCACCATTGGGACTGTACCCGGCCGGTCACTTTATCCTGACACCGACGAACCAGTTGTAATGCTAACCCGAAATCATGAGCGCCAAGGAGGGAAGCCATTACTACCAATTTTCAAGCATTTGGTTTGACCCGGCCGGGGATTGAACCCGCAACCTCCCGCACTGCAAGCGGACGCTCTACCACTGAGCTACACAGGCGGTTTGACCTAAGCATGTATAAAAGAAACAAAATATGAATTATGAATATGATGTTAAAGTTCAACACTTTAACATAAAAGGAAAAAATAAAATGACCCAATTTGTGTCTCAGAAATCGTTTTTTTCAATAACTCTGTATTATATATAAATGTCGCATTTTACTTTTTTCTGTCAGTTTTTAAGTAAATACTGAAAACTTCAAGTGGCCTCTTGGTAAACTTATTTCCAGTTAATTTAATCATTCAGAATGCTATTTCTTGTGGTTTGATCCCGATCTTGCTATAATAAAAGGGAGTTTAAGCCCCCCCAAAAAATACGTGTATTGTTGGGTTGGAAGCCATGGCATGAGTCATGCATATTAATGAGATCCCCGAAGGCCACGCCCCCTATCGGCGTTTGGCATTGCTAATCTTGTCCAGGCTCTTAACTCGGAATTCCAAATATATACTGTGAATTCAGAAATGACTTTTCAAAAATTTTCATCTAGAAAAGAATGTATGTCACACACCATGCACACACACAAAAACCAGGTCTATAGATGAAAGGTCAAGGTCAAACCTCGAGGTAAAAGATCAAAACCAAGTATTTTATGGTTGTCTGGGCTCTTACTTTGAATTCCGTGGATGGAGTGTAAAAATGACTGCATAAATGTTCACTAGAAGGTATGGGGTGTACCCCACACAAAAAAACCCAGATCATTAACAGAAAGGTCAAGGTAAAACTTTTGAGGTCAAAGGTAAAAAGACATGATTTTTTGGCTTGTCTGGGCTCTTAACAAGGTTTGACAGGTTTGTGTACTGACGAGTTAAAAATGTTCAACTAGAAGATATGGGGTGTTGTGTGTCAAAACAATGTCTCATAATAAGAAGAAGAGGTCAAATATTAAAAAATATGTATATTTTTACCTGTTCGGCTCCTCCGAATTCCATGGATGGGCTGTGAAAAGACCAGGCATAAATGTTTGACTAGTAGAAGGTATGGCATGTCAAGCCCATAAACTAGCTAGGTCAGTAGCTTGAAGGTCAAGGTCATAGTTTGAGGTCCAAAAAATGTATTTTTTGGGTTGTCAAGACTCTCCAAACTCTGCCAATTATAGTAATTTTAGTTATTAGTGCTAAATAAAGATCAGAAAACGCAAAATTTAGTGCACAACCAAAAAAAAAAAAACGTCAAAAGACAAAATATCGGTGGTGCCCTTCCCCCCCACCCAATGAAGAAAGGTCAATGTAGATATGTAGGGTGTGCCCCCCAATCCAATTTTGCTTTTGCTTCCTACGGACCTGATAATGATGCGTCATCCCATCTTGTGTGGCTCTGGTCTGCATTGTTTTATAATATTCTACCTCAAAGTAAATAATCAATTTACTGTCATTTGTGACTTTATATTTTATAATGCACTTGTAGGGATTCCTGCCAAAAGTCACCCTCAAGAAGACCGGTATCAAGAGGAAGGCCAAGAAAGACTTGCCGAGACCGTCCAAATGGTCAGCTGTAGAACCAGACCACTCGAGTAGGGGATCAATCCTTGGTGTAAGGCGTCGCTCAGCCAGGCTGCTGGGAGGGGTAATTGTTAACCAAACACTCAATCAAGTCAATTATATCTACTTAATTAACAATAGAAGACTCATATTTTTAGCTCACCTGAGCCAAAGGCTCAAGGTGAGCTATTGGGATGGCCCTGTGTCCGTCGTCGTGCGTATGTGCGTCGTCGTTAACAAATGCTTCAAATGACATCTCCTATACCCCTTGACAGAATTCAACGAAACTTTACAGAAATGTTCCTTGGGTCAAGCTCTTTTAAATTTGTTCAAAGAATTATAAACAATGCAGAACTCTGGTTGCCATGGCAACCAAATTGAAAAAATAAGGAAATCTTAAAAAATCTTCTTGTCAAAAACTGCAAGGGCCAGAGCTTAGATATTTGGCACATAGCATCATCTACAGGTCCTCTATCAAGTTTGTTCAAATTATGCCCCCGGGGTCAAAATTGGCCCCGCCCCGGGGTCACAGTTTTACATAGAGTTATATAGTGAAATTTTCAAACGTCTTCTTCTCTGTAACCAATATGGCCAGAGCTTTGATATTTGGCATGGAGACACTTCTAGATGTCCTTTACCAAAATTGTTCAAATGGTTGTTCGGTTGCATAACTAGGTCACAGGAGCTAAAAATAGATTTTTTCAATGAAAACTTAAAAAATCTTCTTGTCTGAAACTACAAGGGCCAAAGCTTAGATATTTGGCACATAGAATCGCCTACAGGTTCTCTATCAAGTTTGCTCAAATTATGCCCCTGGGGTCAAAATTGGCCCGGCCCCGGGGGTCACGGTTTTACATAGTTATATAGTGACATTTTCATACGTCTTCTTCTCTGAAACTAATATGGCCAGAGCTTTGATATTTGGCATAGTGACACTTCTAGATGTCCTATACCGAAATTGTACAAATGGTTCTGGTCGGTTGCATAACTAGGTCACAGGAGCTAAAAATAGATTTTTTCAGTGAAAACTTAAAAAATCTTCTTGTCTAAATCTACAAGGGCCAGAGCTTAGATATATGGCTAATATCATCGCCTACAGGTCCTCTATTAAGTTTGTTCAAATTATGCCCCTAGGGTCAAAATTGGCCCCGCCCCAGTGGGTCACTGTTTTACATAGAGTTATATAGTGAAATTTTCAAACATCTTCTTCTCTGAAACTAATATGGCCAGAGCTTTTATATTCTGTATGGTGACACTTTTAAATATATACTTTACATATTTTGTTCAAATTGTTCCGGTCTGTTGCATATCTAGGTCAGTCCTGGACATAAATCAATATCTCCATTTTTCCAATTATTCTCAGGTGAGCGAATATGCCCCATGGGGCTCTTGTTGTTCTAATTTTAATCATTTATTTAAAAAAAATGTTTTCATATGATATTTGACTGGAAATTAGCAAACATGTGACCCGCCTTAACCCATTACTGCATAAATTATAAGGCCTTTTCGCCTATTCGGAGAATGGGGGGGGGGGGGGGGGGGGGGCTTATGGAATCACCCCGGCGTCGGCCTTGGTTTTTCATGGTTAAAGTTTTGGGGTAAGTGTTGTAATGCACTAACACTACATGAAATATTTGCATTATGAAGCTGATATTTGGAATGGAGGTGCTCTGTGGGTTGAACATTGATGTTGTGTAGTTAAAATTTAAAAAAAAAGTTAAATTTAGTCATAATTTCACCTTTTGTGGACTTAGGTTTTTCGGGTGACTTCTCATGGTTAAAGTTTTGGGGTAAGTGTTGTAATGCACTATTACTACATGAAATATTTGTATTAGGAAGCTGATATTTAGAATGGAGGTGCTTTGTGGGTTGAACATTGATGTTGTGTAGTTAAAATTTAAAAAAAAAATTAAATTTATTCAAAATTTTACCTTTTGTGGACTTGGGTTTCTCGGCTGATTTCTCATGGTTAAAGTTTTTGGGTAAGTGTTGTAATGCACTAATACTACATGAAATATTTGTATTAGGAAGCTGATATTTGGAATGGAGGTGACCTGTGGGTTGAACATTGATGTTTCGTAATTAAAATTTAAAAAAAAGTTTAAATTTAGTCAATATTTTACCTGTTGTGGACTTAAGAGTTTTGGGACTGAATTTCAAAGCTAGTTATGGAGTAAGTGTTGGAATGCACTTATACTACATGACATATTTGCATTTATAAGCTGATATTTGGAATGGAGGTTCCCTGTGGCTTGAATATCAATGTACTGATACACTTTTCTATTGATAGTTACCTATTTAAGAAAGGTTTAGTTAGGCGAGCTTTGCTGTTCTCCGACAGCTCTTGTTATGCCTCTGATTATTACTACACTAATAAAGAGTCTTTTCTTGGGAAATCCGGAACATAAAACACAGGATACATTTCCAGTATGATCTTTCTAGACCATGGTATAGGTTGAAGATAAAGCAGAATGATTCTAATGGAGTATTCTGCTTTATTTTTAACCTGCTTTAAGTAGGAACATACTATGGAGGAAAGGGTTAGAGTAGATGTAATATCAGGCACTGTAACTAACATCTTTTTTAAGATGGATTTTGAAGCTGGCGCCAGAATTATTAAAATATTGCCTTTGTTGTGTACAATAGGAAGCATCGGAAGCAGAATTGCAAGATGACTGGGAGAATAATGAAGAAGAGAGTGAGAGGACGGCTAAACCTGCCAAGCGTCCCATGTCATATGGAGCCATAGAAGGTGAGGCTGGATAGTAGAGTTAACCCTTTGAACCCTAGTCCCGCATATAGGCGTCCTTTTCAAACAGTGTACATGTGAAAAGTAAACTTGTCCTATGTAAACAGTGAAGACCCAGATTAGAGGGCTCCGAAAGGAGCCCTCTGATCAGGGTCTTCACTGTTTGTCATAATGCCAAACATTGACAAAAACAACCCTTAAAAGTCATAAATGGGCTAGACTAAAATGCAAACTGGAATTGTCCATTTAAAATTTCAGGGAGGAAAGAGTTAAGAGCTGGAGAAGTTGGTTTGTCCTTAAAAACTTCTTAACCATTTATCCCATATGATATGTAAACTTTTTAACCCATTTTCCCATTTTTATGCCTGTAATGTATTCATCTGTTGAAGAAAATAGTTCCACTTTAACAGTGTTTTCTCTAGAGCTAAAATTTAGGGGGTCAAGTTTGACCCCCTGCGTAAAAAATTGGGGGTCATTTAGAAAAATCAGGGGTCATATATATTTCTGACTTGAATTATCTAAATTAATGCATATAAGGTGTTACAACGGTTGGTTTGAAGTGTTAGCAGAACAGGTTCTAAGTTATTATGATCTATGATAAAGTAGTGTAGCTTTTACATCTGTTTGGTAATGGTCTGCTCTGTTAGCAAGGTGCAGAAGACCTTCAAAGGTGTATAGGAGAGGGTTAATTAACTTGAAAATTTCAGTTTTTTGAATGCAGGTAATAATCAAAATTAAACAGAAATTCAACGTTCGGCCTGTCTGTCACTTTAAACTTACAGAAAGTTTCAATGAGAGTGAAACTCCAAGTCAGAAACAGCTAGTAATACTTGTGTTTTTCTTGACTGAAACAAATAGTTAAGCTCACATCTACTGAAAGAATATCTGTCTTTTTCTGGATTTTCCCGTTTTTTGCCACTTTCATATCGTAGCCGAAAGTTTTTCTCAAGCCATGCATGCAGCTCTGAATTTTCGCCGTGTTACCGGGTTCGCTGCCGACGCTGTTTTGGATGCAGTTTCTTCACTCGTTTGATCCTTTTCTGCTTCAAGGCATTGATTGATTACAATCAGCACCGATCAGCACATTTTTATTAAAATGCAGTTTGTCTCCGTTGCTTCGGAGCTTTCGTAAAGTTTTATTCAACTTGACATATTGCGGGAAGACGTTTTGATATTGTCCGGGTACTGGAACGTATGTCGGATTATATTCTGTATCAGTAATAATTCCACACAATTTGATAATTGACGATTATTATTTGAGTTGCACGTCTTTATTTATAAGAAACAATCGTATTGGATCGAAGGTAATAAAATATTCAACGTTTACTGATAACTATTCATTGGTTTGAAATCGTCGAAGCCGTACCGAGATTCGTAACTTGAACGGGAAATTGCACCGTAATTTTAGTCAGGTTCCCGAATGTGATGAAGACAGGGAACCAGGCATTGAGGCCAGCAAGGTGCTCACGCATGCGCAGAATAACAGCAACTAGTAAACAGAATCGCTGCTTCCCGACGTCGACTTTCGGTTTATAAGATGGCAATTTCTTCGGGGTTAGAGATGCAATTTAGGGCTGAAATATTGTTGCGTCAAGAAAAACGCAGGTTACAAATTTGGTTGCGCCAAACGTGAATTTTCTGCGCCAAAAACGCGCTCTCGAGAAAACACTGCTTTAATTATACCGTCATTAATATAAACCGTAAGAAATATATTAGAACTGTAGCTAGGCCAAGGCAGACTGTATTTTAAAGCAGGCTGAAATTAAATCAGATTGGGCTTTAAGGCACATTCTGCTATACTTTCAGTCTGCTTTAAGAGGTCATTTATCTTCAAAACTGAATAGGCTCTAGGGTAATGGATTTGAAAAAGGTGTAAACCTGAACCATTTGTTATCCTTCCCACATTTTCTATTTTCTGCCTCAACTCCTTTCTACTAAAACTCTAGATGAAATTTCATTTCTGTGGAAAGAGTTAACTCTTGCATGAAAACCATGAGAGTTATTTCCCTTTTCTGCACTTTCTTTTCTGTCATATGCCTTCTATACAGAAGTACTTCATGTGGCTCTAACTCTTGTTTCACTGCTTGCTTGTAGGTGACACATGTGTTCCGAGGTGTTCCAAAGAACACCACGCTTCTAGTTGTGGGAAATATTGAAATATGTCCCAAAAGTTTGAAGTGTTTTTCCCATCTTTATTTGGAAAGTTTGAATTGTTTTGCGCTGTATTTTGAGAGTTTTGATTTACAGGTGTAGAAGTGGGAGCGTCTTGGGAGACAAGAATGGAATGTTCCAAGGATGGCATACATAGGTATCTTCCCTTTTATTCTTCACCCCATCCTCCATAGCAAAACTTACCAATCTCCTAAGGCTACATATATTAAACCCATTACCACATTGCCTACATGTATTTCTAGAATTGAAGAAAAGTGACCGCTTAAGTAGGATGAAAGTAAAGCAGAATGTGCCATCCAACTTTAAGCTAGGATATGAAAAAAATATTTCCTATGGTACATATTCATTACTGTATAAAGTGAAACTATTTTCTTCAGTGGAGGAATAAGTGAAAGGCGTTAAAAGGCGTAGTTGTGGGGTAACTGGTTAAGCCCATTGAGCCCTAACAAGTATGCCGTAAAAATCCTAAGAACTAGGCCACCCTGTATAGCTGCTGTTTATCATAAAAATCAAACTAATTGCTTTTACCACACTTTAATATGTCCAAAAGGTGCAAACTGAATGGCAAACAGTGTAGCCCTTGATCATCATCATCATCATCTCTCGTAATCGCAGTGCCCTGTCCAGAGCATACTCAGACTGCCCCTTCCGGATCAAGGTCTACATAGTGTTTGCTCAGGCCTGTCTGTCCCAATACTTAGGCCAATTTGGGTACTCATTCTTTCAAACAGTGATTTTATGAAGACTACATTTTATATAGATGCAAAAAGTGCAGACCCAGATCTCTTAAAAGAGCCGTCTGATGAGTGTCTGCATTGTTTGTTCATTTCTAATAAATTGAAAATCAAAACAGTATAAAACAGACTGGATTATATCAGAAACTTAATTGTCCTTACTTCATAGCTTGTTGGTAGTTTTGTAGATGAGTGATCACTAAAAGCAGGTTGAGAGTAAAGCAGAATGCACCTCAGGGCCCATTGTGGTTTGATTTCAGCCTGCTTTAAGCTACTACATGTATCTACTAGTATTAAAGGCTTAAAACCTCTTAAGACTTCTTTAAACCATTGCCCGTTTCTAATTTTGAAAACAGTTTTCTTTTTCTGAAAACACGTTTCTAGTTTTGAAAACATAACTGCTTTAACTTTCTGTTTGCTTTAAGCTCCCATCTACAAATAAAATACTTTAACTGCTCTCTGTATATTTAGCTTGTCTGTTTCCAAGAAACTACAAGCTATTGTCATCACCCCAGCGTCTTCGTTATCATCATCGGAAATCTTAACGTTGGCCATAGTTTTAGAACTATATGTGATTCAGTCTTAATATTTGGCATGTGTACTCACCTCAAGCAGATCTTGAGCTCAGTAAAAGTTGGGCCATGACTGACAAAGATCAATGTCATTTAGAGGTAAAATAGGCTGGGACTATTTAGTTATCGGCCACAACTTTGAAACTGTATTTGATAGAGACTATATATTCGGCATGTGCATTCAACTCAAGAAGCTCTTCAGCTCAAATAACTTGAGTCATGTCAGACAAAGGTCAAGGTCATTTACTGGTCAAATTTGACACTTCCCATACCCGTGAAACAACGTGTCATTGAGACTTCATATATGGCATGTCTACTCAATGCACAGTACAAATTAAGATATGGCAGACAATAGTCAAGGTCATTTCGAGGTCAAATAGGTTGAATTTAAAAAGGTCAGTGTCATTTAGAGCCCCATAGTAGACATACAGACAAAAAGGCAATAAGAATATCTCACTGTTCCTTCTTTATCTTTTAAGATAACAAAACCGACCAGCGACGAGCATTGGCATCCACATGCAGTGCTCTCATTTATGTTTAAGACTCACTAGCTGAGACTAATTTTCTTTGTGTAGGAATAACTGGTGGTGTAAAAAAAGCATATTTGTGGAATAGTGGGTTAAAGAAATGTCTGATGGCCTTTAGTTGCTGATGTTTTCAGGCCAACAGTAGCTGGTATCCATGGCGGGCCCGACGGAGCATTTTCCATTGCCCTGTCTGGCGGGTATGATGACAACATTGATCTTGGAGACTGTTTTACCTACACAGGGGAAGGTACCATCAGTCTTCTCTTTATTTCAATTTCAAACATATTAAAGTAAAACCTCTATTAAAACCACTTAAATGAAGGCTAATTGGTTGTATAAAAGTCAGATGACAGCTTAAAGTAAGGTGACAGTAAAACAGAAAGCTCCTAAAGGAGCTTTCTGTTCAACTGTCATCTTATTATCATCTGTCTTAAATACCTAATAATTAAGTGTTCGTTATAGAGAGGGTTTACTGTATGCACTGTTTTCTTTGTAAATGGATATAGGCAAATTACTGTTGGATCAATCATTGAAAACCCCTTTCAGTTGATCAATAAATACACATTACCAGTTGACAGTGCGATACAGAGTGATGTATTCGGCTCGAGACGTTTTTGCCAGAAATAGCCGATCTGACAAGCACCTTGGCATGAGTATGATCGGTTGTTTCTGGCAAAAACATCAAGAGCTGATTGCAACAAACTGTAGCGCACTGTCAACTGGTGATGTGTTTATTATATGCCTTGAATACAAATAAACATGGGTGAAAGTTTTCCGTATTGTGACGGAATTCCGTATTTCCGAAATTGCTGAGGGTCATTTTTCCAGAACGTGTAAATCCGTTGAGAAATTCGGGGGGGGGGGGGGGGGGGGGGGGGGGGGGGTGGTAAGAGGATGTCTTTGTCGAGTAAGATTGAAAAAACAAAATCGAAGGTGATTTCGAGAGCTGTCAAATTAGTTGAAATTACGGTGTCAATGTTCGCCAATGTTATCGTTCGGCCCTATCGTTCGTCGTACTATAACGGTGACGGCAAAATCCGAGTGAACCAAAACAAATCTGACTGGTTGCCGAATTAGGTTGCTACACGCACGCGGACAGCGTTGAAAACACGGAAACCAGTCTCTGACCAAAAACATTTCCGTAGTTGATTTCAATAAATATGACAGGCTTGCTTAAAATAACGAGGTACCGGTAAGCAAATTTATGAGGGGGCTGTTTGTGATTTTGATCTTGTTGCCGATAATTTTTCCGTAGCGGTACGAAAAACTTCTTTTGGAAAATCTAAAATCTCTTTCTTCGGAGTCTTACTAGGCGCTCATTGTTTTATGAATCATCCGATTACCAGACGCTAAACTATATCACGCGGAACGCTTCGTGTTTTATCGTTGGTGCATCAAAATGCAATTAGCTCATTTTGTCATCAGTTTTCGCGAATTTAAAATACCGGCGTATCTGTCAAATGCAGCTGAATGGTTAACTTTAATGAAACGCAAACTAAACAAAATTAGGAGATTGAATAGGAAATTCGGCTGAAAATCCGATTTTATTATAAAACGAGTAGCTTACTCAGTACTGAAGTATTAATGTCACCTTTTTTTAATTTTTCACATTACATATTATTGGACTGTTAAACAATCCGTTGTCTATGGCTATAAAGTATTGAAAAGGTATTTTAATAGCATTCTTATCATTAAAGTAATTGATAGTAACTATTTAATTCATTAAGTAAAGAAATATTTATCTGATTTTGGTAACCCAAGATTAAAATTTAGTCTAGCATCACAGCTTTGAAACAGTTTAGAAAAATCAAAATGTATAAAATTGAACCACTAAAATCATTTTTAGGGAGGCCTCTTGTTCCATCAACTATGGGAAGGCTTCCCTCTCCCATCATAGCCTACTGCCTTAAATTTTGTGCCACTTAGTTTTAACTTTCTGAAAGCAAATTGAACATGAAAATGAGAGCTAAGATAAACTCACACACAGATCACGGTAAGAAATCGTTTATCAAGAAACCATTTATCAATCAAATAAAGTAGACATGACACAGAGGTAAGTTATTTACTTTATGAGTAAATCCTTTGAGCAGAGAGAGGGAGGTATTTTCATTAGGATAAGTGAAATGCCTATCCCCACCCCTCTCAAATGTCATGCCTTTAAATGTACAAAACTTTAGAATGGCCTGTACACATAATAATGAAAGAATATTTCTTAAATATATTTATAGGGTAACCCAAGTCCCATGCCATTTTTTAAAAAATCATTTTATGAGTTGGAAGTATGTGGTCAGCACCTGCCCCTTCATATATATAATCATGCACCTATGCACTGGTCTGTATAAATGAAATATAGGTGTCAAAACAGGATCAGACAGGACTGGGTGTTTTCTGTGACAATGGCTTTTAGTATCTGTACGATAGTTTAACTATATTCAACTGAAAAGTACCGACAACAATGATTTATTTGAATACTCTAAACTGTTAACTGAAAGCAAGGTCCAGTTATGAATTATATGTACATCTATTGTGCGGTCCCCCCGGATAATGCTTCATCACAAAGAAAGACAGCCAGTTAACCTTTTCTGCATTTTATTGATTATGCATTTTCTTGTAGAATATGTGGTAAAAAGCTGTAAAGAAAAATAAAAGTCTGTAAGTGACCTTGAAACTAGTCACTATTCAATACATTGGAAATTATCAGTGTTTATGCCAAACATGGGATTGCTTACAAGCCAATCATTGCTTTTCGGAAATAAGAAATACAAAAGGTAATTAAACTAAAATATAGTCCAATTTGACCAATGGCTTGACTGCTCATGGATCACATTGGCACACAGATATTACCAGGTTTAGTCTAAACACCGAATAATAGACTTCATATTTAAGTGCTCAAATAATAGCTAACAAATGCAAGAGGGGTGCAACCTTAATATGTATGCTTTATCGAATCTGAGTTGCACAAATAGAGACATTGTTAATTTCTTTTCTAAAGGATGGCCAACACTCATGTGTATCTGTTTCAATACACACATGGATCCTGTCCATCATTTATCTACTTTCAATCAAAGGTGATAGAAATGCCACAGCATCTGGATCTACACTGTTGACATCGATATGGCACACAGTACAATATACGGGACATAAAACTAAGGTGTCGATATAAACATCTTGAAACGTCGACATCTTTCCTAACAAAACAATTATCAAATGTAATACACCTTTACTGGGTGCGAAAATAGCGTGGGGCGAAGTGAGCCGTTCAATGCACAAATATCCTTCGGATAAAGCGATAAAGAGTATTTGATATAAAACATGGTTACATAACGATCTACAGCAGTTGTTGTATCAAATAAAATGCAATAACTGATTAAACTTACACCATAAGGGCACTGTATTGTTGAAACAAATGAACGTTGGCAAAACTGCGACTTCTTAACCAAAATGTCGGCCTCCTGCGAACCACGAGGGCGAATTAGCGAAATCGTCAGAAATGAGCCAAAAATGAGCAGAAAGGAACGGCAAGGAACAGCACACTCCCCACATGATATCATTACAGTATGATATCACTATTCAATAACGTAAAATCAAACAAATACAAATCCCGGGCGAGCCCCCAAGCTATATAAAAACTACAATGTCTAAAATGGAAGTATAGGCCTACAATGGAGCAAGTCTCCTTTCTCAAGCAAAAGTTATCGACTTCAAATTGAAAATTATAACCCACATCTATTCAAAACATTGCTATTAACTTGTTAAAAATTAAACCAAACATGTAAGCAGAAATCATGTTACATTCAACTCCCTAAGATCTATCTCTTTAAAATCTCAACCAATAATCTGACTAGAAATGTGTAAAACATTAACTTGACTAGAAAAACGTGTCCCCTATACTACTCTTAATATCTAATAAGTACAACTATTTCAACTACTGGCCTGATTAGAAAGGTCTGTTTTCCTTCTCTCACAATACAGACCTCTACCTTGCGTACCCTACTGTCTGCGCTAGGAAAAACACGAGACACTCGTCCCATTGGCCAACTATTCCTAGCAACTTCCCTGTCCTTAAGCAAGACAACATCATCTACCTTGACTGGAGTTAAGTCATTGTGCCATTTCGATCTAGTTTGCAACGACTGAAGAAATTCACGCCGCCATTTCAACCAAAACTGATCAGTCAAATACTTGACTCGTTTCCATTGATCTTTGTACATGTCCTTGAATGACAAATCGCTAAGTGGTTGCTGATCATTTTCTAGTTTCAAAGTCAACAATGCAGAAGGACAAAGTACTTCAGGACAATCTGGGTCTGATGAAACAGGAACAATAGGCCTAGCATTGATGATTGCCCCTACCTCTGCCATGAAAGTAGCTAAAACATCATGCGTGAGGTTGTGAACACCCGACAGCAACGACTCTAGAATGCGCCTCGTCAAACCAATCATTCGTTCCCACACGCCTCCCATGTGAGAGCTGTGCGGCGCATTAAACAGCCAAACACAACCTGAACTGCGAAGAAAACTCTTTGTTTTCTCATCCTCCACATTGATGGCTTCTGCACCAATCAAATCTGTAGCCCCTACAAAATTTGTGCCTCGATCAGAACGGACGAGTTTAACCTTACCTCTGATAGCAATAAGTCTACGGAATGCGTTGACAAAAGCTGAAGACGACATTTCGTCTACAACCTCTATATGCACAGCACGTATAGAGAGACAAGTAAATAGTACTGCCCAACGCTTAGCACTAGCCTGAGACCCTCGTGTTTTACGAGAGACAACCTGCCACGGTCCAAATACATCAACCCCCACTTGTGAAAAGGGAGAAGACTCTACTGTCCTATCGGATGGCAAGTCTGACATTTTCTGGGTTTCAACCCTTCCCCTGAGTTTCTTACAAAGAACACAATTGAAGATACAAGAAGTGATAGCCCGCCTACCACCTATGATCCAATAACCGCCTTGTCTGACAGCCCCTTCTGTCAGCAAGCGTCCTTGATGATGCACTGATTCATGAAACTTCCTAATGATTAATTTGGTCACATGATGTTTGGATAACAAAATGACAGGATGTTTTTCTGCCATGGGCAAATTGCTGTTACCGAGACGACCTCCTACCCGTAGCAAACCAGAATCATCCAAAAAGGGATTCAACGTCAACAAAGGACTGTCGCTATCCAGCTGTCCTTTAGAACGCAAAGAAGCTACTTCCATGGGAAAGCATGCCCCTTGGACTTCTTTGATAACCACAAACCTAGCTCTTTCAATGTTCGTAACTGAGTTTGATTTCGGACACTTGTGCCAGCCACTACATACTGAGTCCTTCTTGAATGACATGGCTACATGTATTAACACAGACACAGCTACCACTAGCCTATCCCAAGAAGAGAACCTTTCAAATCTATCAGGTCCCAAGCGTCCACCCTTTGTAACAACTGTGGACAAAGTAGTCACATTTGCCCGAACCTCAGAATCCAGATTGGGATCTAACAAAGGATAGAATTCGGGAACACTGGTTTCCTGCGTTGTAAGAAAAGATGGTCCTAAGAGCCAAGCACTATCTGCCAAGAGAGCAGGAGAAACTCCCCTAGTACCAACATCTGCAGGATTCTTATCTGTCGGCACATACAGCCACTGCCTCGGACTACTGACATGCCTAATCTTGTGAACCCTGTTACTGACATAGGTGTAAAACCTACGAGATTGGTTACAAATGTACCCAAGTACAACTCGACTGTCTGTGTAGAACCTAGTACTACTGATCTCGATCTTGAGATTCTCTACAACTATCTGGTACAGCTCCGTAGCGAGAAGAGCTCCACATAGTTCTAACCTAGGGATAGTGTGACCACTAGACGGAGCAACCTTGACCTTTCCAAATACGAAGCTAGACAGTTTTCTACCATCGCTAGAAATAGCCACAAGAAACACCACTGCTGCAACTGCCTTTTCTGAGGCATCAGAAAATATATGCAACTCAAAGTTTGACATTTCCTTGATAGACAACTTGAACAAGCTCCTTTGAATCTTGACACACTGCAAGTCACTGACACTATCTAACCATTTCCGCCACTGGAGCTCCATCTCAGGATGCAATGGATCGTCCCAACCTACCCCACTAGATACTACCTCTCTAAGAATCAATCTACCAACGATCACCACAGGCGCGAGAAACCCCAAAGGGTCGAAAATGCTGTTGATTGTCGACAAAACGCCCCGTTTTGTCACTGGTTTATCATGTACCCGAGAACTGAAAATGAAACAGTCCTGACCAAGATCCCACTCTAAACCTAAACCACCCTGAGTTGGCAGGGTATCATGGTCAAAATCAACATGATTCAAATTTGAGGCCAAATCCTTCCTTGGCAGACCTTTCATGACCTCTGGGTCATTTGAGACAATTTTGTGCAGATGCAGCCCTGAAGCAGCCAGAGCCTTCTGAGTACGTTGAAGCAAATCTACAGCCTTTGCTGCAGAAGGACACGAAGTGAGCCCATCATCGACATAAAAGTCGTCATTGACAAACTCCTGAACATCAATCTCAGACTTCTGCACCGCCTTTCTAATGCCATAGGTGGCGACAGCCGGAGACGGACTGTTGCCGAACACATGCTTGCACATCCTATACTCTACAAGGGGTTTTGCTAAGTCATTATCTTGATACCATATGAAACGAAGATAGTCCCTGTGACCCTCGTTTACCCCGAAACAGTAAAACATTTGTTCAATGTCAGCTGCCACTGCTACTATATCTCGCCTAAACCGCATGAGAACGCCAAGCAGACTGTTGGTAAGGTTAGGACCTTGGAGCAACACTGAATTTAAAGACAAACCTTCATGTTGGGCTGAGGAATCAAAAACTACTCTTATCTTATCAGGTTTCTTAGGGTGATATACCCCAAACATAGGCAAATACCAACACTCAGCACCCTTTGGTAGCTCAGGTGCGAGTTCAGCATGACCATTTTCAAATAGTTTTGCCATGAAATCAATGAAATGTTGTCTTTTGACAGAATGCTTATTGAGACTGATTTCTAGGGTCTTGGCCCTTCTAAATGCTTGAGCTCTGTTGTTGGGCAATTTTGACCTGGATGACTTAAATGGAAGCGGAGCGGACCATTTTTGACTAGAATCAAGTTCAAACTTGCCATCCATTATTGACAGAAACTCTCTGTCTTCAACTGATAAAGCAACCTGATCATCTCGAGAATTTGTGGCAAAAACTGAGTCATAGGTATACATGCATGATGACGAGTCAGAAACATCATTACAAGATTTGTACAATGTAAACCTACCATTGTCTACAACATACGTATTTCTACACTCTATCGTCTCACTCCCTTTGCTCTCACACACATGCTCATTAACATGAAACTTGTTTGGACATGGCGGTAACAGTGAAGCACGTCCCTCACCCACAATGTAAGTTTTGTTGACATTTACTTTGTTTGTCAGGTGCGAATTTCCAAGGCAAACCTCCCCTACTATAACCCAACCAAGAGGCAAACGTTGCGCATACGGTGAACCTCTAGGGCCAATCCGTTGCTCTAGAACATGATGGACATCTGTGATATCCCGACCTAGAAGTAACAGGATCTGAGACCTGCTATCTATCTCGGGTATGACAGATGCTATGTCAACCAAATGTGGGTGTGAGGCGGCTGCACTGGGTGTGGGAATCTCATTTCTATTGCTAGGTATGTCGGTACATTCAAGCAATGTGGGTAGCTCGTAACTAACATTCCCCTCGACACTTTGTATGACAATGTCAGAGGCCTTACGCCCACTCTTAACATGAACACCTGAGCAAGAGGTAAGCGAGTACTCACAAGATTCACCCTTAACATTTAACTGCTTAAATAGATCTGGCTTTACTAAAGATCTGTTGCTTTGTTCATCTAAAATGGCATAGCATGAAACAACATTGTTAGGATTGTCTTTACAATATGCATTGACTAAAACAATTTTGGCACATGATTTTCCGTGCACCTCACTTTGGCACACTTCTGTACATTTGGAGTCTACATGGTCGGCCCCTTGCTGCGAGCTACGACTGCCCTCCCCACCTTTGTGTTCCAGTCTCTGAACGTGCATGACAGAATGATGTCGTCTGCTGGAGCACTTTGAACACTCTACTGATGCTTTACACTCTTTGACTGCGTGACCAGACAAAAGACACTTAAAACACAGCTTGTTTTCACTTATACATCTTCTTTTGTCTTCCATGGATTTCATTTCGAAGACCCGGCAATTTTCCAGAGGATGCGGTGCCTTGTGGATGGGACAAATGGCCCTCTCGCTCCTGATTGAACTTTCTACTTCAGTCTTCGCTGACGACAACATGTTCTGTCGGTTAGACCATGGCGCAGATTTCGTCGTGCTGTGACTCAGCTGAGCGGAACTTGTTTCGAAACAGAAGCTAGGGTCGTTCCATACCTTGCTGGACTTTTTCACGAAAGCAGCGAATTCCTGGAATGGAGGAAAGGTGACATTGTGTCGCGTCTTGTAGTTGGATGCTTGAGTAACCCATTTTTGTTGCAGCTCATAGGGTAACTTTGCAATTATAGGATTTATACCGGCTGATGAGTTAAAATAGGACAAGGACGTTTCATAGCGGGGATCTTCCATGAGTCCTTGCGTTTGTGCCAAAAGGTCGGACAGCTCGTACAACTTGACTGGATCTCTCCTCGACACCTTTGGGAAATATGATAGGCTCTTCATCGTTGTCTCAAAAACTTTCTCCGCAGCGCCAAACCTTTCGTCGAGACGACTCCAAATTTGACATAGCCCCTCATTTGGGTTGTTGATGTAGGCTGTTTTTAATGCGATGGCATGCTTCCTCGAACTGACTCCCAACCATTTGATTAGCAGATCCATTTCTTCTATCGACGAAACATTCATCTCTGCAGCTACAGACTTGAAGCTGCTCTTCCATGCTTGGAAGTTGTCCGAGGAGTCATTGAAGTTGGACAGCCTATTTAAAAGCAGGTCCTTTCTCAACAGGAACTGTACGACTGCGTTGTCTTGAGGATGTGGACTTTGTGGGACTACAACTTCATGCTTCTCCACGAAATCCTTTACCATTTCCATCCGGTCGTCTTCGGAAGGAGCTATGGAACCTGATGCGTTGCTTAACCGCTCATATGCGTTGGCTTGAGCTGAAAGGGCCGCTGCTTCTTTTTTAACTTTGACGAGCTTAAGTTCCGCATCAATATCTGCTTGTTTATGTGCCGCAGAAATTTTCTCCTTTGTAAGCCTTAATTCCTCTTCGGCAAAGTGAACTTGGGCCATGGCTGCCTCAGCTTCCACCATTTTTGTCTGTGCCTTTTCGCTGCAAGAACTCTCAGAAGAGACATGAGACATTGTCTCCAACTTCTCTGTTCTTAATTGTCGAATGTCCTTTAAGTATGCTTCTGCTTTCGTTTCACAACCAACGAATAATTCGTCTACCCGTTTAACTTCATTCACACTTTCCTCTGACCTAGTGTCCTCTAGATATTTAACAAAGAGACTATAAACTTCCTGGACAGCTTGATACAGTTCGTTTACAGTGTCACGGGCTTTGTTCAGTGCTGCAATAGAGCTATTTATGGAAAAACTGAACTCTGCGTCTGTTACATGCTCTACAGCGGTTACAGCACTATGAAGTTTGCCGTAAAACAGTTCAACTTTTGTTTCATATTCTGCCATGGCTTTTTCCGTGAGAGGCCTTATCCGTCGCTGGAACATCAGGCTCGTAGAAATTCCCTGGGCTTTACTGTGTCTGGTTGGTCTTTTTACTGTGCGGTCCCCCCGGATAATGCTTCATCACAAAGAAAGACAGCCAGTTAACCTTTTCTGCATTTTATTGATTATGCATTTTCTTGTAGAATATGTGGTAAAAAGCTGTAAAGAAAAATAAAAGTCTGTAAGTGACCTTGAAACTAGTCACTATTCAATACATTGGAAATTATCAGTGTTTATGCCAAACATGGGATTGCTTACAAGCCAATCATTGCTTTTCGGAAATAAGAAATACAAAAGGTAATTAAACTAAAATATAGTCCAATTTGACCAATGGCTTGACTGCTCATGGATCACATTGGCACACAGATATTACCAGGTTTAGTCTAAACACCGAATAATAGACTTCATATTTAAGTGCTCAAATAATAGCTAACAAATGCAAGAGGGGTGCAACCTTAATATGTATGCTTTATCGAATCTGAGTTGCACAAATAGAGACATTGTTAATTTCTTTTCTAAAGGATGGCCAACACTCATGTGTATCTGTTTCAATACACACATGGATCCTGTCCATCATTTATCTACTTTCAATCAAAGGTGATAGAAATGCCACAGCATCTGGATCTACACTGTTGACATCGATATGGCACACAGTACAATATACGGGACATAAAACTAAGGTGTCGATATAAACATCTTGAAACGTCGACATCTTTCCTAACAAAACAATTATCAAATGTAATACACCTTTACTGGGTGCGAAAATAGCGTGGGGCGAAGTGAGCCGTTCAATGCACAAATATCCTTCGGATAAAGCGATAAAGAGTATTTGATATAAAACATGGTTACATAACGATCTACAGCAGTTGTTGTATCAAATAAAATGCAATAACTGATTAAACTTACACCATAAGGGCACTGTATTGTTGAAACAAATGAACGTTGGCAAAACTGCGACTTCTTAACCAAAATGTCGGCCTCCTGCGAACCACGAGGGCGAATTAGCGAAATCGTCAGAAATGAGCCAAAAATGAGCAGAAAGGAACGGCAAGGAACAGCACATCTATCCTGTACGAACAGTGTAGACTAAGATCAGAATGTTCCCATCAGAACCTTCTGAACGGGATATGTACAGTATCCTCAATGCAAAAGCTTATACAACCAGAGTCAGTTTTTATGGTAATGCTTGACTGGAAATAGAGTATGTTCTAAATGTTTTGTATTGGATCTAGTATTTACATGTCATAATTTTTAAGTGTCGGTGATACAAAATCTTATACATACAGCTTTATAACACAGTATAATGATAGAAAACCTAAATACCATCTCATATTTTTCTCCCTTGGAGCTAACTCATACATGGACCTAACTAGAAACATAGTTTTGTGGCTTTACAATGATAATTGTAAAAGCAAAGTGCTTATAATTTACTTTGGAGTATAACAGTTTGCTGAAAGCAATTTCCATCTTTTGTTAAATAAAATCAAAATTAAGATTTATTTTTCAATCCTTGGAAAACATTAATGCTTATGACCAAGAAAATTATTTTTATATTTTTCCATTGCTTGTCATTTTCAAACAATTTTCCAACAGTTTCAGACCTTCAAAATGCTTAAAACCCAGGAGCTTCCGGGGGCCTCTGGCCCCCTGGTCCCCCAGCCAGGGCCTTGCCCTGGACCCCCTGGGGGCCCTAGCGGCCCCCGAGCCCCCAGCATAGTTTTCAGTATTTTCAGTTTTGCCAACTTTCACCCATGAATAAAAAAGAACTAAATAGTTGTTTAAACCATTTTATATACAACATTTATTAGTTATTTGAAGCTGAACAAGAATCTTCAGAGAGCAGGTGTTTGATTGAATTATTTCTGAGATACATCATCTAAGACAATCAGAAAGTAGGATAATTCTTCTCTACCAATATGAAGGTCAAAGTAGCAGGCAGGTTCTGCAATTTGGCTGTGAATATGATGTTTAATAATTTTCGGAAAAGAAGCAAACACACACGAAAATAACAAAGCAAGTGAAACTAACAATGAAGAAGAGGGTATGTGTGCGGCAATCAGTGCAGATTAGACTTAACCACCAAAGAAGAATCTTAAAGCATGCTTTAAAGTAAAGTTGAACTCTTGTTTTAAACTTCCATCTGCTAAGATATAGGATTTTTTTCTTATGGTAGTACATATTCTATATAAAGTGGAATGATCTCTTTTATAATGGAGGAATTTATTAAAGACATGAGTTAAGTGTCACATTATAAACTACCTATTATATTTTAACTGAACTTGCAGGAGGGCGTGACTTGAAGGGAACAAAGAGCAACCCAAAGGTAGATATACAGTGCAACTCTAAAAGCTTCACTTCCCTAAACCAGAGTTTTCTGAAACGGCAGATAGATTGTAATTAGCTGGGCGTCGCAATATGACTGAATTACTGTTTAAGCGACATACAATCATGAAATCCTATCTAAGCAGGGTAATGGCCCTTGCCTTAATCTAGTTGTTTGGTATTTTGTATACGTATGTACTTTAAGTATTGAAGTTTTTATCCAAGCCACACTTGTTGTGGAAAGTGGGCTAGGCACTTGTATCTTTTAAATCCGAATATAGTGGCATTAGTTAGCCCTTAGAGGACAGTTCTAGGTGTCACCTACATCAGTTATCCATGGCAATCCATTATACAAACCAACTACAGTCTACATGTATTATATTTCCCCCTTTAGTGCAAGACATATTGATCTTGTTTCCTACTTATATAGCACATTACCCAGTATATTTCTGGATTATAGCTCAGAGCTTTCTGTTATATTTTCAACCTGCTTTAAGAGGGCACCTTGAAAACAAGGCATAGGCTATGGGGTAAAGGGTTAATATAAAACTCTTGTGTTAATTGTTCTATTTTATAAGATTTAAAACGTTCACTGAGTTTTGTTTCATTGTTGGTTAGAATCTACGTACTGCAGCCCAATCCAAAGATCAGTGCTTGTCTAGAGGTAACCTGGCTCTGAGTAGGAGTGTGGAGACCGGTGAGCCAGTGAGGGTAATTCGTGGCTATAAGCTGACTAGTGCCTTTGCTCCTGACGAGGGCTACAGATATGATGGTATGTCACATTGAAACCTTGGCACAGGAATATCACGTTTTTAGCTCACCTGAAGGTGAGCTATTTTGATCGTGCTGTGTCCGTTGTCCGTTCGTTTGACGTCCGTCGTCAACAATTTCTTTAAATGACATCTCCTCCTAAACTACTGGATGGATTTTAACCAAACTTGGCAGAAATTATCCTTATATGGTCCTCTTTGAAAGTTGTTCAAATGTTTCCGGTCCGTTGCATATCTAGGTCACAGGAGCTAAAATTAGATCGTTTCAATAAAAACTTAAAAAATCTTCTTCTCTGAAACCACAGTACCCTGAGCTTAGATATTTGGCACAAAGCATCATCTATAGGTCCTCTATCAAGATTGTTCAAATTATGTCCCTGGGGTCACAAATTTACATACGAGTTATTCAGTGAAATCTTCAAACGTCTTCTTCTCTGAAACTACTATAGCTAGAGCTTTGATATTTGGCATGGTGTTACTTCTAGAGATACTTTACCAATATTGTTCAAATGTTGCCGGTCTGTTGTGTATCTAGGTCACAGGAGCTAAAAATAGATTTTTTCGATTAAAACTTAAAAAATCTTCTTCACTGAAACCACAGTACCTGAGCTTAGATATTTATCACAAAGCATCATCTATAGGTCCTCTATCAAAATTGTTCAAATTATGTCCCTGGGGTCAAAAATGTAGTCTGAAACTACAAGAGCCAGAGCTTAGATATATGGCACATAGCATCATCTACAGGTCTTCTTTCAAGTTTGTTCAAATTATGCCTCTGGGTTCAAAATTGGCCCCGCCCCGGGGTCACAAATTTACATAGAGTTATATAGTAAAATCTTCAAACCTCTTCTTCTCTGAAACTAATATAGCTAGAGCTTTAATATTTTGCATAGTGTAACTTCTAGAGGTACTTTACCAGTATTGTTCAAATGATTCTGGTCCGTTGCATATCTAGGTCACAGGAGCTAAAAATAGATTTTTTTCTCAATAAAAACTTAAAAAAATCTTCTTCTCTGAAACCAAAGTACCCTGAGCTTAGATATTTGGCACAAAGCATCATCTTCAGTTCCTCTATCAAGATTGTTCAAATTATGTCCCTGGGGTCAAAAATGACTGCGCCCCGGGGGTCATAAATTTACATAGAGTTATAAAATGAAATCTTCAAACCTCTTCTTCTCTGAAACTTATATAGCTATAGCTTTGATATTTGGCATAGTGTAACTTCTAGAGGTATACTTTACCAATATTGTTCAAATGGTTCCGGTCCGTTGCATATCTAGGTCACAGGAGCTAAAAATAGATTTATTTTTTTTAATAAAAAGCTTAAAAAATCTTCTCTTAAACTACAGTACCCTAAGCTTAGCTATTCTGCACTCAGCATCATCCAATCAGCAATTGGCACAATCATATTGTCATAATTTCTCAGCTTTCCAAGATATATTACATGATTTACATCAACAGTCCCAGGTGAGCGATTTAGGGCCGTATACGGCTCTTGTTAGATATTTGAACAGTGTACAGGGTGCCCACGGACTCTGGAAAACAGGGAAAACAGGGAAAATGGTTCAAAAAAAATCCCTGCAGGGAAAAATCAGGGAATTTGAAAATTTGCTAAAAATCAGGGAATTATCAGGGAATTTGGCAAAAATTGGAGAGAGAAAATCTTGACTACTTATAGCCTCTCTTGCTGACTTTATTTAAAAGCTGTGTTTATTCATGTTAGGAACATATAGTAATTAAGCAATTTACAATGTCTATTAAGCTTAATGTTTATACATATCTGATGGGTTATTTAACATTATTCATCAGTGCCTACTCTGTTAACTAGTTGAAATAATCAGCTTCTTAACTGAAGAGAAAGCATAATGGAGTTAGTAACCATTGTCCTAGAACTCAAGTGTCAAAGTAGTCAGAGATTGTTATGCAGATGAAAAGTAAAAGTAATTGAATGTACCCTTTTCAGCCACAAAACAAAATCAGAGAATGATCAATATCAGCATCAGTAGTATTAGCATATCTAAATGAAACTATATACTTGGGAAATATTTTGCCCACTTTGAGGCGATTTTTCTACACAGAATTATGTTGGTTTTATACCTGTTTGGAATGCTGGAAACGCCCTCAGAACGCCACCAGCGACCATCTAGAAATAAAATTTTCTCGGGGGGAGCATGCCCCCGAACCCCTCTAGTAAGACTACATTCACAAATATACCTGTGCTCCCCAGTCGCAAAATATGCTTCCTACGGGCCTGCAACACATGTGATAAAATGCAATTAAGGTGCTGGATTTTTTAGACCTAGCTGTGAACACTGCTGCATGCAGTGCTTGACATGTTACATTAGAAAAAGATAAATTTATACAAGGCATGGCAAAACTCAAAAGGTAAGAGTAAAGAATAAGTGTGACTTTATGATGTTGAAGGTATGGCTATAAGGGGGAGGTTGGAAGCCATCTTACACAGTTGTATTTTAGCAGTGTAGGCCGCGAAAAAGATCAGGGAAAACTACCTTTCAGTCAGGGAAAAATCAGGGAATTATCAGGGAATTTCAATTTTGAATTTCTGTGGGCACCCTGGTGTATTTTTAACCCATTACCCCATAAATATGCCTTTACGCCATTAATTTATTCCTCCACTCTAGAAAATAGTTTCACTTTATACAGTCATGAATATGTATGGTTACTAAAAATATTTTCTTTTATCCTAGTAGATGATAGCTTAAAGCAGGCTGAAAGTAAAGCAGAATGCGCCTTAAGGCGCATTCTTCTTTACTTTCAGCCTGCTTTAAGTGGTCTCCTGTCCTAAAAACTAAAACAAGCTTTGGGTAATGGGTTAAACAGTGTAGCAATGTAGTAACTGATTTGCTATTTCATTCGCAGACACTGTAGACCCAGATCAGAGGGCTCCTATTGGAACCTTCTGATCAGGGTCTGCATTGTTTGCTTATTAAGAGCAGTATTAAATAAATTACTCAGAATTCCATGTAGAACTGCTTCTTGATTTGGTAACTAAAAAGATCCGCAAGGGAACCTTATAACCCACAATAGTTACTTAATGTTGACAGAGTATACAGTGTACCAATGTTCATGTAATTACTGATTTGCTATGAGTATAGGCTGATTTTTTTCAGCCTTTTTATGCCATTGTTATATTCTTTCAGTGAATACTTTATGAATGATAACAAAAAGAAATACTTTCTGTATCCTAGCAGATGGTAGCTTAAAGCAAGCTAAAAGTCAAGCAGAGTATTCTACTTTACTTTCAACCTGCTTTAAGTGGTTACCTGTTTTCAAAACTAGAAACAGACAAAGGATTGAGAGTAAGACGTGAATGAATAACATGTGACACTGTACTCTTGCTATTTACAGGCTTGTATCATGTTAAGAAGGCATGGTACACCTGTGGGGTTTCTGGCTTCATGGTGTGGAAGTTTGCATTGAAGAGACTTAAAGATCAGGCTTCACCGCCCTGGCTTATTGGAGAGGTGAGTAGTCAACATTTAGTTTGAACTAGTACAGAGATCTCATAAAGATCCCTGAAAAACAGCACTCTCTATGGATGTCTGTGAAAACCAGACAAAAGTTTCTGGTCCCTAATATTTGTTTAATGTGCTCACCAAACATGCAATAAAGAGCTGATGATTTCTTAAGGAGCTTTCTGCATTTCTTTTGTCCTGCATGAAGCTGTCACATGCTGGTTAAAACTGCAGGTCACTGCTTTTAAGAGGCACATTTCGATCTATTGGGAAAGAATACGGTGTTCGCCATGTATACATTGAATAGTTTAATAATGTACAATTATAGCTTGTAAAGATTTACCCCTTTGTGGCCACATAAGTCTACTTCTGTTGTCACTCAGATAATTCTTTCTTCTAGATGATTTCAGTGAGTATTATTTTTATGCCCCCGGCATCGACAGATGCGGGAGCATATAGTAATCGTCCTGTCCGTCCGTCCGTAACCAGGTTAAGTAGATTTTACTGTTTCGTCTAGCATCAATACCGCTTATTCAAATGCTTAGATACTTATACAGTTGTTGCCTTGGACCATTCCCTAGCCACCAATAATACCCAACCTTGATTTTGACCTTGACCTAATTTGGACTTAGAATACTTTGAATGGGCTATTTCTTGGTTAACTAGATTTTACTGTTTCGTCTGGCATCAACACCGCTTACTCCAATGCTTGTATCCTTATACAGTTGTTGCCTTGGACCATTCCCTATCCACCAATGTCACCCAACCTTGATTTTGACCTTGACCTTGACCTAATTTGGACTTAGAATATTTTGAATGGGCTATTTCTTGGTTAATTAGATTTTACCGTTTCGTCTAGCATCAACACTACTTACTACAAGGCTTCTACACTTATACATTGTACAGTTATTGCCTTGGACCATTACCAACCCACCAGTAATACCCAAGCTCAGTTTGACCTTGACCTTGACCTAATTTGGACTTAGAAAAGATTCAGAATATATTGTCAAGGATGCCACCGGGGGCATAAGCGTTTATTGAACGCGCAGGCTTGTTTTTTTTTAGAATACTAATTAGGAGGAATTAGTTGTTACAAAATAGAGAATGGTGTAAACAATGATTGCAATATTTGAAACATTGGCACAGTGACCTAGATAAGGAGTCAACTGAACAGTTTCCAATATTTCATTTCTGTCTACTAAATCTTCTGTTTTAACAGAATGGGTAAGATTTAGTTTAGGATAATAAATTCTGTTAAAAAATGCATTTAAAAAAAAATAAAAAGAAGAAGCTCTGGTGGGATTCGAACCCGTGACCCTCCATGCGGAGACAAAAATGAAAAATGAGGAAGCACCTTTAGCCCCTCGGCTACCAGCGCTCTCTCTATATATGGTAGCGAATTAACGTACTTCACTGGTAGCGATTGATAGTACTTTATTCCGCTCGGGTTTATGTCTGAGCCCGTGTAGAGAAGAAACAACAACAACAACTATACCGTCGGCTGACGCTAAAGAAAAACGATGGAAAATATCTAAAAAAAACTAAGAATCTATGACGATTCTTGAGACTTTTTATTATGCCCCCGGCATCGACAGATGCGGAGGCATATAGTCATCGTCCTGTCCGTCCGTCCGAGCGCACGAAAGGTCCTTTGTTGGGTAGGGAGAACAATAGATTCCATTCATTCCGTGATTGCCCTATTGTTATTGTTGGGTATATTAGTGTACTGTTGGGTACTTTTAAACAAAAAATATACCCAACAAATGTCTAACTGTGAGAAAGTCTGTCCGTCCGTCCGTGTGTCCGTAACAAGGTTAAGTAGAATTTACCGTTTCGTGTAGCATCAACATCGCTTACCCAAATGTTTGGATACTTATACAGTTGTTGCCTTGGACCATTCCCTATCCACCAATATCACCAAACTTTGATTTTGACCTTGACCTTGACCTAATTTGGACTTAGAATATTTTAAATAGGCTATTTCTTGGTTAACTAGATTGTACCGTTTCGTCTAGCATCAACACTGTTTACTACAATGCTTCGATACTTACACAGTTATTGCCTTGGACCATTACCAACTCACCAATACTACCCAAGCTCAGTTTGACCTTGACCTAATTTGGACTTAGAAAAAATTCAGAATATATTGTCAAGGATGCCACCGGGGGCATAAGCGTTTATTGAACGCGCAGTCTTGTTTTGGACTGATCATATTTTTTTAATGTCAGAAGCCATATAATGCCACAAATTTGCTTTTATTTGAGTATTTTATTTAATTTTGACAAGTACACCATCTGGTTGCGAGTCCCTTTAACTTATTCACCCCTTATTCCAGTTTCCAATTAAGTCTAGTCCACTTTTGGCTATTAAGAGTTGTTTTTACAAAATGTCAAACAATGGAGAGCCTGATCTCATTATTTCTTCAGAAGCTCTCTGATTATGGTCTACACTGTTTGCATAGGACAAATGAACTTTTCACATGTACATTGTAAAGAACCAGTATACTAACTTGCTGCTAGGGTTCAATGAGTTAATAGGACTGACTTGCTTTTCCTACTCAATAGAATAGATTTTTAACGAATAAGTCACAACATGTGGTTTGTAGAAATACCTGTTAAATTCTCCCCTGATCAGGTATTTAATTATTTATCAGGACTTTTAACTCCACCTCGAAGCCTGTTTCTAGTTTTGAATACAAGTGAAGGCACATTCTGTTTACTTTCAGCCAGCTTTAAGCTATCATCTTCTAGGATATATATAGTTAAGTATTTTGTATGGAGCATATTTATGCAGAATTGTTTTCCTCAGGGAAGAAATGAATTGAAAGGTGTAAAAAGGCATACTAATAGGATAAAGGGTTAAAAGTTATTTTGCTGTTTTGATGTTTATAGTCTGACAGTGACCAAAAGGGAAGTCCAAACAAACAGCTTATTGAGAAGGTTGACAGTGCAACTGCCGCAGTAGATTCTGACAACCAAGAAGAAGAGGAAAATGTTGATACAGATGATGATCCAAGTGACAACGATACTGATGAAGACAGCACAAAGGAGCAATCTAGTAACATGGAGACAGACGATAAAGAGAATATAACGGATAAAGATGACACTGAAAAAGATGCTGCTCTCATCAAAACAGCTGAAAAAGGAGGTGTGTTGGAAGAGGATAGCATGAACAGTTTGAATAAAAATGTGAAAACTGCTGAAACCAAAGCTGTAGAATATAACAACAATGATATCGATAAAGAAAAAGAAGAGAAAGAAGAGAATGTTGATAACAATTCACATATTCAGCAAGACAAAGTGGTGGAGAATGTTGGAAATGAGAATATTGAGGGTGATAAAGATTTGAACAACCAAGGCAAAGTGGAGGAAACAGATCAAGAAAATGTGAATGAGAAACTTGGTGTTAAAACAGAAAAAGGTGTAGATAAAGAAACAGACAGAAAGGAAGTGGAGAAGGAAGGGAGAAAAGAGAACATTCTTACCGTAGCTCAGGAGAACATATAAAATAGTTCTCCATTGTACAGTAGAAAATACAGTACAACCTCTATATTACAAATTCAAATTGTGTTATTTCTGTTATTATTATGACAGGCGACTGCTTAAAGCAAGGTGACAGAAATAGGTCAATTAGTACAGTCATGAATATGTATGTAAGATATTTTCTTTATTCTAGCAGATGGTAGCTTCAAACGGTCTGAAAGTAAAGTAGAATGCACATGAAGTCACAATCTGCTTTACTTTCAACCTGCTTGAAGTTCTCACCTGTCTTTAACCCTTAGCCTGCCACTCACGACTATAGCTCCATATGCAAACAGCTTGGATCCGGATGAGACGCCGAGTAACTCGGCGTCTCATCCGGATCCAAGCTGTTTGACACTCGGACAACATTTTCAGCAATTTTGAGCAACTTTGAAGCACTTTGAAACTTTAAGCAGACGAGAAATATAGCAGACGACAATTTATTTGGCTGGCTAAGGGTTAATATCAGAAACAGACGACAATGGTAAGGGTTCATTATGGTTGATCATGAAGAGAATTTATTAGAATTTTAATAGTATCAATTAAAATGATGTGTTTTTTCTCCTCAGTGTATGTTTATGTTATTGAAGATCTGCATAACTAAATGGGCCGTGTCATGACAAAACCTGCCTTATTGCATTGCAACATTGTGCAGACCTAGCACCCTTGCCATTCCATGCTGTGTATCTGAGTTTGGTCTACAATGCCCATTGATACCGTATATAATTCTGCTTAATACAAGGCTTTAGATGTTTGTGGGTGTCAAGCAGAGTAGATCAAGACCAGCCAGATGCAGCGGCTCGCCTTGATCTACACTGTTTGCAATGCAGTAGTTCAGGTTTTTCATGGCAGGGCTCAATTAGATTAACCCATTTACAACCCAAATCCAAGAAGCAAACATCTGTTCCTGGAGGAGTTATCTTTTCATATCTGAACTGTTTGGTTTAAAACTTCAGCTTGTCTACAGTTGAAAAAAAATAAATTCTTCCTGTTTGAATATTTTATAAACTTAAATGCAAAAGCAATGACTTAAAAAGAAGAAAATAATTATTGAAGATGTTGTTACAGTGTACTTGGATGGTTGATTTTTTAGAGCAAAATATTTGCTAGTTTTAGAAATGTTGAAAATAAAGAGATTTATTTTTGTTAGGGCATGACAAATTTTTATATGTATATAGGTGTGATATCGTTTCATTGGAAAGATTGAAACATGCTAAAGAATTGATCTATGTATAAATGACTTCTAAAAGTATCAACTGGAAAGAGAATGTGGTATTATATAGGATTTTTAGAGAGTGAGTGGTGCTATAATAGTGGGCAATCATTTGATATAGTATTGTTTGAGTGTGAACAGTGCCATAAAAGAAGGCAGACATTTTATATAGGATTGTAAGAGTGTGAATAGTGCTATATTAGAGGGCAACCTTTGAGATAGTATTTTTAGAGTGTGAATGGTGCTATATTAGAGGGCAACCTTTGAGATAGTATTTTTAGAGTGTGAATGGTGATATATAAGAGAGCAACATTTGAGATAGTATTGTTTAACATTTGTTAGAGTGATTGGTGCTATAATACTCATTATAGAGGGCAGTTATTTGAGATAGTATTGTTAGAGTGTGAACAGTGCCATAAAAGAAGGCAGACATTTTATATAGGATTGTTAGAGTGTGAATAGTGCTATATTAGAGGGCAACCTTTGAGATAGTATTTTTAGAGTGTAAATAGTGCTATAATAGAGGGCCAACAGTTGAGATAGGATTGCTAGAGTGTGATTGGTGCTGTAATAGAGGGCAGTTATTTGAGATAGTATTGTTAGAGAGTGAATGGTGCTACAGTACTGAACCTTATTAAATTAACAATTTTTGCGATTCGCTTGCAATTCGATGGCAATTCGCTTGCGATTCAAACTACTAAATTTACCCTCGGGTAAGCTTTCTTGAATGGTGTATCTCACAAATGTACGCAAATAAACCTTCGTTAATATTGTCAATTCTATTTGTGTCACAACCGCTTGGACAAATTCACGTTAAAATATTCAAAAGTAGGATTTGTTTTTTGAATCGCCTGATTCGATGGCAATTCGCTTGCGATTATCAATTTAATTTAATAAGGTTCAGTACTGTATAATAGTGGGCAATCATTTGATATAGTATTGTTAGAGTGTGAACAGTGCCATAAAAGAAGGCAGACATTTTATATAGGATTGTAAGAGTGTGAATAGTGCTATATTAGAGGGCAACCTTTGAGATAGTATTTTTAGAGTGTAAATAGTGCTGTAATAGAGGGCCAACATTTGAGATAGTATTGTTAGAGTGTGAACAGTGCCATAAAAGAAGGCAGCCATTTTATATAGGATTGCTAGAGAGTGAATGGTGCTATATTAGAGGGCAACATTTGAGATAGAGTTGTACGATTGTGAATGGTGCTATATTAGAGGGCAACCTTTGAGATAGTATTGTTGGGGTGTGAATGGTGCAATATAAGAGGGCAACATTTGAGATAGTATTGTTAGAGTGTGAATGGTGCTATAAATAATAGAGGGCCAACACTTAAACCATGCAATGAGAATATACCAATACAACCAGTGTAGGTCCAGACCAGTCTCATAGTCTGGATGAGGGTATACACCAACATGTACCATTAGGTAGTTGACAACTATGTATATTGATCATTGACTTGGTCTACATTGTTTTACAAAGAAATAAGCCTGATTTTCTCATGGCATGGATTCTTTTATTACAAGCCAAGAATTCAGTGTACGAAATTAACCCTTAGCCTGCCACTCACGACTATAGCACCATATGCAAACAGCTTGGATCCAGATGAGACGCCGAGGAACTCGGCGTCTCATCCGGATCCAAGCTTTTTGACACTCGGACAACATTTTCAGCAATTTTGAGCAACTTTGAAGCACTTTGAAACTTGAAGCAGACGAGAATTATAGCAGACGACAATTTATTTGGCGGGCTAAATGCTTGAGAACGACTTTAGACTCAACTGAAAAGTTTTATGACCTTGGACCTGGTATGTTTGACATAAGCAAGAAAGGTCTAAATTCAAAACATTGGGATAACTACAACGTGAGCGAGAGCCAAATATTGAGCTTCGACTATGTCCTGTGAATTATCTCGTTATAAGCAATAGAATTACGATATTCAACATCTGATATCTAGTAACATTTTATTACGTGTATGAAATAAAAAAACATTTAAAACAGAATTGTCTAGTGTTTCATTTAGTCCTTGCACCCTTCACTATCAGAATCTTTCACGTATGACTGTATTTAGAAATGAAGTTTATGTATGTGTATAAAGTCAATATGAGTGTCAAACGTTTTAGATTCTGATCAGATGTCGGTTTATTATACCCACACCACATAGCAAAATAACTGTGTGTCCCCTAATTACCAATTCTGGGTGCATAAAAAGTGGTCCCGACTAATGTCTTGAAAATGTAATGAATTACAAGCCTTCGGCAGATATGAAAATGTTTCTGAAAAAAGCTTTTAGTTACGAATTCTCTGGTTACTCTATATGTTTACAAATTGAATTGCCGACTAAAATCTTTAAGGTAAAACAGGGCATTGGACCTAGGATACCATCGAAATAGCAGCTGAGAGATGCTATAAACAACGGATATCTTACATTAGCGGCCATCATCAAATCGTGACCATTATATCCATATGCATGAGCTACACATTCGAATATAAGCAGATTCCTTTTTTAGCTCGCCTGTACGTAGTACATGACGAGCTATTGCAATACCCCGGCGAAGTCGTCGTCGTGAACGGCGTAAACAATTTTAAGAAAATGTCTATAACTTCTATGTCCCTTGAGGGATTGCTTTCATAGTTGGTACGTGTTTGTATATGGACAAGAACTTCCCATGCACAGAATTTTTTGACCCCTGTGACCTTGAACTTAGGGCCTGCGTTTAGGTTTCGAAATCTGTGTTTAGGTTTTGAAAAATGACTTTAACTTCTATATCCCTTAAGGTATTGCTTCCATAGTCGGTATGTGTGTGTATATAGACAAGACATAGCTTAAGTTTGAGCTATGTTCACCACGATAAGGTAACGGTAGACTTGGCAGGGGTTGGAGCAAGTCGATTCAATTCAAAGTTTTATTGGCATTAAACATATACAATGTTCATAGCCATATAACATAGTATTATGTACATGACTAGCAATAAACAAATCTATTGTACAATATCAGGAAATACAATTAGCAGGAGAAAAGTATGAAATATGTGTCATTTAGCATTCATTGGTATATATAGTAGACTATATATTATAGGCTGACATTACTTATAAATAAACCAAGGTCTTAAAATACCACAAAATAAGAAGATTTACCCTCTGCTTTATGTAGATTTTAGGATGGTGTTAAATTTTTAAATTACAGTTATATTTTCATCATATTTCTTTATATCTATTCATATATTATATGAGTGTGTTAATCGGTTTGGCTCATGAAAAGACGACACAGTTGATTCCGTCTTATCAGGATCCAAACCTATTGGATTTAAAAATTGCTTTGCTGTTTCATAATATATAATTGAACGAAAGTACTTTACCATTTTGTACCCAGTCGGTCACTCCTTCGAAAGGAAACAAAGTAGGAGTTGACCTATAAGTACAAGAGGTATAATTATATTTACAATTGCAAGTATAAGTGTAAACCACCCCTCTGTCAAGCTATCATTTTTTCCTATAAACATAGATATACATACATGTAACTTAACTTATATCAATATGCGTGTTACTCATTTCGGATCCCGAGCAGCCGACACAGAGGCATTGTTGACTTCTGATCACAACCAAACTGAGTACATGTGAAGCATGGCAGAGAAATGATTAGAAGAATAAAATGAAGCAAAAATATAGTTACCAGTTTGTACCCAGACAGCCCCTCATCGAAACGAAATAGGAGTTGGCTTGAAGGTACTGACATACAGCTTATAAACCTGTTTAGAACCTCCTTGTAAATTTGATATATACATGTATACTAGTAATCTAGTATATACATGTTTATGATTTTATGAACGTGTGTGTGACCAATTCACTTAACCCCATAGCATGTTTCTAGTTTCGAAAATAAATGACTACTTAAAGCAGGTTGAAAGTAAAGCAGAATGCGCATTAAGGCGCATTCTGCTTTACTTTCAGCCTGCTTTAAGCTACCACCTACTAGACATAAAAAGATACTTTAAATAAAACATATCCATGTCTGTTTAAATTGGAACTATTTTCTTCAGTGGAGGATTAAATTAAATGAGTATTTAAGGAGTAATAGGTCAATCACAGAAATCACACGATTATCAATAAAGGACAAATACTCGCACTATTGACTAACTTCCCCACCGACGCAATAATGTGTTGCTAACTCCTGCTTATACTACTACTAGAGGGATTTGCTCCAAACTTTCACAGATGCACACTTTCTATGGGTAGATGTTCACGGGATTTGAACTGCAGCCTTTTTCTTTTTACAAGTTATGGCCCTTTGATTCTTTTTGATGAAAAAAACGTAGATATGGGATCCTCTGTAGTGCAAACAAAGATTATTAGTAGTATAGTCTGTTTAAAAATTCTTAGGAGCTAACTCCTCCTACACTACTAAAGGGGTTTGCTCCCAAAGAAAACTCAACATATTCTAGTTTGTTTTGTTTTGGTCGGAGGAGGGGAGGGTGGCGCGTGCAATTAAGTTTGTTCTCGTAGGGCGTCTATTTTAAATTATGCCACCGAAGTATGGGGGTTTACCAAAAGTAAAGAGCTAGAACGCATACATTTACGTTTTTGCAAACGTATCTTAGGACTTAAACTCAGTGCAAGCAATGCAGCAGTGTACGGTGAACTTGGGAGATTTCCTCTATATATAAACCGTTATGTTCGTATCTTAAAATATACTGGTTTAAGGGTGTATCAATGTCTTGACTTTGGGAAATTTTCAAAGTATATGAAAACACTCTATGATGGTTTTGTATTGAAGAGCTATTTAAGATGAATGAAAAAATAGAAAAAGTGTACATTTTGGTGAACAACAGTTGGCTCTACGGCCATGTAAAATTTACCCCACCCACTTCCTGTTATTTTGTCCTTTTCAAACAGCCCGCTTCAATAAAATCCATTTTAAATGAAAACAAGTATGATAATTTGGTTTTGTGTTATTTATTTCCTATCTATGGTAGTATTTCTTCATACAAAAACTAATTTAAGAAAAAAAAGGCACCAAATGTGAAAATTTATAAAGCTCTAAATATTATCGATATGGTACTTTTTTGTAAATTTTGTAAGGGGGATAACTCTTTTTACTTTAATAACTCAAAATTTTCAACACTGACCTTTCAATTTCTTTTCATATTTTGAACTGCCTTAGCATGGGCTTTTATCTGGTAGAATATAAAAAAAAGTTTAATACTAGAACTATTTCATTTTCAAACTTTTTTAAATTTTTTCATAAAATAAAAAATCTATTAAAATCATGCCCTATACAAAGCATATTTTTGATATTCAAGGATCCATATTGTTCAAACCTGGTGCCTGCTTTGTCGAAATTTGGTTTCTATATGTGAAAATACCACCATAGACATGAACCCAAATTATCATGTTTGTTTTGTTTTGAAATAAATTTTACTGAAGCTTGTACTCTGAATGAGTAAAATTTGAAAAAACATTCCAAATTTGACATACCTTTTTCAAATGGCTGTAGTTAAAAAAAAGGACACCACCATATATATTTTTTTTCATTATTTCATTCATCATAGACAGCTCTTCCAAAAAAACAATGTTAGAAAAAAAGTTTGATACTTTGAAAAATTGGCTTATGACATTGATACACCCTTAAAGTATTGACATCTGAAAATTATATTATCAGACAATCATATGCATGTGTATTGACAGATGCAAGGAACAACCATACTAACTGGGCATCAGGTATCAAAAAACTGTTATTTAGGTATGGTTTTGGACATGTATGGGAAGACCCACTTTCTGTTATTCCAAAAGTATTTATATGTATATTTAAACAAAGAATAGTTGATTGCTTCCAACAGGAATGGGACAATTCATTGCAAAACAATTATAGTCTTATCATATGCAAACATTTGAAAACTTCGTTTGGATATGAAAACTATCTAAACATGAATATACCATACAGCAAACTTAAATGTGTGACACAGCTACGTACTTCTTGCCATAAATTGAAAATTGAAACTGGTCGGTATGGTAGACATCGTATAGAAAGGCATCTAAGATACTGTGATGTATGTGACACTAGAGACATTGAAGACGAGTTTCACTTTATATTTATATGTGAGAAGTACAAAGTTATTAGACACATATATTCCGAATTATTTTCGAACCAGACCAACTATGTTAAAACTGACTCAGCTTTTAAGTTCCAACAATGAAGTTGTAATTTCAAAGCTAGTAACGTACGTTACATGCGCACTTAAAATACGCAGCAATCTTCTTTCTGCTTAAAGTATGTAGTAATTAATCAAAATTTACCTTGCGCGTAATGAAATATGTCATATGACATATGTTCTTTCTGATTTGTTATGTACTCAAGTGGTTTGCTTGACTTTGATTATATCTTGATTTTGTACAATGTATAGGGATGATAAACTGTATGTTTAAATCCGAAATAAAATGTATTCTGATTCTGTTATAAAAAAACCACACATGTATCGTACAGAGATTAAAATGTCGGTGTATAATGACATCAGTTTGTCACCTTCAATCTAACTCGGTGAACACACCCTGTGCTATTATCCAGGTATGTATACAGTGGAGAAACCTGTATTTTTCCCGTTTAGCGCAAAATAATTAAATAGAGAAATTTACATGTTTTAGCTCTCCTGCTCTAGCTCAGGGTGAGCTTTTGCAATCCTTGAATGTCCGGCGTGCGTCGTCAGTCGTCCGTCGTTAGTCGTCAACAATTTTAGTGTCTACACTCTAGAGGCCAAACTTTTTATTTAATCTTTCTCAAACTTGCCCAGATTATATATTGTCATAAGAGTTCAAATGAGTTTGATTATGGTTGAACTCGGAACGCTGGTTATCTACCTTTGTATTGCTGAAAATGCAATTTTAACAGTGTTTACGCTCTATAGGCCACATTCTTTATCCAATCTTTCTCAAACTTGCTCAGAGTTTATATGACTATAAGGATGAGTTCGAGTATGGTTAAAATCAGACGATTAGGTCAAGAGTAATCTACCTATGAATTGCCGAAAATGCCATATTTAACGGTGTTTATACTCTAGAGGCCACAATTTTCATCCAATCTTTCTCAAATTTGCTATGATTGTATATGACTATAAGAGTTCAGATTAGTTCGAAATTGACTTAGGACTTTTTGGTCAAGAGTTATCTGCCAATGATGTTTTGAAATGTCATATCTAACAGTGTTTACACTCTTGCAACTACAGTTTTTGATTTTGATTATAATTGCATACTATGTATATAGCTAGAAGTTCTCGAAGGAGTGCAATTATTGTTGAAATCTGACAAATTTATGACAAGAGCTATCTGCCTTTGGTATACTCTGAAATGCTAGAAAAGGGCTTCTTTTCAGTATTGTTTAGGCTCTGGTTATCTGCCATTGATGTACTCTAAGATACTAGAATAGGTCGTATTCCAATATTGTTTACATGTTATAATACAAAGTTGAATGGATTTAGATTAAGACGGTCAAGCTATCAGGAATCATTACAACAGGTGAGCGATATCAGGGCCTTCAAGGCATTACCGTTATATATTCTGCCGATTTTTTATCCGAATGTCAAACAGATTGGAGCATGATCAGACGCCGGTTTACCCGGCGTCTGGTTCGGCTCCAAACGGTTTGCAAGGGACATAACAGGTTTAGTTTAAAGGTGTTTATTGTGAACGAATATATCTGCAATGACCATTATTCAGGGTCATGTCTTATTATTACATGCCGTCAATGATAACAAACTCACTGTATATATGCATAGTTTATCTTATAAGATAAATACTCAAACCGTGTGTTAATGTAGCAGCGAGGGACGATGAGTGGTCAAAACTTTAATTGATATAAGGTAAAGTAATTTCTCACATAACTACCCTTGTTTTCTATAGCGAACAACGATTACGAATATCCTTATCTCCAACATGTGTGAGATCACTTTGATGACGTCACTTTAACGTCACTATTTATAACGGCGTTTTGACGTCACCAGGGTTCCAGAAAATCCATATTGCTTTAAAAAATAGCTTAAAATCGTTGGATATCTGTCACTCGTCGATGTTTAAGACAAGTTGATCTCAAACTCGTCTAGAATAGAAAAGTTATTAAGCTCGCCAAGGCTCGCTTAATAACATTTCAATTCTAGAATCGTTTGAGATCAACTTGTCTTAATCATCGACTCATGACAGATCCTATATAGCTTGAACATTCTATGATAACATTTGTCTAGATCTACTTGTTTATCTACAATGGAGTAGTTATTATTTCCCGTTTAAAACGAAATGTAACCTGTACGCAATGCAATAGAAGGTAGAAAAACATCTTCTTCAACATTTTGACGATTCAATTTATTCTGACTGGCAACCTTAGTAGTCTGGAGCCTGGGTCAGATACCTGGTTACTCGGCGTCTGATTTGGCTCCAAACTGGTTGCTATGGAAATATTTGATTCGACGCAAATGCTTTTTTTGGGGAAAGAATAACATATTCCTTACTGAATCTGAGACTATATTAACCCATGTATGCCTGGATTTTGCAATGATCTACCCCTGCATGCCTGCTGGAAGATTTCATTTTAGACATACAAGGGTAGTTTCTAAACACGCTGCAGTATGTGTCCATATACTAGAACATTTCATGCGAAATTGAAAACAGCGCAGACCCTGACGAGACGCCGCATAAGGCGGCGTCTCATCTGGGTCTGCACTGTTTGCTAATGTCGACTTTTGTGGACAATATGCTTGAATAGGTTAGACGTTTAATTCCTTTGTATCTTTTATACTAAGCTATGCGTGTCAACGTGTTGGCTTGGCAAAGATAGACGACAGTTTACAATGCGTATTCAGGACGCTTTTTAAATACCATAGAATTTAAAACAATCGACAAACAGCTTGGCTTTATATTGGGAATTAGCAAGCTTAATCAGACAATATGGATTGGGATTAATATATTGATTAATTATTTACAGCAAGACCTCTCTATTTCGACTTCTTTTCTACTTATATGCACACTTGAAGTATAACAGAAAGGTAATATATACGGTGGAACCCCTTTATCATGACATATTAAATAATGATTTTAAAGCTCTTTAGAAGCTTTCTGCAGAACCTTGATCTTGCTTTAAGCTGATACTTGTTTTGAAAAACCCCAAAAGGACTTTAATATGTTGGAAATAATAGAGGGGATGAGTTTACTGTACAAGGAAGCAGTAAAACAATAGAACTACATGTAACTGTGACTTACGTTTACTAGACTACAACAGTAGTTGTTCTTCCTTTGAAGTGCTGGCTGAAAAAAATGACAGAACTCGAGATAGAGGACGCCGGGGGAGACACGTTTAAAATCATAGACCTCGGAAAATACAAGTGTTCTAAATATGGCGAGGCCGTGGAGACTATAATTGATATACACAAAGAATTAACCGACTTCCAGTTCAGAGATGGAGATATTCTCATAGCGTCCTATCCGAAAACTGGTGAGTTGAAAAAGAGGGTTCAGGGCTCAAGAGTAAACGAAACAGTTTATACAATCTGAATACTTTTCTTGTATGGAGTTTTATGATTCCATAAAATGTAACATTATATATTACCCTTTCACTCTCAATGACGCCTTAAAAATCTAACTTTGAAGCGATATTTCAGACAATTATTTGAAGCAGACGACAATAGGCGGTGAAGCGATAAAAAGCTCAAGATAATTTCGATCATGAAAGGGGTAATATTGAAAAGCGGGATGTTCCTTTGAGCCCTCTCAATGAGAGCACTGAGAGTAAACGTCAATTAGACATACAAGTATATAGGTGTTATACGTCTTGAAGCTCGACTTTTTAAAAGTGGTTAAAGGGATTAAATCCGATCAGATGACAAATAAATGGACGCCTAATTAAGATCCAATATGTTTCGTAATTGTAGATATACTGTCTTCAAAAATTATTTAAAATAACTCTGAAACGGCGTTTTTCTTGCCCGTTTAAGCTTGAAACCTGATCAGAAACTTGGGTTCAAACTGTGTACAATGATAATAATTGTATTAGCATAGTTGTATTACATATTAGGGTTTCATAATCGGCTGATTTTCATAATTTATCATCGGATATAATCGGACAGACCACTTCGATTAATCATCGATTATACAATCGAAATGAGAAATCTAAGTTTTGAGTACAAATTTAGTAAATAAAATCTTGAAGTTGACAATAAAAAATCAGATTAAATTTTATTTTTTATTTTAATTGCACATCTGAAGGTTAGTATTGTAAAGTGTTTTCATATATTTTATATTAGAAACAATATATCTATTTTACTTAGATTATAATAAAAAACAATATTTCGATTAATCGATTATTTGATTTTATAATCGATTATCTATCGAATGATCAATTTCGATCAATCATCGGAAATAATCGATCATCTTTTAACACTATTACATTATATATGTTACAATCAATCTGTGTATTCAGTCATTTCATGAAATGACTAAACATTTCAGTAATTACGTGAAATGACTGTTTCACTAAGTCATTTCATGAAATTTCTGAAATGTTCAGTCATTTCATGAAATGACTGAAATTGACTGCCACTTTACACAAATTGGCTAAAAACCTTTAACAGGAGTCAGGAAATGTGTGAAATGACATTTATTTAATTAATTCAACAGCAGTTGTTTATTCATATCGTTCAATATGCATACTTTTGTTTAACGATTAATATCTTACAATAATTTCGGAAACATTGCACGCATTTAGTTCAATAATGTAGTTTGTAATTATTAAGATACACCAATCATTACGATTTAGTAATTTCGTGAAATGACTGAAGGTGGTTTTTAGTTATTTCACGAAAGGACTGAAAATTTTAGGCTTTTCATGAAATGAATAAGGAAAACGGCCATTTCACGTAATGACTGAAATGTTAAGTCATTTCATGAAATGACTGATTACGCAGATTGATTGTAATACATATAGTAATAGAATGAAAACGCACACGTGTATAAGCAGCTACAATAGGGTGCTGTCTTTCATTCCGTACAGTGAATAAAATATAGAAAATTATTATTATATTATTATATACCATATTTATATAGCACTTTTTTCATATATAATCATACGTTCAAAAGTGCTTTACAATTATAAAAACACAAATAAAACACGAAATGAGAGTAACAATTAAAATAAACATTTCATAAGACTACCTATACAGTTTAAAGCATAATCATTGCGTTATAAAAATAATTAAATAAATAAATAAATCATTAAAACAGGCATAACTACATTTTAAGATGGCATATTGGCAGTTATATAAAACAAATATAATTCTGTCTAGTCAGGAATAAAAATATATTTCTACATATGCACAGTCAATATGACATTTATTGTCCATGTATTTGCACGAAGAAGTGTGTTTTCAGTGTCCTTTTAAAAGTTTCTAGAGATTCAGAGTCTCTGATACCTTCAGGCAAAGCATTCCAAAGTTTGGGAGCAGCAACTGAAAAGCTCCTGTCTCCGGAGATGACTTTGTTACTTCTTGGCACAATGAGTCTAATGGCATTGTTCTGAGATCTCAGGCTTCTTGCTGGCATGTATACGTGTACAAGACTTCTGATATATACAGGGCATTGACCATGCAAAGCTTTATATGTCAGCACAAGTATCTTAAACTGAACTCTAAATTGAATAGGTAGCCAATGCAGCTCCTTGAGGACAGGGGTGATATGACTATGGCGAGCAGTCTTACTAATAAGTCGAGCAGCTGTGTTTTGAACCTGTTGTAGTTTGCTCAAGATTGTCTTTGGAACCCCATGTAGGAGAGAATTACAGTAATCCAGACGTGAGGTTACTAAAGAGTGCACGAGTGACTTTGTGGCATCAGAGGTTAAGAACTTTCTTATGTGACCTATTTGTCTAAGTTGCATATAACAAGACCTGCAGACTGAGTTAATATGTTGCTCCATGGTCATTTTTTAGTCTAACCAGGCACCCAGAAAATGACAGGTTCTTGAACATGTTGACGATTTATTCTTATCTGATGAACAAATAGTTCGGAGTCACGCCAGACTCTCTTCTTCTGATCTGGGTCCAAGGTTATAAAGCGTTTGAGCTGAGTCTGAGGGTGTTCTCAAGCATTTGATTGGTCAGATTTGAGCCTAGGCTCAAATCTGACCAATTAAATGCTTTGGAACGACTTTAGACTCAACTAAAAAGCTTTATAACCTTGGACCCAGGACTCGAATTGTTTGCAATAGATATTTGAATATACTGTAGTAATTACTTGCAGGCTGTACCTGGACCTTTGAGATAGTCAGCATGCTACTCCAAGGCGGTGGTAAACAATCTGTACCAAACAAAATGAGCGCTATGCTAGAGGCCTCGCACTCTTCGAAGCTCGATGAACTACCAGCTCCCAGGCTGTTGAACACGCATATTCCTTATGGACGGTTTGTAAGAGTTTCGTTTTGTGTTGCTTTAATCCTACTCCTGTCAATAGCGGCGATCATTCGCAAAAATGGATCCAGATAAGACGCCGCTTAGCATTTGATGGCAAAAATAACTAAGTAAATTTTATTTACAATCTCGCATCAATTCTGGCCAATGTTGTGCTAGGGTGCTCGTTACAATGTCAAACGGTGCAGGTCCTGATCAGAGGGTTTCTGCAGAAAACCTCTGATCAGGGTATGCAATGTTTACATAGAACAAGTGTCTTTTTCACAGGTACCGTATATGTAAATATTTATATATATAATAGACGCGTATACTTGTGATACGTTTCGATGGATTAAGAACTCTATTCAATAATTTCTAGGCTGCCTGCGAGCTTTTTCACAAAGAAGGTGAAGGTCGTGTTTGTTGTTCGGAACCCCAAGGATGCGGCTGTATCCCTGTATAACATGATGATAGGCATGAAACACTATGAGTACAGGGGCAAGTTTGAAAACTGGTTCCCGCTTTATTTACATGGTCAGCGTAAGTGCATTGCTAGTTCATATAAATAGTAAAGCGTGTAGATTGAGAATTAGTGTTCAATTGCATTTGAAACAACATCAATAAACGTGCAAAAAGGCGATCAAACAAAAGTAAATGGTCTTATTTCTACTTTAACCCAATTGTCCTTTTTAATGTTTATAACAAGTTACACGATACGGCTACAAGAATCTTTTAAAGCTTTAAGCGTATCACTTAAAGCATGCGGACACTATTCTGCTTTAATTTCAACCTGCTTTAAAGTACCAGCATCCATTGACTGTATCAAGTAAAGTTTTAACCCATTACCCCATAGCCTGTTTCTAGTTTTTAAAACAAGTTACTACTTAAAGCAGATTGAATGTAAAGCAGAATGCGCCTTATGGCGCATTCTGCTTTACATTCAACCTGCTTTAAGCAAAAATCTGCTAGAATATAGAAAATATTTCTTAAGGTACATATCCATAATTGTGTAAATTGGAACTATTACTACTCAATGGATGAATAAACTAGAGGCGTTAAAAGGCGTATTTATGGGGCAATGGGTTAATGGGTAGTGCGTTTAACAAAACGAAAGGAAATGTAATAGAATATAGGAAATTACCGTGTTTTTTAAACAATAAAGTAACGGTGGTCTGTGTTTGAACATTCTTCAAAGATTGTGCAATTGACAATACAGTAGACCCCTCCATTACCATTACTTAGTCAGTATTGAGTATCAGTGTTTAACCCTTTACCTTATAGAAGCGCCTTTTAGCGCATTCCGTTTAATCCTCCGCGGAAGAAAATAATTCCAATCTATACAGTCATGAATATGTATCAGAAAAAATATTTTCTTAATTCTAGCAGATGGTAACTTAAAGCAGGCTGAGAGTAAAGCAGAATGCGCCTTAGGGCGCATTCTGCTTTACTTTCAACCTGCTTTAAGTAGTCACCAATTTTCAAAACTAGAAACAGTCTATGGGGTAAAGGATTAAATGGTACAGTCGATTCCAGAGTCAATTCAAGTGGTTGCTCAAACCAACGTGAAGTTAAAACAGAGAACTTTCTGTTTTACTTTCGCATGGCTTTTAGATTCCACCTGCATTTCATGCAATGATAAGCCTTCATTTAAGAAATGAATTGCGTACTTCCGTTATTCATGCTGTTTTGAAACTCAGTCGATTCGGACTTCATTATATTTGCTAGTCAAAGCGAATGAGTTTCATAACCGCATGAATACCAGAAGTACCCAATTTATTTTTTATATTTATATTTCATTGTCAACCGAGATCCATGATAACCTGTAAGCCTGTAACCATTTTGCCCGTTGCTACGCGTTGCAAATCGTAGTACCGTTTCTATATATGGTTTGCACATTTCAACATAAACTTTCCACATGTGCACTGAAAAACTAGTCTTGAAAAAACATTCATTGGAAAATGCAACTCTATTTTAACAAAGTGTTTATATAAGGACTATGCAGGGCGAATGTAAATAATGAGTTATGCTCTGCTCGTACAGTGGAGAATCTGTTATTCTTTCCCGTTTAAACGCAAACGTACGCAAACGCAACGCACTAAAATGTAGAAAAGAACAACTTTTGGACAATTCTGATAATTCTTGTTTATCTTGGTGGCAAACAGTTTGGAGCCTGATCAGACACCGGGTTACCCGGTGTCTGATCTGGCTCCAAACTGTTTGCACTGCAAATAATAGTTTTAGCGTAAACGCGTTTATTGGGAAAGAATAACAGATTCTCCACTGTAGTGTAGTGGGTTTTACTGTAGTTCTAAGTGATATTTTTGCGTTTTGGGGGAAATAATAACATGCCGCTTCCTTGTATGGAGTTAAAGCTTTATTTTCGCTTTTTCTTCAAAAAGCCATACATGACAATTGTATGATACTCAAGTCACACATTTCTTGGGTCTGTATATAGCACGTTTTACTTTTAATTACAGTGGTATATGAACCATACTTCACATACATACAAGGCTGGGAGGCTGCTTATGACTCCAACAAACACGACATTCTCATTCTGCACTATGAGGATATGAAAGAAGTATGTACAGTGGAGAAAACGTAATTCTTCAGAAATAAACGCGTTTATGCTAAAACTATTATTTTCATTGCAAACAGTTTGGAGACAGGTCAGACGCCGTGTAACCCGCGTCTGGTCAGGCTCCAAACTGTAAGCTATTCAGAATAAATTAAAATGTCAACCTTTTCAAAACTCCATTTTATTGCATTGCATAATTTAATTTTAACTAGAACATACCTATTATCTCGATGTATTTTTTCACATTTGGTGCGTTACATGTACGATACCCTATCCTTCCAAACTAGCCTCGACTGCCACCAGTAAACCTTTTTACGGGGTCCGCCTAAAGACCCCAAACCTATCAAAACCTCCCCAAACCACTCTTAAAAACAACTTTTCAATATTCTAGCAGAAGGTAGCTGAAAGCAGACTGAACGTAAAGGCGCATTCTCCTTTACTTTCAACCTGCTGTAAGCGTATACCTGTATTAGAGTGATTTGTGGAGGTTTAGGGTCTATAGACGAACCCCATTTTTTATCAAGGTAAGCTCACCCGTAGAGCAACCCCGCAATTGCCAATGATCGTACATGTATCTCATAACGCGACCCCTGACCAGGATTCAAACTGTTTGGAACTCCTGACGATGTTACTTTGGTCAAGATATATAGTATCTAATAGTGTTGAGACAACACAGGCGACAGTTTAGGCACATGATATACAACAACGAAATGTTTAATAAAACGCACACATCGAGCCTTTATCTAAAGCGCGATTTCCAAAGTAAGCTTTATAGAAGTTCAGTCGAATACGAGTGTCAAGTAGTTTGGATCCAGCGTAACGCAGCGTAATTCAGCGTCTGGGTCCAAGGTTATAAATCGTTTGAGCTGAGTCTGACTGTGTTCTCAAGCATTTAATTGGTCAGATTTGAGCCCAGGCTCAAATCTGACCAATCAAATGCTTGAGAACGACTTTAGACTAAACTGAAAAGCTTTATTACCTTTGACCCATATCTGGAAGCTAACTGTTTGCAAAGTCGGCATTTGTCACCTACGACGATGAAAGGGTTCATAATATTTTTACTTATTTTCAGGATATAATGCTGGAAATAGACAAGATTGTTGAATTCATTGGACTGCATTTGAAACAGGAAACAATTAAATCTGTGGTGGAAAAGTGTCAGTTTAATGTTATGAAAAAGAGATACAACAACGGGACGTTTGGAAATGTACACTTCAAAAATGAAAGCCCTGGGTTTATGAGAAAAGGTAAAACTTATTGGCAAGTATTTATTGTTCTTTTCCAATGTAGACATTAATTTGACCCGTTACGCCATATAAATACGCATTTTCACACTATTATTAATTTCGAAAAACTTTTGAATAGTTCCAATTTATACAGAGATGAGTTGTATCATAAGAAATATTTCTAAATTTTAGCGAAGGGAACATGTAGCTTAAAACAGGCTGATTTACTTTCTATTGGCTTGTAACATGTCTTCAATACTAGAAACACGCTATGGAGTAAAGCGTTAACTGAACACCGTCCATACATTGGAGAAATCAATAAGTATTTTCCATCAACCCATTACTTCATACTTACGCGTCTTACGCCTCTATTTTACTCCTCCATAGAAGAAACTTACTGTTGTCTTGCACTAAACTGTAATTCTGTTAACAATTATCACTTTTTTTTCTCAAACTTAAATTTTAGGCACATGTATTTTAAATTTTGAAATACTGAAATGACTGTCAAACAGTTTGGATCCTGAGCAGACGCCTCGCTGTGTGGCGTCTTATCAGGGTCCAAACTATTTGCAAATAACTCGGGGTACGGCAATGAAGAGGTTAAACTGTTTCAATAAACGAATCTTGTCGGACTAAAAGCTATATATTTTTTTTCAGGTGCAGTTGGTGACTGGAAACACTGGTTCACTGTTGCTCAGAGTGAACACATGGACAGGATATTTGAAGATCGTTTAAAATCGTCAAGGATTAAATTTAGATGCGAACTTTAGTGTTTGAAATAATACTTTGTTTCAGAGTGTAAGGGCCAATAATTACAAACAGAAATATTCCAAAATCGCTTGACGAAGAACTATGCGCCTGCTTCGGATCCAAACTTGTCGACATTTGCATTTAGTTAACCTTATTAAAAAAGGAATTGAAACTACAGGGCTCCTTCCCAACTACGACTTCCTCATTTCAGCGACCCCTGCCACAGTTCCTTAAACAGGTCAATTAATGTCTAACGCTTTTACTGCTATAATATCGTCTGCTTAAAATTGACGTCTGCAAATTTACATATAAGTGGACAGTTTGATAGAATAAACTACAATGACGAGTGGCAAACAACTTGAGTCCAGTTCAGACGCCGCGTTACGCGGCGTCTGATCTGGATTCAGCTGTTTGCAAATGTAAGCCAGGTCTTGATATTCCCTCCCTGTAAAGACTCCCTCCGAACAAGTTACACACACATTCTATGTCTTCCATTGGGTGTCGTTGTAGAGAGGGAGCACTGAAGACTTCTTATTGAGTTAAGTCTTAGAATAATTACACCTTCGATACATAAGTAAAGCTTACTACTTACAATTACCGGCGGTAGTGGCCCAATGGTTAACACATTAGACTACGGTACCAGGGGTCGTGAGTTCGATCCCCCACCGGACCAGAGCTCTGACTAGGGGATTTTTTCTGAATCCCCGATGATGTACAGGAATGTTCTTGAGCAAGTCATGTACCGCGAATTGCTCCTCTCCACCAAGGGGTTAAATGGATACCTGTGAAGGGTCTAAGTCGGTACTGCGGCTGCGTTTGATTGCGCCATATGTTAGCAGTGCTCAATATTGTAGGCAAGATGGCTCGATGCTCAGTGGAGTATATGTACAATTCCAATTTTCAAATACAGTCAAACTTGCTCATGCGACCACTTCTATTAAGCGTGGTAAGCGGTCGGTTTGAATCCCGCCCGATCGGGTTTACTATATAAATTGAGTGTATTAAACGACCTTTGTCTAACGCGTCCAGCGACCGGTGTTTTTTTAATCCCAAGCAACAAAGTCCGTTTCATTAAAAGACCGCCTCGGGTTGAAAAGGTCAAAATTGATCAATTATGTCCAAACATTTGATATCTTTTCATTTCGATCAGTCGGCATTAAGAAGCCTTTAACTTCATTGCTAATTGATTGATGGGGTAACGTGATCGCCATTTTGGGGACTGTCTTTTGTATGTTTATTCATGTTTATTTTAGATCTAATTGTAGTCATTTGTCTTTTCCTGGCGGCCTGCATTTGGGCGCTCTACTATTGTTTCTATCGGTCGAAAATCAGAAGCCGGTCGCTTCATTGCTGATTGATGGGAGTAATGTGATCGCTATTTTGGGGGGGGGCGGTCTTTTATATGTTTATTCATGTTTATTGTATATATTATTGTAGCTATTTTGTCTTTTCTTGCTTTGTAGGCACATTTGTGTAATTTCATGTGAAGCGCTTTTGAACGCACTACCCCTGTGTGAAAAGAGCGCTATATAAATCTGGTATAATAGTAATAATAATAATTTTCACACTTATCCGCAATTAAGATCGGTGTTTCTCAAATTCATGTAAGTCTAGTCCATTTTTGACTTTTTGGGTTGAGTTTAACAATACATGTCAAAATGCAAAACAGTGTAGATCCTGGTCAGAGGGCTCCTTAAGGAGCCTTCTTATCAGGGTTTACACTGTTTGAATATGACAAGTGTACTCCTCACAGGTACACTGTTTGTAGATGACGCGTATACTCGTCGCTAGGGTTGAATGTGTTAACCCCTTCAGTGCCATGACGTTTTCAATATCAAACAGTTTAAATCTGTTTTTATTTCTCAAATATTAATTTTAAGTATTTTGACTTTAGGAATATTGAAATGAGTTTTAAACAGTTTGGATCTCATTATACGCAGCGTTACTCGATGTCATATTTGGATCCAGCTGTTGGCAAATAACTATGGCACACGGGGTAATCTAGTGAATGGGTTAAACACAGCTACTAATATGAACGTGATACTTGTTGCAAATTTTGTGGCGCGATTATGAGGCAATGTTTGTTGTTTCTAAATAAGTCAAAAGTTTCACACATTATCAATTATTATAACAGGGCTGCCATTTCTCCGGATTTTTCCTAAATCCCCGGATTTTCCCCCCAGTACATAGTAGCTTAAAGCAGGCTGAAAGGAAAGCAGAATGCGCCCTAAGGCGCATTCTGCTTTACTTACAGCCTGCTTTAAGTAGTCGCATGTCAAAAAAACTAGAAAAAGGCGATGGGGTAAGGTACGATTCGTAAAATCGTACTTGAAAAATGCAAATTTGGAAATCTTAGGATTTTCCATGTCAACTTATGGCAGCCCTGTTATAATGCGTTTGCGTTTTGCTTGCGTTCAAACGGGAAGGAATAATGCCTTCTCCACTGTTGGTATTTTTAACGAAGAAACTTGATCTGAGGGTAGGGACCCTGTAACTTGGCGTTTGATCTGGATTCAAAACTGTTGAAATATGCCAAATATGCCTGACTTAAGATGATAACATTAATGTTTGCTCTTTTTCGGTTCTGATAGCAACTCTATCTTTAATCTTGCAATATACATAACCTATCAAACTGAGATTTGAACGAGCTCCGCAGATAACAAAATTATATTTATAAGTTGAAAGTGCACTATGGGAAATTTTAACGCTTACACAATGAGAAAACGGCAAATTAAAAGTAAAGCAAATTCCTTCAATTTTTATTCGCTATATGCGTGTATACATCGTACACAGAAATATTATTGCCAAGTTGGCCTTAAAGTTTGAAAGAAACATGGTAAAATACTGGCGACTGATCAATACAGAGTAAAACTTCTGGTATGCTTTTTTTTCTTGCGTTAAAATAAATCTATACCCGGGAAACGAATAAAATATTTGACAATATTTTTCATTTGTTGCTTAAGCCCTTCACAGTCATAACGCAATATGTTTTCAATAATTGTCGTCTGCTTTTATTCTCAATTTTGAACTTTAAGTAAATTGACTAAAGTACTAGTGTCAAACAGTGTGAACGGCGTATTGTCAGATTCAAAACTGTTTGAAACTATCAATTGTACTCGGAGCAGTGAAGGGGTTAAAGCAATGTTAAGTGAACCTTTTAGTCTTTGTCGTATTTTACATAAATAATTATTATCTGTTCACATTATAAAAATATATATACATAAATATAACTTTTGTAAAATATTGCAATTCAACTGTAGTGAAACCTCTCTATTACGACCACTTAAACGAATGCTAATTGATTATTTAAAAGACAGGAGACAAATTAAAACAAGAAGCTTTCTGGTTTACTATCACCTTTCTTTAAGCAGCCACCTGTCATTAACACATAATAATTAACGCAATTTAGTTGTCGCAACAGAGAGGTTTTACTGTAAAGCGACACTAATTCGATTTTAAATAAGTACAATGGTAATGATAGCTTGACCCCACCGTTTGATCGACTAACTTAAAATAGTGTGGGGCCAATCAGACATTGAGTAACTCGGGGTCTTATCCGAATAAATACAGATACACGAGACTTAATCCTGACATGATTTATTAGGCACCTGAGACAGTGTGATCTAAAAGTATACAATTTTGAAGTCAATTAACGGTATAGTTTGAGCCTTCCATCACCTTGACATTCAACTCCATGATTTTTATATCTACGTCAAAATAATCCGTATATAGTATCGCAGTGGCGTAAAACCCAATTAAGAACTTTTCCTCAGTCCATTGATGGACTACCCCCACCCCCCATTGTCCTGGATAGGTGAGAAAAAGCATGCAATTAATGCTGCAAGCGGGTATACCAATCTCGGTTTACCTGGTGAGGCCCAGACTATACTCATGCTCTAGTGCTTTTCAATGGTTATTTCTAACCAAACTATCAAATATAAAGGTCGTCTCATATAAGACGCTTCAATGGTTCAATATTCACAAGACCCATGCTTTTTGCATGGAAATTGTCTGGCAAGGCGTTATGACCAAAAGGTCGTCAGGGGATGTCTTTAATTCAGCCAGCCATCCAACATACGATGTAAATGAGTTAATTGAGTCAGGTGTTAATCGTTCAAATGAAATATCTACATGGTCTGGATCTAAGCGGATATCACCACAGCAGATAAGCAAGTAGATCTACGATACATATACAAATGTACTATTAGAATGAGAGTGTCATAAATAATACGAAATAGATCTACTAGACGATATGAAATAACTTCCTTTACTTTATCATACCGGCATTTCAAAAGGTTAAGACAAAAGCATGTATGTTGACAATAATTGGAGATTCTATTGTATTCTTCTAAAAGAGAAACAAGTTCAACAATGTTAATTTCGAGCCAAATGAAATATAAACTGCGCAATAAGACTTAGATCCTTAGATTACATCAATATGGTTGTAGTGTTACAGCTGCCAAGTAATAAATAGGCGATAGCATGTTAACCACAGCAACGAGATTAAGAAAAGTGCAGGTACAAGCATATCCCATCTGAAAAGAGTACTACAGCGCTCCCTCTCTACAACGACACCCGATGGGAGACAAACATTGTGTTCGTTGTTCGGAGGGAGTCTTTAGGGAGGGAAATTGACATACATTTGCAAACAGCTTGAATCCAGATCAGACGCCGCGTAACGCGGCTTCTGATCTGGATTCAAGCTGTTTGTCACTCGTCATTACGTTTTTTTTCTGTCAAAATGTCCATAAGGTAATTTTGAGAAAAACAGCAGACGACAATTTTAAGCAGACGACATTGCAGCCATGAATAGGTTGGACATAATGGTCTTGTTTTGGGAAACAGCGAAAGGCGTCGTTGTAAGGAGGGAATCGTTGTTGGGAGGGCCGTTGTAGAGAAGGAGTGTTGTAGTACAAATAGACAATAATAAGCCAGTACTCACAAACCTACGACCGGCACCCCCACTTAAGAACGGTAACTGGACCAAGAACAATAAATCCCAAGAGACTTTTCATCCTTGCAACAGTTCGGGGGCTTTCTTGTTTTTGGGGATGTTTTTATTTATTTGACGGAGTTATCCCCTGGGCCAAAAACTAAAAGGAAGGCATGTCTGTTTGCTATTACCATCCGCTTCTTCACAGCAAATCGGATTAGCAAATTTCATCTTTCTAAAATGATCCCTCATCTTGATCCCATCTCATAGTTCATCGACGATATATGGCCTTTTTAGTTTCGCATTACTGAACTAAACACCCTCTCTCACTCATTCAGAATAATAATTACAAAAAATGACAAAAAGAAGAGAATGTTCTTAAACATTAAATATTCTTCAACACATAAATATCAAAGTAGAGTATGTACAATACAACAAAATCATCCACAAGATAATATCAAAACTAAATAATACACAGAAGAAGGTTTACACTACATATATAACCTAGCTTGCTGCTAATCAGATGCTTCCTCCGACCAACTTATTTGCAGACAGATTCAACACGCTTCATATATCACTGAATACAACCGAACAACAATTTGATTATCATAATCACACTCAGTTTCCGTATATTAACCTTTTCATGATTAAATTTATCATGAGATTTTTAACCCTTTCACTCTCAATGACGCATTTAAGCGCGTTTGTACACAGTATTGGTCCTGAAGGGGTAAACGTCTCCCGAATAATTTGATCATGAAAAGGTTTACCCTTCATACCATATTGTCGTCTGCTACAGTATTGTTGTCTGCAATACCGTTTCAAAGTTAGATTTAGGACAGTATACATGTAGTATCTAACTGGGTCAGTTATGTACATGTATTAGTAATCATATTTACTGTCTTAGGGCAGTATAACTGACGTAATTCAAAACAAGTGACAAGCAGTTTTGCGGCGTCTGATCAAGAGCATACTAGTAACTGTTTGCAAATGCGGTTTATGATGTCATTGAGAGTAAAAGGATAAAACAGTTGTTTTTAGTATATATATCAAAAGGTACAACAAAAAGATAGGTGATTATCAGATTGATTATTAGTTAAGCTCCTGTTCCGGGCAAGATAGAGATGCATGTACTGAAGCTAGAGATTCAGATAATTCACATTATGGTTCGGGTATAGTGCTGCAGTGAAGAATTTGTATACTTTGTGCTATACAATATTTTATTATATAGATATACCTATTCTAAAAACAAGCGAATACAGGCCATACAATCTTTTTCCGTATCAGATGGTCCGTATCAGATGGCATATAAATACGAAAGAAGACTCAAGCAGGAAACGCAACACAAACAATACACTCATCTCTAAAGCAGAACACACACACAGCCATACCATAACACACACACACACGCACGCAATCCCAAACACCCACCCACACACCAAACAGAAAACAAAACGCAAGACAAACATAAAGCAAAGTGAACATAGGAGCCCGCCTTGGTACGGTCAGCAGCAATCACTAATTAATTATAAATTAACCATTAACAACCACTGGGGGGTTAAACCTGGGTTTAGGGGCGCCCAACCTCACACTTATCTCCTATATTCACATATAAAGACGAACAGTGTACATAAAATATAAACCCTGTTCCACAACCTTACAATCAAAAAGACCGCCAGCACAGTAAGTAAATATATGTAAAACATCTAACAAAATTCTATGACAAGATTATTAGTAACACAGGAAAGAATTAAACATTCAAGCCCGTGTTAAAAATAACCCACTATGGCAACGGTCAAATTGTTCTCAAGCGACTAGTCTGTAGTCACGAGTAACTGTAAGACATGGAAGGGTTCAGGGTACGACAGAGAGGGAGAGAAAAAACAAAGCACGAAAATCCGACATAACTCTCCCGGTTAAGGACGGCTTTAGAGATACATCATCATGTAGTGCTAAGCCCTGTCTGTCGTCGCACAACATATATATGCTACACAATGTTGACGTCACTGCTTTTATGCAACACAAGTTGTACACGATCTATTAATATAAAGAAGCGTTGCGCGTGACGTTTCGGAATTCCAGGTCCGATTCTATTTTTAAAAAAAGTTGAAACTAAGAATTGGTCAACTTTGAATAGGTTAATTTCCATTTTAAGCGTTAATAACCCACAACACCCACTTTTACTAATGTTTTCCTCCAAAGGATAAAGCTTAAAACAGTTCAACGCATGCTCTGAAACGCTTATCAATTAAAAAAAATAATGACGTAATTTATTGGTGGTCACATGACTTCCATGTATAGTTTTGCATAGAACTGGTTGCCAGGACATCTGTAGTGCCCCAACGGTCGTCTTGACTACGGGATAGGTGAAGGTGGTGAATAGATCTCAGGATTTTAACATATAGACAACATATAGATCTAGATCTAGTCCCAAACAGTTTAGGTATATAATAAAAGGAACCAAGTTTGAGACAAAGAGCGTGTGTGCTGTTCGGTGGTGGTTGTTGTTGGGAGGAAATAGTAATACCCTTAGAGAGCTAACCACGACTTGGCTTACATTTGCATATAACTGGAATCAAGATCAGAAGTATAGTAAAGCAGCGTCTGATTTGGATTTAAACATTTTGCCATTCGTCATACATGTATGTTTTTCCTGTCAAAACGTCCAATATATAACGTTTAGAAAAACAGCAGACCACAACTTTAAGCAGACGATATTTCAGCAGTGACAGGGTAACACATAGTTGTCTTGTTTGGGGAACAGCGGCAAGTGGTGTTTTCAAAAGGGAATCGTTATTCGGAGGGCCGATACAAGTATGAATGGAGCACGATAGTGAAATTGTCGAGAAATATAGCGAAGCCCTTCTTAACCTGGCATGTCATCTAGCTGTATCAATGACATTGTCAGTCCACATCAGGAAGTGAGAAATATGAAGCACTCAAATAGGAATACAGTGCTCCCTCCATACAACGGCAGTTCCCTAAACAGGCAATAATGTCTAACGCTTTTACTGCTGTAATATCGTCTGCTTAAAATTGTCGACTGCTGTTTTTCTCAAAGTTACATATTGGACACTTTGACAGACAAAACTTAAATGACGTGTGACAAACAGCTTGAATCCAGATCAGAAGCCGCGTATCTCTCTCTTTAACGACTCCCTCCGAACAACGCACACACTTTTCGTCTCCCATTAGGTGTCGTTGTAGAGAGGGAGCGCTGTATCGTTATGCTGCGCTATCTTGCGTCAGACAACATATTGCACAATTAATAAAATATAGTGTCATCAGAGGTAAACTTCATTGACTAGTAACAAAATAAATAATATTGATAAAAAGGATACCATCGTAGAACATCATATTTGTAGGGGTTTAAACAGATAGTAGGTTCATGAAAACTGATCTTAGTTGTTACACATACAACTATATATTTGTATAGATTTGAAGGTAAATGATTTGATCTGTTTTGGGAGCTGTGTGGATAAGCATGAAAATGTCATGGCAGTGTTGAAAGCAATAGACCTTGAACGCCATCAAGTCCATTATGTTAGCAGGTCAAGGTCTACCGGTCGACACTCAGTACGTCAAAAGTTACAATGTCAAACTGATATTATCAACGAAACACTAAAATAATCATATATGCAGATAATTTGTTCAGTTCATTAGCCCAAAGGCAAGTACCACTCTATGAAATACTTTGTTAACCTTATTAACAAGACAGATGTCTTGGTTTTTTAATTTATATGCACACTGTTCACTTATTAATATTCACTTCTGTGAGAAACTTTGTATGAACGTTCATTAGACCATATGATATTTAAAGAAAGCGTGATGTTTTAAACCAACAGAAATGTCATGATAATACAAATCTATTTCTTTGATGAAAAAGGGACATTTCCTCAATTCCCTAAAACGCCAGCGATAACTCGTAATCCCCAAAACTGTTCAGGGATTACACGTAGTCCCTCATTATAGTGCAGGACTAGGCCTGTAGACCCGTTTGCAAAATGGTGTTGAGAGTGTTTCTCACTTGATGTGAGTTAACGAGACCCTAGACATCACAAATCACCGAGGTGCTTGTCTGCCACACGGTCACGAGCCCCACAATATCCAAATCCAATATGGAGAATAAACAAGTGTAATACCTCTAAATTGATTGTTTTTTGGTGTGGAACTCATTTCTGATGCCTTTTGTGCAATCTGGGGTGTTTTGATTTGGAAAGGTCAAGTTTCACATTAGCCAAATCAAATATGGCCGCCGCAAGCCATGTTGGAAAAAGCTATTTTCGTTGTGTTTTTTTTAAGAAAAATCAAATATAATACTTCTAAATTGATGATATTTAGAGTATAACTCACTTCTGATGCCCTTTGTGTAATCTGGGATGTCTTTGATTTGGAAAGATCAAGTTCCACGATAATAAAATCCAATATGGCCGCCGCAAGCCATGAAAAAAACGCTAACTTTTTTCGTATTTTGGAGAATAAACCAATGATATACCTCTCAATTGAATTTTTGGGTGTTGAACTCATTTCTAAAGCCTTTTGTGCAATCTAGGATGTATTTGATTCGGAAAGGTCAAGTTCAACAATAGCCAAATCCAATATGGCCGCCACAAGCCATGTTAAAATAGCTAACATTTTTCTTTTTTTGGAGAATAAACAAAAGTAATACCCCTCAATCGATAATTTTTGGGTGTTGAACTCATTTCTTAGCTCATAGCTTTTTCAACATGGTTGCGGCGGCCATATTGGATTTTGCTTCTTTTGGAACTTGATCTTTCCAAAGCAAAGACACCCTAGATTGCACAAAGGTTATCAGAAATGAGTTCTACTCTAAAACATAATCAATTTGGAAGTATAACATTTGATTTTTGTCCGAAAAGCAACACAATCAGCTTTTACAACATGGTTTGCGGAGGCCATATTGGATTTGGCTATTGTGAAACTTGACCTTTCCGGATCAAATACATCCCAGATTGCACAAAAGGCCTCAGAAATGAGTTCAACACCCACATATTATCAATTGAGAGGTATTACATTCTTTTATTTTCCAAAAAAAGGAAAACGTTAGCTTTTCTAACATGGCTTGGGGCGGCCATATTGGATTTCGCTATCGTGGAACTTGATCTATCCAAATCAAAGACATCCCAGATTGCACAAAGGGCATCAGAAATGAGTTCAACACCCAAAAATCATCAATTGAGAGGTACATGTATAATATTTTCCAAAAAATGAAAAAAGGTAGCTTTTTTAACATGACTTGCGGCGGCCATATTGGATTTGGCTATTGTGAAACTTGACCTTACCTAATCAAATACATCCCAGATTGCACAAAAGGCCCTAGAAATGAGTTCAACACCCAAAAATTATCAATTAAGAGGTATTACATTGGTTAATTCTCCAAAAAAAGAAAAAAGTTAGTTTTTTTTTCATGGCTTGGGCGGCCATATTGGATTTTGCTATCATGGAACTTGATCTTTCCAAATCAAAGACATCCCAGATTACACAAAGGGCATCAAAAGTGAGTTATACTCTAAAAATCATCAATTTAGAAGTATTATATTTGATTTTTCTTAAAAACAACCCAACGAAAATAGCTTTTTCAACATTGTTAGCGGCGGCCATATTGGATTTGGTTAATGTGAAACTTGACCTTTTCAAATCAAAGACACCCAAGATTGCACAAAGGGCATCAGATATGAGTTCCACACCAAAAAACAATCAATTTAGAGGTATTACACTTGTTTATTCTCCAAAAAACAAAAAAGTTAGTTTTTCCAAAGTGGCTGACGGCGGCCATTTTGGAATTGGATATTGTGGGGCTCGTGACCGTGTGGCAGACACGCACATCGGTGATTTGTGATGTCTAGGGTCTCGTTAACTCACATCAAGTGAGAAACTCCCTCAACACCATTTTGCAAACGGGTCTTCAGGCCAGGTACAGGACTATTACACGTTATCTCTGTAACATGTATGAGGACTTTTGTTTTGATGCACATCTAATTCTTTTTTACTTTTTTTTTAAAAAAAACAACCCAACAACAACAAAATATCAACATGTACTCAAACGCAATGAAAACGCACCACTCTTAAAATATGAAAAAAGTTTCCAACTAGGTTTAGTTTCTGATTTTCGTTATTTAACCAAGCATATGTCTTGCATAGGTACACACCGCTAATGTTTTTTTGTTTGTTATGTAACAACACAATGACGTCAACGTGCCGTCCGTGCAAATGCCCATATTTGTATTATCAGTGTAGTATTCATGTGTATTGATTCGTTTTAGCCCTAAAATAAACTTCTGTCTATACATGAATAAAAAGCCGCGAAAATTAGATACCAACGTCAAAGTTATGGGACATTTAAATGACGCCCAACGTCAACGTCACCCTTACGTCATGATTTAACAGCAAGATAACGCAACATCGCATTCAGGTAGAGTGACTTCAACGAAAGTTATTGGCTACAAACGACGTTTGTAGCCAATAACAACATCAATATTTTTCATTGGCTGGCATTTTCGCCTGATCTAAACCAATTGAGTACATTTGGGACCAGTTTGGACGTCGTGTGTACAACGGCGTTCTGCAAATTCAGAGCCGTCATGATGTGATTGACGCACTAGTACAGGAGTGGAATGGTATTCCACAATACCGAATACAGCGTGTGGTCCGCCGTAAACGCTCCGGTATTGCCAGACTGTGGTTAATGAAGTGGATAGTCTTACCAGAATCTTAAATTTGTGACTTTTGAAATTCGACCTGTCTTGTTTAAGACATTACTTTGTAGAACTTACCATGAATTTTACAGGTACTGTTGTGACACTATGTGTTAAAATGCTTCACCATTGTCTTATTAAAAAGACATTTCAAAAGTCCTTTCACAGAAACAAATTAACTAAACTTTTACGGATGGTGCGTTTTCATAGCGTTTGAGTACATATAAAAAAAGAAGAATAAAAACAACTAAATTCCATGGTGGCATTTAGTCTTTAAGTGGTTGCAGATACATCCTACCATAAAACATTAGCAAAAAAATTAAAGACATTAGCAAACACAAGTCTGGCGTGCCATACAGAGTACGTATAGGCCTCTCTATTATAAACACTAAATTCTGATAACTATTAGGTATATAAGAAAGGTGACTTATTAATGAAAAGTAAAACGGACAGTTTCATTAGGATTTTTCTGTTATGTTTTCACCTTGCTTTAAGATGTCGCCTGTCTCGTTATACCATCAATAAGCCTCCTTTTTAAAGATACTTAACTGCACAACCTTGTATGCCTTTAAGAAGCTCAGTGTTATATTTATACTATTTGTAGAAACAAAAATAGTATGCAGACCTTATCCATGAGATAACAAAGTGTACACAGTTAAAACTTATGTATAATAGTATACAGTTCAGCAATCTGTACCTATATAGCATCCTATAAAAGGGACATGGAAACACAGTGAAGACTCTTATTAGACGCTGAATTTTGCGGTGTCTGATTTAGTCTACACTGTTTGCTGATAAGAATTTCAACATAAAAAATAATAGATAGTTTTAACCGGACACCTTAGATAAAATTGACAAACCTAATATATAAACATCGAAGAATCCACCAGGCGCAAACGGGTTAAATTTACAAGATAATACTGTCTAATTTAAAAAGATTAACAGCATATTCGTCATTACGGTTTGTAAATACTGGTTTGTCTCATCTGTTTCAATCAAACTGAATATTCAGCTACACTAACTCTTAAATTTCAATACTAACATTCTAGACCTATCAAAGGTTTAAGTGTTTTGTTTTTATACTGACATGCACTACTCACATTATGAGAAGTTCTACATTTGCCGGATGGAAACGTGCTGACGTATGCGCTTACACTATGTATGTATCTGATACAGATAAGTGTACTTTATTTTCTCAAACGAATGCTTTTTTGCTAAAACAATTAGTATAAGTGCAAAACATATAGAGCCAGATCAGACGCTGGGTAATCCAGTATCTGATCAGGTGAAATTGTTTACCACTCTGGTCGAAGACGAATCCTCAAAACTTCATAACTTGATTGCATTGGTTCTTCGTTTGCTATATATATATATATATATATATATTGTAAAACAAAAGGCTTTTGGCTTTAACGAGATATTTGACAATATTGTATATATATAGACATTTCAGATGAGACAAATCCGACCCGATACGACCACGAAATAAATGCAATGAGAAGTACATACAAACATTCACCTTATTCCTTTAAAAATGAGTGTCAGATTTTGGTGGAATCTTACCACACAGTCAGTTCAGACAGCGGGTATATTTTATAACTCTCCTAATACAATTGGGCCCAATAATAATGAATTATGAGTTTCTATGGGAGAACACTTAAGCTTGCCGATGGTCTCAGATGATAATATTGTGGAAACAGCGCTGCTTTCCTCTGTAGATTCAGCCCATTTCAATATCAAAAGTAGTGTTTTAAAGTAGTAATTTACGTTCTTAACATTTTGCCAATGTCTTCTTTTCTTCTATTTTTAATAAAAAAAAGTAATCATTAAGCGTATTCGACTGGCAAAACATTAACTATTCCATCAATTGAGATTACACCACGAAACAGATCTGACCAATCAAGAAAGTGTTTATGGATTATGTTTGGCGTCTATTACATAACCCACTCAACAAGGATTTACAACTGATACTTCGTACTCCTCGGCGTGTCGGACCATGACGTCACACTGCATTCGAACAAAATATATGCTCCACGAGATTTGGTTGCTCCACGAAAATTAGCCAGTCGAAAACGCCTATTGATTGCGATTCTTCGATGGTGGAATAGAATATTTTCGGCACGCTATTCATTGGCAGATGGACTAGGCGATTCGTTATACATTGTGTTAGTAATGCTGATAATCATTCGTGTTAATTTATTAGGATGGCTGCATTAAAGCATTTGTTATTTTTGCAGAAAACGTTTTACCCTTTACACCATAACCTGTTTTCTAGTTTTTAAAATAATTGACTACTTAAAGCAGGTTAAAAGTACGTTTAGCCTGCTTTAAGGTACCACCTGCTGGGACTAACATGTACTCCTTCTTATACATATTCATGCCTGTATAGATTGGAACTATTTTCTTCTGCGGAGGATTAAATGGAATGCGCTAAAAGGCGCTTCTATAAGGTAAAGGGTTAACGACAAACTCTCAAAAGTCATCGCTAGTAGGAAATACATCGAAGTATGTTATCTTTGTTGTTTCAAGTGCAACATAATGCCAAAATCTGCCTTTCAACGTTGAAGCATCACCCGTGCAGTGTTTTCATGAGCTGAAAGAGAACAAAAATGTATCAAAGAAGCGTTCGCGTTTATTCTACTTAAATATACGCCGCATTTAAACATATATTCAAATCAAATGAGTAGTTTACTTTATCGACTTATTTATGTGTAAGTTAATGAATGACGAGATTATCTGAATAGTCGAACTTGTTCAGGTATGATAGAAAAATGAGAGGACTGCGTTCCTAATTAGATGTGATTGTACAGTAAAACCTCTCTATTACGACCACTAAAACGAAGGATAATTGTTTGTATAATAGACAGGTGACAGCTTAAATCAAGGTGACAGTGAAACAGAAAGCTCCTAAAGGAGCTTTCTGTTTCACTGTCACCTTGCTTTAAGCGGCCACCTATCGTAAATTCCCTAATAATTAACATAATTTAGTGGTCGTAATAGAGAGGTTTTACTGTACTTATATCTTTAGTCAACGTAATTGACTTGGGATTATTACCTTCATGATCGATAAACATCCAAGTTGTCCGACTATATCGTTTGAGTTCCATTCGAGCGACTCTTCAAAGGAACACGTGATGACTTTCCATTCTCACCTTTAAATTATAAGAACAGTTTATATGATTACCCGAGTAAAAAAGCAACTGTTGAGAATATAGAAATTACAAATTGTGCTGCGTATTTGACTGATAATGGTTTATCGCGACACTTATTTTTCACCTGAAAAACTCATTTAAAAATATCGTTGTAAGTTGAAGCAGAAAAAATTATTCAGAAATGTACAATACTGTATATACTGTTCTATACTTTTAATTTAAATAGAAAATGCATTTAACTAAAGTTGTTTCGAGAACTTACCATCATGACTAGATGCATCGGTGTTGCTCACAGAAATTGGTAGTCTTTTAACTACTTGAGTCCACGCATCAAACTGCCATGACATACTCGTACCTAAAATGACCAGATACGAAAATCAATTAGTTTTTAAGGTATTAGATGTGTAACGGTTCACTACGTTTCCGTGTTACTTCGACGACCTTCGTTCATTATCGTTTTTCCGATTCGACAAGATCCGCCACGTTCGATTTTCCCGAAGACTGGGTGTTTCCCGACCTGTGACGTCATTTAACCAAAATGGCGGTGCAAAAGCGTTACCGGATTGGAAAGATTTTTAAATCGGCAAACTTGTAGGCGGCGAAAACGAAAGAAAAACAATGTTCTAGTGGTACACAAATATTATGCAGATGATAAAGTTGTTAATTCTGCCAATGACGAGTTAGGTTAACCTGGATATGATAAACGAGAACGCTTGAAGTGCTGACAGGTCTGAAAGTAAATGTATGTAGGTTCGTTTTCCTACGACAACCCTTTACGCCATAGATTCTCATTTCAACGTATTTAATTTATTTCTCCACTCACGAAAATAATCCAACTTTATAGATCTACAATCATGAATATAAAAAAAACTTATATGATCTAAGCAGATCGTAGCTTACAGCAGACTGAAAGTAAAACAGAATGGAATTTGCTTTATTTCAGCCTGCTTTTAACAAACATCTGTTTTCAATACTGAACATAAGCTACGGAGTAAAGTGTTAAATATCTATTGCAATTATTTGGTTGCATCATACCAGCCATTTGTTATGAAACTTTGTAATCCGTGTCAACTTTTACAACCAAACTTGTATTAAGCGATCAATGAATGGAAGACCAATATGTAATCTTGTATATAGCTGTCAATATAATGCAGGATAAAGCTAATACAGAAGGCTCCAATAGGAGTTTACTCATTATTTCTACCCTGAGTTAAGCAGTCTAGTGAAGAGGTAGGCACGCTTACTGATAATTCAATGTGGTTGCTTTATACAAGAGTGACTGTATTTTTATATTTCTTGCTGGAGAATATTGTTTTCCTTGCAGAACAGAATTTGTAAAACAGGCAATAACTTATTGAATTGACAATTGTTTGTGGAATCCACAAACATTCGCAAACGGCAATGCATGTTGTTTAAAAAATTATGCTTGATTTTGATTTTCCACAAATGTTGACCCTCTGAAACATAATTTCATTTTGTCAAGTTATAGACGGTCAATCTTTCTACTTTATGTACTTTTTTGTTCTGGAGACATTGTAGATAATTTACAGTGTGGTCACTCTGAATGCCCCTGCTTCATTTTTGTTAAATCTCAGTTTTGCTAAAATGTAAAAAAAATATTTTTGAGAAAATTGGCAACATAAATTAGTTTCTGCACAAAAGTTTGTGCACAAAATCCATTTTTCTGCTTGTATTTGTTTACAACAATATCTTAGGTATAAACGCATATATTAATTTTTATATTTTTATTAATATTTGTAATATCTCTATACTCTTAAATAAAAGAGGGGTAGTCATTTTGAGGTGTTTTTCGAAAAGTAGTGTAACAAGACAAAAATACTCATATTATCTGTTATTAACTGTGAAAAAATCTTTAAACTCTGCAAAATGATGTAGAATAAGGTACTAAATGAGATGGTGTATAGGTTTTGCGGATTTGTTTCGATGCGGGTTACACATCTAATATATTTGGTAGCTGGTTTAGTGTCATCATTACCAAAATAGTGCCTGTTTAATCTTACTGTCATTGCAACGCCTGTATTCTTCCACCTGTACGAACATGAGCACCTTGTATACACTATCCAGATATACGGTTTTCAGTTTTTTCCCCGAGTATTTTCCCTCATAATCCAGACCATGGTTTAATACAGTGTTAGTTGTCTCTTATCTTAGGAAATTTTATAGTACAAACGTTCTAAAGTACACTACAAGGTACGAGAAAATGTACTTCCAAATAGATCGCACCAATGTGACAGCAGTATTTTATTTATTAGACAGGAGCCGTCACAAGACAACACATCTCGCCCGTAGCACATTTCCAAACTTATAAGCAGAGACTCGCGTACATGAGAAGGGCTTAACCGAAGGCATGTGTGTTGCAAGTCTGAAAGTTGTAGGTCAAAGGGTATTGTAGTTGTGAGCACATTCAAAACTTAAACGCAGATACTGGGATCAAGTTCATTCGCACAGGGTCTAAATTGTCATATGCTTGGAAATGTCTCGTTAAAAAGGTATGTTTACTGCAAATACAAAAGCTGTTAAACATAATGTATAGTAATTGTGAACAAGTTTCAAAACGTAAACGAACTTTTCGAAACTTAAAAACTGAGACTGAGGTTAAGGTCAATATTACAGGGGTAAAACTTCTAACTGGATGGAAAGGTTTTTGTCCCATGTTTATGTATGCTGCTAGTATAGAGTCTGTAGATTAAAGGGTATAGGTCACAGGTATAAAACTTTCACGTATTATGGATGGAGCGGTTGTCCCAAGGTGTGTGTGTGTGTGATGCAAGCATAAAAGCTGTAGATCAAATGATTAGCAGTTGTAAGCAATTTTCAAAACTGAAAAACCCCATTCATAAAATTAAACACAGAGGCTGAAGTCATGGTCATTGTCACTTGAGTAACAAGTCTCACATGGATGGAAACGTTTTATCCCAAGGAATGTGTGGTCCTAATTTCAAAGATGTTTGTCAAAGGGCATAGAAGTAAGATATTCGTCAGGACTTTGCAGGTGCTGTCAAACCACAATAACGTCGATATTTAAATTAACATATAGGTGAAAAGGGTTTTTAAAAATGTCCAGTCTTGTTTATATACATGTAGCTGATAATTAAAAAATAAGTAAAAATTCCCTTACTTATTACATGCATGTCGAAAGTGCCCGTGATCTTGACTACATTTTCCGCTTCACAAAGGTAAGCCAATCTTGTACATTGTCTGTTGTTTTCTCCTGAAATTGCATTTTTGTATTTATTGAAATAAAAATAGAAAGCGCCACAGTATTAAGTATCTATTATGTAAACATGCCTGGTAGCAACTGTTGGTTTTTTAATTATTTTTTGTGTAAACAATTGAAAATTTAGAATTCTTTGTCAATGCAAAACAAATGTTATATTTGTTTATTACACCTCGCTTTGAGTTACAATGTTAAATTCCCATAGACCTACGGTTAAGATTTTGCATGTCGTTTACATCTATACTGTCACTCTTTATGATATTCTTTTTGTGACGTCATTCTAAAGGACATTACTTTTTTACTACGTCCGAAAACGTACTGTCAGCCTTGACATGCCAATCGCTATTGGATACATTGGAACGTTTCAAAGAGTGGTAACTTATAATCAAATTTTGGCATTTTCTGTACAAGTTGCTTCCTTTTGTCCATTCCTTAACGATTTGCCATAATTTCGGAAGAGGATATTTGCCACCTAGACAATGTAAAGACGCTGTTTCTTCAATTTACTTATCATAACGTTCTTCTTTGTTTACTTGTAATATAATTATAAACAATGTGACGTCGTAAGACGGCGACGTCATTTCCCGCGTTATGTACATGTCCGCGCTAAATTGGTGTTCACAACACATTTTATAAAAGACGAATAAAACGATTCCAAAGCCAGGGTTGATAAGCTCGGTGTAATAAAATAAATATTAGATGTCAGTTTGCGTGACATTCAAATTGTCAACCCTCGAAAACAAGAATGTCACCCTCGGCTACGCCTCGGGGTGACATGCTGTTTCTCGGGTTGACAATTTGAATGTCACGCAAACTGCCATCTAATATCTATATAATGTTATATAAAATTTTGTAAGGTGTGCTGGAGGATGGCTCCCCGACCCCAATACACCTGTGACGGGGACAGTAAATGAGGTCCTGTTTTTGACAAGGCCTGAAAAAAAGTATCAGTTATGCTTAATTATTTTATTGAAGTGCCTTTCAGCTTTTAGACTAACCTTTCTCTTCTCTGATAGAGTTTGCCAGCAAATCGTACCCCGCTAATTCTAAAGCATCTACAAAACATTTGTGGGTCGACGTCTTATGATTATTTACAATATGCTTCAGAAACCAAACAATTCTCTGTCGTCTTGTCGGGTAAATAAGCAGTTCGTCTATCTGTTTTGCCGATATCTCATGGCGTCCTACAAAAGTTTGTCGGAGAGCATTCGGTTCTACCTCCTCAACAATTTTCTCATAATGGTCAATGATGCTCTCTGTAAAATCCACCTCATCTGCATAACAAAGAAAAACTACTTTATGACATACATATAAATATGAGGATATAGTAACAAAGACTATCTGGAAGTCTTAATAGATTAAAAACGATCACTGAGCTATAGATAAATATATATATTTAAAAAAATCTCGCAAACTAACCATATCTATATATTATTTTATATGTCATTAAATATAATTCGAAACTAATTATTACCGTCAATGTGTATGACATCAATGACGCTTTGCATGCCGTTGCTTTTAAGTGCCTTGTTAAACCATTCAATCGCTGGCTGACCTTCATTGATAATGAACTCGAGAAATTGTTCACATCTTCTACGTCTTACTGGCTCAGAAACAATAACATCGACAATTGTTTCTGATCTCGGTAAACTGGCAAGCTCATGTAGAAACATTTTTGGCTCCAACTCGTCAATCAGGTAATCCATGTTGTTTTGGACTTCGTGTGGTGTTATTTGCCCCCGCTTGGCTGAAATATAATCAAATATTGTTCAGTCTTCTAAAATGCACTTATCTGGCGGTCGAGAGGGATTCTAGTCATTTACATAAACATATATTTATGACATACATGTATTTTCTAAATTTGGCCAATTATGTGAGTGTGTTTGAGAAGGGCATATACTAAAATTCAGAAATAATCTATGTTCTTCCGTCGTAAAATGGTATAATACAACGCTTAGACGCAGTAATGCGCAGGATTGACCACTCAGCCCTTCACACCAGTTGGGAGTTGTGATGCGCAAGACTGACCACGAAGACCAAAGTGGTCAATTCCCGCGCATCACAACTACCAACCGTTGTCTCATACTGTTTAACAACGGTAGAATATATATTATTTCGATTTTATCATGACCACCTTTAAAGAAATCCATTAGAAAGGTAATCAAAAGTTTCACAATTATTTCCTCTGCGATTGCAATACATGTATTTCGACGAGTTACTTTCCTGCGGCTTTTACAGGAACCTAACACCCGACAGCAAACTTATGTACAGCAGAGAATTTCACCGATCAAGCATTTGGCACAGAATACACTTTCCATGAAAAAAGACAGAACGTGAAATGACCAGTTACAAGACTGTTTTGAAACTATATGGTCTTTACGGGCTAAAAGAATAACGTTAGAAATTAAAACAAAATTTAACGAATTAATGCATGACGTCACGTCATTCATTCATAATATTTAACAATGGGGGAGCCGGGATTGGAATACCGTTGAGTTTCCACTATTAACACGTGTCACGCTAGAATAGTTATTTAATTATGTTACGGTCAATATGTGTTTTACAGACCTGTTGAAGTGATATTATTTACTTATGTTACGGTCAGTATGTGTTTTATGGTCAATATGGGTTTTACGGACCTGTAGAAAGACAGTCTTTTCTTAGGTTACGGCCAATATGTGTTTATGGTCAATATGTGTTTTACGGACCTGTAGAAATGACATTATTTACTTATGTTACGGTCATTATATGTTTTTACGGTCAATATGTGTTTTACGGACCTGTTGAAGTGATATTATTTACTTATGTTACGGTCAGTATGCATTTTATGGTCAATATGTGTTTTACGGACCTGTAGAAACGACATTATTTACTGTTGTTACGGTCAATATGTGTGTGTTTACGGTCAATATGTGTTTTTACGGACCTGTAAATATGACATTGATTTGAGAATTGTGTCCGTAGAAACACATACTGATCTCAACATAAGTATATAAATGTATAACATTGTTATATTTCGAGAGAAAATGATCTCACAAGTAATGTTTTCCAAAGGGAACGGTTCACAGAGTCATGTTTAAGCACTGTTAATTCAATACATAAAACATTTCCCCCACTTTCCTATTATTTTTAACACCAAATATTTGTGTTTCAGAATTTACACAAAACTAACCTTACTCATTGTTTGCGATATCGTTAACCCATTCACTACATTGGCATTTATGTAAACATCATCAACGAAACACATTATTGTTCTGATAAAAATGAAATATATTTATGCTTTATTTTAAATCTGAATAATAGGAGATCCTTTGAAAGCACAGAAAACAAAGCAAATACTGAAAATTGCAGACTCGGTTTAATTGAGTCTGTTCATGAGCAACCCTGAAATATGCAACAGTGCTCACGCCCCCAACACCGGCTTAAGCGGAATTCAACTTTCAACTGTAAATGCGCTGAAATCAATGATTCCAAAGGACCAGAAAGTATAACAACACATATAACCCCGTTAATCCCATGGTGTCAGCAACTTAATAAAATTGCCGTTGATTTTATTTCTCAAATTTAAATTTTAGGTACTTAGACATAAGAAACGAATGCACTCGGCAGTAATAAATGCTTATTATCAAAAACCAGTTAACCTGTAAATTGATAAAGTGATTACATAAAGCATCTTAATCGTTCAATCATGTGTCGGTTTTTAAGTTCTTGTAACCGTGAATCAACACTGTTTTATTTAAAAGAATATGTTTGCTAAACAAACCGCGTATTTCATAAAGGGTATATTTCAGAAGGATTTCACAAGAAAGGGAACCGTGTGGAGCGGAAAACATTTTGCCAACTACAATTGTTGATACAAAACCAGCGGTTTATTCTGTAGTTTACTCTGAGATTTGGTGATCTCTTTGTGTGTATACGAGTTGTCATTAGAACTTAATCGGTGATGATTATATTAGCACCAGTCGATGTCATTCAATGGCAATTTATACATAACTATTCAAAAGAATACTAAATAATACTTGAATTTGTGTTTATTTTGAATAGTTTATTTATATTGAATTCATATTTTGGCCTCATGCCCATCATGAAAACATTAAACCAAAACAAACAGCCAATGTAAAATGCTTTGTGTATAAGCCTGATTTGAAGACGTACATGAATATTTCACAATCAAACAAGTTTTTAAAAAAAGCCTACGTACATCTAATGTTTTGTGATATTGCATGCTTTATGATAAACATTTAACACTATATTTTCTGGAAAATATCATTTCATGCTACTTATGCACTGGTTACCATGGACATACCATCCAGTTACAAACATCTTGGTTTATATATGAGCTGTTCAGACTCAAAACGTTTTATGGGAAAAATCACAAATGTTGATTAATCGTTATTCAATTGTTATTTATACGAATGTTTGTTTTTCGTAAACATTAAGACATTAATCTATGTTTTAGTTGAATATGTTTTAGGTTAGCATCTGAAGTGACATGCAATATGATATATTTAGTTAGTGTCAAGTTGATTTATGAAGAATTTCCTGTCAATTACTGATTTTTTAGGATATCCCTGTACCCATAAAACCAGCAGTGTTCTTTACCCTTAAATTGTGAAAAATTTGCAATGTACAAACTTTGCATTGTACAAAAGTAGCAGGCTTCTGTTGACATTGTGAAACAAAATGTGGACCGACAGAGAAATACTTGTACTATCATGCAAAATGGTGGAGAATTTTGAAGAAGTTTATATTTTGTGGAAGAAAAACACTTTTCTAATTAAGCCAGAAGAGTAGGGAGGGCTTAAACCATGTCTTAATCAAAATGCCTTTTCGCATTGTGAATCAAGTTAAGACCGTTCTGAAGGGTCCTCTTATGAGTATCAGTCATAGAAGGAAAATCTTCGCTGCCAAGACATCGCTTGCAAAGGCAACAAGGTTTTAGATACCCAGATCGCGTCTTTCACCTCTTATTTACATGTAGTTCAATAATTGCCCAGTTCATGGCCGTTTTAGACCATTCGTTGACCGACATTGTCCTTAGATTTAAAGCAAAAGTTACCTGATATTGGCTGTTCTTTGACTAGAAGCTTTTTTAGGATGAGTCGTTGTCCTGTTTCACGCATCATTTTTTCTAGCAGGCACAAATAAATGCTGCAGTCATCAAACTGTCCACGAATGGGTTGGTCGCAATTCAACACTTTCATCAAAAATCTTTGCTTTCTGAGTAATTCGTTTTCTGTCCGAAAAACCTCGGAGAATTGATTCCTAGTTTTCTTACTGAAAGCTGTGCACTCTGTGAACGGTTTGATTATCTCGTCTACATGTTGAAGTTCTTTCTCAACAAAGGTGAAATGCTTCACTATATCCTCCTTCTTTAATTTGCACCTGCAAGAAACTAAAGAATGGGAAATAATAGTTGGGATATAAAAATCACATATCCATTCAGCTGCTGCGTTAATCTCATTATTTCTAATTTAATATAAATCCATTCTAGTTTGATTTAGCTTAATAGAAGTTGGTATTTGTTTGGTTGACCTTCTTCTAAAAGAACTCTTAACTGACAACATGCTATATCTTGTGCCTTTCTTCCACTTGAAAATCCTTTGTTTCTGTACACTTATTTGTCAGATATGTATCAATTATCAGCCTACCATTTATTATCAAAACAAAACTTGATTATTCCTTCTTATAAACGACTTGCGTAATCTCTGATTTGCAAAGGAACATGTTAGTTTTATCAATTTAGAATAGTCTAAATGCATGCTTAATATAAAAGAGACGGTGAGTGTTTATTCATAGATCAACTAATTCATTCATTAATTTTCATATGATTCCGATTTGAATACTTTAATTTTAACTCTTTTAATTGCCTTCCTGTCTGAAATTATATACATGTATTTAAAAAGAAGATATTGCGCAACGGTAACACAAAGCTTGTGTCTAAAAAATTGTATTATTCTACCAATTTGCTTAAAAAATATTTTTATTTTTGCCTATACATATATATTTAGCAAAACTACTCAATACCCCAGGGACTATTTTGGCCTGTTCTTTTTATGGATGGTGATAATGTAAAGGTGTTTTTTCTGATATATGAAATATCTTGTTATGTAGGGCTGGAATATTTTCTGACTATTTTTTTCATGAAATAATTAAAACAGTATTATATACTCAGACAACAAAGAAATACCCATCGTATATTTCTATCTATATAGTAGGACTGGAATATTTTCTGATTATTTTTTTAATCTGGATTGAAGAATAATTTCTAAGTGACATTTTGTGAAAAATTGAACTCGACGCGATATTTGTATTTAACTTAAAATATTGAGCGAAATGGCATCGGGGTCGATTTAAAAAATGACACTTTCACCAAAAAGAAAGGTTTAATTCCAATTAGCATGTGTTATAAGCACCCAAAATGGGCTGTAAGTATTGAATTCAGGGTCAGTATCTCATGTGTCCATTACTTTGTCCAATGCATGTCGAGATGCAGTGGCGCATGCTGTTGACGTAACGCTGTATCAACGGCGCTGGCAAATTGTTCCATTCAACTTGTTTTGCTGCTGCCAACACCCTTGCCGTGTTGATTGCGTGATTTGTTCATAATGACTTAAATCGGGATTACTAGCAGGCCAGTCTAATATACTCAACCAAAAAGAAAGGTGCTTACTTGTTACATGTCCTCTACATTTAGTAAATTAACAAGCTCCATATTACTTTATCAACACCAGTTTTGTTTGAGGTTTTAAATGCTCATACACTTACCAATGTTCTCCAGTAAAATATTTAGATTAAACGACACATACAACGAAAAAGAAACACTTAAAGTTCATTCTTATTTCAAATCAAAGGGAGGTAATTTGAAATTATAAGACTTTCTAGTCTTAATAACGCCGTAAATAATGTGATGAATGAAAGTCTTGTGATTTTATTTTCTTTAAGAAAAAGTTCTAGCTGTTGAATATGATTACAATTGTTACTATCCTAAGAAAAAATATATTCTAAGCAAAAATGCTGTTATAGACCTTTTATTTCCAATACAATGTGCCAGTTGTTTAGCCACACTGATTTCTTGTCGTCTGCCATTTTCTATAAAATAAGGTTTAAATACAGTTTATAAATGAGACGCTGATAATTTAGAATACAAAAGTGTGTAATTTCTTTTTTGACTGAGTATAGTTACATAAATCATAAAACTCGTTTACGTTATCTCTATCCATAAAAAGAAAATACCAAAGAAGTCCTTGGGGGTACTTAGCAGTTTTGCTAAGTATATATATTTTTAACTTATAGAAGCTTATATTGATCCCCTTATATATACAATAAATATGTAAAAATACCACGTTAATGTATGACATAACTATGCTTTAAAACAACAATGATACATGTTGGGTATAACATGACACATACATTTTCTCTTACATATATCAAATCATACTCAACGTTGTATTAATTCCTTTCGGAAATCATTATAAAGAAAATGTCACATATGCGAGACGTTATGACATATATTTAATTTTATATCCGTCACTTGATTGTTTTACGTATGTGTCGCAAATAAGGCATATCACCTTATTCAGAACTTATATATTAGTTTTGCTACTTTGCTATCTCCTATCTAAAATCATAGGCTCGTATGAAGCTATGATAGTATGGTAAAATCCCTGTCAATGCTTGTCCCTCGAAAACAAACGAGTACAGATCACCACATTTGTTTTGATTTAGCAATGCCCAGCCAAGCGCTGACCATTAAAAGATAGTATATCAAAGTCGGTACACAGTTTAACATCTCGTATTACATGGATGAAACAATATACATGTAATACCCTTTTCCAGACATATTTCTGGTTCCAATACTATCTATATAAAGATGAGTTGTCAAAAAGATTGCGAGTTATTTTAAAAAACATTTGAATCATGAAATGTATTGTGTACACCTTTGAAACAGTACATTTGAACTATACTTTTGACCTTTACAGACATGTTGTCTATCTTAAAGGCTAGTAAAGCCTAATAGTAGAAGTAGAAGTATTTCTATACCCGGTGTCTTTTAGTTTAGTTGCTATATTCTCTGACACACAATTAGCATTACCGACTCATTGACTATACACTGACTAAACATATATGAGCGAGCATTTTTGACAAGAGTTAGACAGTGAATAACTGGACCTGATCCACAATATTTCACAATCATTTTAATTGTTGTATTGTGTATCAAATAAACAGAAACAACCCTTTCTAGTTACAGAAAATATTAACGTATATGTTTCAGTTACATCTTGCACGAAAACAAAATGGTCATATAATTGAACACGTGTGAGATTAAACAAAGATAATTAACAGTCGCGTATACATTTATATCTGAACAATATGATATTCACCTTTTGTCCAAACTGGCATATTTACTTCTATTTCAAAGAAGACGGTGTTAGCACCCGATTCGGCGAGTCTTTTCAAGGATTGTTTCGACATCATAAGTTTCAGCCATTTGATTATGTATGATGGGTTCTCTTTGCATGCTTGTAGAAATCTAAGCTGTGACTGGCAAGACAGGCTCAACAAATTTATCCGAATCGATGAAAATGAAACGTTCGAAACATCCATTCCAGCCACTTCCATAGCCTAATAATATAAAAGAACATTCAAAACAAAAATAATTGGTTTATATTAGTGATTGTGCTCCTTTGATCATTACAATTCTGTACAAAATGAACAAAGTAATTGAATGGTTTCACTTTCAAAATGCACGAATTATTTCCAATAACTGTTTTAAATGTGTTTTATTTCTTCGACTGTAAACTAATATCATTGTCACAGATATTAAACATGGTATAACTGTGAAATCTAATCAGTGTGTTTTATTGCCTTAGCATTGTTTAACCCTTTCACTCTCAATGACGCCTTAAAGCGCGTTTGCTAACAAGACGTCTGATAAGGACCCAAACTGTTTGACACTCTTATCGATATTTATTAAGTCATACAACCTTAAATCTAACTTTTAAACGCGTCTTGCTGACAATAATACTAAAGCAAACGACAATAAAGCGGTGAAGGGGCAAAAATCTCCCAAATAATTTGATCATGACAGGGTTAAGCAAATTCAATATGTCACTTTTATGCTGTACCTGTTGTAAGTGTGAAAAGAGCGAATACAAGGAGAAATATGAAGAATATTTCCCAGAACCGACCATTTCTAGCCCGAATACATAATTTAAGTAAACCTGTTAACGGTTAACTATTGATATCTACGAGGGCTGTCCCAAAACACCGTGGGCAAATATTTTTTTTGAAGAACCCGACGTATTATTTCTATGATTTTTTTACTGATGCTATTTCAAACATTTTCACATTTGTAGAAAAAAGAATGAGGCTCATTAACAAACTTGACCCTTATTTATTAGCAAATATAAATTGCTGGTTAGAATGTGCGGCGCACGCAAAAATCTTACAGGTAGATTTAGAGATGTGCATCTTTCAACCTCCTACAATGCAACTTTGAGCTTGAATTCGCGCGAAATTGCGTCATGAACGTTGACGTTGCTATGTGTGACGTCATCCTGGAAAATATCATTAAGGTAGCGGTATTTTGAAAACATCGATAGAGTTATCGCGAATGGTACTGTGTTCTGAAAACGCTAGAAATGACGACGTCAAAGGAAAGTGCGGCGCAGCAAAATGTTATAGAATACTGTGTTAGGTTAAATATGACCCCGACACAGACGTTTAAACAACTACAATCATCAGAAAAGTATAAATCAGCATCTTGTTCTCTGATCTTCAAACAGCAAAAGCGTTTTTCAGAAGGATGGATTGAAAATTAGTTTACAAAGACGGGACGGCCGATATGAATTGACGACTTCATTGTAGAAAAACTTGAGAAGCGTCATCAATGGTGATCAGCATCTTGCGGTGATAAAATTGTTCAAATCGTCGGGTCAGCAACTCGTCTTTATATCGGATTTTTCTTGAGAAACCAACAATCTTGAAAGGCTATACTAGGTGAATGTCTCGCTTGCTAAGTGCAGAAAAAAGAAAGACATGTCCAGGTTTGCAACGGTATGCGAGAGAGCAGGCATTTCTCAACAAATTCATCCCACATATCTTTCGCATGCCGCATTGCGATACGAAAGAAGAGACCAGAGGGTTCATTGACAACCTTGAATTTCAAGTTGAAAGCATCATATTCCACCAGGATAACGTTCGGTGCCACACTTCCCAGTATACACAATTCAAAATTGCCGTGGTGGGTTTTTCGAAAGCATGAACATGTGCCATACATCACTGACATAGCCCTATCAGATTTCGTCGTATTTATATGCCTGAAATCTCAGTTACTATGACTTAAGTTTGAAAACTTTGAGAAGCTGAAACAAGAAACATTGAGAGTCTTGTGAGGAATGAAGAAAGGCATTGTTCGTCAGCGTATATGACAAATTAACCGGTTGTGTGAAACAGCGAATGCATCGCTCATCACGGCGAATATTTTGAAAAAGAGTAACGTTGACGTCGATAACGTCATTACGTAACTATGGTGTGCGCCGGGGTTGCACAGGTAGTATATTTCAAACTACTCTGCGCTAGCCAATTTCTAAGATAGTGCGTTAAAACTTCATACAGGCTTACTTAATCCCTATGTTTATAAACCATGACGAGCGTTTGTCTCTGCTGTTATAAATATCAATTTTATTACGAAAGTCTACGATGTTTTGGGACAGCCCTCGTACATTGTAATTATATCCTTGGTATTGTTTTCTATGTCTGTCTTATTTTCTTATATTTCCGTATTAAAACTCATTATTCAAGTAAGCTTAAATTGACCACAATTTATTTTTTCTTCCATTATTTTACCTTTATATTGTGGAATAATAACATGTGGTAGCTATTCTTATGCGATTTGTTTTTCATAAGTCATGACAATGCCACGATTCATGTAAACCATTTATTATTTCTTTTGATTACTTATTGTATTGTTTTATTTTTTATTTAATATGAATTCTGTGTCGCTGAAAATGGTCAATTACGTGAGGTGCTATTGGCTATTATCTTGATCACGTTTGTTTACATGGGAGAACACCACCAGGTAAAACACCCTAATAATTGCTTCTGCGTGAAAGGTGAACTCCGAGCTGATATTGGACTGTTAATTGGGCAAAATTAATTGTGAGGCCCGATTATATTTTATGCTACTAAATGCATGAACTCTTCAACATGGCAAAAAGAGAAGCGATTTTTGTTTTAATGAACCTGTATCGTTCGAACACAGTCTGTATCGGTGTTCGTTCGGGTTGTATTGCACTACTTTTAAGTTACTTTTCTTTTCTTTTACACAACAAATAATAAGTGTTTTCGAACTGTTTTCGACGTCTGGTAGGGATCCAATATGTTTGCAAATGACAATATGTCCGTTTAACACATTTAAAGTACCCTAGTACTATGCTGTTGAAAAATTGAAATTACCCCTCGGAAAACTATCCTTTAGAAGCGTAAGCTTTAACTGGAAGATATCAATAGAAGAGAATAACAAGTGTTTTTGTCACAGTTGGTGTAGGTATATTACAAGTCTATGCGTTTTCTTGATGAAAAGATATTTGACAGTTATCGTTTTTAAACGAACTGCAAATCACCAATACACAGTGCAACTTTTTATCTGAAAGCTATGTGCGATCAACCCTCACTACAGACAATCTCTATCCACGATCCGAAAAAAACCGATTTTTTTATCCTTGTGATATTTCAAAAGATTTAAATGCTATCATTGAATGATGACATTAGAAAGCATTTTGTTTTAAATATTAATGCATGCTCAAAGTGATTATTACACATGTTGAATAATGGTAACACTGCTGTTGTACCTATTGATGAAGATCTACCTTCTAATTGTTCAGTCCGTAGTGTGGCATTATTAATATGCCACTTTTAATTAAAAAGTTTTGATTTGTACCGTTATCATTTTAATCTTACAAAAAGACAAAAATATCAAAGCTTCGAAGCAAAAGATAACGCAAATCGTTATTTTAGTTTGGAAATCTAACATCGGGCAGATTTAATTGAAGCATGACTGAGTAGGTGCGGTTATCAGAACAAACCATAACGAAGCAGCCTGAGGCATAAGTCGATAATCCAAACTACATCAGACAAAAGCGCAAGTTCTGTTATCTCGATTGTCAAATGTTACTTTTGATCAACATGATTGGTAAATATTTTTGCATCTAAACCGGGTATTTGTCCCTGAAATCGTTGTTGTTACGAAATAGTAGGCATATTGGATTATTGTGTTACCTCTTCAATGAGACTCTCATTTGGAGTAGCTGTGTATTGGTCTACGATCATTTTTTCAACGTAATCACTATTGCCGGAAAATGTGAACTTGACCTCAGTTGATGTTAACGCATCTGAAAAGAAAGATATTGTAGTGAATATAAATTTTTCTAGGCCACTTAATTTTAAATCCAAACTTGCGTACAGATACACACTGTTGGTACAGTGCTTCCCTTCTACAACGACATCCAAAAGGAGACAAAGAGTGTGTGCGTTCTTTGGTGGGTGGTGTTATAGGGAAAGAAAATTAGACCTGGCTCACATTTACAAACAACTTCAATCCTGTGATTTAAATGGGTACCTGAGAGGGAAAGAAGTCAATGTGCCATGGCTGCTACTTGCGCCGTATGTAAATGGCCGACTTGCGACTCGATGAACAGGGAGGTAATTGTAAAAGTGAATAGAATATGACATATAAATTTCAGACTTGATAAACCCACATCTTTACCTTTACCTTTCACAAGCTAATGTAGAGGATCCTTTTGAAAATGTTTCAGCTAACTGAGCCTATGGTGTCCGTGTTTTTTTAACTATGCGATAGGTGTCAGTGTTTTACTAAGTAATTGGGATTGTGAATGTGATAGAGTTGCACGTGAGAAAATACTCAATAGAGAAATATACACTGAACAACATAAGACTTAGTGAGGTGATTAAGGTGGATATAATTGATTCAGACAGCTGTGGAACGTGGACGACGAGTTAGTGATTAAGTGCACTGGAAATAGTTTTAGTGTATAGATTTGAAAGGAGATTGATACTTAGTAGATACTGTGGCGATAAGTTTATGTGAATTTAGTGACAAGATAGAGACTTGAGAAGTGGATATAGTGCTGTAAGATACGATAGAGATATGAGAAGTGTTTGTTTTGTGAAGTGAGATAATTTAGTTGTATAACAGAGAATTGACTCGTTGTTTATGTTATAGTTATAGTAATAATTAAAAGATAGCATTGGACTGTTTCTAAAATTGAGAAAAAAGGTCTCAAGATCGCAGTCGTCCAATGTTTAACTCATTTCAATAAATGAAATACAGAAATGATATTTTTCTAAAATTGGAATAAATACCACAATGGTCAATGTTTAGAGTTTTTCAGGAAAAAAGATGCAGCCCGAGCTTTGTTTCGCACTGTACCAGTGATTGAAAGGGATAAGACGTACAATCATTAGGAACATGTAAAGTTGATGCCGAATATGAAAGATGGGAAGTGTTATGTTTCAATATGAACTTTACCAATGGGGTGCTAATATAAACAGACAATTTCCGAAGATAGACCCATAATTGACATGTAAAGTAGCCATTTTACCTGAAACTTTTGTTTTCCACGTACTGTTGTTGAATTTGAATGTTGGAATGAATTTCAATTCTGCACCTATAAACAAACAAATAAATTTATCGTTATCAAATTTAACTAAAACTATCACTACATGTGACTATACCCCCATCACCATAATGGACACAGAGCTGGGATTATTAGTATAAAAAAATATATTGCATAGAAAAACAAGATGTGTGTGAAAAAACATGCCCCTACCCCATCACCAACAATCTCAAATAATTGACTATTTCATCACTGTGAAAATGAAGTACACGCGTATACCTCTAAATAAGAGCAACAAATATCAAATATGAAGTCCCAGTCAACAGTTATAGACATTTCAAATATTTTACATTATTATATGCTTCCTTATGATAGCAAGCGTTTCCGCGTGTATCTATCAAGTAAAATACAAGATTCTGTATCAGCCACCTTGTATCAGCCACCTTGTAATTTACTCCTTCCTCGTTTTCGATTTAGCGTGCCGCCATTTACGTACATGCATTAATTCCGCGTTATTCTTTTGGCATACAGTAATTTTTGTTCTACTTCAAATAACTAATGTTTCTGGATATAAAATTATTTAAACAACTTTTAAGTTGTTTTTATAATAAACTCATCACCAGTTGGCAGTGCTCTACATTGTGATGTATTCAGCACGAGACTTTTGTTTGGCGGAAATAGCTGATCTGAGAGCGCCTTGGCGCGAGTCTTGTCGGTTGTTTCAGCCAAAAACGTCGAATTGTAATGCCATTTCAATTTTTTCAAAAGTTATTATTATAAAAATTTGGCCTTTGCCTGTTGTGACCTTGACCTTTGACCTCACAGGACTGAAATAATTATTTTCATAAATCGTTGAATCAGCGCCAAATGTGTACAAAATGTGAAGTACCGGTCAGCTGAGGTTCAAAGGTAATGGCCATTTAAAGATTTGACCTTTAGACCTCTTTGACCTTTTACTTTCACCCGACATGTCCATGGTATACATACATGTATATTTGTCTCCGTAAGAAGAACGTGTCTTCCATATATAAAACCCCAATCAGCTCAGTGTCAAAGGTAATGGCACTTTAATTTTTGGAGCTTTTTACACATCTGATCGTGATCTTTGATCAGTCATCCCCAATATATGCATATTCATATATATTGTCTATGGGCAACACATACAACAGGTATATAGCATAATATTATATGGGCTATTGTTCAAATGTTATTGCAAAGGTAGAGGTTGAAAATAAATTTGACTTTTTCGACTTCTATGGCATTGACCTTTGGCTCAAAATGTCCAAAATAAACATATTCAATATCCGCTTGATTCGAGCAATATGTCTACCAATTATGAAGTCCAAAGGGCTAAGGATATTGCCATATCAGTTGTTAGACCTTTTACCTCTGTCACCTTGGCCGTTGACGTCTTCTTATTGGCAGCACATGTGCCATGAATTGAGTGAGTATTTGTTATAGTTTAAAAGGTACGTGTATTGCCAACGTTAAGGTTGTTGGCAAACACACAGACAAAATATCTGAAAGCTCAAAAACAATATTCTCTTTCTAAGGTCCGGGATGGAGGGTATAAAATATAACCAAAAATAATCAAAAGAACGAAGCTACGATTTGTTAAAATTACGAAAATGGAGATAGTTTAAGAATAAAGCATAACCACAATCGTATCTGCACACCATAAGATGGTATTTAGCATTACTTTGCTATTTAAAAATGTTGTGTGTATGTTGGAAACTACATACACAACTTTCAAATGTTAGAATTACAAAAGGCAAGATACTTCAAGAACAAAATTACGTATCATGTCCGCAATCGCAGGTACAAATCTGCAGATAGCGATCAACAATACAGCACACTTTACAAAACATGTTCCGTTAAAGCATGACAGAGAAAAGCTTCGGGAAATATTATGTCCACACGAAACCTTCGTTATGCGGGTATTGTGAAATTAATCGAAGTATACATTGATCGAACAAAAAACTTGAATGATAATTGTGTTTGCCTACCTTTTGCATCGGTGGGACTTTTTATGATCTTGGCTCCAATTTCTGGGTAGTGTTTATTTAATTGTTTCCAAAACAAATGGAACTTTTCCTCGTAACTATCTGACACTATTTGTATGAGGCTTCTTACTGCATCAGCTCGGTTGTTTGCATCCCGAAGATATGTATGGTCATCGAACGACAGAACGCCAGTGACAACAAGGTCATCAATGAAACGTTTAGGATCTATCTCTTCAATAAGCAGGCTGCTATGCACGGACAAGTTAGGAATAATGCACAGTCCATCGAGATCAAGATAGAAAGTGTTCTTATCTATTTTCTTTATAGGCCCTGAAAAAAGAATCAACATTATAACAATGACCTTTTCTAAATGAGAACATATTTACTTATGTATAGTTAGTTCTAATTATTTATCAAGCTCATGAAAAATAAAGAAGGAAAGAACAAGCACATAAATGAAACAATGATAGCATGACATATATACGATACCATACCATACCATACATACACGCGCCCACGCACATAAGCCATTGCCGAGCATCGATTGAAGCTCATTATCAAACAAATACTGGCATTTTAGGCCAAGAAATGCATATCTGTAGCGAAAACCGATTGGGGCGTTCACAGGTTGGTAAGTGTTCCCTAGTTGGTTGGTATGGTAACACATACAATTCCCCGTTTTTTAAGATTTCCAAGTGCAAAATTACATACGCACACACATACATACAAACAAACATACGTATGAACATCCATCCATACATAAGGTGGGCACCTGCTTTATAGATAAATGTAACATACATGATTTTGGTTTGGTTTGTTTTCTTGGTTTTGTTCCTAAAAACAGTTCTTTGTTGTTTAACGTTGTGTTATGTTACAATGCGCATGCTTAAAAATGTTTGTGTTATTCAGTGGATAAGGATATATGGAGTTTCTTTTCTATTGTTTATATCCCTTTCAGGTCTCAAAGTCAGATAATATTGCGAGCATGACCCGTCAATCTTTATCCTTTAACATACATGTATTTATACAAGACAGTGACTCTACACCCGCTTGACATTCCACATACCTGTAGTATTTTCACTGGACAGGATATCTTTAACCAGATGTCCATACTGTTCCTTCTCAAATGCATTCTTGACTAATGCTACAGAGGATGACTTCCTTGTTTCCGGCGACTTTATGATTGCTTTTATCATAATATCACATCTTAAAGCCCTTTTCGGAGACTCTCTAACATCTTCTAAATCCCTGAGAGAAATGACTCCAGATTGAAAAAGGCGATTGGCTACCAGTTTCGGTTCCAGTTCGTCTTTCAAAGTCACAAAGTTTCGCCGAAAGTAGTTTTGAAGTATGTCTCTGGCATTGTCGACTTCTGTCTTTAATATAAAAACCAAGAACTATGTGTCACACAGTAAGTGACAAATACCAACAAAGTGTTGTGTTTACACCGAAGTGCATATTTTTGTTGACTATATATGACACACCGGTGTATAGGCAATATGCTTCGAACAAGCTTTTTTATACCGGTATATAATGCAATATAAAGTCAAGATCAATACCAAAGGTAACTGATAATGTTACGCAACACTCCCTAATTGCGAGAGGCTCTCACACACAAAGTTTGGCACATTGTGTAACTGTAACTAAGGCGATATATAAAATGATGCCCCGGGCTTTTTTTTACAATCGAAGTCGAAAGTCAGGGTCATGAACACAGCGACCGATAATCATTTTGAATTTATAATCGCTTACTTCTAATCCGTATTTTAAAATCGCATTACATCGTCCATATATACATTGTATGTGCTTCTTCATAGTGGTAGAAAAATAAAGAAGCTATTATCTGCTTCATTTACCTCCGTATAAAATATAATTGTAAGTAGTACAAAAGGCTGATATGAACAGTCGTTTAAAAATTAATCGACTAGCTTGGTGTAGCGCATTTTTTGTAAAAGTGTGTGTCCTGTCCGCACAGATTCGAATCCCGACTAAGCTCATTAATCTTCCCTTGAAATGTATTGTTAACATTAATATTTTCCCAAGACTGATATTTAAGTGTTTAAATAGGCGCCTGAGAACCTAAAAACATAAGCCTGAAAACAGCTACTCAGCATTTCTCACATGTACTCGCAGAAGTGAAGTTTGGATCCCTGGCTGGTATTGTATGGAAACATTGCTCCTGAAAAGCTAGATCACTGTGACTTGACCACTGTACCTGGCACTATGCGATCCTTAGATATCCTCACATACAACATTGTTTCTCTAGCTGATGTATAATAAATATGCTTATGAAAATCTTTTCGTTTTCTTTTTCCATTGGAATCAACGGCTAAAATCAAAGTCAATGTAAATAAAACGCGATATTCGGCCATCACAAGATGTACCCACAGGCCCAATTTGAAAACATTGGCTGTTGTTGTGTCTAAGATATACTCGAGACCATTTTAGCTCATCTGTTTCGAAGAAAATACGAGCCATTTTCATAACTCTGGCGTCAGCGTTGTCGTTGTCGTCGCTGGACTTGTCATCGTCGTTTGAATTCTTAACATTGTCCATAACTTTAGAAGTAAACGTGATATAGATTTTATATTTGGCGCGTGTACTCCCCTCAACCAGATCTTGAGCTCATTAAAATAACGGTCATGTCCAATAAAGGTCAAGGTCACTGAGAGGCTATTAAGTAAAATTGGGTGAGTTTAATATTAGCCATAATTGCAGACGAGCGTTGGCACGCGCATGCGGTGCTGTCGTTCCATTTTAAGGTCAAAAGTCAAGGTCACGGTGATCTAAAAGTTGTACGCATCAGCCCTCCACGTCAACATTTACTCACATTTCTAATTTAATATCTTTTACTGATGTGGTGAAGTAAATATTCTTAGGAGAAGCTTTTACTGTAATTGAGACCAACGGTCATAGTGACCTGAAAATTTGTACGCGATATTCCATCATCCCAACTCCAATTTTTGTTTCTCTTTTATGATGTGGTATAGGAATACACACCAGACAAGTGTTTTTTCTATATTCTAGGTCAATGTCCATGTCACATTGACCAGCAAAATGTATGCTACATTCCACCATCCCAAGATCACATACATGGCAATCATGATATAGGGTAAAGGTAAAGGTCACAGTGACCTGAATATGATATAGTACACTCTGCCATCCAAAGATATACTCGCACATCAATTTGGCATCTCTAGCTGATGTGATCGAGTTATATATTTTGTGCTGGACAAGATTTTTTAAAACATGAGATCAAAGGTCAATGTCACAGTGACATGCATATGCGTACGCCATTCCATAAACTCAAGATGTAACACACCATTTGGTATCCCTAGCTGACACGTGTACGGACAGTCGGACAAACGCAATCGCTGTTTTACTCAAAAGCTATATTTAAGATGCCAAAGAACAACATTAAAATCAAATTTTAAACCAGTTTTGAATCAAACACGGTACAACGAAACAATGTTCGTTGACCAAGAAACAATTACTGATAAATATTTTGATTGTGTGTCAGAATTTGTTAAAAGGAAATATAGAACTGAAACAAATCGTCAATAATATTACTTACCACGTATATAGAGTCGGGTGGTATTGAATCTGCAAAGTCTTGTTCTGAATTATAAATTGTTAGAATAAGTAATCATTTTTAACGCATATAAACGAAATTATTCATTTTTACCGATCTTAACTTTAACGCTTTTATGACACAAGTGTTTTGTAAAAGGATAAAGCCATCTCTAGGAATTAAATGTTAGTATTAGATATATTTGAGCCGTGTCATGAGAAAAAAAGCCTTATTGTTTTCCAAACAGTGTAGATCAAATCCAGCCGCCATGTCTTTGGCCTTGATCTTTACTATTTGACAACCACATTCATCTAAAGCATGCTATGTACATGTATTATATACGGTATTTTGCAGTGAAGACCAACCTCAGGTTCAGAGCCTGGGAAGACAACGGTCTGTACAATGTTGCAATGCATGAAGGCATGTTTGGTCATGGCACGGCTCATTTACTCATGTTTTAATCTAAAAGACAGATCTGATTCACGGAAATAGTTCTGTCATTATATCGTTTCTGTTTTTTACAGGGTAAGTTTTGTCATCTAGCTTTCACAAGAGATTTTAACTTATCAACCTATCATATGGTAATAATATGAATACAAAGAAAAACAGAAAATGCAACGATTATTTCTTCAAAAGCCAAAGTATATAAAATGCGTTTCTTATCAAAAACCTGATGTCTATTTGATCAGATTTGGGTAAATATGAATATGGAATAAATGGTATTTGAATTGAGTCACAGTTTCATAAAACGTCATTGAAGCGTGTCATTTTGTTTTACATGGCCTTGTTTAAATTATACTTGATAATGTATATTGCAGCAATCTCGTGTACTACAACGTCCGTGTGGCAATATATCCGATCAGGTCGTCCGCAGACGGACACGTTGCCGACACTTCATATCTGTCCTTTCTGTCAAGCATTTTGCAATTTCTCCTGGGGTTGCTGCTTCTGCACCCTGCATCAGGACATTAACCACGGCTAAGCCTGGATGCCCTCTGCCCCGGTTCCCATATTGAGGGGTCACAGCACCACCTTGCTAGCGGATAGCTCAAAGTGTCTATACCAGTGGTCAGCTAGCCCCATTCTTCGGCAGGTAATTTTGTCTGTCACCCTGGGTATAACCTGATAAAGGGTGTCATGTACTGGCTTGAGTTGATGCTCAGAACTTGTCTTAGCATCCTGGTGTAGCAGCCATCGAGGGGCTACTGGAGTTGAGAAGTGACTGTCCAATATTCAGAGCCATATGGTAAAACAGACTCGACTGTTGCGATGAAGAAGTTGAGCTTTGTATCTTGAGACATTTGTGAGCTACTTCTTTCATCCCGTATAGAGCTTTCCATGCAAGGGCTTTCCTGAGACCGCTCTCCGATGTATCTTCCCATGAACCCAATTATTTGAAGTCATGAAACTCTTTGAGAGATGAACATCCAATAGTGGTAAAAACGGGATGTTCATGTGGTTGACTGTAAGGTGATTACCTCGGATTGCTTGGCATTGAGTGTCAGGCAAACTTTTTCACACTCTGTCTCAACCCTACTTAAAAGATCCTATGTATGATGTGTGGTATTTGAGAGAAGACCTATGTCATCTGCGAGGTCTACATCTGTAAGCACAGCCACAGGTGTTCTAGATGACTTCCTGTGAAATAGTCAGTCCTTGGTCCACTTATCAACCCTGAATTGCTTATATAAGTGCATAATTAAGCATAATGATGAAAATGTACATTGTTAGGGTGTCTCCTTGTATCAACCCTGCTGTGATATCAAATTCATTGCTGTCGACATCGGTTGTGACGATCCTGTCTCTTGTAATGGAATACATGGATTCGATAGCACACAGCAGGTTCGGTGGAATGTCATATGCTCTAAATATTTTCATCATGTTACTATGGTGGATAGAGTAAAAGGGCTTTTGGAAGTCTATGAAACCTAATACAGCCGATAAGTTGTCTCTTTTCACTTCCTCAATGATCAGCCTCAGTGCTAGGATCTTGGCAGATGTAGTGCGTTTCTCGCGAAAGCCGTTCTGGTTATCATTCAAGTAGGGGTTTATGGCCGTCCGTATTCTGTTCAGGAGTATTTTGTTTCTCATCTTTTCTATGACCTCTGTAGTTTTCCGGCTTTTAAAGATCTCCTGACTTCGGAATAGGTATAAAATGTGCCACGGACCATTGCCTAGGGTTGGAACCTTCTGTAAGAGTCACGTTGCAGATCTCTGGGACCAGGTCGTCTAGGTAACAGCCTTTCTATACCTGTGGGGGTATACCATATGGACCTGAACTCTTTCCGGGGTTTTGAAGGGTCCGTTCTCGATGTTGAGGTCAGTGAGGACAGGCAGAATTTCGCCATCAAGGTTCTCCATTGTAGGAATGTTCCCAAGTAGGTTGCTGAAGTGAGTCGCCCATGTGGCATTCCTCTCCTCGGGACTTCTTCCAGTGACTTGGCCTTCCTTGGTACTCTTCCTTCCACTCATCTCATTGATCACTTTCAAGGATGCCGCGTACTTCCCATCTCCATGAGCCGCCTCCACAGTCTGTATCTTTTCCCTGATCTCCTCACCCTTGAGTCTGTCATTGGTACCGAATAGACGCTGCTTAGCTCTATTTAGACCCTCCCTGCTCTCAACGTCACTCTTGAGGTTATAGACCTGACTTGCCAAGTTCATATGTTTTTCATCTGCATCTTCACTAAACGGTACTTTCGAAGTGAAGATAATAATGTCACAGTGGCAAAAAATCCAAAACATGTACTTATAGTTCTAATCCTGATTTGATGTCAAGTCAGAAGAACTGTTTTCTCTTTTGCATTTCTACTAATTAATCAATCGTTGCTTGTTTTTCATATGCAAATAATGGTGACACAGTCAAATTTTGAGTATTTAACCTTTCATAATGTTCTTATCTACAATAAACGACACGCAAACTTACGTTTCGTAAGTTACAGTGACAAACAACGTTGTTAAGGCATTTAAGGCAAAATGTCTTATGGCAAAATAAGCGAAGGACTTACAAACTCCACTGATGTATCCAATGGATTCTGGAGCTTGTACTGGAACAGAGCTTTGACAATACGGTGATACATCAATGACAGAATCTGTAGAGGACGGTTGGTCATATGCGTATGAGGGACTCGCCACTGGTAATTTAACTGGAAAGCCAATACCATATCATGAAATACATACGGTGTTATCATAAGATATAAAAGGAATTGCATCAAACATACCAGAACGCTCGAATTTTGCAAACATTGTATTTGACTGATTATCCGATGTTCAAATTTGACAGTTGTATTAGAATCTACATGTAAAGATAATTCTGCTGAACTTTCGGGCATGGCCTGGAATCAAAAAGATTAAACGTGTTCATTACGCATTAGTGGCAATTTTTCTTTAGTAGTAAGTTCACAGTAGTTAGTACTATATCATTTCCGCTTGAGATGTATTTAGTAAACCGCAATTTTAATTTAATAGTTCCTTCTTTATACCAGTCTTAAAAGTCAAAATCTGGTTCAGGAAATAACGCTTCACTTACCAACTTTCAAATATTATACTATTGGAAAAGTTTTAAAATCATACAAGTACCTTTGATGTCTAGTTTAGGTATTTTGCGTTGAGGTTCATCGACATCATCATGACTGAATTAGAAAAATCATTTTTCCCATTAAAACGCATGTGCGTCAAAGTCCTCCTTTCGTAATAGCGTCTATTTTAAAATTGTTATCTTTTTACGAGTTTTAAATTTTATTTGATGAAACCTAACGCAGCGTCTGATCTGGATCCAAACCGTTTTCATAGAAACAGGCAAGTCGCGATCGGCGGGCAAAGGGCACGTAATGTTTTCTTCTTCTTGATACTTCTCTCCATCAAAAATGATGATTATTATATTTGGACTCGAAGTATAGGTTTACATCTTACAGGACGTACAAGTGCTCTTAAAACCTATTTAAAGTTGATATTCAATATACCATTGTTCTAAAACATCTGATCGAAAATGAATCGAAACTGTCTACCATCTAAAGATAAAGGCGCACATTAGTTTGAGTTGCCCAAGCTGATGAGCTGCAGGAAATATGCTCCTCGCAAGAATAATTTATAATTGACATAAAAAGGGTACGCGACATTCGGACACCCAAAGTCTATGCTTTCACAACCAAATTTGAAACCCTTAGCTGTAGGAATATGCTCCAAACAAACATTTTCTATTACTGCGTTCAATTTTCATGATTACTGTGAACTGAATACGCTCGTATGTATCGAGACACTTCGCAAAATATGAAGTATTTAAACACTAATTTTGGAATCCCTACATGTAACTTATATGTAATGGGAAATTTGCTATAGACATAAAATACACGATGACACAGGCAATCGCATGCACGCACGGGCTTGAGAGCGCTCTGTTCAATTATTATGTTCCTTCATCGCCAAGCTTTGGGTACATAAACAGTATGTATATAATTCCAATAGAGAGTCATATGTCACAAGTCGTAGAATTATATCAACAAGTAAGCAAGCTATTACCTGAAGCCTGCATATACCGGGCACTTACCGACACAGCTGCAAATGTTCACATAAATGCATTCAATTATGGTGAAAATAGTAATAAACGATGGACAAAGATTTAAATTACAGCCAATTTTTATTTACATCAATTATTGACTGCTTTTCCTGCAATGTTAAGTTATGCTGCGACATGGAAGAATTTTATTTCTTTGGCCATCGGTGTAATGTGAATGATCCATTACTGAGAATCAAACTGAAGTTGCAGATATTGATTATTCGCATGTCCTTTCAAAAGCCACGACATGTAGAAAGTGTTATGTAGCTTAAACTTTTTACGAGTATGTTGATATTTATTTACAATAGTCAAATGACGAAATTACAAATGTACTATGTTTTGTTATTCTTTGTAGGCGAACAATCGTTTCAGAGTTAAATATAACTATAGCGACAAAGCTTATAAAACTGATTTGATACTAATATACAGATTTTGCCACTCGTTTGCAATTTAATTCGTTGGTTCAATAATTTATTAAGCGACATTAGAACTATTCTCCTTACATGCTTGCCTGTGTTCTCTTGTTTATATCTAGGTCCTCGTCTTGGTCAGGAAGGCTCTGTCAAAAACCAAAAGAAGTAATAATATTACACAAAATATTCTCAAGAGGAAATCATCAAGCTAAACGAAAACCATTAATGCTGCTTTTGTCAAATTTGGAATAGGACCGGTAGCTATTCTTTGGTAGTCAATGTAAAACAAGTACACCCAATGGTGAGACTACTTCGTACCCTGTTATATGATAAGAACAATCGAGAATGAATGTTTATCGTTATAGCCCCTTACAATTATTGTAGGAATACATGGTCCTAAAAACAATAGTTATAAGTTTTTCTTGAGATTGCTAGCTCCTATAATTTACTAGTGTGGTTCTTTAAAATCAGGTGCTCAAAATCATTTATTTTGTCCATTTTGACCCAACAATAAATTTGAACGAAGATATAGTAAAGATTGAAACACTACTACATTCTAAATATAAACACTATGTGCCCTATTGATATATAGAACGGTTGTTGAGATCTTCTATCCGTTCATAAGGTTTACAAGATTGTTATATCAAACTAATTCTGAAAGATTCTAAGGGTTCAGAAGAAATTTACAAATGCTAAAGTCCCAACGAATGTCAAAGTTTGCTTGCGGGAGAGCGGAATCGGTTGATAATAATAGCTTTTCCAATTATGTTATTGTTTAATGACTGGCTATTATTATATTATATTTGATCGAACTATCAAGCCACTCATTGAAGCTTATTTATCCTTTTTTGTCTGATTTTTAACATTACAATATCGTACCAATTGTAACATTTAACAACATGATTAACCTATAATACAAGTCTACGAATAACTAATATTGCCTTTTAGTGATAGATTTTCATTTTCAAGGGAGGTAATTGTATCTGAAGTATCTGAACTTCAACCGCCCCCTTATTAAAAAGAAAATCTTTAATTAAAGAAATGCAAACGATAAGATATTCTAATTTTTCAACTGCAATGTTTAATAGAATGAAACAAAAATACATTGCATGAGGAATGGTTGTTATTCACCTTCTTATGAAAAAAGGGCATTTTGCACAATTTATTAGTTGATAACATCCTTCTGGGCACATTTATTAAAGAGATATTAACGTCAAACAAACGATAGATTTAGTCTATGTTGGCACCCTGGCCAGATGAGTTCGCTGCTCTGTTTCTTCTCTGTTTTCAAAGTCGTCAAAAGAATGCGTTAACATACACGGTTAAAAAGGGATTTCTTAAAGTTTGTTCAAGTTACAAAGGTGCTTTTGATGTAAAAACGATGTTTCAAATACACAAAGTCTTCCGGAATCGTTAGCCTAAGGTCGCTATATAGATGATAAATTAAAACCGCTTTAAACGCAGATCACCGTATATTCTGATTCAATAGACGATATAGTTTCACTTTCATCGGTGCATTATTTTAAACATGGGCATTGTGTAACACTTACCGGTAACATCTTCTGTGCCCAGGGTCCCGTTTTACTAAACTACTTACGCAAAACATTTGCGTATGTCAAATTTATATTTTTTATTATCACTTGCTACAAACAGCAAATAGCCAGATCAGAGGACGCGCTTTTATGATCGAAAAATAAGAGAAACGATTTTGACTTACGCAAAAATTTTGCGTAAGTTATTTAGTAAAACGGGCCCCTGTTCTATAACCCGACTAATTGTCAATGTTTGTAATTTTTAAGCGTCTCTGATACATTTGTAAACATGACCTCGTGTAAACAATACCACGTGTTTGGTGATATGGGGGAAATATCTTCCTTGTTCAAATCGTTAATAGAACAGTGACAGCCAAGTAAATATCTTTATTAAATGTACATTATCCACAGTGTAAACGATAGTGTACGTTTCCTTTTCTTAGTGATATAATCATGAGAAAACAATGTAAACAGCCGATTAAACCTTCTATGTGCTGAACATATATAATATATACCTATCTATCTACCTATCTAACTATAATAACTAAAATCATGTCGCTACATCATGAATGGATACAGTTCGTTCACTGTGATTGTGTTGCCTTGTTAAGTATGGTCAAACCTCTACTTGGTGTGCAATTGTCGTCTGCAAAATTATGCCGTTTGCAACAAATCTCAAAGTTATTTATTCTGCATTTTCATTCGGAAAATATCATCAAAGTGTCAAACAATTTGCAACCAGATGCGTGTCATGCGACAATTCATCTGGATCAAAACTGTCTGTTAACAACTGTAATCAACCATTTACGAAGGTTAAACAGTTCACATCCCACCAAACCATCTAAGAGACGGGCTAATCTGAGTTCCAGGATGGGTGACAACGTTTTTTATTAGTGTAGAGCTCACACACAAACCTCTTGTTATTAAAACATAAGCATACGACAAGAAATTAGATGACAAGCAAGAAAGCAGACGATAATTTAAAGCTTAAAAGAATAAGGTCCGAACAGTTTGAGAAAATCCCTGAAACGAGGTGTGTACAGTCACTAACTACTCACAACGATTTCTATTTGAAAGTGTTTTGTATGCTATTCTCCTTCAGACGTTCGTATTCATGTAGTATATACATGCCTATCTCAAGCCTATGGTTACTGGTTACATGTTGCGCATCATAGAATCGATCAAACCCTTACATTAAGTGTTCAGTGTCCTTTTCAGCTTCCGACCCGTTCGATTTCTCGCTCCAGTCTGAGCCATTTTATCTAACTGCTTAATCCAGACAGAAAGTACATTATAGAGTTCAGATCTGTTCAACAATAAAAACATAGTTTCTTTTCGAAGAAGATCGAAATAAGTTTAGGTATTCTGTGTGTGATTGCTTGGAAATAATTAGACATCATTTATAATCAGTAAAATAGAACAAAAACATATCGACAATGAATAAAATTCCTTTTTCTCTTTTGTTGTATATTTATGAAAATTGATTTAGCTGAGCCTCGCAAAGACTGAGAATCTACATAAATCTGGGTATTATTATTTTTGACTTTGTTTCATTTTCTTTTATCAACAGTCTCACTTATTTGGGTAGGGGTCGACTCGAAATGATGAAAACGTTGTAAATTGAACTTACCAATAGGTTAGCATATTTCCTCTTTTTTCTTTCTTGTGTCATATTCGATGTGTATTGACTTACGTTTGTCGACAGAGTTGACACTAGCACACATTAATAATCAACATACATTGTGAATAATGATTGAATCTGATCCATATTTGTTTTAAATCACATGTATAAGGAACATGTATTAGTAAAATTTGTCGCGGGAACTTCCCTTTTATATTTGAAAAGATAAAAATAGAAGCGTAACATCGTTACGAGCTAGTGCCCTGCGTTAGAACATACATTGCACTGAAAACACTGGGAAACGCTGGGACCCAGGCTTCACAAAACGCTTGTTTCAACCAGAAAGTTAAACGTACAATAAAACTCTTCCACTAAGAAAGGGTCTTATTGCTTTTATAAAACACATGTTGGAGCTTAAAGCAAGGTGAAAGTAATTTTTTTACTCTTTTAGTAAAAACTTTTTACTCTCACCCTGCTTTAAGCAGCCACCAGCCTGAAACACACAATACTTAAAGTAATTAAGTGGTCGTAATAGAGAGGTTTTGCTGTATGTTTACTTATCCACAATGTGTATTATGGAACCATTCCGCTGCCCTAGTTTGCCATGTAAAACGATAGTGATGCTGCTTCACCTTTAGGGTCATTCTGAGTTTACATACTGTCTGCACTTTCTGCACCGCTGTATCCACGAGTTGACAAAACTTTCAACGCTGGTGTAAGGGATGGCGGACTGGACTGCGATGGGTCAAACTGTAAGCCGCGGTGGTAGTTTTTTACGACAGGAAACTAGAATAAAAGTACTGTAGTACTGCAGGCTCGGACTTTCAGTTTAATGTAGAATAAAGTAATGCAGAAAGCTAATAATGGAGTTTCTGCATTACCATTGCCATGCATTAAGCAGAAACCTGCAGCGCTTAAAGACCCTAAAGAATTTTGTAATGTGCATGTCTTATAATGCATCGTCTGCTATGACTACTAGGTGAATGAGTAAATACGGTGTTTAAATCACCACAGGTACAGACTCGGGATACTGTGCTGCTACTACACGGTTTATCTGATAGTGACGTATCCAGCAACTGAAACTCCGTTAGCATATGTAAATCCCGTATGACAGAATTTGTTTGTAGGGGGGTGGGGACTCGCACCAAAAAAATTCGTAAGGATTCGATATAGGCTCTCGGGGCCAAAAAGGCACATGGCGACAGGTCAGGGCTGTATGGAGAATGGTCTTAAATCTCAAACCCAAACTGATCGAGTGATGTGAAGGGGCGTTGTCCTAGTGGAATATTATCCGCGACAGGTGCTCGGTCCTCTTCTTCCTCATGGCCCTCAGAAAATGACTTCTCAAATCATTATTCCTTTGGAGAAAACGCCATGATTAAGAAATGTTTCTCATAATTTACTTTGTATCAAATTTAAGAAAATGTCCCACTACCGGATCTTATAAATTGTTGAAAAGGTTGAGAATGCAAGCAGTATTTTATTTAAGAAATAATAAATTCATACCGGTGCTTTATCGTGGCAATAAAACACGCGAGGAGTTGAGATGAGTAGTACTAATTAAATCACGAGGCCGAAGGCCGAGTGATTTAATTACTAGCATCTCAATGACTACCCGTGTGTTATTGCACGATAAAACACTGGTATTAATTTATTATTTCGATTCTAACACATAATTTAACCACACTTTGCACCGAAACAACGGCGCTTCACTTCTTGGCGTTCGCATTTTCGAAGCCATATGACGTCACATTAGAACGTAGTTCTCAGCGCGTGGGTGTATTGTTGAGTATTCAAACACAGATACGTCCCTTCTTTGTTAATATAGGGGCGCGCGCAAAGTGTGTTCAGACTTTTTTTTACACAATAATGCTCCTCTACCGGTTTCAATACATTTTAAAGAGGAATAGAAGAAACAAAGTTGTAATAGTAACGACGTCGCTGACGTCACGTCACAATGCAAGGGCCTCAACTCTTAGCGGCGTCACAAAAGTATTTGTAATTTAAGAAATAATAAATTCATACCAGTGTTTTATCGTGCAATCGAACACTGGTAGGGGTTGAGATGCGTAGTTATTTAATTACGAGGCCTTTTGGCCGAGTGGTTACATCACAAGCATCTCAACGTGTTCGATTGCCAGATAAAACACTGGTATTAATTTATTATTTCGATTATAATACATAAATTAACCTTAATTTGCACCAAAGCAACGGCGCTACATTTCTTGGCGTATGCATTTTCGAAGTCATATGACGTCACGTTAGAGCGTTCGTTATGTACAGCGCGTGAGTGTTTTATTGAGACTTCAAACACAGACACGTCCCTTCTTTGTTTTTATAGGGGCGTGGGCGAAATGTCTTAGAATTGTATTTTAAATATAAAACTTAAGAAGTTCGCTTAACCTGCGTGAAGTACGCTGCGTTGACTGTCTGTCCTTGTGGGACTGCATGCGCTTGGACCACATCTTTGACATCAAAGAAAATTATAAACGTCTGTTTCTTGGTAGATTAGCTTTGGGGATGAGGGTCCGAGCGTCTCTACTTCGTCTCCATAGTTACGAATCTTTCTATAAAGTTTGGTCCGTCGCATTCAAATAGCCTCAATATACTTTAATTGGCACGATTCTGTCCGCATTCGTTTCTGATCTTCCGTTAACATTTTTGGAAATCAGCGCACACAAACCCGTCGCATGTTCAGTTGTCAATGAATAATGTTAAACAGCATAGGTGCTCTTAGTTAAGGGAATTCCCTGATGGGGAGCGTCGGCTGTACATGAAGGGCTATTCCCTTAGGAAAAATGTCGTGTCTTTCGGCCATATGCCATAATTGTAGTTGTTTGTCTTTTCTCGACGGCCTGCATTGGGCGCTATACCATTATTTCTATCATTCGGCAGTAAGAAGCCGGTCGCTTCATTGCTGATTGATGGGGGTAATTGGATCGCAATTTTGGACGCTGTCTTTTGTATGCTTATTCATGTTTATTTTATATCTAATTGTAGTTTTTTGTCTTTTCTCGCTGTGCAGGTACATTTATGTAATTTCATGTGAAGCGCTTTTGAACGCACTACCCCTGTGTGAAAAAAGTGCTATATAAATCTGGTATAATAATAATAATAATAATAATAATAATAATAATATGGCCGAAACCTAAAAATGGACTGGCATCGCCTGTGTAGACCACACGAAACATTAAATTTGACAAATAGGTCTCACTCCAATCCGTTATTGACCTTATCATGGAGTTGTTTAGATAAACGCCGCTGACAGCCTGCTCATAAATTTTACTCACAGACAGGGGATAACTATGCATAACAAATTGAACCCACAATTTAGCAACATGTGTCAGGCTTAATTGTGATATTATTTCACACTTTGTTTATACATTTATGGCGAACGCTAAATTGCTGACGCTAATGGATGATTAAAGACACTACATATATAATCTGGCACTTAACGATTTTTAAAATTGGAGTTAACTTGAAAAGTATAGAATACATAAATATCTCGCTATGATGACAACTAAAACGAAGGCTAATTGACTGCATATTTAGACAGACGACTGCTTAGAGCAAGGTGAACGGAACACAGAAAACTGCTTCAGTAACATTTAGCTTTACGTTAGCCTTGCTTTAAGTAGTCACGTGCCTTAAACACCTGTTAATTAATATAATTTAGTTGTCGTAATAGAGAGGTGTTACTGTAGTTGATTTTAGAGGTATGCATCGTGTCATTTAAGTTGCAGTTACATGTAGTTGAGTATTTTGTAGGTTCTAATTTTGAATGTTTTCTGTGATATACTACTTTTTTTGTTTTGAACAAGCAATGTGTATTAGTTATAGACAGGTTACCGTAACCAAACTATATTTTGACTTGGACCGGTTATAAATGCTTTAACATTCTGCTTCATATGAAAAAAGCAAGGGAGATATATAGGATCTGTCATAAGTCGATGTTTAAGACAAGCTGATCTCAAACGAGTCTAGAACTGAAATGTTATTAAGCGAGCCTTGGCGAGCTTAAACCCCCAACACTCGCTACGAAGGTAGCTCATTTTGTAGGGATGAGCTTGTTCTCTATTCTCGTCAGTAACAGCAGTGCTTCTAATAATAGCTACGCTACACTGGCAGTTTATAAACAATACTGATTAGCAGCCGATCACATATGGAGAGCAAAAAGTTTAACTAACTTTCATACAGAGCTCCAGGCAAGGAGAATCATATTATATCATATTAATATTATATAAGTATGTTTACTTTCATATCATGGCATTGAAAAATGTAGTTTATACTGTATGGTGCAAAACCAAACTTCTAGCATGCCTGTCACCTATGAACTTTAGAAAGGTTTCCGGTGCAGACAGAGGGTTCTATATGGGTCTTGATAGATATGGAACTGGATACTTTGATAAATCACATTGTCCTGCCCTGGTTTGGGTACAAGTGGCACCTCTATAAAGCAAATGCCAACATAGACATAGTAAGTTAGCATCTCTTGTGCAGGTGTCTATTTAAAGCATATATAAAGTAATGCAAAAACGGTTTTTGTTGTTGTTTTCCTTTTAAGTGGGTGGATTCTGAATAACCATTGCAATGCAGTCAAGATGAGAGGCTCATTCAGTGATGCTAATTTTATAGAGGTTTTACTGTATAAACGTGTATTGTTTCAATCTAAAAAGAGAGAGAATCTGCACAAAATGGCTGAAAGTAGTCTGTGTAAACAAAGACATTTAGTTGACCTTACTCAGAAACAAAAGGAGACAATTATTGGGATTTGCACTTTTCATGGATGGAATATTAAATTGTTGCTGTAGAAATGGATAAGTTTCCACATTGCTTTAGCTCTTCTGAATGGTTGCCACAGCCTGGTTATAATCTAATAAGGATTGATTGATTGATGAAGTTGGGTTTTACGGCACCGCAACACATAAAATTGTCATATGGAGAGACGAGAAACCGCCAATGTCGGTATGGCCGGATTGTCTGCACTTTTGCTTTGTATATATATATAATTATAATATAGTAACCCATGGCATGTGATGATGACCTCACTACAACTGTACATGCCAAATTTGGTTGCTGTAGGACTTAAATTTGACTAAAACTGACACTAACAAAAGGTAAACCAAGACACAAACGAAAAGGTTAACCAAGAATTCTCGAAGTCATTGGACCTTGAAATCTAGGTCACAGTGACCTAGTTACCCATGGCATGTGATGATGACCTCACTAGAACTGTACATGCCAAATTTGGTTGCTGTAGGACATAAATTTGACTAAAACTGACAGTAACAAAAAGGTAAACCAAGACGCAAACGAAAAGGTTAACCAAGAATTCTCGAAGTCATTGGACCTTGAAATCTAGGTCACAGTGACCTAGTTACCCATGGCATGTGATGATGACCTCACTACAACTGTACATGCCAAATTTGGTTGCTGTAGGACTTAAACTTTGACTAAAACTGACACTAACGAAAAGGTCAACCAAAGTGAGGACGGACGGACAGACAGACGGACAGACAGACGGACGGACGGCATTCGCCAATCTATAGACCGCATTTTCAATCCGGCCAAAAAGCGCTAAATATGAAATAGTGGATCATGCTCAACAGATGAGGACTCTTGAATAATCCTCTCTATTTACAAAGAATATGATCTATTGACAAGAAAACAAGAACTTAATCATGCAAGAATCCCATGTTGAGCTTACTGTTAGAGAGATTATGCCCAGTGTGTTCTTGGTCAAGTGAGAGGATTGTATCCAAACCCAAATTATATTTAAAACACTCCATATATGGGACACGTTTTGTAATAACATCTGCTTATGTCGCCTCGGATGAACTCATATATACTAGTATTATAGTTTCTTTTGTGTTTATATTGTGGTATATATGATACAAACACGAAATTCACATACTATTTAGTTTTACATAATCTTAGGCTGTCATAGATGATTTTGGACACATATTCTGGATTAAAACAGTGCTTTTATTGGATTATCTTGATCAAAGTCAGTGAGGTTTTATATCGATCACCTTTTCTAACCCTTTATCAAATAAAAATGCCTTTTTACACCTTTCATTTATTCTTCCACTGACAAAATAGTCCAACTTTATACAATCATGTAGAATCTATATATATCATAAGAAATATTTTCTAAATCCTGGTAGAAGAAAGGTTAAAGCAGGATGAAAGTAAAACAGAATGTGCCGTAAGGCAGATTATGCTTTACTTTCAACCTGCTTTAAATGGTCATCTAGCTGTCTTCAAACTGAGAAAAGGGCTATGGGGTAAAGGGTTAAAAGGCTATCTGCATGCTATATAGCTATGCACCCTTGTACGTTGCTAAGGCATATATAAACACCCAACTACACTGAAGAGGTTATGACCCCATATACACCAATAATTTAAGCCACTCCCCCGGCAAGTTCAAATTCTTACCGGTCAGTTGGGATTTTGTTCTGAAAGTCATATGTTTACTGCTTGAGGAGTCTATTTATTGGTATGTACAGGATCAATAACATTTTCTCAGCATGTATGCTAAAATTTATGTCCATTTATCATGTATTGGTTATGTATTTTGAAAAAGATGGTCCCTGACTTGAAACATGCTTGAAATCATTGAGAAATTGACAAAAGCGCCATATTGTGGTATTTGAGTCCTGTTGGGCCTTTAATAACTTTTCTATTCTAGACGAGTTTGAGATCAACTTGTTTTAAACATCGACGAGTGACAGATTCTTTTTCTCACAATACCAGCGATTTAAGCTAGATTCTATTTTTTAAGCAATATGCATTTTTATGAACCCCGGTGACGTCAAAACGCCGTTATAAATAGTGACGTCATAGTGACGTTATCAAAGTGATCTTACGCATGTTGGAAATAAGTATAGGTTAGACCATGGTTGCAAGCGAATAAACCTATAGTTCGAGGGGGCGTAGCCCCCGAGAACTATGTCGTTTATTCGCGCGCAACCATGGTCTAACCTATTTAGGACTGGCTTGGGCTCGAGGAAAACAAGAAAACCATTCGTTTATGATTTCTGTTTTAGACGAAAAAGTCATTTTGTTTGTAATATTTTACTAAAATTGAAAGGTTATTTCAAATGATAAGTTTGAGACATTAAGCATGCTTTAACACCAACATAAATAACGCTTATTCATAATTGAAGCTCTATATGTAAGCACAATTCGTTAGTAATTGTCTTTAAAGTCTAGGTCTTACTGTACATAATAAAACGTCATGAAGCGTGTGCAGTTCACCTCTGACCTCAGCTGTTTTTAGAATTGTGACGTCAAATTGCCTTGAGATGACGGAAGCGAGGAATATAGGCTGCTGGCCAATAATGTGAACCCTCCCCCCATAGGGGGACTTTTGGTCACTATGTTTTTCTGAAAGCCCAGGGTCTGTAGGTTCGAATCCTATTTTCTGCACTTTGAACGTTGGGGCTTTAGTCTAAAATTTGACTTTGAAGATTACCTCCCCTTGCATAAATGGAGAAATACGTAATTGTATGTGTAGTTGTTGCACTAATATAATTTTTTTATTAAACTTATATATCTAACACAAAATGATTCATTTATGCAACATAACTAACTGAAAGCAAAAAATGCAAAAACAATTGAACATAACTCAAATTTTATTCAAATTATCTCCCCTTAAAAGTACAGAATGCAATTTTTATACAAAAACAAGTCATTTTTCCCTTTATAAATGTTGAATACATATCATAGAAACAAGATCTAATCACGAAACCTTCTTTACATGAAAGCCTTATATGTCCACAAACTAAATATATAACCTTTGGGTTATACAGCACAGTCTTTGTGTGTAATTGAACAAAAATATAACCTCCCTTTTTTAATTCCTGTCATATTGTTATAGTAGAGGGCATTTAAAATTTTGGGGGGAAAAAATGCACAGAAATGATTTTTGTGTTTTCATATGCCCCAGTATGTACCGAATAACAGAAAAATAATCCAGGAAAATCAAATGATGCGAAAATCCGATTTTTTGTGGTAAAATGGTTGAATTGATAAACGAAAATGATAATTTTTGGAATTTCCATACTGTGACCCTGGGTATTAACATAAAGGCTCCAAATTTACAAATTAGACTGACAGTTATATCCACTGTGGAATAGTACTAATTAGGATAAATAAAATTTTCAATAAATGGTTCTTTTTGGGTGAAAATCATGAAAATATTAAACAAAAACCCAAATTTGGAGATTTTAGTAGAGATTCCCTGGCGTCAAACATCCAAATAAAGGAAAAGATGCACATAAATGGTTTTTGTGTTTTCATATGGTAGAGCATGTACCAAATAACAGAAGAAAAATCTAGGAAAATCAAATCATGCGAAATATGTTTTTTGAGGCAAAACTATTGAAATAATAAATGAAAACGCAAATTTTAGGGATTTCAGTACTGTGTCGTTGGTTATCAATTTAAAAGGTCTAAATTTACAGGCTAGATACTTATACATCTCTATTGTGAAATAGTACTGTTAAGGATAACTTAAACATTAAAAAATGTATTTTGGGGTAAAATTATTGAAAAAATAAATGAAAACGCGAATTTTTTGGATTTCCCTACTGTGAACGTGGATATTAATATAAATACACCAAATATGCAGGTTAGACAAACAATCGTTTTAACTGTGTAATGGTTCTAGTAAGGATAAATAAAACTTTCAAAAAACTGATTTTTGGGGTTAAATTGTCAAAATATTAAACCAAAATCACCCAATTTGGGATTTTAGTAGACAATCCCTGCCATCAAAATCAAAATTGATTTATGTGTTATCATATGCTTTAATATGTATTAAATAATAGAACAATAATCCTTTGTTGCCAATTACATGTTATTTTACAACATTATCAAGTGAAAAGCATTCAGTTTGATGGTTGCTTTAAATAAAAAAAAATTGATGGGAGTAAGATAATTGTCTCCCTTTCAAACAAAACAAGAAGAATAAAAATTAGAGGAGGTCCACCAACGGATACAGTGTTAGAAAGGTTATACATGTATAGAGGTGGTGATGTATCCGTTGGTGGACCGCCTTTAGACATTTTAGCACTGTATTAGTTGGTGGACGGCCTTTAGATAAATTTTGGCACTATATCAGTTGGGGGACGCTTCTAGATAACCTTTCTAGCACTGTATCCGTTGGTGGACAGCCTGTAGATACCATTTTAGCACTGAATCCGTTGATGGACCGCCTTTAAATAAAGTTTTAGCACTGTATCCGTTGATGGATGACCTCTAGAAATGGTTTCTAGCACTATATCCATTGGTGGACGTCCTCTAGATAATGTTTCTAGCACTGTATCCGTTAGTGGACCTCCTATAGATAACGTTTCTAGCACTATGTCTGTTGGTGGGCAACCTCTAGAAAAGGTTTCTAGCACTGTATCCATTGGTGGGCAACCTCTAGGAAAGGTTTCAAGCACTAAATCCATTGGTGGACGTCCTCTAGAGAAGGTTTCTAGCACTGTATATGTTGGTGAATGGCTGTAGATAACGTTCCTAGCACTGTATCTGTTGGTGTACCGCCAGTATATACCATTTCCAGCACTGTTCCCGTTGGTGGGTCGACTCTAGATAACGTTTAAAAAACTTTATCCGTTGGTGGACCACCTCTACAAAAGTTTTTAGCACTATATCCGCTGGTGGACTGCCTTTAGATAACGTTGTACATAGCACTGTATCCGTTTATGGACCGCCTGAAAATAACGTTTCTAGCACTGTTTCCGTTAGTTGACTGACTTTAGATACCATTTAAAGCACTGTTTCCGTTGATGAACCGTCTGTAGATAACGTTTTAAGCACTGTATCCGTTAGTGGACCGCCTCTAAAAATATTTCTAGCACTGTATCCGTTGATGGACGGCCTCTAGAAAAGATTTCTGACACTGTATCCATAGGAAGACGTCCTCTAGATAACGTTTCTAGCACTGTATTCGTTGGTTGACCTCCGGTCGATAACATTTCTCTGTTGGTGGACCACCTGTAGATAACGTTTTTAGCACTGTATCCGTTGGTGTACTTCCTGTAGATAACGTTTTAGCACTGTATCTGTTGGTGGACCTCATGTAGATAACATTTCTAGCACTGTATCCCTTGGTGGACCCCCTGTCGATAACATTTCTAGCACTGTATCCGCTGGTGGACCGCCTGTAGATAACGTTTCCAGTACTGTATCCGTTGGTAGACCTCCTTTAGAAAACGTTTAAAGAACTGTATATGTTGGTGGACCGCCTCTACATTTCGTTTTAGCACTGTATCCGCTGGTAGACCGCCTGTTGATAACGTTTGTAGCTATGTATCAGTTGGTGGACCTCCTCTTGATAACGTTTCTAGCAATGTATCCGTTGATGGACTGCCTCTAGAAAACGTTTCTAGCACTGTATCCGTTGGTGGACTATCTCTAGATAACCTTTTTAGCACTGTACCCGTTGGTGAACCACCTAGATAACTTTAGTAGCACTGTATCCGTTGGTTGAATGCCTCCTTATAACGTTTAAAGCACTGTATCCGCTGGTGGACCTCCTCTTGATAATTTTTTTAGAAATGTATCTGTTGGGGGACCGCCTATATTTAACGTTTCTAGCACTGTATCCGTTAGTGAACTGCCTCTAGATAACTTTTTAGCACTGTATCCGTTTGTGGACCGCCTCTACAAAAGGTTTCAAGCACTGTGTCGGTTTATGAACCGTCTCTTGTAAAGGTTCTAGCACTGAATCCGTTGGTGGAACGCATCTTTGTTGCTTTTTAGCACTGTATCGGTTGGTGGACCGCCTCTAGATAACGTTTAAAGCACTGTATCTGTTGGTGGATCGCTTCTAGATAACTTTTTAGTGCTGTATCTATTGGTGGACCGCTGTATCTGTTGGTGGATCGCTTCTAGCCAACATTTTAGCGCCGTATCTGTTGGTGGACCGCCTGTAGATAACGTTTAAAGCACTGTATATGATGGTTGACCGCCACTAGATAACCTTTTAGCACTGTACCTGTTGGTGAACCGCCTCTAGATAACGTTTAAAGCACTGTATATATTGGTGGACCGCCTCTGGATAACTTTTTTAGCACTATATCCGTTGATGAACCGCCTCTAGATAAGCTTTTTAGAACTGTTTCCATAGGTGGACCGCCTTTAGATAACGTTTTAGCCCTGTATAATTATGTTAGTGGAACGCCTCTAGAAAGGGTTTCTAGCACTGTATCCATTGATGGACCACCTCAAGATACTGTTTATAGCAGTGTATCCGTTGGTGAACAGTCTGTTGATACCTTTTCTAGCAGTGTATCCATTAATGGACCGCATCTATATAATGTTTCTAGTACTGTATTTGTTGTTGGGCCGCCTCTATATAACCTATATAGCACTATCTGTTTGTGGACCGCCTCTACAAAAGGTTTGTAGCACTGTTCCCGTTGGTGGCCTGAATCTAGAAAAGGGATTTAGCACTGTATCCGTGGGTTTCCCTCCTCTAGATAACGTTTGTCGTACTGTATCCGTTGGTGTACCGCCAGTATATGCCGTTTCCAGCACTGTATCCGTTGGTGGACTGCCTCTAGATAACTATTATAGCACTGTATCCGTTGGTGGACTGCCTCTAGATAACTATTATAGCACTGTATCCGTTGATGGACCGCCTCTACAAAAGGGTTGTAGCACTGTATCGGTAGGTGGGCCGCCTCTAGAAAAGGTTTTTAGCACTGTATCCGTGTACTATCCATTTCCATGATCCATGATTTCTACGTAATTCTCCGAATCTTATTTCTTACAGTTATTAACTGTATTCAAGTCTTTGTCGGTAGTTTTGTTATTTCATAACAATATTTTCCGCGAAAATAAAATAAATGTATGCTAGAAAACATCCTCACTATACCCAGTTGAATATTTTATCATCATTTAAAGGAAAACTAGGTTTTCAAAGAAGCTTTAAATGTAATAAAACTATGAATTAACTAGTTTTTATTGTATTTGATATATTCAAGGGGAGATAATTCAGTAAAAAGTAAGAAAACACTCGTTTCGATCGATTGTTGGGATAGATATTATGTCTTCATAAAAACAATGGTGATATCAGTGAAGAACAGCTATTTTGCGACTAAAACAAGTCATCATTACATTATCTATCAGAATTTAATTTTCACAAAGGGGATGTAATTTCAATTTGCTCTGACAAGGGAAAGCCCCAACGTACAAAGTGCAGAAAAACAGAATGTTCTCGGAAGACCATGAGGTTTCAGAAAAGTATGGTGTTCAAAAGTCCCCACATGGGGGGAGGGGGGTGTTCAGTAGCTCGAAGTCTAATAAGTGAACAGTTTGTTAGTTATTCCATGGTTTGTTGAAATAAACGATATATTCACAGGTTTTTGAGGCATCTGATTGGCCGAGAGCTCCAAGCCATGTGCTAAGGATATTCGTCATCGTTGTTTGCTATGGAAAACAAGGGTAGTTATGTGAGAAATGTAATGTTTCACTGTAATGCGTATCATATTACATGCCTCCATGATAGCAGTACGACAGGCACAAGTAGCCAGTGTAGACCGTTTAGAAATTATGCGTTATTATTTTATTAACTCATTATCCCTTACAACTTCGAATGGACAATTCCAGTAAGCATTAAAGGCCGGGCCATTTTAGACTATTTAGGGTGTTTTTTGTAATAAACTGCAAAATGACAAACAGTGAAGTCCTTGATCTGAGGGCTTTTGCAGGAGCCCTCAGGTCAAGGACTTCACTGTTTGCATAGGACAAGTGTTCTTTGCACATGTACACATTTGGTAAATAACGCATATATGCGTCACTAGGGCTCAATGAGTTAATAAATGTTGTCCAGCAAACATTGTCTCGTATTCGTGTTTACCACACCTATGTCTTCTTTGTGGGTGATAGATCTACTTTAGGTATAAATAGTTTAACCCTTTCCTCCTTATAAGCGTCTTTTAGCACATTAAATATATTCCTCCGCTGAAAAGAATAGTTCCAATTTATACAATCATAAACATGTGCCATATGAAATGTGTTCTATTTCCTAACAGATGATAGCTCGAAGCAGGCTGAAAATAAAGCAGAATTCGTCTGACAGTCTTATGTTTCCAAAATTAGAAACAGGCTATGGGTTAAAGGGTTAAGAACATAAAACCTTTTGAATTCGAAGCTAAGAACGTCCTGTCGGATCACAGAAATAATGTCTTATTGTCAAGTTATTGGCCTGTTGGGAAAGTTCTTTAGGGTTTAACTCACTGGCCCGGCTATTGCAATGGACTCTCCCTGTATACTTGCTGAAAGATTTTATCGTATGTACACAGGATGATCTAAAGACACAGCAGTGTTCTTCAATTATACAGCAAAATATTTCTTATAAAATAGCAAACAGTGCAAAATAAGGCGGCGACTCATCAAGGTCTTCACGGTTTGCCAATTCCACTTTAATAGAGACATGGCTTAAAATGTGAGCACTTGATCGTCCTTACATACAGTCAAACTATTTTCCACTGCTAGTACGGCTGGAAGGACAGACAGATGGACAGCGCAGGATATACCATAATACCACCCGATTACACAGGCGTATACAATGTGACTTTGTGCAGTATTGGGTTAAACAACCAGAACGTGTATTCAAAGATTATGATGCCAACTCCTGCAAGGAACAAACTTTAACGCAAAACCTTAACATTGACCCTAGAAGTCAAGGTTAAAGGTCAAGGCAGCCAACTGTGTGTTTCGTTTTCTACTCATTGAGGTGCATCAGCATATGGAGTTTCGTGACCGTAGGCGCATGTGTTTGCTCAGTATAGACTTTAACGCAAAACCTTAACATTGACCCTAACGGTCAATGACAAAAGTTAAGGTCACCGAACTGCAGTGCATTGTGGTCTTCTCATTGAGGCACATCAGCATATAAAGTTAAGTGACTGTAGGTGCAGAACAGACTTTAACACAAAACCTTAACGTTGACCCTAGAAGTCAAAGTAAAAGGTCAAAGCCACCAAACGTGTTCTACTCATTGGGGCGCATCAGCATATTAGGTTTCGTGACTTGGTGCAGTCGTTGGCTCAGAACAGATTTTAACACAAAACCTCAATGTCACCAAACTTCAGTGCATTGTGGTCTACTCATAGAAGCGCATCAGCATACTGTAGGTGCAGTCATTTGCTCAGAACAGACTTTAACACAAAACCTTAACGTTGACCCTAGAGGTCAAGGTCATGAAACTGCAGTGCATCGTGGTCTACTCATAAAGGCGCATCAGCATGTTTAGTTTCGTAAAAGTAGGTAGAGTCATTTGCTAAGAACAGACTTTAAAGCAAATCCTTAATGCTGATCCTAGAGGGCAAGATCATAGGTCAAGGCCACCAAACTGCAGTGAATTTTGTTCAACTCATTGAGACGCATCAACATATTAAGTTTCATGACCCTAAGTGCAGTTCTTTGCTCAGAACAGACTTAAACGTAAAACCTTAACGTTTACCCTAGAGGTCAAGGTCAAAGTTCAAGGCCACCAAACTATTATGCATTGTAGTCTACTCACTGAGGCACATCAGCATATTAAGTTTCATGACCATAGGTGCAGTTGTTTGCTCACAACAGACTTTAACGCAAAACCTGAACATTGACCCTAGAGGTCAAAGTCAAAGGTCGAGGCCACCAAACTGTAGTGCATCGTGGTCTACACATTGAGACACATCAACATATGAAGTTCCATAACCGTAGGTGGAGTACTTTGCTCAAAACAGACTTAAGCACAAAACCTTAATGTTGACCGTAGAGTTCAAGGTCAAAGGTCAAGACCACCAAACTACAATGCAATGTGGTCTTCTCATTGAGGCGCATCAGTACGTAAAGTTTCCTGACAGTAGTTGTGCAGTCGTTTGCTCAGTTAAATTCTTTCCCTTATAGAAGCGACTTTTAGCACATTCATTTTATTCATCCGCTGAAGAAAATAGTTCCAAATTATACCGTAATGAATATGTGTCATATTTAATACTTTCCTTATTCTAGCAGTTAATAGCTTAAAGCAGGCTGAAAGTAAAGCAGAATGCGCCTTAGGGCGCATTCTGCTTTACTTTCAACCTGCTTTTAGTAGTCACATATCTTCAATACTAGAAACAATGCTATCAGGTAACGGGTTAAACTCTTTCCTCCCTGAAACCTCTAGAGGACGAGTCTAGTTTTAAATCTAGTCAAGTCTGTTTTTGAACTAGGGTTGATTCTTACAATATATGTCAAAATGACAAACAGTGTAGATCCTTATCAGAGGGCTCCTTATCAGGGTCTACACTGTTTGAATAGGACAAAAATGTACTCTTCAAGGGTTTGCTGTTTTTAAATGATGCATATATGCGTGACTAGGGTTCAAAGAGTTAAGATATCCAAGTCCCTGACGCCGATGCAGGGGGTATAGCATAAGCCCCCCTCATATGGTGGAGGTGAGCTAAAAACCCTTTCACTGTCATTATGATGGAATTACCCATCTAACACAGCTGCAGTCATATTATCGTCTGCTTATATTTGTCATCTCCTTTTACTTACAAAATTTTGATTTTTATGTGTTTTTGTACCCGAATTATGCGGCGTCTGATCTCGATCCAAACTGTTTGCATGTGTTTGTATTATATAAGCCTTGCAGCAAAAGATTTAACTCTTGAACCTAATCACACATATAAGCATCATTTGCTAGCAGTGTACCTGTGGGGAGTACACTTGTCCTATGCAAACAGTGTAGAACCCTCATCAGAAGGGCTCCTTAAGGAGCCCTCTGATCAGGGTCTACACTGTCATTTTGACATATGTTGTAAAATTTAACCATAACAAGAGCCCAATGGGGCATATGTCGCTAACCTGAGAATAGCTGTACATCAAAATGGAGATAATGATTTATGTCCAGGACGGGGTCATTTTTTACCCGAGGGGCATAATTTGAACAATCTTGATAGAGGACCTGTAGATGATGCTATGTTCCAAATATCTAAGATCAGGGTACTAGGGTTCTAGACAAGAAGATTTTTTTTAAGTTTCCATTGAAAAAAATCTATTTTTAGCTCCTGTGACCTAAATATGCAACAGACTGGAACCATTTGAACAAAAGAAATAAAGGACATCTAGAAGTACCATGCCGAATATCAAAGCTCTGGCTATATTAGCTTCAGAAAAGAAGACGTTTGAAAACTGTGACCCCCGGAGTGGGGCTAATTTTGACCCCAGGGGCATAATTTGTACAAACTTGATAGAGGACCTGTAGATGATATGCAATCGACCAGAACCATTTGAACCTTATTGGTATAGGACATCTAAAAGTGTCACCATGCCAGATATCAAAGCTCTGGCCATATTAGTTTCAGAGGAGAAGACGTTTGAAAAGTTCACTATATAACTCTATGTTAAACTGTGACCCCCCGGGCGGGGCCAATTTTGACCCCAGGGGCATAGTTTGTAGTTTGATAGAGGACCTGTAGATGATGCTATGTGACAAATGTCTAAGATCTGGCCCTTGTAGTTTCAGACAAGAAGATTTTTTAAGATTTCCTTATTTTTTCACTTGGTTGGCATGGCAACCAGAGTTCTACATTGTTTTTTAATTCTTTGAACAATTTTGAAAGAACTTGACCCAAGGAACATTCGTGTACAGTTTTGTTGAAATCTTTTCAGCGGTATATGAGGAGATGTCATTTGAAGCAATTGTTAAAGACAACAATGACTGTATAAAGTGAAATTATTTTCTTCTGTGGAAGAATAAATTAAAGACATAAAAAGGAATATGTATGGGTTAATAGGTTAATAAATATCATTATTTACATTTTCTAAATATAAGAAACTATATGTAAATGAGTGGCAAATAGTTTGGATCCAGATTAGATGCAGCATTATGTGGCATCTGACCTGGATCCATACTGTTTATGGCCAAGAATTAATTGTGGACCGATAGACAGAAAGATAAACAAACAAACAAAACACAAACAAACAAACAGACAGACCAAAAGTAATATGCCTCGAACTAAGTTGTGCTTGAGCATAAAATAGCAGACATCACTATCATTTCTGTTATGTATCTCAGTGACCTGAGTTCAGAGCTAGCTATGGGTCAGTTATGCAATAGGAGACGGTCTCAGAGAGAAATGACTATTATCATGCTGAACTGTTGTCTGCTCCAAATGTTTGTATGTGAAATATGTAAAAAATAATAACTTATATTTTCTAAATATAAGAAAATATGTAAATGAGTGGCAAATAGTTTAGATCCAGATTAGATGCAGCATTATGTGGCATCTGACCTGGATCCAAACTGTTTGCAAAAATGTTGCATTTAGTATAAGGGTAGCCTCTTAGCCTGGAAGATACAATGGGTCTGTATAAAAACGGATCATTAGAGAGTTTTTACTGTCAGACCTGCATCAAAAAGCACTGATATGGCCAGGGTTGAGTCAAATTTGACCCTAGGGTTTTTATTTTTTACAATTTTGAAAGTGATTTAGTAGAAGATACTATTCATGCAATATCTAAGGTGTGGGAACAGTGGTTTTTTACAAAAAACTTGTTTAAAGTTTTTCACTTTTTTTAATAAATTTCAATAAGTAGTCCACCAATGAATTTTATTTTAACAATTTCTGTAGAGAAGCATCCAAGGAACACCGTCAGCAATTTAGTTTTTCCCTCAAACTCGCGGTTTCAGAGGAGATGTCACTTGAAGTAAATTTGAACGGACGGACAGACGGACGGCGGGCGATCACAACAGCTCACCTTGAGCAGGTGAGCTAAAAAGTAGAACTATAAGATTTGATACACATGTTACACATGCTGTACAGACAGGAGGATTTTAGTATTGCAATACCCAGCTCATCTTGAATTATGAACGTCGTAGGACAAATATTGGGGTAAATCAGATTTCTAAAGTCTTTATTATTATTTAATTCTCCATGCACTCCTGTCATGTGACATCGCTTTGGATTCGTTTGCAAAGGATTAGATGGAGAAATCAGAACTTAGATGTACATGTATATCTCATTTCAAAGTTTGACTTACGACCATTATTGCCTTACGACATTTCGTAAGATCGGTCCCTGCTTCTGGCAATCTGGTTGGCATCAGGTATTGGATGCTTTTGTCCAAACAAAAGATCTTTTAACATTCTTTCAAATATTTTATTGCATTTAACCTCTGAGTATACAACTGCCACTTTTTGCAATAAAAGGAATGCTAAATCAAACTATGTAACCCTTTCCCCATAGAAGTGCCTTTTAACACATTTAATTTATTCATCTACTAAAAAAAAAAGTTCCAATTTTTATCATCATGAAAATGAACTATAAGAAATATTTTCTTAATCCTAGCAGATGATGTCTTAAAGCAGGCTTTAGGTATTAAGCAGAATGTGCCTTAAGGCACATTCTGCTTTACTTTCTATCTGCTTTAGTGGTCCCCTATCTTCAAAACTACATATTGGCTATTGGGTAAAGGGTAAATGCAGGTCATGAATTGACATCTTAAGGCAGAACAAAATCAGTATGTCCTCAACAGCTCATGTAATGTGGGCGATAATGAAGCAAAAAACTCTTACAAAAGTTTTGTTCTATTTTTTCTTCAATAAGCAGTAATTTTTTAACAAATTAACCAATTATCCAATAGCCTTCTTCTAGTTTTGAAGACAGGTGACTCATTAAAGAAGCAGAATGTTCCTCAAGTTGCATTCTGCTTTACTTTTAGTCTGCTTTATGCTATCATCTGCTATGATATAGTACATATTGATGACTCACTGTATGAAGTGGAATATTTTCTGTAGTGGAAAAAATAAATAAGAGGCCTAAATAGGCATATTAATGAGGTAACTGGTTTAGCAAAAATCTGTCTTCAATACTGACTACAAGCTGGGGGAAGGTTGACACAAGCTGAAAGTAAAGTAGAAAGTTCTGAGAAATGAGGAAAAAAGTTGAAATGGCTCATTTAACTATGAAGGAACACTGAAATTGGGGTGTGTGGTTTTTTTATCAATACTTAACCCTTTACCCCATAGCCTGTTTCTAACATTGAAGACATATGATCACTTAAAGCAGGTAGGAAGTATAGTAGAATGCGTCTTTAGGCGCATTCTGCTTTACTTTCAGCCTGCTTTAAGCTTCCACTTGCTAGAATAAAGAAAATATTCTATATGATACATATTCATGACCGTAAAAATTGAAACTATTTTTCTTCAGTGTAGGAATAAATATGATGTGCTAAAAGGTGCTTCTATAAGGGAAAGGGTTAATTTTTCAGTGATACGAGAATACATATCAGAATGTAGAAAAATATAAATACTTTCCAGACCATGCAATGTTAGTGTTGTATTTCAACCCAGCCAAACACCAATTTCCCTGAACGAAAACCACTGGCAGCAGGGCTCAAAATAAGAACTTGTATGGAAAACAAATAATTTTCAATGTTTTCTCTTTCATGGTTCAATGTAAGCCTATGTTGTGATTACTCAATAGAATCATATGTTTGCGTTGGTTCTAATGAGTAGTCACATCATAGGGTTTGGGAAGACAAGGATAATCCAATTTTAATATTTGAAATACATGTACTCTCTTTAGAGCTATGGGGCTAATGCGCCCTTTCATAAAACTTCGTACGACAAAAATGTTCCTAAGTCAAAAAATTAAAATACATTTAATATCTGATTTCTCTATCTAATCCTGTCTTGTGGCATCTCTTTGGAATTGTCTTTTCAAGACAATTCCAAAGAGATGTCACAAGACAAGATTAGATGGAGAAATAAATGATAATTGAGACAATTATAATTTTGACTTACGACAACATTTGTCGTACAAAGTTTTTATGAAACGGGCCCCAGGGCTCCTGATACCAGGGAGTAAAATAAACAAAATCAACATTTTCTCACTAAAAACAGCATCAAATTCTACCGTGTTACTACTCATTAGAATCGTCTCGAAGAGATGATTCTAAAGAGTAGTAACACAATAGAGTTTAAAGCAGAAATGAAAATTTTAATTTTTGAAATACTCCCCCTGATCTGGAGCTCTAGGGCCTGTTTCATAAAACTTTGCAAGACAAATGTTGTCATAAGTCAAATTATAAAAGTCTCAATTAGAATTTATTTCTCCATCTTATCCCGCCTTGTGGCATCTCTTTGGAATCGTCTTGAAAAGACGATTCCAAAGAGATGTCATAAGACAGGATTAGATAGAGAAATCAGAAATTGAATATTTTTTAAAGTTTTGACTTACGACCGTTTTGGTCGTACAAAGTTTTCAGGGCTGCCATAAGTTGACATAAAAAATCCTAAGATTTCCGAATTTGATTTTTTCAAGTGCGATTTTACGAATCGTACCTTTTCCCAATCGCTTGTTTCTAGTTTTGTTTACAAGTATCTGCTTAAAGCAGGCTGAAAGTAAAGCATTATGCGCCTTAAGGCGCATTCTGCTTTTCTTTCAGCCTGCTTTAAGCTACCATGTACTAGTACAAAATCCGAAGATTTAGGAAAAATCCGGAGAAATGGCAGCCCTGAGTTTTATGAAACGGGCCCCAGCAACACTCTACAAGGATTTATAGTGAGTTTTTCTATGTTTGCTGAGATTCCCTGACAGAGCACATTTATAATCACACAGGTCACACTTATACGGTTTCTCTCCTGTATGAATCCTGACGTGTTGGACTAACTTGGCTTTCTCATAAAACCCTTTATCACAGAACTGACAGTAAAACGCCTTCTCCCCACCGTGTCTGACAATGTGTTTCTTCAAGCAGGCTGCAGTTTTAAAGGCTTTGTCGCATTTTTCACACTTGAAGTCGCGACTCTCTGTATGGATGTACTTTAGATGACGCTGCAAGGCAGGATTACATTTGAACCGCTTGTCACATTTTGTACAAATATAGTCCCTCCTATTGCTATGGGTGACTGTTTTGTGATAAATCAGGTAACGTTTGCTACAAAACGTAATATTGCACTGGTCACACACAAAGTCCTCTAGGTTTTCTTTAGAGTTGTGGTGATAGTCTTTGTGTATTGATAGATCTGCGCGGCTGTAGAATGACTTGCCACACTGTTCACACACACAAGGCTTCTCTCCCGTGTGGACTCGCATATGAATCTTTAATTTATCAGACGTCACATATCCCTTGTTACAAATCTCACAAACAAAGGGGCGCTCCTTTGTATGTGCTGATTTGATATGTATTAAATATTTGGATTTCCTATACAAGAAGACTTTTCCACAGTATTCACACTCAAATACACACTTTCCATCATTTTTTTCTTTATGTCCATCATATCTTTTCTGTGATGTAAATGTGGTTTTACAATCATTGCAGTACACAGGTTTCTTGATTCGTCTTCTTTTACCTACATTGTTTCTTTTACTTTTCTCTTTATCTCCATTATACCCATTTATAACCAATTCACCTGTTACCTTTTGTTTCCTTTTTTTCTCCAAGAAAGCCTGCTTCCCTCTCTCAATCTTCATCCGTATAGCTTTCCTAAAGTGTTTGCTTTGCTTGTCATTAAGCTCCTTGGTACAAACAATTCTGAGTGTACTACTATCATCAGTATTTCCGTCAATGCCATTTGATATGTTGTCTTCTTGATTTAATGATATTGATTTCTTCACCTTTGTGTCTTCTATATTCTCATCAGTGGTAAAGTTTTTTTCCAAATCACTGGTTTCTTTTTCAAGGAAAACTTTGGCAACATCCACTTTAGCCAGTGACAACTCCCTATCCACATTATTAAACTTACTGAGATGCCTGTCACTGTTTGCTAGCCACGAAGACTTTCTTGGGCTGATCTCATCAAACGTCTGGACAATATCTCCAGCATGTCTTGTTTCTTCTGCAAATGAAACAGTTTGAATGAATTTAACATGAATTTGACCCTTGGGGTGGGATCATTTTCACCCAAATGACATTATTTCAAAATCTTGCTGATGAACATGCAAATGAAGTGTTCTGTCAATATTCTGTTAATATTGTTCTGTCAAATATCTAAGTTCATGACTTCATACATTGTTTCAGACGGTAAGACTTTTCATTGGAAAAAAATCTAGTTTTAGCTAATATGACCCAGATATGGATCTGGTCAAAATCATTTCAACAATATTGGTAAAGGACCACTAGTAGTGCCATAATGCCAATTATCAAAACTCTGAGTATATTAGTTTCAGAGAAAAAGATGTTTGAAGATTTCACTATAATTTTTAGAACTCTATGTTATATGTAAAACTGTGACCCCTAAAATAGGGTCTCATTTTCTACGCCAGGGACATAATTCAAACAATCTTGATACAGGATCTTTAGATGATGTTTTGTGCCCTTGTGGTTTTTGACAAGAAGATTGTTTTTAATTTTCAATGAAACGATCTATATTTAACTCCTGTGACCTAGATATGCAACAGACCAGAAAGTTGGAACTGTTTTGAAAGAGGAACATATAAGGATGATTCTGTCCAAGTTTGATAAAAATCCATCCAGTAGTTTTGTCGGAGATGTTGTATAAAGAAATTGTTGACAACAAACTGTCTATGGACCAACAATGACGGACATAGGACAATCAAAATAGCTCACACTATGTGCCAGGTGAGCTAAAAAGGTGGTTGTTTAGCCCTTTACTCACCAGTCCGTTTCTTGTATTGAAAATAGATGACCACTTAAAGCAGGTTTAAAGTTAAGAAGAATGTGCCTTAACTCATTTTTCCATAGCTTGTTTCCAGTTTTGAAAACAGATGACCACTTAAAGCAGGTTGAAAGTAAAGCAGAATGTGCCTTAAGGCACATTCTGCTTTACTTTCAGCCTGCTTTAAGCTACTATCTACTAGAATATAGAAAATATTTCTTAGAGGGCATATCAATGAGTATAAATTGGAACTATTTTCTTCAGTGGATGAATAAATAAAAGGCATAAAAAGGTGTATTTATTGGGTAATGGGTTAAGAAAGAATATTCTGATTTACATTCAACCTGCTTTAAGCTACTATCTGCTAGAATATAAATATATTTCTCAGTTACAAAACATTTTCATGACTATATAAATTGAAACTATTTTCTTCAGTGGAAGAATAATATCAAGATGTTAAAAGGTTCATCTATGGAGTAATTGGTAAACTTACATAACAGAGATAAAAAAGGAGTAAAGGGAACAAATCCAACAGTTTCTCTTCGAGATGATTCTAATGAAAATTCACACCATAGGAATTGGTGCTGAAAAGTGTGACAAACTGTTGGATTTATTCAGTTTACCAGGGCAACAGATAAGGGTAGTTTTTCAAAACTTAAAATCTTTATTTCTGAGGTAAACCCTATGGTGTCACTACTCATTAGAATCGTCTCTTCGAGACGATTCTAATGAGTAGTAACACCATAGGATTTGGTGCTGAAATGAGTGATAAAATGTTTGATTTGTTGAAATAACAACCTCTTATCTGGAGCCCTGGTTTACTCCCTCTTATCTGAAGCTCTGGGGTAAAGAGTTAATTTCACTGCTTAAAAAGTTTGCTGCTTTATAATCAAGAACATGTAGAAAAGAGACATTCTCAATTGGAAGTAACAACCTTCAGCCTCGCCATCCTGTTGGCAGTCAGTTGGTAAACAATCAAGGGCAACAGCATCAACTAAGCCATCTTCACAACTATCAGGGTCTCTCCTACCTGCACCTGGGGCCTTCACAAATTCACTCTTAACAGTGTGAAGTGAGTATGCAGTCTCTATGTCTTTGAAATAGAAAAATACAATATTATATTGATTGTAATTTTAACCTGTAGCATTGATCTTTCTGATTAACCCTTTATCCAATAGCTGGTTCTTGTTTTGAAGACAGTATACCACTTTAAGCTGTTTGAAAGTAAAGCAGAATGTGTTTTAAGCTTTAAAGTAAACATCTTGATGGATAATATTTGTTATGTTACACATCCATGACTGTTTAAAGTGGAACAACATGTACATTTTGTACTTCTTCAGTGGAAAAATAAATTAAAAACATTAAAATGCTTATCTATTACAGAGTTTAGTTTTAAATAGATTGTCTCAACGACTTCAAACTTCATAATCCAACACTCAAAAAAAATATAAACATCTGACCACTCATCTGAAATGTCAAAAGCAATAATTCTAACCAGTGTTCAAAACAAATGGTTTGGTTAGATGGAGGGCCAATGTTGGATATTTTATAACCTGTTCCCTCTTAACTTTAAGCTGTTCTATTTAAATTGAATAATTGCATTATCAGGTAAAATTGTCTTTAAAAACAAATAGTCATTTTTTATCAAAAATACTGAAAATTCTGGATTTGAATTTATTATGGTTTTGTGTCGCTTTAACATTATTTCAGTCATATCGCAACATCCAGCTAATTACAGGTGGAGGAATACCCAATAACCCTTTATACACTGTTTCAGGCCCAATTGGAGAACTGGATAGAACCATCGACCTGCAAGCTACATGTAACTGGAGATCTTATCACAAGTAACTCATTATCTATAAAAGACTGTCTGCATAGTTCTGATTTGTAAAACTACATTAACACTTTCATACCTGTTTTTATTAGAGGCCATTCATTCTGGTGAAACAAATAGTTAATTGCTTCTTCCTGCTCCAAAGTCACGTAAAGCAGCAACAAATAGCTCATTCTGCCAGGGACATTTTCAACTGAAAGAGAAAATAATAATTATTTCTATATTTATATTGTTCTATATGAAATATCAAGACTGTAAGTACTGGAACTCTTGCATACCGCAACAAAAAAACACACAAAATAATTAACTTAAAGATTGGTAGTAATGGCTTCCCATAGAGCTGGCGAGCAATGAAATGGTATATTATTGATTTTCTACCAGATGTACCCAACCTCACTCATTCCACTACACTGCAGTCATGACTGCTTCCCCTTTCCAGAGTTGTCCAGGTATTCAACTAGAATTTCACAAGGAGTCAAAGAATTAACATGGTGTGATTCATGTTGGACAATGAACAGTAACATGATCAGTGAAAGACGTAATGGGGAATTTTTAATTTTCCACTCAGGGCCTGTACTTAAAGACAAGATGAGTATTTGAATCAATGTCTGTCCAGGTCATTTTTGACCTATTATGGTGGGTATGTCCAGCAAATTGTAAACCTGTGAAAGAAGACCCCAGGGGCCTTTTATTCACTGTTTCAGGCACAAATTGCAATGGGGTATTGAAGAACAACTGACATAAAACCGGCTGCATGGCTTAGTGGTAGAGTGTCCGCTTGTAGTGCAGGAGGTTGCGAGTTCAATCCCCGACTGGGTCAAACCAAAGACTTAAAAAATTGGTAGTAATGGCTTCCCTCCTCGGCGCTCAGGATTTCAGGTTAGCATTACGACTGGTTTGTGGGTGTCAGGATAAAGTGACCAACAGGGTACAGTTCCTGGTGCACCTCATAATTGCCCCTGCTCAAGATACCCGAAAGGGGTGTGTAGCAGTATATAGAAACAACAACAACGTTTTACAATAAAAGGTACAAGTAAGCTTTATTTAACGCCGCATATGGTAAACAATCAACATAAGCTCTGAAGAGCTTTTATTGCGACAAACAAGGTATCCATTAACATGCATACTTACCTGGGCATTACAGTCACCTTCCTAGTACTACCCTTACACTGCCGAGCGTCAGGCAAGGGAGCTACTAGTACCGTTTTTATAATGGTCTTTGGTATGACCCGGCCGGGGATCGAACCCGTAACCTCCCGCCTCGAAAGCGGACGCTCTACCACTGAGCTATCAAGGCGGTACAATACAAACCAGCTGGAAGGTTTCCCAACATGAAAAATCTGAAGTGCTCAGACCGGGATTCAAACTCACAACTCACAGCAGTGAGGACTTAAAGGATTGTTTTCTCCTCTTAAACCCTCACTCATGGCCATCATATTCAAGTTTGAATTTTAGTTACCTTTAGTTACCTTTCGTTGATAGCCTCTGTTGAGCTGTTCAGCTCGTTTTGGCCCAATCTGGATCGTTGATCTCGTTGGTAAGACGTGAGTTCTTCACGGGATGGAAATGTTAACCCACTAGTCTGGTTATAAAATTTAGAGTCTTTTCTCTTCCAATCTGCATTTAGGCGAGATTTGAATGTGTTAACAGAAGTGGCACATACTGAGTCATTTGATAAAGCGTTCCAATTATTCACTGATCTCTTACAGAATCTATTCTGTCCATATCTAGACGACGCACGGACTTTCTCCAACTTATATTGATGCCCACGGGTTGTAGAGTTACTGCTAGGCTGGAGACTGTTACTAATGTCGACTTCTTCATATCCATGGAGAATCTTAAAAACTTGTATGACGTCTGCTCTTTCCCTTCGATACATTAGTGAAGGTAACCCTAGTGCTTTTAGTCTATTCTCGTATGTTAGGTGTTTTATCTCAGGGACTAAGCGTGTCGCTCTTCGTTGAACCTGTTCTATAGCAATAATATCTTTCTGGTATGTAGGTGCCCAAATAACACTAGCATATTCCAAGTGAGGTCGGATGTAGGCCTTATATAACGGCAGAAATATATCCTTATCAAAATAGGTGAATGTATTCTTGATGGTGCCCAGTGCTTGATTTGCTCTCTTCACTTTGGCTGCGATGTGCTCATTGAAGGATAGCTTCTTATCGAAGGTAACACCAAGGTCTTTTTCACTATCTACATTATCGATGGAGGATCTGCCGTTGGAGTCTTGCATAGTGTACTCATAATTTGAATTTTCTTTGCCGATATGTAAACATTTACATTTTGATGCGTTGAATCGCAGTAACCATTTGTCCGACCAATTTGCCAAGTTGTCTAGATCAGATTGCAGAGATGTCGTGTCGTCTGAGCTTCCTATTTGTCTATAGATCTTGGTGTCGTCTGCGAAGAGTTTTACAATGTTTGATACAGTTTCCGGTAGATCGTTGATATAGATCAAGAATAACGTAGGCCCGAGGACACTTCCTTGCGGGATACCGCTTTTAACTGGGGTCCAGTTGGAGCAGGATGAACCAATTCTAACTTGCTGCTGTCTATTGTTTAGGAAAGCATGAATCCAGCTATGTACTTTACCCCTAATACCATAAGCATGTAACTTATTTAACAATCTGATATGAGGCACAGTGTCAAACGCTTTGGCGAAGTCTAAGTAAATACAGTCTAGCGCTCCACCTTCCTCCAATATTTGGGACCAATGATCAATTACTTCCAGTAACTGGGTGGTACATGAACGTCTCGAACGAAAACCATGTTGGCAGTTGGCAAACAGATTATTTGAATCCATGTGTTTAACTATAACATCTCGCATGAAAGTCTCTAGCACTTTACAAAGTATAACTGTCAGGCTGACTGGACGGTAGTTAGCACATAAGTGTTTGTTGCCTTTCTTGTAAATAGGGGTTACTTGCGCTCTTTTCCACATTGTGGGTAGTATGCTTTTCTCAATAGACATATTGAATAGATCCGCTACAACTTCACTAATTTCATCTGCACATTCCTTTAAGAGGAGTGGGTGAATAGAATCTAGTCCTGGGGACTTATTAGTTTTTAACTTTAAAAGTTTCTTGTTCACGTCGTTAGGTGAAATTTGAACAGTTTCTAACAGTGTTGAAAAATCTCTGTCCTCAATAGTTGGTATATCAGATAGATTTTCACTTGTGAAAACACTCGAGAAAAAGGAGTTTAAAAGTTCTGCTTTCTGGACGTCTGAAGACAATAATGATCCATCTTGGGATTCAAGATCTGCTATCCTAGTTTTTTACTTAAGCTGACTTCGGACGTAGTTGTGGAAAGACTTCGGATCCGACTTAATATTGCCTGCTAGTTCCCGTTCAAAGTCCCTCTTTGCGACACGGCACATTCTTGTTGCTTTATTACGCTTTTCACAGTATTTTTGCCAGTTCAGATCTGTTTTACAGAATTTCCACTTCTGATAAGCTGTCTTTTTCTCAGAACACGCAGATACGGCATCCCTATTTAGCCAAGGGCGTTTCTTGGCCTTATTTGAAGGATTCACCAATGGTACATTATCATTAACTGTAACACTAATTGTAGAGTGAAAATTATTCCAGTATGTGTCTATGTCCTGGTCGTTAATTTCGTTCCAGTTTACACTCTGAAGGTAATTCCTCATAACGGGGTAGTTGCCTTTAAAAAAGTTAGGCCGCGGTTCATCGCTTTGTTTTAGGTCTGTATAGCATGTAAACTTGAAGAAAAGACTTGCATGGTCACTGGCACCTATCGGGGGCAAATAGTCGAGATCGTTCACCATGTTTGCTTCATTTGTAAATAGTAAATCCAGCCTCGAAGGTGATTGGCCCGTGCGAAATCTTGTATTCTCGGATACGTGTTGGTACAGAAATGTATCTTTCATGCACTCTAGGAAAAGCGAAGAACAGTGGTCGTGAGCTTCTGAAGACTGCTGTATCTCCCAGTCAATCGACCCGTAATTAAAGTCACCCACAATTAGTATATGAGAGGTATTAAGATCTGTAGCCTCCTTGACTAAACGGTTCAAGTTAATGTTATTGTCCTTGGTTGATGAAGGGCTTCTATAAATGTTCCCGACTAGTAGGTTATCAGTTCCTTTTAGCTTAATCTTAAGCCAAATTGATTCAATTTTGCCATTTTAAGGTATTGATTGTTCGGGAGTATACAGTTGATGTTGATTCATGATTTACACCCCTTTGAGTTTCAGGACTGAGGTAATACCAGCAGGGGCACTTAGGAAGTGCATCAGGGACTGAACCCGACGATCAGTTTATCCTGACACCGACAAACCAGTCGTACAAATGTACTGCTAACCAGAAATCATGAGCACCAAAAAGGCAAGCCATACTACCAATCTTTAAGTCTTTGGTTTGAGTGACATGGGGTATTGAACCTGCAACCTATAACTTGGTCACGGAGACCTCCAAAGGGCCTGTACTCAAACCACCTACACATATTTATCTGTCCAGTTTGCATGCATTATTTGCTTAATACTATTAATAGAAAAGTTTGAGTTTTATAAGGTCTATTCACAAATCAGCTATCAGTTAAGTAATGAAAAGCAGTTAAGTTTTATAAAGTTTAAAATCTAACATGTTTATTTTAATAAAGTCCAAGCCTATAGATCTAGACTACAAATTCTTCAACTGCAAACACGCAGGCGAAGTGAACCGCACTCCACCGTCAATGATTTAATGAGCGTCTATCCGACACCGATTAGAAAATGACATCTTTTTACATAAAATCTAACACATAAGGCTTATAAATACGCTTGTTTACGAATCAATCGATAAATATTAATATCACGCATAAGCAGTCTGCATTTGTTGAATCCAAACGTACATGATTTATTCAAGCTAAATGTTAGAAGTTGTTTTCATTGCCGTACATGAAAGGTACTCTTGGTTATGTAGAAGCTTGTTTCTTAACATACGTATTGCTCGGCACCCAAAGTCCTTTATATATCGGTATATCACTAATAGAATGTAGTACTGTTGATCAGACAAACATCAATTTTCCTCTTTAGGCTTATCATCAATTTGAAAGGAGACTCACTCTTAGCAAAGATTTTTCCTGGAATAAACACATTGAAAAAATCTCATCTAAAGCAAATAACACACTCAGATTTATTAAAAGAAACATCAAAACTAACAATCATAAAATCAAACAAACTGCTTATAAGACTTACGTACTACCACAACTGGAGTACTGTAGCACAGTATGGCACCCGTGGCAAGCCTCATTGACCGAGTGCAGAGAGCAAAGGCAAAGGCAAGCTTTATTAACGTCGCATATGGTAAACAATCAACATAAGCTCTGTAGAGCTTTTATTGCGACAAACAAGGTATCCATTAACATGCATACTTACCTGTCTCTCGATCTCTCCCTCTCTCTCTGTCACTCTCTATCTTTCTTTATATATTTTATCTCTTTCTGACTGTCTCTCTTTCGCTTATATATCTCTCTTTGCCTGTATGTCTGTTTGGTGTGTATGTTTGTATGTCGATCGGTCTTCTGTCTCTCTCTCTGTGTCTCTTTCCCGCTCTCTCTTTCTCTCTCTCTATCTCTCTATCTCTCTCCTTCAGTCCCTTTCTCTCCTCTCTCACTCTCTCTCTCTCTCATTTTCTCTCTCTCTCTCTATCTCTCTCTCTCCCTCCCCCCCCCCCCTCGCTCTCTCTGTCACGTTCTCTCATTGTTTCTGTCACTGTACTCTCTCCCTCCCTATCTCTCTCTGTCACTATATCTATCTGTTTCTGTCACTGTACTCTCTCTCTCCATCTCTCTCAAATTTGAAAATACATATTATCATGTAAGTTCTTATTCCTCAATTCATTGACCCTTGAGAAATCCGAATGGACAAATCATGTTTTCAATGAAATGCAGTCATTTTACTACATAGAGTTGATTTTATTTCCAGTCATCATAAATTCTTGGACTCTGATAGGCTAAAACTCCACATGTGACCACTGTGTACGAGACCGTATTCATTGATTTTGCCGGGTAGTACGGATCACGTGACTTAATAGATGTTTCACCCTCGATCGATTCGCGTAAATAATCTCTCTTTTTCTGTTTATTAAGCAATTGTTTCTCAAGAAATAAAAAGAAATCTCAATTCAAAACTGTATTGAATCTATCATTATGCGTATGTGTAACTCAAATATCGATTAAATGCTAATTTTCTTGCTTTGTTTTCCCTGATTACCCCACCCGCGTCGTCACCATGGTAAACAGAAGACTGGAAATGAAATGGCACTTGTCACTGGTTTGTAATGAAATTGACACATAATTAGGACATATTTAGATCAATATTTTTATCGGAATCAACCCAAATAGACTCAACTCGATATACATAGCCACTGACCTACGTATTCATTCGTTCGCTCCTGATTATTTCCGTTAATTTGTTAAAACTTATCCTTACAGTGTTTCATAAAACATAAATGTCGTCCTAGAACTGTCCGTTCGAAATATTTTAGTAGCCTACATGTAATGAACATTTATAAGATGCACACATTCCAATCTGATGACGTAATCATGTTAGATACAGTTAAACTTAGGGCCTATCTTGAATTCTGTTCACTCAAACATATCGGTAAGGTGGAAATGCCACCTTTTTAGCTTGAAATACGGTTATGTTCAACAGAAGCGGGTTTATGACATTAATCTATAGAAATGCAGGTAGATTCTACTTATGCGAGTTCCAAACATCGAAGTTTAACTGTATAGACTGTTTTTAATTTCAGTTGATATCGATACATGTACAATCCAAAGACGCTTGTGAAATCGTTTTTTCCGTCAAGAACTGAATACAACGATTTGTATCGCACCGGCAGCTGGTGATGTGTTTATTATATGCCTCAATTAACATCACCAATAATTAAATAAATGTTTCAATCATTTTGTATCCAGAAACATTTGATATTCGAAATGGATCAAGGATTTTTATAATATCACAAAGAATAACGCTGTTTCAGTTTATTGCTGCTGAAGGCTTGTTGACACCCATATTAGACATGTTTCCTAAGGAGGAATAGGATGCTGGTTACTGCTGTATACTGTGGGTTAACATTTATAGCTGGACTATCCATGGTCACTCAGGTAAAACATAATTATACATCACTAGTCTAGCCCATTACTTCATGAGTACGCCTTTAAGGCCTTTATTCCCATACACTCTTTAGTAAATAAATCTATTTTATACAGTCGTTGCTCATGATCCTTAACCATAAAGAGATATATTCTATATCCTATCAGATGATAGCTTAAACGGCTTGAAAGTAAAGCATAATGCGCATTTAACTGCATTTGAACAAATATTATACAGCATGTACGTATACAAAACTCTGACATCTACAGTTGAGAGTTGTTAGACTTAAATGATAACGGAAGTTCGTTTGAAGTTGCATGAGGGAATTAGATAACCAATGAGAAACGGTATTTGTGTGTTTCAGGGCGGGATCTATGTTTTTCAACTGTTTAATTACTACAGTGCCAGTGGTTTTGTTCTCCTATGGGTATGCTTCTTTGAGACTGTTGTTATCGGCTGGGTTGTTGGTGAGTATAGATAAAATTATCACCAGTGTCATTACGTCATCGAATTTAATCCATTATCGTCTGCCTTTATTTCTCCAAGTTTGATTTTAGGCAAATTGACTAAAGTAATGTAGTAATGGGTGTCATATCTTTTTAGTCCTGATCAAACCCTAATTTTTTGCAAAACAGGAACGCAGTGGATCGTTCAAAATAAATATGAAACATGGATACACTTCATAGCAGATAGCAGCATTACCCTTTCGACTCCATGGTTTAGACATTTTTATATGAATATAATAGGTTTGATCCTGATCAGATTTATTCGGTGCCTAATTAGAATCCAAACTGTTTGTAAAATATTAGTGTGGCTGGCTCGGAAGCGAATGAATTAATGCAAACAATAAGTAGATATATTACAGATTGCTTAGAACTACAAAATTATTCATGCAATATGCAGCGTCCTGGATAAATATCTCTCTGGATATTCTAAAAAGGATCGCTAAACAACGCCCTCGAAGCATGTCTGCTACATGTTTATAGTTAGAATATTGTTGTAAAGAGTACCAAGAAACAGTCCGTTTTGCTTTCCAATGTTGACTAGACACATGTCATATAGATGAACAAATGCTATTTCTTGACAATATTTGATCAGTTAACATCTTCACTGCCTCACCCAGATACCATTTGTTTTGCAAATTGTGTTTGGACACTGAAATAATTTTATGATTTTATAATATTATTCTTTTGATAAACATTGGCACATATAGCAGTAAAACCTCTCTATCACGACCATTAAGACGAAGGCTTATTGATTATTTAAAATACAGGTAACAGCTTAAAGCAAGGTGAAAGTAAAACAGAAATCTACTATATTAAAAGGTGATTTCTGTTTTACTATCACCTTGTTTTAAGCAGTCGCCTATCGTGATCGACTTATAGCTGAAACAATTAAGTGGTCGTAATAGAAAGGTTTTACTGGCGTCTTGTTATTCCTAGGTACTGACAATTTCACGGCTGCCATTACACTGATGACTGGACGCAGGATATCAGTTTGGTTTTCTATATGTTGGAAGTTTCTGACTCCAGCCATTTCTACGGTAATAAACCATTATAAAGTTAAACCTTTGCTCGGCAGATACTTAAAAAACAATGTACCGTCCAACCTCGATATATACTCAAATTTGTTTATGTCGAGTTTACCAATATCTCAAAATAAAAACGTGTATTTATAAGCTTTAAATTAATATAACGGGTCAATGAGACTTAAGCGAGTTCAAGTTATCTATATTCGAATACAATAAGAACATGTGACAGCTTCAGGCATGTAAACGGTGATTGACAAAGTACCACTTAAGGAATCTTTTGACTAACGCTTTACTGATTTTAAAATTGTCCAGATTTTAGATTGTCTTATACTTTAAAAAAAGGGACATGGAAACAGAATTTGAATAAAAAACCCCACTAAATAAAATTATTCAAGCAAATTATATACTTGTAGACGGTCCAGGGCCGGATCCAGAAATTTGTCAGTGGGGGGGGGGGGGGGGGTACAGGTGGGGAGGGTATGGGATGACCCCTCCCATAGGTGGGGGTCGGGGCGGCCTCCCCCGGAATTTTTTTTAAACTTGCATAAAAATGGTGCACTCTGAGGGCATTCTAAGAAGAAAGTAAACATCAATAGAATGATGTAAATACCCCCAATGAAACACCCAAAAAGTGGTTTCATAAGACAAACAGAAGATAAAATCATTATCTGGAGAATTTTTTAATAGCTTCATCTCCATTCTCAGAAATCTCTTACTTTACACCATGGTTATACAAAGATTTTCATCAGTGCATTCAAAACACAGACCTTCACCTCATCTCAATGCAAAAAATTTGGAAAAAAATAGGAGTTTTTCAAGTGGAAAAATAGGAAAAAGGAGGAAGATTTTCAATAAAATAGTAGGAACTGTTTGGTACAAAATACCGCATGGAGTCATCGTGCTCATATAAATTTAAGTAATACGCAATCTTGAGTTAAGATATTCTCACTCAAAGCCTATTTATTTTTTTGTCATAATTTATTCAACAGGCAGAAGATGCGATCTAACAGGTTTAGGGGGGTTCGGGGGGTACTCCCCCTGGAAAATTTTGAAATCAAGCGCTTCATTTCCTGCATTCTGGGCCTGACTGAGGGTGCTTGGAGACTTGTAAGCAAAAAGTGGGAATAGTAGGAGGTTTTGGTAAAAAATCGGAAAAAGTAGGAAGGTGATCAAAAAGTTGGAAAATAGTAGGAAAAGTAGGAAAAAGTAGGACAGGTTGAAGGCCTGAAAACAGGTGAAATACTTAAATAAATCTATGTAAAAAATTGACTCAGAATATTTTTTTATTTAATCATTCTATGGTGAAAGGTTGTCGTACGGCCATTAATCTCTAACCCTACCCTTCCTATTCATATGCACACTGTTACTAGGGGATCGGTCTTGGGGCATGCCCCCTCCTCCCACCCCCTGGAAAAATTTATTCCCAGATGATCAATGGTGCGTTCTGATGGGAGTTTATTCGCATTCAAAATAGGAAAAATACTACATAGATCTATGTAAATATTCGATTCAAAATAACATATCAATGTCTTTAATGGAGGATAATACCTTTGACAAATTGTTTTCTGGCCGTTAACCTGAAACCTACCTCTACCCCTCTGACTATTGTTCACACTGTCACTTAGGGGATCCGGGAGCATGCTCCCTGGGAACTTTTTATTTCTAGATGGTCTCTGGTGCATTCTGGGGCGTTTTGCACATTCAAACCAGTAACAATAATAATATAAATCTATACAAATATTCTGCAACTAATATCGGCAAAATTATTGGAGGGGAAGGAGGGGGGAGGGCACCCTGGTCCTACATGCATGAGTTAATTGGGTATTATTCATCATCTAGTTAGGCATTCAAAAATGCCTTTGCTTTTTGTTACAAATGAACCCTTAAGTATTTTTATTTTGGATTAACAGGCCTGTAGGATATGCAATTTGGGGGCACAGGCCTGAGGCATAGCTAGACCATTTTGTGTACGCGCTGAATGCTTTTCGCACATTAAAAACAGGTAAAATACTTGCATAAATTTACTTACATATGTATTGGCAAAATAATTGGGGGCACAGGGGCATTTGTTTTTGGTTTGGGGAGGAGGCACACACTGCTGTGCCCCCCTCCTTGTTACTACGGGCCTGTATCAGGTTCAAACACAGACCAGGCATGCTGAGGATTTGATGGCCCGAGATAAGAGACACAAGCCATTGCAGCAGCTCCAGTTAAGTTTAAGCAGGCCAGTATTGGCAAAATTATTGGTCGGGGGCACAGGGACTTTTGGGGGGGGGGGGGGGGGGCACATCCCTGTGCCCCATCCCAATCCTCGTAACTTAAGGCCTGTGTCGGGTTCAAACACAGACCAAAACCAGGCATGATATGATTGCCCGAGATAAGAGACACAAGCCATTGCAGCAGCTCCAGTTAAGTTTTAAGCAGGCCAGCTGGGGGACATGTGCCCCCGTGCCCCCCCCCCCCCCCCCCCCCCCCAGTGGGTCTGTTCCTGTGATGTCATATGCCAATGCGACCTTCGTTAATTCCCAGCTAAATGATGAATATATGAACCGGTAAATCTGACCACAAGAATCTGATAATACTAAACATGCTTAAAATTTATCATTTGCACATAGATCTAATCAAAATTAGACTTACGCCTAGCGAGCAGCACTGACGGGTTAACATATCTTTTCATTTTATTAAAATAAAACACTAGGAACTAGTCAAGTAAAACTAACGATCTTTGCAGGTTACAAGTAGGCTTGTTGTTTTTATTTAACAACGTTTCGACCCTATCATTTATTAAAATGTTTACATCGTATACAGAAGCGAAGTTAAATGTGGTTTTATGTTTAACAAATAACAAGTACATATAATGAATGTCCATTGTTTTATTACAGTGCTTTAAATAGAACTTTTCTGGAGTGACAACTAAGTATAATGTCTTATTTGTTTTAAGGTATGTGACCGTTGAATGCACTACAAGAGGTTTTTGTTTTTATTATATTTTTCTCATTTTCATTGAAGGGTATATTTGTGTTCGTGGTAACTTATTTCCCTCAAACGTAGAATATAATCTTATTGTAATTGCAAGGTATACTTGTGTTCATGGTATCTTATTTCTCTGCAACGTAGGAAATAATCTTACTGTCATTATAGAGTATAATTGTGTTCATGGTAACTTATTTCTCTGCAACGTAGGAAATAATCTTACTGTCATTGTAGGGTACATTTTGTTCATGGTAACTTATTTCTCTGCAACGTAGGAAATAATCTTACTGTCAGTATAGAGTATAATTGTGTTCATGGAAACTTATTTCTCTGCAACGTAGGAAATAATCTTACTGTCACTGTAGGATATATTGTGTTCATGGTAACTTATTTCTCTGCAACGTAGGAAATAATATCACTGTCATTGTAGGGTATATTGTTTTCATGGTAACTTATTTCTCTGCATCGTAGGAAATAATCTTACTGTCATTGTAGGGTATATTGTGTTCATCGTAACTTATTTCTCTGCAACTTACATGTAGGATATAATCTTACTGTCATTGTATGATATATTGTGTTCATGGTAACTTATTTCTCTGCAACGTAGGAAATAATCTTACTGTCATTGTAGGGTATATTGTGTCCATGGTAACTTATTTCTCTGCAACTTACATGTAAGATATAATCTTCTGTCATTGTAGGGTATATTGTGTTCATCGTAACTTATTTCTCTGCAACGTAGGAATTAATCTAACTGTCATTATAAAGGAAAATTGTGTTCATGGTAACTTATTTCTCTGCAACATACATGTAGGATATAATTTTACTATCATTGAAGGGTATATTGAGTTCACGGTAACTTATTTCTCTGCAACGTAGGAAGTAATCTTACTGTCATTATAGCATATAATTGTGTTCATGGTAACTTATTTCTCAGCAACTTACATGTAGGAAATAATCTTCCTGTCATTATTGGGTATATTCTGTTCATGTTAACTTATTTCTCTGCAACATAGGAAATAATCTTAGTGTCATTACAGAGTATAATTGTGTCCATGGTAACTTTTGTCTCTGCAACTTACATGTAAAATATAATCTTACTGTCATTATAGGGTATATTGAGTTCATGGTAACTTATTTCTCTGCAACGTAGGAAATAATCTTACTGTCATTACATAGTTTAATTGTGTCAATGGTTACTTTTGTCTCTGCAACTTACATGTAGGATATAATCTTACAGTCATTGTAAGGTATATTGTGTTCATGGTAACTTATTTCTCTGTAACTTACATGTAGGATATAATCTTACTGTCATTGTATGGTATATTTGTGTGCATGGTAACTTATTTCTCTGCAACTTACATGTAGGATATAATCTTCTGTCATTGTAGGGTATATTGTGTCATGGTAACTTATTTCTCTGCAACTTACATGTAGGATATAGTCTTACTGTCATTGTAGGGTATATTTGTGTGCATGGTAACTTATTTCTCTGCAACTTACATGTAGGATATAATCTTCTGTCATTGTAGGGTATATTGTGTCATGGTAACTTATTTCTCTGCAACGTTGGAAATAAAATTACTGTCATTATAGAGTATAATTGTGTCCATGGTAACTTATTTCTCTGCAACTTACATGTAGGATATAATCTTACTGTCATTGAAGGGTATATTGTGTTCATCGTAACTTATTTCTCTGCAACGTAGGAAATAAAATTACTGTCATTATAGAGTATAATTGTGTTCATGGTAACTTATTTCTCGGCAACGTAGGAAATAATCTTACTGTCATTGTAGGGTAAATTTGTGTTCATGGTAACTTATTTCTCGGAAACGTAGGAAATAATCTCACTGTCATCTATATAGAGTACAATTGTGTTCATGGTAACTTATTTCTCTATAACTTACATGTAGGATATAATCTAACTGTCATTATAGGGTATATTTGTGTCCATGTTAACTTATTTCTCTGCAACTTACATGTAAGATATAATCTTCTGTCATTGTAGGCTATATTGTGTTCATGGTAACTCATTTCTCTGCGACGTTGGAAATAATCTTACTGTCATTATAGAGAATAATTGTGTCCATGGTAACTTATTTCTCTGCAACTTACATGTAGGATATAATCTTACTGTCATTGTATGGTATATTGTGTTCATGGTAAATTATTTCTCTGCAATGTAGGAAATAAAATTACTGTCATTATAGAGTATAATTGTGTTCATGGTAACTTATTTCTCGACAACGTATGAAATAATCTCACTGTCATTGAAGGGTATATGTGTTCATGGTAACTTACTTCTCTGCAACTTACATGTAGGATATAATCTTATTGTCATTATAGGGTATATCGTGTCCATGGTAACTTATTTCTCTGGAATTTACATGTAGGATATAATCTTCTGTCATTGTAGGGTATATTGTGTTCATGATAACTTATTTCTCTGCAACGTAGGAAATAATCTTACTGTCATTACAGAGTATAATTCTGTCCATGGTAACTTATTTCTCGGCAACGTAGGAAATATTCTCACTGTCATCTTTATAGAGTACAATTGTGTTCATGGTAACTTATTTCTCTGTAACTTACATGTAGGATATAATCTTACTGTCATTGTAGGGTATATTGTGTTCATGGTAACTTATTTCTCTGCAACTTACATGTAGGATATAATCTTACTGTCATTGAAGGGTATATTGTGTCCAAGGTAACTTATTTCTCTGCAACGTAGGAAATAATCTTACTGTCATTATAGAGTATAATTGTGTCCATTGTAACTTATTTCTCTGCAACTTACATGTAGGATATAATCTTACTGTAATTGTAGGGTATAGTTTGTTTCATGGTTACTTATTTCTCTACAACGTGGGATATAATCTTACTGTAATTGTAGGGTATATTGTGTTCATGGTTACTTATTTCTCTACAACGTGGAATATAATCTTACTGTAATTGTAGGGTATATTGTGTTCATGGTTACTTATTTCTCTACAATGTGGAATATAATCTAACTGTAATTGTAGGGTATATTGTGTTCATGGTAACTTATTTCTCTACAACGTAGGAAATAATCTTACTGTCATTATAGGGTATATTTGTGTTCATGGTAACTTATTTCTCTGTAACGTAGGGTATAATCTTATTGTCATTATAGGGTATATTTGTGTTCATGCTGGCTGACTCCAAACCATTGAAGTACAACAAAACCTACGAGTATCCACTTTCTGCTCAGCTTATGGGTGTTGCAATGGCCGTTATGTCTATGATGTGCGTTCTTGCAGTGTTCGTCTTCAGATTCATCAGACATCCTGGTAATCTCACACAGGTAAATCAAACAATCACAAAGAAATACGGCCACACGTGTCTGTACCTGCCGTTGTTTCGCCTACGTGTATTCTTTGCAAACAGTTTAACTGTTTGCAGAGAATACATGTAGGCGAAACAACGGAAGATACAGATGTTTAGATATCGATCAAAGTGTTACTAAAAGAGTATTGTTTGTTCTTAGTTTAAATATTTTCTGGAAACAACCTATAAAACAGCATTAACTGTTCGATTTTAAACAGTAGATGTCGAAGGCGAACTTGACTTAAAGACGCCTGCGAATAAAATGCTTTCCCTAGGCAAATATTATAGATCCAGATCAGAGGGATTCTAAAATATTCCCCTGATCAGGGTCTACATCGTTTGTCGTTCTGTAATATATTTATATTGTACAAAAATAACTATAAATAGCCCAAAATGGTCTAGATCTTATTGGTAACGGGAATGTACCATTGAATGTTTTGCGGTCAACAAATTGTGTGTTCAATGTTTTGCTGTGGAATACGTTTAACTGCAACAGAGTTCAGAGAAAATTAAACTATGCAAATTACAGAAGTTTCAAATCTTTTTAATTGTTAAGGTTCTAGCAAAAGACTCTTTAAACGCTTAATGCCCGTTAACAACAACTCAAAAGATGCGCCTCGGTGTTTGTTGTAGAGTTCAGCTCAAAGCAAGATGAATGTCAAGCAGGAATATCTTACATAAATTTTCTGCTTTTCTTTCATCTTGTTTAACCCATTACACCATACCTGTTTCTAGTTTTGAAGATGGATGACCACTTAAAGCAGGTTGAAAGTAAATCAAGGCGTGGCTAAATGCGCATTTTGCTTTACCTTTAGCCTGTTGTAATCAGTTATCTTCTAGATTATAGAAAATAAATCTTATACAAATGTATTAGTCATGATTGTATCTAGTGGAATTTTTTTCTGTGGCGGGGGGGTATATTTAAGGCGTAAATCGCGAGGATTTACTGCACGTCGAAATAGGTTCTTACAGTGGAGAAGACGTTATTCTATCTCATTTTTGTAACGAAACAAAACGCAAGCACGATGCAATAATATGGAAAATATGAAAGCTTTGGGAAACCTTTTATCTGAGTGGCAAACAAATTGAAACCTGATCAGTTTGCAGTTGAAAAACATGTTTTAGCATAAACGCGTTTATTGAGAAAGGATAAGGTCTTCTTCACCGCATGAACACTCGTAATAATTTGATGTTACGGGGAAAGATAGACGTTGGCATTTTCCGTTTAAAATACATTTTAACACAAAAGAGATGCCATTAAATATAGACCATGAAATCAAGAATTGTTTTAAATCTAAAAGGACAAACAGTTCGAACTTGATCAGACGCAGAATGACTCGGCGTCTGGTGAGACCCCAATGTTTTTGAATGGATATTTTCTAACGAGTTTTATTCGGAAATGATCATATTTAACCTCTTCTCTGCCATAACCGACTGCACTGTAAATTGCAAACAGCTTTGGTCCTGGTCAGACACCACGAAACGCTGTGTCTGATCAGAGTCAAAACTTTTTAACATTCGTGGTATCAAAGTCCCTTAACATATCTCTTTTAGTATTAAAAGCAGATAATATTATCAAAATGAATCTATAACATTTGTTATGACGTTGTGATGGCAGAAAGCGTTAATCCCTTGTATAACACAACATAATTCTTTTAGAAATGGGGTTTTGCAACAACACCAGACTTCAACAGAGCCGGTTGCCTACTAAAGAAGGAAAAAGAATGAATTCATTAAGACAGCAATGGTGATTAACACTCAAGAATAATGCTACAATCATTAGCAATAGCTTTAAAGCACGTTTCGAATATTTACATTGGGCAAGCGATATTTCCCCGTCTACACGAAACCTGAACGCAATGTAAAAGATTGTTGAAACTAGAAACTTCGGGTTTTCTGCATGTTTGTTTAAAGACAATATATTTTTTATCAGAATGTCTATCAATTTGAAGCTTGATCGGACGCCGACCTACCCGGTATCTGGTATGGCGCCAAGATGTTTGAAATTGATATCGGTGTTGTGGATTTTGTCAAAAGAAAAACAACGTTTATTGGGAAATACTGGATATTGACCTCCTGATTCTCTGCATTACACTGCCTCTTTGACCGATCATACAGTGGAGAATACGTTTCTTTCCCATTTAAACGAAACGAAACGCAAAACACTTAAACGTAGAAAAGTGCAACTTTTGGACAATTCTGATAATTTATGTTTATCTTGGTGGCAAACAGTTTTCCGGGTTTCCCGGCGTCTGATCTGGCTCCAAACTGTTTGCAAAAGAAATAACAGTTTTAGCGTAAACGCGTTTATTGTGAAAAAATAACGTTTTCTCTACTGTACCTACATGTAACATACGGGATGAACGTGAATCAAGTAAATCCGCTATTAAACTAGTCGGAGGTGTTAATCGTTTTCATAAAAACGAAACTAAACCCAAACGAACTGTGGAGTATTATGCTTTTTGAAAAGTAGACAATACGTTTATGGAGGCTATTTTGGTACTCAAAAGTCTATTGCTGAGCATTCTTTTTTTGCGCTTCATAATTTATTTTTTTGTCCTTAATCAAGTTGAAGTCCCGACTTCTGATAAATGTAAATTATTTGACATTCTAGTAGGATCCGTCCTTAACTATAGTGCGGAAATTGGGGGAGATCACGAAGCAAGGGATATTGAAAAAGTCCATACACAATTTTGCCGCAAAATTCTATGGGTACGACAATCAACTAGCCTGATTTGTCTTTATGGTGAATAAGGCAGAGTACCTTTACATGTGTCCAGAAAAATTGCTATGTTAAGATATTGGTATAAATTAATAAAAATGAATAATACTGAAATCCCCAAAATAATATATCTTATGTTAAAACGTGATGCTGAAAATAATGTTACCTACGGAAATCATAATTGGGCGTGGCAAATAAAGTGAATGTTAGACTCACATGGATTAAGCTATCTTACTGTACTTTTTTAAAATAATTAAACAAAGAATATTAGATATGTATAAGCAAACTTGGTGCTAGGGGGTGTGAGCACTGTTGCATATTTCAGTATTGCTCATGAACAGACTCAATTAAACCGAGTCTGCAATTTTCAGTATTTGCTTTGTTTTCTGTGCTTTCAAAGGATCTCCCCTTATTCAGATTTGGTATAGTGAAATAAATAATTATCCAAGGCCAATAACTTACTGTCGCTTTAAGCATACTTTTAAACAAGAATCTTATTTAAATATTATCACAGAAACCAAATTTAGAATTGCGTTAACTAAATTCAGAGTATCAGCACATAATTTAGCAATTGAAAAGGGACGATATACCAACATTCCAAGAGAAAACAGAACATGCATTTTTGTAACTCAGATGCTATTGAGAACGAATATCATTTTCTTCTGGTCTGTACTCAATTCACCGATTTAAGAAGACCATATTTTAAAAGCTTTTTATTATATGCCTTCGAGTGATATCGAGCGTTTCCGCGTGTATTTGCAGAGTAAAATACAAGAGTCTGTATCAGCCACCTTGTATCAGCCACTTTGTATTTTACTCTGACCTCGCTTTCGATTTGACGTGACGTCATTTACGTACATGTACGAGTGCCGCGTTATTCTTTGTGACATACAAAAAATCTTGTTCTGCTTCAAATAACTAATAAATTTTGGATATAAAATTATTTAAACAACTATTTAGTTGTTTCTGGTTTGTATTCAAGGCATATAATAAACACATCACCAGTTGGCAGTGCGCAACAGAGTGTTGCATTTAGCTCTCGACGTTTTTGGCGGAAACAACCGATCAGACTCGCGCCAAGGCGCTCGTCAGATCGGCTATTTCCGCCAAAAACGTCTCGAGCTAAATACATCACTCTGTATCGCGCTGTCAACTGGTAATGTGTATTTATTGTCGCTGGCCAACACTAACAAAGTTTGATATGCTTATGTCTTCTAATTCCAAAAACGTTTTAAATAATTTAAGTAAATACATATATAACGCTTTCAGCATTGTTCTGTTCTGCATATGGCTGTCCCCTGTTACATCAGTCGATGGTCGCTTAATACAGCACTGACATGATTTGAATTAGATCCTGTATTTAACAGATTTTGTTTGCTCCTGTAAATGACATGTTTATTTCTCGTTACAATAATCTCATTACTTTGTATGTATTGAAGGCTAAAGAACATTCATGTAATGTTTAATGCTGAAATAAATTGTAGTGTATTGTATTATTGTATTGTTTATTTCATGCATATTGGCAAACAGTTTTGAGCCTGTCCTGACTCCGAATTACACGGCATCAGGGTCCCGTTTCATAAAAGACAAATGCTGTCGTAAGTGAGATAATAAAAGTCTCAATACTTATTTATTTCTCGATCTAATCCTGCCTTGTGACATCTCTTTGGAAACGTCTTGAAAAGATGATTTCAAAGAGATGTCACAAGTCAGGATTAGATAAAGAAATCAGAAATTAAATGTATTTTAAAGTTTTGACTTACGACCGTTTAAATTGTCGTAAGAAGTTTTATGAAACGGGCCCCTCATCTTACTCCAAACTATTGTACATTATAATAGCGCTTGACATATGCAGTGGTGTCAAGCAAGGCTGTGTCCTTGCTCCAACGCTCTTTGGGATTTTCTTTGCCTTGCTCCTGAAGCATGCTTTCGACACGACAACAGAGGGAGTCTACCTTCATACCAGATCGGATGGCAAACTGTTTAACCTTGCACGACTCAAGTCCAAAACGAAAATACGGGACGTTCTGATCAGAGACATGTTGTTTGCTGATGATGCTGCAGTCACAACCCATACCGAACAAGAGCTCCAGACCCTAATGGATCGCTTCTCCACGGCCTGCAACGACTTCGGGCTGACTATTAGCCTAAAGAAGACAAATGTCCTAGGACAAGGTGTAGATGTGCCACCAGCCATTACCATTGACGACTATGAGTTAGAAGTTGTAAACCAATTCACATACCTAGGTTCCACGGCAAGCAGTAACCTCACTCTTGATACAGAGATAGGTAAGAGAATTGGGAAAGCAGCAACCACCTTTGCTCGGCTCACCACACGTGTGTGGGAGAACTCTAAGCTCTCCGTTAAAACGAAGATGGCAGTGTACAATGCATGCGTCATCAGCACACTACTATATGGGAGTGAGACATGGACGACCTACGCTAAGCAAGAAAAGAGACTAAACACATTTCACATGAGGTGCATCCGTCGCATCCTAGGTATCTCTTGACAGGACAAAGTGCCCAATACTGAAGTTCTGTCTCGTGCAGGCCTCAATACTGTGTTTACCCTACTAAGACAGCGTAGACTCCGTTGGCTAGGTCATGTCCGTCGTATGGAGGACGGCAGAATACCCAAAGACATCCTCTATGGGGAACTTGCAACCGGGAAAAGAGACACTGGTCGCCCTCAGTTGCGCTACAGAGATGTCTGTAAAAGGGACATGAAAGCCCTAGAGATTGACAGCGAACACTGGGAAGATCTTGCTGCTGACCGATCAAAGTGGAGAAGCACCCTTGCTAAACAGCTGGTGTCGGGAGAGGACAAACTGAAAAGCTTAGCTGAAGACAAACGAGCCCGTAGAAAAGAAAACTGCAACCGAGACACAACACAGTCTATATATCTGTGTTACACTTGTAAAAGAGACTGCCATTCCCGCATCGGACTGTTCAGCCACCAGCGGAGATGTTCCACCAAGGGCAGAGAAGTAGAATCAAATCCATAGTCAACGCTGACTGAAGGAGGCCAACAACAATAGCGCTGTACTTCAATCCACACATAATGGTTGTATAACTATTGTAAAAGATTTGTTTTTTGTTTTGTTTTATCGATTACTCCATATAATTACAGTGAAACCCCTCTAAACCGGAACCTCTTAATACCGGAATTCTCTCTTTACCGGACACAAAATGTTCGTCCCGTTTCCAATCCTTCTTTCTTTTACGATTACACAATAAACATGCCCTTTTATGCCTTTGATTTATCCCTCTACAGAAAATATATTCGTGAATATGCATCATCAGAAAAAAATTCTATATTCAAGCAGATGCTAGCTTTAAGCAGGTTGAAAGTAACGCAGAATGTGCCTGAAGGCGCATTCTTCATTACTTTCAACCTGCTTTAAATGATCATCTATTTTCCATTCTATATAGAACCAAGCTATGGAGTAAAACCCCTCTAAACCGGAAACTCCTCTAAACCGGAAATGTATGTTGTACCCATATATGTCCGGTTTAGAGGGGTTCACTGTATACGCATTTTACGCATCAAATTCATTCTTCAACTGAAACAAATACATGTAGTTCAGATTTATACAATCATGAATACCTATTATCAGAAATATGATGGTAGCTGAAATCAGGATAAAAGTAAAGCAGAATGCGCCTTTACTTTCAACCTGCTTAAAGTGGTCATCTATTTTCAATATTAGAAAATGGCTATGGAGTAGTTTTAAACAACGGAATATTACGGACGGACTTGCGGGAAAACAGACAGACGGACATATTCCTACATGCTTGCTCGCCACTTGCATAACAGGTAAAACAACGAAGAGTTTGTTGGTTTTTGTTGTTGTCGTTGTTTACAAAGTTCATTATCAGATATAGATGTTCAATTGTCATACGCGGATCCAGATATCTCGGTGGGGATGTTCCGATGGAACACTACATGTATACCTTTCCACCGCATAATTTTACACCTTTCACTGCCTTACCCCGAGTACAACGGTTATAAGCTTACAGTCTGGATCCTGATCAGACGCTGCGTTATGTGATGTTTGATCAGGCTCCAAACTGTTTGACATTAATAAGTTTCATTTCTTCTTAATTCAAAGAACCTAAAAATTTAAAGTGAGTAAAAGATACAGAAGACATGTTTTGAAAGTATGTGACGTCATAGCAGGGGTTATCACGGTGGCCATCCCACGTGACCTGATGGTTCGGTTCGGCGAAGTTTTTCCCTCGATTCAGGTAAGAAATATAGCGATAACTTTCTTTATAAAGCACGGATCTACACAAAATATGACGAGGGCCGTCTAAGAATAAAAATACACCCACGGTGATAGCAATTTGGCTAAAAAAACAGCGTAAATAAAACAAATATTGAAGTCCGCGTAATTCACAACTCAGAAAAGTGTATAATTCGGTCCGGAACATTTTACCAAAAATACGCTTAAAGTGGGTTTGAAGGGAATTTCGTAGTGCGGTGTGGACTACAAATAGAGTTTTTAACACTGTCAATTCATTTGTGAACGATATTTGCAACAGACTGAACTGTTCTGATTTTTTTTCGCAGAACAAGCAGAATGATTCGGTCTGGGGAAATTGGGTCCGGAGAAATTTTGCACTATTTTCCGATGTCGATGTAATTTCGCATGATTTATGTCGATGATTTAATGATTTAAAAACAAGCGTACATCGTATATATAACTACCAGATCTGCCTCTAAAGGACAATTTCAATTATGTTTGGCTCTGTCTTGGCACTGCTCAAATACTTTCATATGAAATAAAGTTTTGTTCTGTTCTGTTGCAGACAGTTGGAGCAAATTAATCCGTTTACAGTAGACCTGTGTACAATTACGTCACATAATTAGCAGGACGTCACAGGGGCTCACTAGCCAAACTTACCATTTACTGCCACGGCATTTTTAGATTCTACTTCATGTTTTGCAAAAAATACTGACATAGTCAAACAGCTTGGGTCCGGATCAGAAGGCTTTCTTACAAAATGTGGATACAGAATGGAAGACCTTTATCTCCAACTAATCCAATGTTTATGTTTTCATATGAATGACAATAAAAGAAAGTTCCGAAGTGAATGTCGTCAAGAACAAGCCAGAAGGGATCTGAACCTCAAGGGCAGAGTTAATGGCATCCAGAACAAGAGACATGCAATTATTCAATAAACTAGTCAACAAGCAAAGAAAGTCAAACACATTGATGATTGCCGATTTGCACGTGGCTGATACCCACTACACCGGAATTAATGATATCCTTGAAGGTTTCAAAGCACACTTCTCAAATTTAGCAGAAAAATCTGTCCATACCAAATTTTACAACAAATACCATGACCTAGTCCACAAAGAAAGAAATTGGACTAGTTAGGAATAAAGTAACAGAAATGGTCGAGCCGACAGTAATAAGGGAACTTAAATTAGCAATGACCAAAATCAATAAAGGCAAGGCAGCAGATTACTACGGTCTCACTATTGAAAGCCTGATCAAAGGAGGCAAAGACGTACACCATATCATCGTTAATGTATTGAATGTAATTTTAAAGACTGGATACTTCCTCCAGCATGCCTCAAAGTAGGGCTACTGATGGTTCGGTTCGGCGAAGTTTTTCCCTCGATTCAGGTAAGAAATATAGCGATAACTCTCTTTATAAAGTACGGATCTTCTCAAAATAAGACGAGGGCCGTCTAAGAATAAAAGTACACCCACGGTGATAGCAATTTGGCTAAAAAAACAGCGTAAATAAAACAAATATTGAAGTCCGCGTAATTCACAACTCAGAAAAGTGTATAATTCGGTCCGGAGCATTTTACCAAAAATACGCTTAAAATGGGTTTGAAGGGAATTTCGTAGTGCGGTGTGGACTACAAATGGAGTTTTTAACATTGGCAATTCATTTGTGAACGATATTTGCAACAGACTGAACTGTTCTGATTTTTTTTTCGCAGAACAAGCAGAATGATTCGGTCTGGGGAAATTCGGTCCGGAGAAATTTTGCACTATTTTCCGATGACGATGTAATTTCGCATGAAAATTTACTCTAGGTTTATGTCGATGATTTAATGATTTAAAAGCAAGCGTATATCGTATATATAACTACCAGATTTGCCTCTAAAGGACAATTTCAATTATGTTTGGCTTTGTCAAATGTATTGAATGTAATTTTACAGACTGGATACCTTCCAGCATGCCTGAAAGTAGGGCTACTCACCCCAATTTACAAAAACAAGGGATAACGTAACAACTCGGTTAGTTTCAGAGGAATTACAGTCCTTTCAGTCATGGAAAAAATCTTAGAAACAATTGTCAAAAACAGAATCATAGCTACCATGGAAACAGAACAACACCCATATCAAAGAGGATACATAGCTTACACCTCACCAATGCATGCAGCATTAATACTAGAAGAGGTCATAAGAGATCGTAAAGACGATGGAAAGAGTATGCAAGTGGTTTTTCCTAGATGCACGTGCAGCATTTGACATTGTGAGCCATACACATTCTGTTACGCAGACGGCACCGCACGGGCGTCTGTAATAAGCACGGGACGATCCTTGATAATATCCACACAAACGCAACTGGCGTGGTCAGATGGGATGGTCAACTCTCAGAACCTTTCCGTATACATCAAAGCGTCCGTAGTGTACTCAGCTTTGACTTATACAAACTGTTCATACACCCTTAACTCTCACGGCTAGAGAACGCTGAAGTAGGCTGTAGAAGCAGTGAAATGCCACCATCCTCTCCGAAACTCAAGAGAAACAGAGGTATTGCTCTCGATGGCAGAAGACTACTCCAACATGGAGAGATATACAATGCAACCTAAAAAGACGGAATTACTCCGGCTTAGTAATCCAAAAGATGACATGCAAGAAAAGACCTACAAAATATACGATAAAGATATAGCAGAGGTAGAGTCTAGCACTCATCTTGGTGTCAAACAAGCCATAAGCATCAAGAAAACCGTTGAGGAAAATGCAGAGAACACTATATAAAAAGGAAGAAGAACTTTGTATAGCCTAAACCCCATGGGAATGAGAGGAACAGGGTGTCTTGGCCTATCTACAAGTATGCACCTTCTCATTGTAAACATCATGCCCATCCTGTTATATGGGCTGGAGGTTATCCTACTCACAGGAATAAATCTGGAAAAAATAGAAATTTTCCAAAACAGGACCCTGAAACAACTTCTCGCTCTCCCGAATACAGCGGCAGATGCAGGAATATACATACTGACAGGTTTCCTACCTATAGAAGCCCAAATACATATCTGAACATTAACACCTTTTAACAGTACATGTATTGCATCCCAAAATGAGGACTCAGTTGAAAAACGCCTCGCACGCAGACACCTTATGAACACACCGAATAGTCACAGTTGGTTCAAAGCGGTAGCCAGGAATATCTGGTAGTATAACTTACCAGACACAGAATACGTTCTTGATAGACCCTACAAGAAACAGAAATGGAAAACCGGTCTACGCTTTATGGGCTGAAAGGATTATCCTAGAAGCATCTGGAAAGAAAGCCCTTAGAAATATTAATCTCGATATGTTTAGCCCTGGCAGGCCCCACCCACTACTCAAGCTGGGGGCGAGGTATCCGTATGATGCTTATATAACCATCCAGAAATAACCTTGCTTAGACCGTGTCTTAGTACCAAACTTTACCATTGTACATACTCTACCTCTGTAAATTGAACGGTATTTTTGTACCTTTATAACCCCAATATTTAATACTAAACATATTCTCATTATCCCTGTAGATAGAACCTGTTTAATACACGTAACACCTAAGACACGAGGCCCTTAGTACGCATGAAATAACGCATGCCCAAAAACCCAGCAAATCTAGTTTCTCTGTGAAGCTAGTGTAAACTTCTAAACTTAGCAATTAACACCTACAACCCTGAAAATCCAAACATTCTCTTAGAACTAGTCTACTATTGACTATCTGAAATTTCTTTTAAACAATACATGTATATTGTAAAATGACAAGCGGTGTCGATGTTGATAAGAGCACTCCTATAGCTGCCCTCTGACCAGGGTCTACACCGCTTGCAAGGGGCAAGTGTACTATTCAGTGGTACACTGTCGGATTATGACGTCATCACTAACCTATTTAAAAAAGTAGTACAGCGTTGGTTTGGACTCTGATCAGGCAACGCGCAACCTGGTGTCTGATCTGTATCCTGTCTGTTTGCAAATGAAGTGGTAAATTTTACAGTGTTCTTAAATTAATGTGAATTTAAGGAAAGATTCGTGGGGGGGGGGGGGGGGGGGGGGGGTTGAACCGCATGTCTGAAATCATAAAAAGCAGGAAATCAGAAATCAGCTGCACAGAATGAATAGTCATTTCACCAAGTAGGATATCCGATATACCTAAAGAGACCGTCTATCTGACATTCCGTATCTTTGCCCGGTCCGAATCATTCTGCTTGTTTCGTCACCACGTGATTTTTTCTTTTCGTCCGCTACTTTCTGAAGTTAGATTTTTCTAAAATATTTTTTTCAAAATAGAGTCAGGGTTTCAACAATTTTAGATTCTGATGAGAGACGAGTAAGTAACTCAGCGTCTCATTTGAATCCAAATTGTTTGTAAAATTAATTTTAGTTTCGGCTTATAATTGACTTATTGGTACTTATTGATACTCAAGGACTTTTAGGCAATATGTAAATAGAGTTAGTCACAGACTTGTGCCCAGTGGATTCTTCCATGCTAATGATGAGTCCATTTTTCATTTAATGTACTTTGCGGTGACTTTAGTTTCCATGAAAAGGTATTATGAAACTTTGCTTGAAGGATGATGATAGGCTAAGAAACAATGTGTGAAAATATAGGCAAAATTTATCGTTTGGTTTGTCTATAAGGTCTCTTTTTCTGACAAAAACCTGGAATTTTTATGATTGTTTTTCTTAAGAATAAATAAAGCTAATGACTGTAAGTCTCTTGCAAGAAGTACTCCACAACATTCATTACGAGAAAAAATAAAGGTGTTCAGAAAGATGTTTTTAAATTTTGCATAATGCTTATTTTACATTAAAAATTGAATTACAAAAAACTGACTCGTTCAATGTAATTTTTTCTCATTTTATTCAAACATATCTTTGGTGAAATAGTTGGTCATAAAAAATTAGAACATATAACAGTCAGGAATTGTTTTAATAACAGATTTTCTTATTAAAATGTTGGAAATTTGTAATTGAGATACAGCTACCTACCTTAAAATTGAAATTCTGTCATTAAAATGCATTATTATTTATTCTTGGACTTGCATTCAAGGTTAATTTTATTGTTTAAACATTATAATAGGCAATATCGATCTTGAAAAGGTTGTATTGATAAGCTTCAATGTCTGACTTTATAGTTCGATCAAATCTTATACATGTAGTCATGTATACCGATTTTATTGACTTGTATGTCATTAAACTAAAACGTACATGTAAGTGGACATATAAATGGACCGTATATAGCATCACTAATTCTAATCAACAAAGACTAAACAAACATGTCCCTTGATCACTCATTATGGATTGACAAGTCAATAAAATCGGACACTTCATTTTAAAAAATATTTGGATCGAATGGGACTCGAACCTATGAACATTGGATTTGTAGGCAATCACTCTACTGACTGCGCTGTGAAGGTATACACTCAATCATATCAACATTTCCTTTATATAAAGTTTCTATATTTCGTATAAGCACGTGCAGAAAAAGATGCATTTCCGCTCGCCCGCAAGGTGTCTGGTCTTAACTATTTGCATATATCCACTTTATCGGAAGCGAGGCACAGATGAGATACCGGTAACTGTCTAAGATCAGTCGGTTTGGTTTTTGTAAAACTGACTAACATAATTGTTCATTTGTTATCATCGCACTGGGCAATACGCTGAGTGTCTATCCCGTCGCCTTGCCTGGATCTAAGTTATTCATCCGCTTGGGAATTTTAACCGACTATCTGAAGCAAATGACATTCATGCAGAATACAAAGAGTTGAGGTAAGTTTTATATTAAACCATTCCTTCATAAGTATGTTTTGTTTCTCCGCTAAACTACATGTAGTTTCATTTTAAACAATCATAAATATGCAACATGGAAAATAGTTTTCATGTTTTAGTGGATAATAGCTAAAAGCAGAATGAAAGTAAAGCAGAAAGCTCCTAAAACGAAGCATTCAACAATACTTTCAGCCTGCTTTAATCAACCATCTGGCGTCAATACTGAGCACAAGATATGGTATTGCGAACACGGTAAACTGTTTAAGATTTGCAATGACTTGCAACACGTATATATCTATACATGTATTAACCTCTGGACTGCCAAGATCGACAAACTGGATCTTGCAAAGAGTTTTGGATAATGATCAAACACAGTGTAACTCGGTGTCTGATCGGGATGAAATTATTCGACACGCATATGGATGTTTGTTCAGTCAAAATACTTTAAAACTTAGCAATAAACAGGCGATAATTTATTTACAGGCGGCATTATTAAAGTTACAGTGGAGAATCTGTTATTCTTTCTCGTTTAAACGCAAACGTACGCAAACGCAAAACACTAAAACGTAGAGAAGTACAACTGTTGGACAATTCTGATAATTCTTGTTTATCTTGGTGGCAAACAGTTTGGAGCCTGATCAGACGCCGGGTTACCCGGCGTCTGATCTGGCTCCAAACTGTTTGCACTGCAAATAATAGTTTTAGCGTAAACGCGTTTATTGGGAAAGAATGACAGATTCTCCACTGTACTGATTAAAACAATAAAAGTGAAGAAGGATCTATTATTTCGTGTTTAAACGCAAACGCAATGCATTTAAATGAAGGAAACAACAATTTGTTCAAATTTCTAACGACTAGATGATCTAGTTTTAATCTGAGCGGCAAACAGTTTGAAGCTTAATCAGACGCCGGGTTACCCAAACTGTTTGCAACGGGTATACTGTTGTTTCGCATCAACGCGTTTATTAGGAATGTTAATGTTTTCTCCTCTGTACATGCGATGGCAATATTGATTAGGCATCCACTGGCACACAGCAGGTTTTATTATAAACGTTCATAAAATCAAGTCACGGTTTCTGCATAAGACATTGCATGTAGCTACGGTTTAAGCCTTTGAACCTTAAGATAGCTTAAATTCCAGGGCTGCCATTTCTCCATGATTTTTCCTAAATCTCCGGATTTTTTTCCAGTACATGGTAGCTTAAAGCAGGCTGAAAGTAAAGCAGAATGCGCCTTAAGGCGCATTCTGCTTTACTTACAGCCTGCTTTAAGAAGTCTCTTGTCAATAAGACGAGAAACAGGATATGGGGTAAAGGTACGATTCGTAAAATCGCACTTGAAAAATGCAACTTTGGAATCTTAGGATTTTATATGTCAACTTATGGCAGCCCTGAAATTCAAGTCGTTTAAGCTCAATATAGAGAAACTGTACACGAAGTTCTCAATCAGGAAGAGAATCGTTGATAGGTGTAGGCTGAGTGAATGAGTATGTGAGTTCGTGTGAATGTTTTTTTCTATTTCCTACAACATTCTTTCCAGATAGAAGGTACGATTGTGCGCAAATGCTGAGGTCCTGGGTTGATTGCAGTTGCCTTCCTTATAGTGTAGCAGGGTTGCCATAAATTGACATGGAAAATCCTAAGATTTCCAAATTTGAATTTTTCATTTTCAAGTGCGATTTGTACGAATCGTACCTTTACCCCATCGTCTGTTTCTAGGTTGGTTTTTTTTACACGTGGCTGCTTAAAGCAGGCTTGAAGTAAAGCAGAATGCGCTTTAAGGCGTATTCTGCTTTACTTTCAGCCTGCTTTAAGCTACCATGTACCAGAGAAAAATCCGAAGATTTAGGGAAAATCCGGAGAAATGGCAGCACTGAGGTCCTGGGTTAATTGCAGTTTCCTTCTTTATAGTGTAGCGGGCTGGGTATTACTCTTGATGTCGATAAGTTCACTTGTTCTGTGTCTAACAATGTTATCGGTTAATTTACCAGAAATGGCTGCAGCGTCTGAACGATCGTGGTTTTATGTATATATGCTAAAATCTAGAACATTTCTTCTTCACATCATGAACCATCTAAGTTTTATTTCATTTCTTCATCATAATCTCTTATACCCCTTAGTTAAACGAACACATTTCTCTGCAACATCTGAAAGATTGCACCTATCAAAGAAACATACACATGGTTGATGTATTATATGTTTACCTTGGGCATTGTATACATGTATATGAATAGTTTGTGGTTGATTGTATGTTTTCAGTTTAAAATGGTAGGGACAAACATCGTCTGCAATGATATATACACAGTGGAGAATCTGTTATTCTTTCCCGTTTAAACGCAAACGTACGCAAACGCAAAGCACTAAAACGTAGAAAAGAACAACTTTTGGACAATTCTGATAACTCATCTTTATCTTGGTGGCAAACAGTTTGGAGCCTGATCAGACGCCGGGTTACCCGGCGTCTGATCTGGCTCCAAACTGTTTGCACTGCAAATAATAGTTTTAGCGTAAACGCGTTTATTGGGAAAGAACAACGTTTTCTCCACTGTAGCTCTTATACTGTAATATTCTATCGCGGATTCAATGTGTCCTAGTTTAAATCGCAATTGCTTAACATAGATCTTACTTTGTTACCATTGTTTGGGTTGTTCTCTCAATGTTTTTAGTATCTATATGGGTGCACTTTGTAGGAATAACGTTTTTTTTTAAAAGGGGAACGTTTATGCGGTAAAATAATTACGTTGGATGCGTTTTTAGATACGCGATAATTGTACAAAGTTTTTTTCGATAGATGGCTCCAGATCAGTTGTATCACATTTCATCTACATATTTGATGTGAAGGGGATTAATTCAGACATTTTACTGAAAACCTTTTTGCAATTTAAAACATCTATGTTTAATAATCTGACATTTAGTAGAACCTGATTAGAAAATAGCTATATAAAAGAAAGTTTTTTCACGCCACGTAACAATGATCAAACGTCTTGTGGATTATTTCCGCTGAATTACGCCGTCATTGGTAACACCTCAAACAACAATCTGTTACCGCTCAAAACCAAAGGCTTTTGGAAGTCTGACACCTTGTGTTGAGTTTATTACGTCGATGCGTTTCAATATTTCGTGTGCTTTGATGGTTTATTGCTTGATCCGCGAATTCGGTTGAAAAGCGTGTCTTTCCGTGGTAAGGTCTTTATTTGTGATCTGACCAAAGTTGTATGAAGTAAAGAATGCGAAAAAGACAAACAAACAAAACGCAAACACAATGCAATTAAACGTAGAAAACTGCACTGTTTTAAATTTTTACTCATTCATTTTAATCTGAGTGGCAAAACAATTGAGCTTGATCGCCCAACAAACATGGCTAAAGGGGACCATGGGCAGCCCAAATTGGTCCCATGCCGAAAGTGCAACCGGGTTAAAGCTAGGATCCATATTGACTGCTCATATAGACTCTCCAAATTAATCAAATAAATTACTTAGTAACATTTTTCAGCCGTATGAAGTATTTTAACATAAAGCTGTGACATTTTTGTCTACAAAAATAAATTGTGTGTGAACAAAATAGCACTTGAATGAAAGTGACATACCGGTATATACAGGCCCTATATGGGCTCTGTATGGGACCCTATACTTATTTAAATACATATAGACACCACATTATGTTAAGATACATACAGTGTTTGAAAAATCAGTCTATAAGAATTTATTTGAACGAAAAAATCGCATATTTGCAGTCCATATACGGGGCCCATCTTTTACCCGGTTGCACTTTCCATATGGGACCCATTATAGAAACCAAGATGAGGCCCTTATAAGTCCCATATACCTCGCTCCCTCTCTACAACGGCCCTCCCAACAACGACTCCCTCCTTACAACGACCCTTGTCGCTCGTCCCCAAACAAGACAATTATCTCTAACCATTTCACTGTTGCAGTAACGTCTGCTTAAAATTGTCGACTGCTGTTTTTCTAAAAGTTGCATTAGTGACATGTTGAAAGAAAACGCTTAATGACGAGTGACAAACAGCTTGAATCCAGATCAGACGCCGCCTAACGCGGCGTCTGATCTTGATTCAAGCTGTTTGCAAATATCAGACAATTTACCTCCCTTTAACGACTCCCTCCGAACAACGCACATATCCCCCCCCCCATTGGGTGTGGTTATAGAGAGGGAACGCTGTACAATGTTTGCTGGGGAATATATACCGCGTCTGATTTGGTTCCAAGCTGATTACAACGGAATATGTTTGTCTTGCGTATTGTTTTCTATTTAATGTGTAGATGTATGTATGGGATTGCGCGTGTGTGTGTGTGTGTGCGTATGTTTGTTATGGTATGACTGTGTGTGTGTTCTGCTTTAGAGGTGGGTGTATTGTTTGTGTTGCGTTTCCTGCTTGAGTCTTTTGTATTTATTTGTTTAAAAGCAAACGTGTTTAGGTTATTGGGAAAGAATAACGTCTTCACTGCACAGTCCAAGGTTATAAAGCGTTTGAGCTGAGTCTGAGTGTGTTCTCAAGCATTTGATTGGTCAGATTTAAGCCTTGGCTCAAATCTGACCAATCAAATGCTTGAGAACGACTTTAGACTCAACTGAAAAGCTTTATAACCTTGGACCTTGGCATTGACGTCTTTTAAAGGGATGAATAATTAGCAAAACGACAAGGATATAGATACAAATAAAAGCGATTTGAGAGAGAAGAATATCTTTGTAGATCTATACTGACAAGGAAATGCAGTCGAACAAACGCACAATTAAAAATCAAAACAGATATTGTAGAAGCTATATGTGGCGAATTGTTTTTGATTTTACAAATATGGAAATTAAATATGCCTGAGATTACGTTAGACGTTTTTGTTTCCTAGCTGTTTCCAGCTTGCTATGTTGACCTATTTGTACCTAGCGTTCCATAAAAGAGACATAAGCAACAGAGCAGACTCTGATCAGACTCCGTCTTATGCGGATTATTCATTGGTAGCTGTCGTCATCACCATCGTTTTTGTCACCCGTATCATAGTCATCATCATCAGCAGCAGCAGCAATGAGTGTACAAATGTATGTCCGTTAGCTTGTGACTATGTACTGTGAAATGTCTTACATGTACATGCTAAGGTTGTTTGACGTGTGGTCGTTTACCCTTGAAATCTCCAACTAGACACTTCTAGTTTCTAATAAGGTATGTCACGTGATAATGGCGGAAGGTTGTTTTTGATTGAGCGCGATAAGAAATAGATAAAAATCAGTGTGAAAGTAACTTTTGAGTATCTCAGTAACTGTGCTTTTGGTGGAATCTGTAGAGAAAGTGTTTATGGTTATGCCAGTGGTGATACATGGATAAATGGAGTAAGAATCGAAAGAGTAAAAGGAAAAAGAGTTCGGAATCGGACAATGAGTCATATTATAAGGCGGGACGATTCACAAGTTCGCCTGAAGGGACAAAAGTAAGTGACATTTTGAGCCAGGCTAATCAGATTCTATTTTGTGATGATGATGATAGTGAGCAAGAGATGACTCTATTTAGTTTATTTGATGATGTGAGAGGCGGTGAACCCGATAATTGCAGTGTTGACATTTGTTACCCCACCCACTTACCTACACTACAAGAATCATCAAATATGGCAACAGGTAACAGCTCCGACATGAAAGGCGATCCATCAAATGCAGATCTTATTTCATGTTTAAAACAGATTCAGGGTCAAATTAGCAATGTGGACACTAGAATGGGAAATATGGAAAAACGGCTGCAATCCCTAGAGACTTTAGAGAAGAAAGTTGACAACTTTGATAGAGAGATAAAGAAACTATATTCGTTTATTCAGGACAACGATAAGAAATCTAGTGAAAGGATAAACAGGGTAGAAGATAAAGTTGAAGCTGTGGACTTTTCTCTCGGCATGGTGAATGGTAAGGTTCTTCGGCAATATCCCGTCTTTCTCCCCGCGGGGGAAGTGCAAACTTAACCATTTACCATTCCAATATGAACATGAGGCAATCTGTGATCATGATCTTTCAGACGCTTGCACACTGAAATTTCTATAAAATCATCACACTTGTTCCGTTAAAAATACTCACCACCTACCAAAGAAAAGCTACCTTGAAAACATACATTCACACTATCTATACATAGTCCCGTTCTTTGCCCCGGGATAGTTAACAGGACTGTATAGATAAGCACCTTAAATATAGGTAGATTTTCAACCAGCCTTCAGCCCTCCGATCATTCATACAGCCGCGATGTATGGATTACAGCGAGAAACCAATTTCAAGAGACTTATGCCTCTCAATCAGTGCAAACCCCCATACCTGTCGATTTCAAATTTGCGATAATTGCACTTTACGCACAGAGGTCGGTTCGCAATTTCCCCGGGGGAAAAACAGGATTATATAAGATAAGATAAGATTTTATTTCCACCTTTAGACTAACAAGTCCATGAGGTAACACATTCAATACATTCATCAAGATGACATTGATCAACAGAAATAATCTATATCATTCAAGCTAGTTTTCAATGTGTACATATAAATTTTCAGCGATCTAGCCACCCTGAAAAAGTTTGTTCTAAAAATAATTAGACTGCAGACTGATACAAGTCATCTGCAAACAGTTCAGACTAGGGTCAGACAGTTCCTTCTATGGAGACTCTGTCTGATCTTTGGTTACTCTGTTTACCAAACACTAAAATCTACCTTAAGTTACAAAGCTGCAGTACTTTTTGAAATTGTTATTGTAATAAATATTTTGAAAGAGAAGCTGTATGGTGACTAGATCTAGATCTTATACTGAAACTGTTCTCATTTACAATGCAAGTATAAGTACAAATTAATTGTTATTTATCATAAATGCTTTTTGTATAGTCGTAGACTGTTATTGTTTCAATGCTCTTAAAGTAATCGATGAAATATAAACTCAAAAGCTCTAAACTTCGTTCTTGATTCATCAACTTTTTCCAAGAGCAAATTTCCATTATCTCTTGAAACTGTGTCCATCAATCTAGAACCTCTACTATGAATCCTCTGGAAACAAGTTTTGTTTTTGTAGCGGAGAAGGTGTATATGTAGGCTATTTATTTATATAAACTTAGCCTTGTGTAACTTTATAACTTATAAACGACCAAACAGAACGCACAACGTATAGTTCTATGGCATACTTTTCTACCCACATAAAACCTATAGTTCTGACAACGTATCAACAACAAATTCAGTAATATATAGAACTAGTAACATCTGAACAAATGCATGACATAACAAATGCATGACAATGCATGAAAAGCATTATATACAGTAGCCATTTATTCTATTATCATAATGAGATATCTTCGCATATAACGTCACAACTGTCAGTAGAATTGATTTATGGTCCAAGGGACGCAAACCCTATAATTACATTTAAACCTGACGCGATGAACTTATACCCCCTGCAATATCATCGCGCTGCACGCACCAACAATGTGTCCAGAAATACCCGTATCTTAGAGATTCAAGTGTCATGTTCGCCGGCTCAGCCGTTGATCTTGGCGATTTAATTAAAAGTTTTCGTGAGAAAATGAGAGAATCTTAAACGATAGCCGGTTAACGAGTGCAGCCCGATATCATCGCAAAAAGATTCTGATAGATAGATCAAATTAGATCTATCAAACAACATCTAATAGGTCAAAATAAAATAGTTCAAATTTAAATCTGTTAACCAACATTATATATCTATCAAAAGTGCTCGACAGAATCCAGAACCCCGGCTACCTATAAGTAACGTTTAATTTCCGATATCTGCTGCCAAACTTCAAAACCGCGCCAAGCACCTGTGAGATCCATCGACAGAAAAGTAATTACGTAACGAATGACGTCAAAAGTGACGTCAAAAGTGACAACATAGGGAATTCCGCTAACATTCTTGGGGGAATCCTTGTGACGTCGGTGCCTACAGTAGAAAACCTGCAGCTTAATGCAAGTTGAAAATTTACACGGAAAAAGAAACATTTTAATAGTTCTGTATATCTTTTCAAAGTGTACTTAGTAAAGTTTACATGAAAAAATGAGAGCATATTAAAGTTTAATTTAAACAACAGCCATCTGACGAGTACAGCCTTACAACACCGCAAAAAGATCCTGATATAGCTTCCTGCAACGCAATCGTGCTGCACGCACCAACATTAGCAGGTTACAGACAGTAAAGAATGCAGAATACTGTCAAAGAAAACTAGATTAACATCAATTATACTGAGATACCTAATAGAAAAATTAATATATATTAAACCATGTAGATCTATATATTCTCATTCAGTAAAAAACGTCGTAGGCGTTTTTCGAGTGACGAGACAAAGGAATGTGAAAACAAAATGGCGGCACAAGATGTAAACAACATACCTTTGTCCGCTACAGGTCCATCTGCGTTTTCTGTGAGTAATCCTCTACCTAATCCCTTCCAAATGTCAACAGTAACAGAATACCCAAGCCCAAGTCCAGCACATAGCGGCGCTCCCAGTTCATTACCACGCGACTTGGCGTCAAAAATTGACTTTATTTTCAACAAAATATCCAAGCTTGATACTATTGAAACCCAGCAGACTACTATTGTTAATCGTTTGAACAGCATTGAAGCAAACATTAATGAAAACAAAAGACAGATTAACGCTGCAAATGTGAAAATAAATGAAATTGAAAACAGTCAAAAGTATATCGGTGATCAGTACGACACAGTAGTAAACACATCAGACAAAAACAAATGTGATATACAAAAGGTACAGGGTGAGCTAAAAGTTGTGTCCGATAGTAATGACAAACTCTTGTCCGAAAATAAACAGCTTAAAGAAGATGTTCTTGATTTGAAGTGCAGATCAATGAGGGACAATTTGGTCTTTATTGGTATACCAGAGCATACAAGACTTAATAGCGATGACGCAATGAGCACACCAAATCAAAGGTCTGAAAGTACTGGTGCGACATACGCTCAAGCTGCAAGTGGCGAAGACTGCGTGTCTAAAATATTTGAGTTCTGTGAGGAAGTTTTGAAAATCCCTAATCCTAGAAGTAAAATTCAGATTGACCGGGCCCATCGTTTGGGCGCTTCTGTTCACGGTAGAGTCCGGCCAGTTGTAGCAAAATTTAAAGATACTGACTCCAGAAACTGTGTAAAAACTGCATTGAAAGGCAAAAATCTAAAATCGACCCCATTTGGTGTTTTTGATCAGCTGCCAAAAGAAGTACAAGAACGCAGAAAGTTGTTGATTCCTGAATTAGCTAAAGCAAGAGATGCGGGAAAAAGGGCAAATCTCGTTCGTGATAAACTATATATTGAGGGTAAGCTCTACCAACCAAATTCTA